>JAPDOI010000256.1:0-600000 GCA_029168955.1 Aplectana chamaeleonis | reverse complement strand
AATAAGACGACGTGAAAACAGTTGGGAAATATAAATACTACATATGCACGTAAGCGGTTCTTGAAGGCACAGTCCAAGCACATATTCGATTTTTCGTTTTATTTCTAATCTTGGAGAAAATTTCACGCTGATCACAATGGTGTCTCAGGAATATGATCCCTCAAAGAATTTGAATTTGGAAGGCGAGAAGTTTGGGGACGAGTTGTCTCGAGTCAGCTGAACGAATGCATGTTTAGCCCCCCAGGTAAAGATTTTCCGATTTCTTGATAACTTTATGTCCCAATGGGAAGTTTGAGAAATTTTATACATACATAATCAGGTTGAGATTAATAGCCCTCCTCACAAGTCTCGGAATGTGCTTCCAGAATTTGAAAGAAGTAGACGGCATTTAAGGATTTCATTTTTGAAGGGAATCAGAAAAACGCAAAAATGTCTCCAACTGCATTCTGCACGCAAAGTACTGTGCTTTTCTGGTCTAAATTCCGGTCCGCAATTGAGTCTCGAAACGCTTTGCGGCAGCGCGCTTTTGAGTCGGAAGAGTTTCCAGCGCCGCAGCCGCCGATCTGTTGACTCTAGGTGGGTTTTAGAAACTGAATACTGAAGAAAATTGGCGAAAACTGTATAAAAAAGCCATATTGTGTCGGCTGTGGAGCTGGAAACTCGACGGACTCGAACGCGTGCGGCCAAAAAGCGTGTCAAGGCGCAAGTGCTGACCGGAATTTGGCCCAGAGAAGCACAGTATGTAGGGGCGCTACTGTATCACACTGACAAGAAAATATGAAATTATTGTCGACATTGCCTAAAAAAGTGGTGTTAGAATCTCTTCGGGAGCGTGAGTGATTGTTCACAAGCAACCTCTTCTTCGGTAAAACTTTAATTTTACTTGTCTAAGCTGAACCTCAACACACTATCATTTATTTACGTCACCACTTCTTTAGCATCAACAACTCAAAGGCTTGTGGAGGAAAATGGTGGATCAGTTTAGTTTCTAGAATGTTTTAATCCCTTTTTATGGCATCATATATGATCACAAGATGTGCAGAGCAATAGCTGAGGAATGCAGAGCGATATGTCGTTGATGTAATGGTAACACTCTCACCCGGAAAGCGTGCACTGTAGGTTCGAGTTCTGCCTGACATCTGAGATAGGCGTTGAAATCAGTTTTGTCCCACATATTATGTCTCTCGTTGCCCTACACGCCGCGTCGGTCACTCGCGCCGCCGAATATGATCGATATTGCATCACCCAACGCTGTTAGTCGCTGCGAGCAACGCCGTGACTTTAAAGGGGCATGCAGAGCTCAAGTCGCGGCGTTGCTCGCCGCAACCAACAGCGCTGAGTGATGCAATGTCGATTAAATTCAGCGACGGGAGCGACCGACGCGGCGTGAAGGGCGACGAGGGGCCCCGCAGAGTGCGTTGACTCCGCGACGGCCCTGCGTTACTGCCAGCGAGCGGCAACCGACGCCGCGACGACAAAGTTTTTGTCGCCGCGTCAAGGTTGACGCTCGGCGACCACGGTAGCTGCAACTCTGCAGACCCCTCAATTCGATCAGTGTGCGGCGTTACTGTTGTCGCGGCTTCCTAATTGAGTGACACAAACCAGATGTGGATGCAGCAAGGTGGAAAAGAGACGATGCGACGAAAACTTCACAACACTCTCGCTAGGAAAAGTATAACGGTGAGGACAAGTCTCCGCAAGCTCAATAACTCAGTGAAAAGTCTTGGAAGAAGCACAAGTGTTGGGGAATGCCAGACTGACAAAGAACCCTACGGATACCGAATGTACCAGATGGCGTCGAATGAGCAATGATCACGACTTGCTCAAAACGTTAAGTGCTCTGCCGCCCTGGTTATAGCTCCACTGCATTAGTGCTCTCATTCTCGAAGGCGCGGGTATCGTCAATGCAATATAACTATTGAGAAAAAAGTATCCTTCTCTTTTCGTCTTCATCGCCAGCTCCCCTCGTCAAAATCACGTGTGGAACACTGACATAGTCGGCATGGATCGTACTGATACTCTGCGTTCCCTATAGAAGGCGGGCGCAATTTCGGAGTCATATGCTATAGCATAGGTGAACCGAGTTTGCGCCAACCTTCAATGGCGAATGCAAACTATTACTAAAACGATAGGTACGGCGAGAGCGTTCACGTTGCCAAACATCTAGATCCGAAACTACCTCATTGATTAGGCCAGTGCTATACGCTCAGTTAAAGGATTGAGCCATGAATTCAGGGTTTGTTCGAGAGAAGCTAAAAGCGGCTCTGCGGAGCAGTAGCGGAGAGTCCTACTGGACAACTGCAGCAATTCTTGAGCTGATGCATGCCACTAAACCCAGACTCTGCAATCGTGCAATTATTAGAGCAAGTCAATCACAATCGAGTGCTGTTTGCTGACTCTGGATGACGCAGCATATCGGCGGCTTGTCCATCTGAATAAGCATTTGCGTTATCAGCCTGGTTGCAGTCAAATAGTCTACCATGGTTATTACGGGAAGCAGAAAAAAGGGGTTAGCCAATAGACCCAGACTCGGCAATCATGCAATTATTGGAGCAAGTCAATCACAATCGGGTGCTGTTTGCTTGCTCTGATTGACGCAGCGTATCAGCGGCTTGTCCGTTCGAATAAGCGTTCTCCCTATCAGCCTGGTTATTGTCTAATCGTCTACCACGGTTAATACGGATGACAGAGAAAGTAGGTTTGACTCTGGAGAGTAAGCCTTAGAAACGGCGGCTCTATCCTAAGGAGGGGAGGGCCACTCATAGAAATGAAAAGATTATACCACAGTCACTCACAAGATCATTTCGTATCACTGTGATAACAAATGTTTTTGTGCTACATATTTTGTTGGGTCTTATTATTAGTTGAGTGTAGGGTTCACTCCCATTTCGTGGTCTCTATCATGTGGTGGTCATGAGTGTCCCCCCTCCTTAGGATAGAGCCGAAACGGCCACCACATTCAGAAAGGGTTGCCACTATTGTTTAAGAAATGTGCACCTTTATTATTGAAAGGTGGTGGGAAAAATTCTCGCAGTTTAAATTCCTCTATTTTTTGAAGTTTCAGTGTTGGGCTTTTGGAAAAGCGTGTTGTACCATACAAAAACAAAATTTGTTTTCCATCTGATTTATTTATTATTTATTATTATACATCGCGATTGACACACCGATTTGACAACAAAGAACCAAAGAACTTAACGTACACCAGGTCACTATAAGAAAAGTGGCAGTTATCCGTAAGATCTGCAAGGAATTATAAAGGATTGGTGAATGATGCTGAAAGCGGCGATCGCAAAGTTAAAGGCAGTGGTCACGATGAAAAACGTCATCGAAAAAACTACAAAAATCAGCTTAGATCGAAAACAGCTGAAAAACTAGGAAGGTAGCGCGGTAAAAAACGGTCTAGAATTAGAGTTTCTAGGGCCTAAAGAAGCCAGTTCGTGCACACGTGCACAGCGATGACGAAAAAGATCGCAGTCTCATGCCGAGCAGTCAAAAATCATCGACATCCAGAGGACGAATTAAATGCAAATTTAACGAATAAGAACAATTGAACAATGAAAGCATCACTTCAGTCAATGTTCTTGACTAGATAAGTACATACATTCGAAGGTTAATTAATTGAAATTCAATTTCAAACCAGCTGATTTTCTTGATATAAGAGGTCATTGATGCCGATGATGTGGAGTGGGCTCGTCCACCATCAAAAGACAAGAAAGTTCAGGCTTCAAATTTGGCCCAAAACTGTGGTTTTTCTGCGAATTTTTCTTATAGGTCATACTACTCGAGACCCAGAGAAGGGTTTAGAGAGAAAAAGACGACAATCATATGTGATCGCGACCACTGCCTTTAATTGGTGAACATGAGAGGCTCAGCCATGATTCGGCGCTGTTTTGGTAAGTGCTATGAGGCGAAGGATTTAATAATAAAGTAGCGAGCGTCTCTGTCATCTTGAAGTTCAAGATGGAGGGTATGGAATCAGCTGAATCGACACTAGCAGTTTGAAAACTCGGAATATCTCACAGAGTGGCTGTGATGTGTGACCAGACCGCGGGTTGAAATAGGCGCATATGCTTACTTCAGCTTCGAGAAAAATTTTGTGTTTGCCGAATTACGTGCTGAAATCCAGAAGCAGTTTTCAGTACTGGGCACATTCGATTGCTTCTATTCACTTTCAGGGAAGCCTCCAAAGCAGCCAACTTAGATTGGGCATTTGAACCCACAGAGGGCTAGGCTCACGTAAACTGTCGACGGAGCGTAATCTTTGATTTTTTTTCGCAAATTTTGTGAATTTGCAGTTTCAGTAATTTCTGACTTATCAGACAACTTTCGTCCGCAAAACTCTGAAGTTAAGTTACCACAAGGTAGCTGAGTTGAACGCAAAACTCGGATGTCAGGCTGGACATCTGAGTTTTTGCGTACCATGCCATAAAAAGACATCAAATATTAAAAAACGTCAAAGTTCTGAAATTAAGCATGAGGAGCAAGTGCTTACTCAGTAGTTTATATTTTGTTAATTGTAATTATCGATCATTCTGCCACAAATCTGATTTTGCCTTTTTTTTCGATTTTCCAAAAGTGATCGATAAATCACAAAACATTTACTATTGAGTATAGACTTGCCTGTAATATTTAGCTTGAAAGCTCGGCTGCCGAAACTGGTATGATTGGGCGGAAAAGACCGAAATTATAAGTTTACGAAATTCGCTAAAAATCAATGATCACGTCTCGTCAACAGTTTGCGCGAGCGTTTGCACCCAGCCCTTAAAGGCACAGAACACCCAAAAAATTAATTTTCAGATTTCATGCTTATCTAAGAGAGAGTCACACGCTGATCACTGCGGTATCTCTGAAATCGTTCAAGACCTGCTTTGAACAGAGTTATGGCTCTTCAGAGGTGCCTAGATGTTGAGGGTGAAGAATTAGTGGACGAGTTGTATCAGGCCTGTATTTCTCTTCATTCGCAATCGTTGCGCGAGAGCGAGCCAGGACAAGGAGACAGTCCAGCAATGGACTGAAGAATGACGACTTGTTGAAATTCATCCATCCACCGAGTCGCTATCGAGTTCGAAAATCTGTTAGGGGGTTGCGCCTGCGGTGGTGAGCGAAGAGGGTCGGGCCTGTGGTGGTCGCTTATATCTCGCTTATTTGGAGAAACTGAGATCTCGCATTTGGCACGTGTTATAGAGTTCGCACAATAATTTCAGTTCAGATGAATGGACGGGGCTGCGACGGTGGATAACTCCGCGCGAATCGAAACCCCATTTTCCAGTGAGGCCGCCAACCCCGCCCGGCCAGCCGCCCAGTCCATGCGTCAGACTAAACTGACAACGGAAACCATACAGGAGGGGTCTTCTACACACTTACATGAAAATCTCAAAATTCATATCTGAGGGTGTACTGTGCCTTTAAAGCACTCAATCTTCTTATCAACTCTTACTGAAGATTACAATTGAATTTCAGCAAATAATTCGAGAACCACTAGACTCTCTCTAAGCTGAAGGAAGCCTTAGACAGCAAGCAATTCGCGATTTAAAAAAAACGAAGCAAAGCAGGTACAACACACTTTGCCAAAAGATCAGCACTGAAACCTTCAAAATGAGACATAGTAAAATTTCCGAAAACTTTTCCGACAATCTGATACATTCATGATATTACCAATGACAGCTTTTGATAGCTTCACTGGCATATGTTGATTCACGTTATCCATTCCAAGCTATGAAGAACTATTTAAGAGTTATGAGTGTTTACAGGAACTACAATACTTGAAGTGTTGAGCTTTGAAAAGAAAAAGCTCAGTGTATAGTATGGGTTGGGGAGTTCAGGAAAAGATTTCGCTGTTGCGTGAACTTCAGCTACTCCAGCGAAACACATCCTCCGTGTACGTAAACGTAGTAGAGATATGTGAGGATTTGTTTTCAAACTTGAGTGGAAATCGCCCGCACAATGTAGTTAATAAGGTGTCAACAAAATGAATATGTAGGAGATGAATCGGAGCGGACACACACGGATGTATACACAACAACATGAAATCCTCAAAAACACTTCTGATTGGTCATAGAGGTGAGTGGGACGGATAAAGGTGGGCGGATCCAGGTAAAGAACGTTGGTTCGGGAGAATGGGAGGTTCAACTATGAAGCTCCAAAGACTTGAGGATGGTCGTTAAACCGATCGTTAGAACCTTTAAGGAGTAGTCGAATTTCGAGATTTGCCCTCATGAGCAGTGGCGTAGAGCTCCTACATACTTTTGCTGCGGGCACTGCACTTTCTGCCATATAAATATATTGTTCATACCACTCAATTGAAGAGCTTTGCTACTGTTATTGAATGCGCACTTATTCTATCGATAAAACGCAACCTTTCGTTGCCAGTGTGGCTCTTTCGCGCCAAGTAGCGTCGCGACTTCCTGATTGAATGGCATGGACCGTAATCGGTGCATGGCTGCTGATCTCGTACGTGAACTGATCATTTAATACCCTCTCAACTGTGACTTTCCGTGACCTGGCACTTGTCGGAGTGACACCATGAGCCATTCAAATGGAGTGACCTCGAGGGCAATTAGAAATTGTAGTACTTGAACCTAACAAAACTAAATGGTGAATTACACATCAGCGTGCGAATAGACAGAGATGAGTCTGCTATGGGTGATGAATATTCGATGGCTCTCCTCCTTCGCATGGCATAGACTAATGAGCAAGTGATTGGATAATCATCGGCATGTGTGATTTTTCATTCCTCGAGGTGAGGGAGGAGTGAGTAAGATGTTGTTTTCCTGATTAACCAACTTGATTTTTTCGAAGATGACGGGGACTAACTAGTAAGTGTCACAATGAGGCAGCAGGGTGTGTGGGTGTAAGTGAGGCTGAAACTGGTAAAGGAGAAAATTGAACGGATCCCAGTGAGGAGATTGAGAAGTGCATGAGGACAGCAAATAAGGGAGGAATAAGAAAAGTCTTTCGGGGGTCGTCTGCGTGCCACTGAAAGTGAAGCCACGGTATTTGCGGGAAATCGGAGGGCGGAACTTGACACATGAAGACGATAATCATTTTTTGAGACTCCCAGATATCAACCAAGGCGGGTCAACGGCAGAGAAGTACATGAATGTAGTGTAATTAATAACTACCAAACTGATAGCATTCCACATTTAGGCTCCAATCGGGGAATTCGATAATTTTATTGTAGTTAGCACTGCTACAGAGTTCGATTAAAAGCGCTGGCGACCGGTTAGAAGTCGCCCCCGAGCGATACCGAAGTATCCGAAAATAAGGACCCATTTTCTTTGCACTAGCGTAGTTTAGTCCCATAGTAGTGATCGTACAGCGTCGCGTGATCAACGTCACAGAAATTTACTCGGCCGCGTCGCCCTGAGGCGAGAGTGTAAGCCACGCCAAAGCGGATAACTTGTCCTTTTTTTCCTCTTCCTTTGTTCGTGTAGTGGAACCAAACCCCCAGTCGTATTGCCCATTGACAAAAACACTTGCTGCCCTGTAGATCAGAAAAAGACCGAAAACAATTTTTTTTTGGTCGAGGCATGATTTCTGTTTAGCAGCATGGATGTATGGATAGTTCTGTAGTTCTGGCAACCCAGGATGATCTTTCCCTTGTATTTCAACGTCCATTCTATGTTCCGGATCAGGACATTTCACCTCACTGCTTACTCTCAGGGGGTCTTAAACCGTTTGCCAGTCAATTTATCGCGTCTCCTGGAGGTCTCACGTAACTTACTGCGTTCATTTTGCAGGTAACTTTTTTCGTAATGTTTTGCTTTTTGCGCACTTTAACCTTGCACGTAACATTAAATAATGGGAAAAAAGTTACTCGCGAGAATGACAGTTCAGCCCGCCATAGGTCTTGGGTTCACACAGCCTTACTATTCAGTTAATTAGAAGCTTTTACTGTGTAGTTTAGTGATTCAGGGTAGATAGGCCAGAAAATCTGTGGCTGAATATGCTCCTACTGCTGTCTTCAGATCGGCGGGCGAGTTCTCATCAATTCGAATCTGTCCATCTGAGAGGTCTATCCTAGAGGGGTGGGGGCATTCGAGAGTTATTCATTTAAAGGCAGCGTTCACGATGATCATCCTCGTTGACTTTCCACAGTGAAATGATAGGCGAGAAGGACACTAGGCTCCCAGTGTCGAAAGAACGGTAGAAAACGAGCCAGAAGCGGCAAAATAACGGCTGCAAACAAGCGTTTTGGTGCCGCAGACACGCCCCGTGCCCCAGATCCTCCCCTCGAAAGGAACAAATTAAGACTCAGATTACAGGAATGAGCAAGTCAAGGAAGTGCTGATAAGTGAACTGATCGCTTCATTGCACTGATAGGTATCATCCTTCTAGCGGTCAATTTCTCCACGCTCAAAAATCAACGTAAACAAGGAAGGGCCTATTTTGGCTCAAAACGCGTCTTTCGTGTCCTTTATAAGCATGCATTGCTATATAGGGCACCAGACCTTTCTTAAACAGTGGAGATATCGGAATTGAAGTTTATCGTGAACACTGCCTTTAAATGAAGAAAAACGCTGATCAAAGTTGCCTGATAGTGCTATCGATCATTGTTTTTGTAAAAGCCAAAAAAATGCTTGATTTGGTAGCCTGGCCAGTCGGTGTTTCACTTCGTTTCTGTCTTGAATCGTGGGTGGCTCCGCCCATGTGGGATACTGCCCATCTGAGAACGAAATTTCACGGACAATGTACGAAAAACTGTCGATTCGGTGAGTCGACGCTCCGTCCTGGTTGCATCGCAATATCTGCCAACTGCAGATAATTTTGCAAAGTTAGCAGAATGACTCTCTCGAAGTGCTCATTGCCAAAATCATAGCAGTAAGGTAAGCTACATATGCACTAGACAAATCTCCTGACTCAATCATGCATCTTGTCAGATTTATTGCTGTATAAATGCAGCAAGTTCTCTCCCATATTAGCCCAAAGCTCTGCGATCCCGTTGATAATCCGTGTTTTCTTCCTAAGGGCGAACAGGAAGCATTCCAAATATATGTTTGCCGCGAAATCTCTACCGGAGTACAGCTACACTGGGAGCGTGCGTGCGCTAATGAGTGTTTTCCGTTAATGCGTTGCTCCAGTAGTTCGGTATCTCATTGGAGCAATCCGCCGAGCTTGATGACCTCTTCGGGGTATAGTTTTTGATTACAAAATGAAAATTCCGAAGAATTTTTTGGAAATTGCTAGAATGTGCCATACGATGTTGACAGAGCAGCAGACTTCCTGTGAAGCACACGGAGTGATTTTCAGGCTTGATAAAAGGGCAAATTGATGTACACCGTGATTCCACTGCAAGTAACAAATAGATCAACGGAAGTTGGTTACCTCGAGATCAACATCTAGGATTGTCGTCACTATGTTGGGCCAGGATGCATGAAAGCTTACGGGCAGGGCTAGGGAGTCTCCCCGCGCCTCGAGCGCGTAACGTCGACCTAGTGACGACCAGGCAATACACGCGTGCCCATTGCGTAACAGACGCACTGTGCATCCTGGACTCAGAGCCAAACGATATTCTTTTCCGATTTGAATCGTTGCAGAAGTGGGCAATTCAAAAAGACGAGATTGAAGCCTTGATCTGCTATGCCAATCCAAAACAGTCCCTGCTGCGAGAATATACGGAGCTCGAATCGAAGCGAGGAAATGCGGATAAGTGGAAAGTTAGCGGCGCATTGTGCGATCGCGATCGTTGCGCACTGGGCACCACATGCATGGTTTCCGTATTTGATTTAGAATGACACATGGACCAGGCGGCTGGCCGTGCGTTGCTGGCGTCATCACAGGCCAATGGAGCTCCGATTGCGCGCGGTGATCTACCGTCGCAGCCCCGTTCCTTGATCAGACTAATGCGTCTTTCACAGTCTGCCGGACGACGCCGTCCGGCACGTTATAAGATAGGACTGCGGCGTCGTGGAGTGACGTATTGCGACGCCGGATCACCGATGCGTCGCTCGACGTCAGTGCGAAATTTCTCCGTTGATTGTGGGATGGTCGATATTATCAGTTGCTCTACCACAGGTCTAGTGGGCGCCGCGCGCGACGTCGAATAGCATTGCCGGACGTCGGACGGCAAAATAACTGTGAAAGGGGCTGGAGAGCTAGTCGTGAGCAGGCCGCGATGGGGAATTATAGCTGGCAATCGTAGGGCTCGCCATCATACATTTAGCGATATGGCGACAAGAAGGCTATGACCTGGTCAGGTGCTTGCTCGTTAGCACTATGTCGCATTGTTGAGAACGCTTCACGCAGAGCATTTGAACGTCTTTCTAGACTCTGTCCGGCCACACGGTCAGCGAGCGTGTTGATCGGAGGCCATGAAGGAATTTCTCGGACCTATTAATCGATAAGCACGAATATTAGACGATTAGTGAGCAATAGCCCACTCTGCTATATTTCGGTCGTGGAGAGGCTCGTCCGAAAAAATACCTTCGTGATGGCCGCTACACACGCACGCCGACTGCGTGGGCGGACAGTCTCATTCGGACATTGCTCGCAACGGTTATCTGATCGGCCTTTTTATGTTTAAAAGGTCTACTTATATCCATAGGTAAACATACCGTATTTTCTCTTTTAGAAGTACATGTACTTCTAATACCCAGGCCCCTACTTTATATGTACTTCTATTAGAGGTGTACTTCAAATAGAGGCTGTACTTCTAATCCTCAGCCCTCTTTTTTTGGAGTACTTCTATGAGAGGTGTACTTCTAATAGATGGTGTACTTCTATTATTCGGCGCAATTTTTTGAATTTCCAATATTAGACTCTTCACATTTCTTGATTTCCAGTATAACACCAAAAACTTGTATTAATGAAATTTCAGACTACTCTCAATTGAATTGATGCTTCCACAATCTCTGATAATATACAGTGCGTTTCATAATTATAGGACACCCTCAAATTTCACTCTAACACTCCTGTCGTTCTCGATGGGGCTTTTCTGTCAAAACTATAGTAAGTAATCAGCTTGAGAAATAACTGTTATAGTTATCTTTCCAGATTCTACGAGCACTTCACGTTTTTCAGAGCACTACTTTTTATCTATTGGACTGTTTCATAATTATAGGACACCTTAGGTAATCCGCAGATTTCTAGTTCATACCAACGGAGTAACAATAAATTTATAGCAAGTTTGACCATAGCCATGCTCTAATATCGTATACAGATGTTACTGGGTCTTTTCTGGGAGTTTTTTGAAGGCTGTTAGGTTCATTTGGTCGTACTCCTCCAGCTTAACACGCTTGTTCACTTCCACAGCCCTAAAGGCACGGTACACCCTCAGATATGAATTTTGTGATTTTCATTTGTTTGTGTAGTAGACACCTTCTGTATAAAACTCGCCAAGTGCGAGATCTCAATTCCTCCAAATAAGCGAGATATAAACGACCACCACGGGCCCGACCCCCTTCACTCACCACCACAGGCCCGTCCCCCTTCCCGATTTTCGATCTCGATATCGGCTGGATGGATGGATAAATTTCAACCGAGTCTACGTTCTTGAGTCCATTACCGGCCCTTCTCATAATCCTGGCTCGCTCTCATGCAACGATTACGAATGAAAGGAAATACAGGCCTAGGACAACTCGTCCACCAATTTTTCGCCCTCAAATAACAGGCTTTTTTGAAGAGCCATAACTCCTTTCGTAGGGGGTCTTGAACGATTTCAAAGATACCACTATGATCAGCGTGTGACCGTCTCCAAAACAAGCATGAAAACTGAAAAACAATTTTCTGGGTGTACTGTGCCTCTAACCTGGCTGTGGCCAGCGTGAGTTCGACCTCTGAGTGTACCCTTAAGGTATTCGCTGAGGTTTTGGTTAGAATTACATGCTGGCTCTTGCAATACAGCCATGTCTTGTCTGCCCAGGAACGTCTTTCATGACTGGTTTGCCTGAACCCTTCCCTTGTCTCGCGTGCTTACAAAGATTTGCCGTTGCCTTCCACTCGAAAATGGTAAAATACACTGCGCCAGCACTTTATCGCGCTTAAAGGCAGTGGTCGCGATCAAATATGCTTGTCGTCTCTTACCCTCTAAACCCTTTCTGGGTCTTGAGTAGTAAGACCTATAAGAAAAAATCGCGAAAAAACCACTATTCTGGACCAAATTTGAAGCTTGAACTTTCTTCTCTTTTGATGGTGGACGAGCCAACTCCACATCATCGGCATCGATGACCTCTTATATCAAGAACATCAGCTGGCTTGAAATTTGATATCAATCAATGAACATTATCCTTCGGACTCATCTAGTCAAAAACATTGACTGAAGTGCTTTGCTTTCATTGTACAACTGTTTTTATTAAGTAAATTCGCACTTATTTCTTCCTCTGAATGTCGATGATTTTTGACTGCTCGGCATGGAACTGCGATCTTTTTGGTCGGCGCAGTGCACTTGTGCACGAACTGGCTTCTTTGGGCCCTGGAAACTCTTATTCTAGCCCGTTCTTCACCGCGCTACCTTCATAGTTTTTCAGCTGTTTTCTATCTAAGCTGATTTTTGTATTTTTTCGATAACGTTTTTCATCGTGACCACTGTGCCTCACAGAAAGCTTCGACGAACATCAGCGACACTAACGAAGTTCCATTCAGAGCTCCTTGTCGCTTGGCGGTATCATGCCAGTAGCATTTTGTTCACACCATTCACCCAAGTCGAACTCATTCTGGCTCGAACTCAACATCTAAAAAGGAGTCAGCTGCCTTTCCTTCCCAAAAACATCTGCCATGCAACACCAATCAGGCAGCTCAGCTTCCCCGAGCCGGTTTTCGTGTTTATCCGAGCCAAATTTAACCGAGTCATCCCGTGAATCTCTCTAAACAAAGATACTTTCCTTTTCTATGTTCATCCGATGCTGTGCTGAACAACGTTAGCGTATAATGGTTGTGCAAGGATGCTCAACCCCGAATTCGGCGTGAGTCCGGTCCTGGCCCGCTTCATCGAGAATTCGCTTCAAATCATGACCAGTGGGTCTAGTCAGACATCCTGGTTGCTGCCTGTGTCTATTTTACCCTGGTCCGTCTAGCAATCAGCAAATGGAGGCTATGCAAGAGAGGAAACGTGGTGTGTTAGAGGACTGCGAACAAATCAACACGACAGTCCTCTAAAAACTTCCAAGAAGTGTCTTCAGTCACCCGAATGAGGTGTAAAACAGAGGAAGATAACATATTCGCTATGAAACTGTCGCTAGTTCGCTCGTAGGGACAAGAAAAATGCGGATTACCTAAGGTGTCCTATAATTATGAAACAATCCAAAAAACGAAAGTCTGTGCTCTAAAAAAGATGAGATGCTCGTGTGATATGGAAATATGGCTATAATGGTGTTTTCTCAAGCTGATTACTATAGTTTTGACAGAAAAGCCACATCGATAACGGGAGAAGTGTTATATGGAAATTCGAGGGTGTCCTATAATTATGAAACGCACTGTATATTAACACTTTCCCCAAGTTAAATGCTTGAAAAGGGTATAAGTTCATTTTCGATTTTGTTGACACGTGCTTCATCGACTTGTTAGGCTTAAAAACAATTTCAAGGCAGCGCTCACGATGAACTTCATCGGCGACTTTCCACAGTGAATTGATAGGCGAGGAGGATGCTTCCAGTGTCGAAAAAACGGTAAAAAACGAGCCAGAAGTGGCAAAATAAAAGATGCAAACAAGCGTTTTGGTGTCCCAGAACCGCCCGGTGCTCCACTTCCGCCCCCTCCATGTGAACAAATGAAGACTCAGATTACAGGAATAATCAAGTAAAGGAAGTGCTGATAAGTAAGCGGATCGCTTGATTGCACTGATAGGCATCATCTTTCATAGCGGTCAATTCCTCCACGCTCAAAAATCAGCGTAAAAAAGGGATATTTTGGCTCAAAAACGCGTTTTTCGCGTGTACTGTAAGCATACAGACAACAGACCTTCCGTACCGAGGTGATATCGAAAGTGAAATGTATCGCGAACACTGCCTTTAACTGATCGCCTTCCGAGCCGCCCAGAGCGATTGAAAATCGCGGTTCTTGAACGACCTGACAACAGCTTTTCCAGAAGCGAGTTCTTTGCGTCCACAATCCACTATGGGTAAAGTCTACCATTGGTGGTTTCTGATTTCCTCGTCGTATTAGCGATTTCTATACATAAATGATCCAATCTTCGTAACGCTGCGAAATCTTGGTTTTTCAAGCGCCGCTAAAGTCAACGTCTAGGGACAAAACAAGTCGACTTTGATCGACTAAAACCCAATCTAACAAAAATATTCGCAAAAAACCTAAATAAACTCCGTGCATTCGCCGCGAATAAAACCAACGTCCAACTTCAGCTCTGCGTTTTTTCCTGGTCATTTGAAGTTCGCTGAGGTTTCATCGTAAGTTGTCCCATACAAGCAATCTTTGACCAAGAAAGGGATGGCCGATAGTTTTTTTTGTGAATATTCAAACTTCACTCTATTGAAATAAATCTCGGCCAAACTGGTCTCTCTGAAATGCCACATTCGTGTTGCCAATCACTTACCCAAGTACCGCCTGTCCACTCCGAGAAAAGGTGTACTTCTAAAAGAAGTGTACTTCAAATAGAGGGTGTACTTCTAATACTCAGACCTCTATTTTATATGTACTTCTAATAGAGGTTTACTTCAAATAGAGGTGTACTTCTATTAGAGTGAATACGGTATACATCATATTGAACTCCGTTACCAGCTTTGATGAGGATCTGATAAGTAGATTTTATGCCTGGTTAAAGCCTATGCCGTGTTTAAGGGCACTAAATATGATAAATGGTCATCACAAGGGTGTTGTACTGTACACAAAGCTGTTGCGCACAGGCAGGATTCAATCCTGCATGAAACACTAACCGGGTGAGCATGTTCCCACCTACGCCACCGTGTGACCAGGTCTGGAATTCGTCAGCTGGGTTCAAAGCCCCAGCTTAACTGGATTCAATGCCGAAATCGGCTCACCAAACCCGATCAGGGGTGGGTGTTGATGTGCTCCCCTCTCTGTGTGTCAACCAGCCGAAGAGTGCCAAAGGTGATCGTACGATAGCATAGCTGAGAACATGCTCGCTCGGGAAGCGTTCGATGCCGGATCGAACCCTGCCTGTGCCCAACAGGCTTGCCTACTGCTCAACACCCTTCTGATAACTTGTGGTCTGATAAGTTCGTCCAGACGTTTGCTAGACGTTGAGCTCAAAATTTTTTGGAAGAGTTTTATCCACCAATTTATTTTTGCAGAACTTCCCTGTTTTTCTTGTTTCCAAAATGGGCCATGCATTTATTGAAACGATCTCCCGCCTCCTATAGGCAGGGGTCAAACCTCAAACAGACTAAGGAAAACCCCTTTAGAAAGTTTCATTACTTGTGAGAGGCGGAGATCAGACAAAAAGTTCGTTCTCCAACGCACGCTACTTTTGATCTACATTTGCTGCAAGGGATATGGTCACAGACTAATCCGGGACAAGTGACTTCGAAGGGCAAAGAGCGACGATTTGAGCCCTCTAGGGTTTCCCTTCCTCAGTACGTATCGATTTTGATGATTCACTAATATTTGAAGAATGATTTCTGATCGCGCTTGTTTCATTGTAAGTTCAGTGGTTGTTTACTTATGAAACAACATAACAATCACTCTTCAATGGACTCCTAGGTTTCCGTGATGGGCGATTTTCGGAAGGAGGTGTATTCATTTTTCCCTCTTACTCGATTAGCTTATTACTA
The DNA here is from genome assembly GCA_029168955.1 of Aplectana chamaeleonis. Classification (NCBI taxonomy): domain Eukaryota; kingdom Metazoa; phylum Nematoda; class Chromadorea; order Rhabditida; family Cosmocercidae; genus Aplectana; species Aplectana chamaeleonis. The sequence goes on along the minus strand of JAPDOI010000256.1, from coordinate 584,320 downwards.
ATCAGTTAGCAATAAACAATTCTGTCCAGGTGCGACTCTCGGCGAATTTTGACATGAGAAACACTTTTCGGTGAGTTTTGCCGTCTTCAGAGCCTGAAAAAACCAAAATTATGTCTGAAAAGGCACCTGCATAAAACCCCATTTCATTCTACAGGAGTTTCATTCGCACAAATGTGAATAAACGACATGCTGCCGTGGTAAACACTTACCTTTTGAAGCGGCTGATTGACCCAACAGCTTCAGATGGAACTTGCGAGGGTGACTGACTGGTAAGAGCCCTTGGGGCCAACTACACCCAGGGCCCGTCCATATATGGACCGATAGAGGTCTGAATAAGGCGAAACTTGCCGATACGTATTTCTCAAGCTGAGATTCTTCGAGAGTCACACCTGGACAGAAGTGTTTAATGTTAATTGCTAAGTAATAAGCCAATGGAGCCAGAAGGAGAAAAATGGATACATCTCCTTCCACAAATCGTTCATAACGGAATCCAAAGATGGGAAGGGGGGGGGGGTGGGTTCGATTGTAGAAGGATTCCTCAATGTTGGTACTTGAGTAAGCAACCACTAAACTTGCAATGAAACGAGCGCAATCAGAAATCATTCTTCAAACATTAGTGAATCAAGAAAGTCGCTACGTTTTGAGGAAGGGAAATCATAGAAGGCTCAATCCGTCGCTCCTTGATCTTTGAAGCCACTAGCCCCGCACTAATCGGCGACCATAACCCGTGCAGGATAGATCTAAAAATAGCGTGCGTTGAAGAACGAACTACTTTTCTGATCTCCGCCTCTCACAAGTAATGAAACTTCCTAGAGATGATGCTATCACTACATAGCTGCGACCGAATGAGAAGGTTTCCTTCATTCTGTTTGCGGTTTGGTCCCTACCCATAAGAAGTGTGGGATCGTTTCAATGAATGCGAAGCCCATTTTAGAATCAAGAAAAACAAGGAAGTTCGGCAAAGCATGCAGCAACTGTCACATTAACCACTTCGTATGTATACTTATCTCAGAATAGTTATAATAGACCTTTTTATATATAGCCTACGCACATGGAAGGACAACCAGTTGTAATAAAATACGGTAAAAGAAGCCGAGAGCAGCCTCAGCAGGGGAACCATGTATTTGTTGAGCAGTTCCACAGCCAGCAGTTATGCACAAAAGGCTGACATATTTGTGCTCTTGAGCGATCGCAATAAGAAGGCGGAGTTCATAAATTTCCCCTCAGCTGGGATGACAATGCCGGCAGAACTTTTTGAGTAGATGAAACTTTTTGTTTTGTCTGATACAGATAATGGAACGCGGAAATGAGATGTTTACGGTGAAGAGTGAGGCCAAGCTCAGCTGTCCATCAGTACACACGCGTTTCCTTGCACTTTCAACATATTAATGGCAGAGAAGGCTTTTTGAATAGAATGACGCAGAAGTTACCTACTCATTCCAATTAATTTCCATGATAAGATCCATGGAGACGCTTAAGCTGGTAGAAAACCTGGCCCTCCACTGGCCCTTGCTACTGTTATTGACGGGTATGTGGTTTAATAGCGGCAACGATGAATCAAGCGCAATTCGAGGTCCTCCGACACTGGCAGCGGTCTCCTACGGGAGATTTCTAGGAGTCCCAGCCCCATCAGCTATAGGACTCATGTTTGCCTCCTGCGAGAGCCCTTTTGTTCTCCTGTAGGAGACCGAAACTTGCACGGTAGTTGGACAAATCTCATTTTGGCGGGAATTTCAAATAAAATTTGCAAGAATCAAGGCAAACCCGCCTAGTTTTCGTTTTGCTCAAACTTGAACCATGAATTTCACGCTTTCCCTCTGACAAGCTTGTCAGCAGCTTAAATTAGTGTAGGTGATAAAGCCCTCTAGCGTTAATTCCTCACCTGTCATGAAGGGGGTAAGCCTGCTCCGAAGCACCTCAATCAATGGCGTGGGCGCCTGTGAGAACTTGGTCTGGCAAATCGTCTGTCCACCTAGCACACACGCATATCGTAGGCCGCGTGAGTTCGATCAATCGTTCAACGTGCGTGTTCCAGGTCAACTACCGGAGCTGTTTTGTGGTGTAGGTGACCCAATGGAAGAATGCGGCACGATGTCCTATGGGAGACCGCTTCGCTCTAGTTCGGTCTCCCACAGTCCAGAACAGCTCCTATGGAGGACCTCGATCGTCGTTTTCTCCGGCAGGAGACCGCTGCCACTGTCGGAGTCGCCGATGCATACCGGGGCGTGCCAAAGACGCGTCGATTACAGTAGTAGAGGGCCGATGGAGGGCCAGTGGCGGATCATGAGTTTGTGCATTCCCTTTCATACAGGATATAAAAGTCTTCATTACAGTGCTCTGACGATGTAAGTGTAACATTAAAATCAACGAAAAAAAATCAGCGCGGCGAAAATTATTCCATGTGTTCTTCAACTCAATCTCGTATTTGAACAAAGTCTAAGCAAACCATAGCTTGTTGGATTCCGTTACTAGGCGCACGGAGCGCTTTTCTGTATCTTTAGTAGCCTTTGAAAACATTTTTTATCAAATTGAACTTTTTCAGATCTAGGTAAGAAGGGATTTCGAATCTAGACGAGGGGCGTTATTCAATATAGATAATGCTTAGTAGAGCTAAGAATCGAACAAAAAAGTCCGGATTTCGAAAAAGAAGGTTTAGTCAGGGACAGAAAATTATTTCACTATATTAAGGCGTTTTAGCGCATTTTTTGTCGCTTCTTCGTGATCTTAGAAACTCAGGCGCTACTCATACTATACTTTGACCGAGTCGAATGATTCGAAAAATCATTCGGATTGAAAAGTCGACTTCGAATTATTCGAAAAGTCGAATATTCGAAAAAGGCTAATTCCCGAATTATTCGAAAAATCGAATATTCGAAAAGTTCAAAATCTCGAATTGTTCGAAAAGTCGAATATTCGAAAACGTCAAATTTCCGAATTAGTCGAAAAGTCGAATATTCGAAAAGTTCAAAATCCCGAATTATTCGAAAAGTCGAATATTCCAAAAGTTTAAAAACCTAAATTATTCGAAAAGTCGAATATTCGAAAATTTACGGAAACATTCAGATGAATTCGATAGTCGACTTTTCGAATAAATTGATTTTCCAAAACATTCCATTGACCCAGGAGCAGGTTGCGCGCCAAGGATGCACACTGACGCAAATCGTAGATGTGTTTCGAAATCAAGGTGGACCGAAACTATCAATGATGACTCACTCATGTGTCACGCGACTCGAAAAGAGTCCTCATCATAAGGGCGTTCAGAGCTCATTCGCGGCGTGACGCGACGCTGTAACTAAGGCTCCGGCATAGTGACAAAGGTGCGAGCGACGAGAGCGAGCGAGAAAATGGGGGGGTGGGCTTAAAAACTCCGCCGCTTAGTCGCCGGCGACCCGCAAAGTTTGATTTTTGATTAGAGCTGCAGTTTAGGGACTTTCATTCCATCATTTTGGTGCTGCCGAGATGTCGTACGTTTTTGCCGTGGCAGTGTGGAGGAAAGAGGTACTCTATCGGGATAGACGACCCACTAGAGAGAGAAATTTCATGAGAAATGTTTATCCCACGGAAGCCGTCGAATGAATTAGACTTTTTCAAACACACTGAACTGTTCGATGTTACCATCCGAGCGGTAGGTCATGCCCGAACAATCGCTAATTTCATTGTGTTCTTCAGTGGGTCGCCTATTCCTCAGATACTCGCGGCTTAGCAAGGCAGCACGAGGGGATTACTAACGCATTTACTCGTCGAGGTGTAAGCCCCTTTCGTTCCCCCAACTGCTGCCCAGGGCAGCACGTTGTGTCCTCTTGCTCCGCTCACTGCCCCAACTGCTGCTCGTACAGTTGCCCCACCTGCTGCTACAGTCGCCCCAACCGCTCCATTCGTCGCCCCAGCTGCTGCTCTTCTCTCCCCAACTGCTGCTCTTTATTCTCGCCCCAACTGCTGCTCCTCATTTTTGATCTTTTCTTTTTCTTATAATCTTTCTCTCGGGAGGGATGTCTCGAGTGCAGCAGCAGCGCTGCAGTGACTTATCAAAAATAAAGACCCCGGTGAAGCTCATTGATATCCTTAGCGGGTTTTCCATCCTTGCTTCTATCCATTGATCTTCGCCACCGATCGAGGAAATGATGCTCGCATTGCCGACTGTCTCATGCCCACCAAAGACTGCCTCGTATCTGGCACGAGTTTGCGAGGGCCGTTCAACACAGGCCTCGGTCTGTAGTGAATGTGAGTGTCCCAAAAACATTCCTCAACAGGGAATTTCTCTATTCCCTGAACAAGAATCTATGTTCACTCGGTTTTGTGACTGTAGAGATAAGATTTGAGCGCGATAATCTATTTTTCTCGATTTTAAAGACGAAATATGGCTTTATTTGGTAAAAATTATATCTACATATTCCAAGGATGAAGATTCCCTGAAATTGTTCTTCAATCGCCGAAATTTGCACTGTTTAGATGAATGTACAGGGTTAAACGGAAGTGAAATATCAGAGTTTTCATCATTTATTGATCTCCCTGCAAATGGTGATTTCTTCTCTTCCAAAAAAAGACAATTTTCGAATTTCTTGAACATTTTTTCTTATTTCTAAATTATTGTCGTGAACATTTTTTGGAAGTGTTCAAATTATTAGTTTCATTGGAAAGTTGTTTTTGAGAACTGTCGGCTTTGAATTCTGTGAGCATTGTGCTTTTCGTGAGAAAATGTATTCTCCATTTTGCTCAATTTTGGCAATCCATCGCCGCTCAGCACTTAAAAAATACAATTCTTCAAACCAAAACAATTGGTTTTTCTGTGGAAAACGCGAGTAAAGTTTGAGTTCAAGGAAACGCATTTCAGAGTGAGGTGATTTTTTGAAATTTCCGACTTACACCTTCCTGATTGAAAAAGGCAAATTGTTGCAAAAATGGAAAAACACGCTAAATAAATTATTTTAGAAGAGCCGACCGCCTCTTGAATTCTCGGTCGGTTTCACACATTCACCATCCCATGAGAATGACGAATTATTCCTTTTTCCAGAACAATTCATTAGTTTTTTAGCCGAGCTGAACCGTTCAAATTGCCCTCAACTAACTACTTTTCTCGAGGCTGTCATTTTTACATGACATTTTCTTCAGAGTAAAACGACGTTTGATTTGATAATCAATAAAATACCAAAAGTTTTTTTTGAAGACTCCATGCAACGAAAATGCGAATCCTGCATAAAAGTACCACGTTTGAGAGGTGAGCTCTCCGCGCGATTCATTGGCCGCCACCGCGCGTTTAACCTGAGATTTAGTCATAGAAAGGCGACCAGTCGGAGATGAAATTAAAGTGTTGAAAAATGGCTTCGAGCAGTTGGCAGTTAGTAGCGTCAGGTCGCGGTGATTAGGCGATGGGATGGCAGCGTGTCTTGGTCGACGGCGAGCGGGCGGCGCCTGGTCTTTGACTCGAAGACAAACTGAAGACCAACTGGCATTAAATTGACAAACTTTTGCTTCAGAATCATGAATAGGGATCGTCTGACTTCAACTCCCTCTATTGTTTTTTGCGAGCAATAGATATTAGTACAGTCCACATGATGACAGGACTGTCGAAAAAGCGTACACCCGGGAAGGTGTGCAAAAATCATTCAGATGCACACACACTGAACCAGAAATTCGAAAACATCAGCAATGTCGGAGAAAATGGCTACGAACGAGCACAAAAAGACCTGTGCGGCACTAAACCTGGAGTGTTCCGCTCACGCCCACTCCTTTCAACCGGTACCGATCCGTAAACTACTGAAAACCCGGCCTTAGGGGTAACAACATACCCCCAAGAGGTGCAATCCACTCCGCTCAACAAAACTTACCCCATTTGATAATCGGTTTGCCTTCTTATAGCCGAATTTTCAGTCAGACACTTTTATCGGTAGCCGTTGAGGGAAGTGGGCGTGGCGTGAGCGGAGCATTCAAGTTTAGGGTCGTATAGGGCTATTTAGTGATAGTTTTTAGCCGTTTTTCAGCATTATTGATGCAGTGAGCCCTGGTTCTTCCGGTTTACGCTAGAAATCCGAACTGTTTTGATCGTGGGCACTGCCTTCAAGGTATTCCGTGTGATATTTCTGGAGATCGATGGGTTGTGTTAACTCTATACAACTTCCCAGGGAGTGGGCATGTTCATTTTCTTTCAAAGGAAAGAACTCTCTAAGTTGATTATGAGTAAGGTCGTAGTTACTTAAGGGACCACTTTGAGCAGTGTTACCACACTGTGCTGGCCACAACACAGAGCAGTAGCTGAGGCGACGAATGGAGAACGAGGGCAGCACGTGCTCCTCGAGCAGCAGCTCGTCCCCTTGTGCTGCTCTCGCTATTCCAGTAAACATGAGAGCTAGTTGTGCTCCTTGACAGCTTACGATCGTCTGAGATGATAATCAATCGATTGCTTCAATTCCATACACCTTGTTTGGGGGAGAAAAGAGAAATGGTGAATTGACATATAACTAATCAGATGTCTATATGTGCATGCTCAAAACAAAAAAGCTCCCCATGCTGACTGTAAATATGCTCGTAGCTGTCCAAATGGACCACTTTGAGCAATGTTACCACACTACGATTGCCACAAAAAAGAGCAGCAGCTGAGGCGACAAATGGAGGACGAGGGCAGCACGTGCTGCTAAGAGCGGCACAAAGGCAGCACGTGCTGCTCGAGCAGCAGCTCTTCCCCTCGTACTGCTCTCGCTATCCTCGTCGAGGTGAAAGCCTATTGTGCTCCATTACGACCCCGCGATCCCCTGAGTCCGAAAGAGCACCAGGAAGGAAGACCACCTCCGTGCAAACCGACGTCAACTCCTCTTTCAAGAGGGTTTTTGTCATGGGAGAGGTACTGGCTGGTCGCAGCTCTCCTAAAGATTCTGCTACAAAGGGTCGGCGTCGAGAGGAATCCAAGGCCCGCTCAGAAGTACCCATGTGCTACTTGCAGCAAGGATGTCACCTGGAATGGAAAAAAGTGTCCACTGCTTTAGATGTCAGAGGTGAGTGCACCCCTCCTGTTCGTGCCTCAGTTCTGTGAGGCATCACGATCCTTCATTCCGTTGTGTTTAGTGCTCTGCCTCCAGCGACTTTGATTTCTCATTCTCCAACCGCCCCCTCTCTATTGTACATATTAACCTCAACGGCCTTCGAGCCAAGCCATCTAAACTCTCTCTTTTCGCACGCACTCATTATCCTGATGTTATTATGACTCAGGAAACCAAGCTGTCTCTTTCCGCTACCGCTCGACATCCTAACATTCCTGGCTATACTGCTTATCATGCTCCAGGGTCATCTCTCGGCGGAGGAGTTTCTACTTTTGTATTATCAAATCTAGCCTCATCTCATACCAAACAACCCCAAGGACGGTGCTCTTCAATACCTACCTATCCATCTCCCTCTTGAAACACCTATATCTTTTTTAATATCTCTATCCCTCCTACCACGTCCTGTCCCCAATCTTACGACCCTACTCCTTCACTCAAACAGTTGTACGACTGCTCCCTTTCACCCTCTGCTGTCTTCGCAGGCGATCCTCTAGTCCAGACATATCTCTTGTATCTTCTAATCTCTCTAGCGCCTGCTCTTGGTCGACCGCTACAACTCTGTCCAGTTAACATATCTCCGTCTTTGTTCATGTCGATCTCTCTAATTCTCTAGCTCCTTATTCAGGTATCAGTCGAATATCTTATCTTAGTATTTCCCTTGCAGAATGGCGCTTGCTCAGGGAGGTAGCACTTCCCCATGTGGTTGACTACGCATGGAACAGAAACGTGCACCAGAAAGAACGTCACTTGACCGACGCGATTCGCAAGGCCATGAAAGCAGCCATTCCGGAAGGCCGAGTCAAGACCTTTTTTTGCCAATTTCACCAGGGAAATCTTGAAGCTAAGGACAGGGGATGCAAAGAGAGTCGCAGATCACCTGGATCCGAGAATCGCTGAGCTGGATAGCGAGCTTAAGCGAGATCAGGACAAGCACAGGAAGGAGTGTTGGGAGAAATTCACGGAGAAGATGAATTTCAAGAGTGACGGAGCATCAACTTGGAAAGTTCTAAAGAAAATCTCAGGCAAGAGCACCTCCACCCAACTATTCTACGATCGAGTTCGAGAAAGGAGCCTTCAAATCGGGAAAGGAGGCTGCTACTGCTCTCAGAAAGAATTTTTTCATAACTCAGGCTAAGAGAGGGAAACAGAATCGAGTGACCGTAAGATAGCTCTGTAAGTTACCACTTATGAATGAAGCAGAAGCTGTGACCCCCGCGCAAATTGAGAAGGTGGTCAAAGAGATGCACAACTCAGAAGGCTGTAGGGCCGGATGGTATTATTCCAGCGGTCTTGAAGAAACTGCCGAGTGAGATTATGCCAATCCTGTATACTTTAATAAATAATATACTATACTCAATGTTATGTTACATAGATAATATACTATACTATACTTATACGTATATACTTGATAATTCGTAATTTTTCTTATATAGCCAACTGTCTCGTAAATATATAAGGTGCGTCCGAATGAGAATGGCTGCCCATGCGGCCGGCGTGCTTGGCAGGCGGTCGTCGCGTTCGCCGCTCTCGGACGAGCATGCGAAAAGTCCCCCCCCGCCATCGACTACGAACGGGGCCGGCACCGGCTGGCAGCAAGCCCTGCTCCGATCAATCAGCTCTGTAGACGGGGGGGGGGGGGGGAGAGGAGACGGGCTTCGTTGAAATTCAACACTCGTCCCAGGGCGGCACATGCGATGGCCGCCTGTTACACGCCGGCCGCGTGGGCCGCCATTCTCATTCGGACACACTTTAGAATAATTTGCTTCTCTATTCGACAGTTTAGTTCAGTCCCAAAAGAAGGATAGAATATGCTAGCTAAAGTAATTTAGCTTTTTTTCTGGAAAGTAGTGGGAATGACAAAATATTTTTCTGACTTAATCAAACAGTCGAATAAAAAAAATCGAAAAATCATTCGACAGTCGATTGAAAAAGTCGACTTTTTATTCGAAAAGTCAAATATTCGAAAAGTTCAAAATCCCGAATTATTCGAAAAGTCGAATATTCGAAAAGCTCAAAATCCCGAATAATTCGAAAAGTCGAATATTCGAAAAGTTCAAATTCCCGATTTATTTGAAAAGTCGAATATTCGAAAACTTCAAAATCCCGAATTAATCGAAAAGTCGAATATTCGAAAACTCTAAAATTCCGAATTATTCGAAAAGTCGAATATTCGAAAAAAATCAGAAAATGTAAAAGTATAATTCATACTACTCAACGTCAGTGCGGCCTGCTCATCACGCGTTGCTGGGACGTTGAAGCATGAATACTTTCTACAAGCATCACGTGCGTGCCGCGCTTGCGGAGACTATGAATATTCCAGCGGTGACGCCATGGCGGAGCAGAATAAAACGGGCCTTAAAATTTTCTAAGCAAACAAACTCTGTACACGCGTCCACCATCATGGTAGAAGAGGATAGAACTGGAATGGTTTACTAAAAAACGAAAGAGATTGATGCTGGAATAACAAAGAAAATGATAAGGGAGGCTGTCGCCGCCACGGCGGAGCGAGCGTCACGCGCGTGCCGAGCGGGCCAACGAAATTCATCATAGACACTGCTTCTAAAACATCTAGTAGAATCATCGGCATTGCTGAATCCAGTTCATTGCAAACGCCAAAGGTGAGAGGTAACAGCAAAAGACGGATTCGTACTTCACGCGACGAGATACCGCGACCATGCATACCAAGTATATCAATTTTCGATAAACGCTGAGTAGCATCGCCTGTCGCGGAAAGTATGGCAGTGGCCAAAGACACTATTTACGTGAAAAAAAGATGATTCGTAATGGCATCAAAGACAATCGTACAAATTCGCGAGTTTTTTTAAATTTTTTCATGAAAAACGGAATGTTTGGCCACTCTACAGAGGGGTATATGCAGTAAAGAAATTTCCGTACCGTGGAAGCGGATTCATTAAAATATAATATTTCAGCAGAGTCTCTCACCAGGTCATAAGGCGAAACCAGCACTTGCCTTTCTTGACTATAAAGTCAGGGACTATCTTAGAAAAGTCGTGGGAACCTCTAATACCTCTGATCCTTCTTCTCTCTAATACGTGATAGAGAATCATTCTCTGAATGATTCTCCATTACGAAATGAGGAGTTTTGACATAGACCACAGAAGTAGTTGCGTTCACAGTCGCTTAGCTGCCATAGCGAGCTCAAGGGTGCATCTACGTTGGTAGACGCCATCTTGCAAATTTCTTGATTACCGAATTTCTAGATGACTTTTACGGTACTTACTAAGAAATGGGATCAATATATATCTCAACGTAAGGTAGCTAGTCTCAAACAGTTTGCACGTAAAGTCCGCTTGAACCGGACTGTCTGCCCACGCGGTCGGCGTGCATGTCGAGCGGCCGTCGCGAGGGTATTTCTCATACGAGCCTCCCGACGGCTGCTATCAGCTGACTGGGTTTTCATTCACTATTCGTCTGTTATTCCTGCGAACCAATTCACAAGTCCGAGAAAATGATTTCGTGACGGTCGCTCGACACGCGTGCGGACAGTCTCATCGAGATGGACTCTACAGACATATAACCCGTTGGTATACGTCGTCTGTGGGTGCCCCGAGCGGTCGGTGTATTGCGAGCTCTGCACATCGATTCCCTACCGTCAGTTCAATTCTCAAATCTCGTAATTCTGGTACCCTTTTCGCCTCTTCTCATCGCCGCTAATTCTTATATTCTGCTGTAACCTTGAACTATGGTCAGGACTCGTGCTGCTGTGAAGAAAAGTGCATCCCAAGGCTGTCGTGACCGGAAGTGGCGGACTTGCCGTGGCCATTGATCGATTGAAGGGAAGACGAGACATTGCCTGGTCATTTCGGAGATGTCTTGATTCATCTGCTTGACTCTCAGCATGAGTTAGAATCTCTTGTCAGACGGAATTTGGATCTTGAAGCCAGAGTTGAAGTTCTCTCTGCTGAAAATGCTGATTTGAAACGTACGATTTCGCAAATTTCTCAGTCAGCTGATCCTGTCTCTTCTCCTGCTACTCAGTCATTGAATTTGTCCGCAGAAAACGTACATGATGATGAATATAATGCAGCCATTATTGTTGAGAGACGTAGATCTTTGGTTTTATCTGGTGTGCCAGAGCGCAAATCGTGGCCTGTTAATCGTCGAGTCCATTACGATTATTTGAGTGCTTGCAATGTTCTTCATTTCCTCAATGTTGAATGTACACCTATCACTGTTTACCGCCTAAGGAAGCCCAAGCAAGGGTATAATAGAAAGCTTAAAGTGATTCTTCCATGCTCAGCTTTGCAAAAATTTGCGCTGCAGAATGCTGACCGTCTTCCGTTTTTCCCTGAGGGAGGAGTCTCCATTCGATAGTCTCTTCCATTTGCAGAGAGAAAGCGAAGAAGGGAGGCTTATCAGGCGTCTCGGGGCTTGGGCCTGAATGGGGAAGCTGGTCCTTCACACTCCGCTTGGGGTGGTGGTGGGCCAGAAAATCCTAACACCAGTGCCCATCCTTCGGGGGGATCCTTGCAGTCGCACAGTCAGTTGCCTTTAAACTAGTGGGATCGGATGTTGAGCCACCGCAGGGAGTCATCACTTGTTTTTATGCCAATGTTCGTTCAATTCCGAAAAACGCGAACTATATCAGTTTTGTATTGAGTAACAATTTCGATTTATATGTCTTCTCTGAGACGTGGCTCAAATCCGATCACTCTCTTTCGTGGTTACTGAGTAATTTGTCTAACGAGTATCAAACTTTGTGTTGTGATAGAAAGAGAAAACAAGGGGGTGGTATTATTTGTCTTTTGAGGAACAATTTTTGTCTCGTAGAGATTATATCCGAATCAGTTCAAGAGGCGTTCGAAATTTTGGGCTCCGATATTATCTTTGAGAATAGCAGTGTAAGAATGGTGGCTGTGTACAGAGCTCCGTCTTGTCTGGTTCTTTCAAATGAAGTGCTGTCAAAAACTATCAGTGACATTGTTTGTTGCGAGTATCCATCAGTAATTCTTGGTGATTTTAACTATCCGGAAATAGACTGGAATGATCTCAGAAAATCTTTGCCGCCCTGTTCCTCTATGTTCGTGAACACCATTATTGCTCATGATTTCAACCAACTGGTAAGAGAGCCTACTAGAGGTGTTAACTGCCTTGATCTGGTCTTTTCTAATGATGATACACTCGTGGGAAATGTAACAGTTGGACTTCCCGTGGGAACTAGCGATCATAACAGCGTCAGTTTTGTTCTCAATTGTCCATATGTTGGTAGTCCTCTGGTTACGCTCGTTCGTGATTTTGCTCGGTGTAATTATGAAAAGCTCTGTATTTACCTCTCGGCTAATAACTGGAGGGATTCTCTAGAAAGCGCGTCCTCCTTTGACAGAAAGTACGAGTTATTTTTGGATATTTTGAGCAATGCTTTAGATATCTTTGTACCATTCAAGAGCATATGCGCGACTCGTTCTCTACTTCCTCCTTATCTTCAAAACATGTCAGACCATAGAAGTTGCCTGTTTAGATTGGCATCTAACACTCAAGCCCGTATGGATTGGGACAAATTTCGTAGCTTTTCACTGCTTTTTGAACGTCTACTTTCCAAATACAATCGAAATTTGGAGAAAAAAGCCATTAATAGTAGTAATCAGCAGGGTTTCTACAAATTTTTGAACAAAAGACTTGGAAAATCTAATAAAATTCCCTGTTTGAGGAAAGATGATCGCTTCGTTATCATGGAGACAGATAAGGCTAATCTGCTAGCAGACAAATTTTGTGAGGTCTACGGGGAGGTCAGTGATGTATTCCCTCCTTTCTGCCCTGTGATCGAGTACCCAATGAGCAGTTCCCCATTTTTTGAAGGCGATGAGATTTTTGACATTCTCAGAAAGCTGCCAAAATCCTTGTCTGTCACACCAGCCTTTATACCGACGATTTTTGTGAAAATCATTGCTCATGTGATTGCTGGACCTCTTGCTTATTTTTCAACCAGTCCTTTTGGTATTCGGAGGTACCACAAAGGTGGAAACAATCCTTTGTGACTCCCTTGTTGAAAAAGGAACCCTCACAAATGATGGATAACTCTAGGCCAGTAAGTATCACGTCGATTTTTTCAAAACTTTCGAAAAGATCCTCAAAAAACATATAGTAGACCACGGGGAAAAAAATTCAATTATTCCCGAGAATCAACATGGGTTTGTGGCAGGGAGGTCGGTTGAAACCAATCTGCTGGAGTGCATCAATGATTGGAGTGAGTACCAGGAGTCGAGGAAGGCATGTGATATAATTTATTTGGATTTTTCGAAGGCTTTCGACAGGGTAGACAACCACAAACTTGTTTTGAAACTTGAGAAATTGAAATTTCATCCATTAGTGTGCGAGTGGATAAAAAACTATCTCTGCGACCGTAACCGTAGTTTCCAGGTGAAAGTGGGTTCTAGTTTTTCATCGAGTAGATCGGTTAGAAGCGGGGTACCACAGGGTGGTGTTTTATCACCCATTCTGTTCGCTATCTACACAGCTGAGCTTCCCTGTTTCTGGAAGGAACTGGAGTGATCTGCAAACAATTTGCCGATGATGTGAAAATATATAGCAAAATAGAGTCGCCCGGTGATGTCGAAAATGTTCAGGCCGCTTTGGAAAGGATACTGGACTGGTCTAATGTTTGGGATTTACCACTCGTCCGGAAAAAACGGTTCACATGAGAATGGGAGACTCCAGTATTCCGGTTACTTACGTGCTTGATGGCCACTCGCTAACATCTGTTTCGAATGTTAAAGACTTAGGTTTTCAGCATGACAGTGAGCTTGATTTCTCAGCTCACTATCATGCAATCTGTAGTAAAGCCTCAGTGCGCACATTTCATATATTCAAAGCCTTGTCGACTTGCGACAAAAAAGTCTTAGCGCGTGCCTATCAGGTGTATGTTAGGCCAATAGTGGAATCGGGAACTTCAGTATTCTGTCCGTACAAGAAGAAAGACATTCAACTTTTGGAAAGAGTGCAAGAAAACTTTACTCGTAAAGTTTTCTTGAGACTGAATGGATTTTCTTATGCTAGAGTTCCTGGTCCCTCAAGGAAGAACGAAGAGCTGACGTTACACTCGCTTGAGTCTCGCCGTAAGCGAAACGATGTGTGCATGATCTTTAAAATCTTGAGTGGGATACTGAGAATTGACAAATCGAAGCTCTATAAATTCAACGCCTCTAGGACACGTGTAAACTCGGAGAAAATTTCTTTTAGTATTCCCAGAACTAACCTCAGATTGAAAAGTCTCACATGCAGAGCTGGCTCTGCTTTCGCCTCTTTGAAATTGAACTTTATGAATGTTCCCCGTTCTTTTCCATCTTTCAAACGCAAAGTTTCGGATATTCTTCTTGCGTGATAATGTTTCACTTTGCTTTTCAGCTATGTATATTTTGCCCTATTTTCAATGTCTACCTTCTGTAGCGTATTAAATAAATAAATAAATAAATAAACCCGCCCTGCGAAGGAATCCAATAATCTTACAGGCCTTCTGATCCTACTGATAAAAGCAATCATCATTTGTATCGAGAATAAGAAAACCGAAAAGCTGCTACAAATTGCAGGGAAGCACTACCCGATTGAGTGGATGACAAGCCGTATTTTCCAGGGCCACATAGCGTGAATATTCACGAGACGACTAGTAAATGGTGGTCGTGAGAGTTCAGCCTAGAGAAGTGGCCGATGTGCCATAACCTTTGTCCCCAGCCGAGCAACCTCAGCGCTAACACAATACACTTAAACATTGAGGCAGGGCATTACATGTTACGAAGTTGGAAGATGTGCACCACAGGAAGCGTACAAAAGTAAGACTGCATTTCATAACAGAGTGAAGGTTCTTTAGATCAGCCAGCAGTTTACAACGAAATATAGTCTTATCAGGAGCAGCTATGAGAGTGGTTTTAAATCTAGAATTGTTGCTGCTACGGGAATCTCTAAATTTGAATTCGAAGGGATCTTTTTTAGTTGGGCGAAAAGGTACATACCTATCAGGCGATTTTAAGGGCGTTCAGCAAAACTGTTTCGGATTTGGCTCGGAATTTTTTATGGAGGTTATCTGCTCACCCAAATACGAAACTGGGTTCTGAGACTTACTGTTTGACACGGTAGAGTGATGTAATGATATTTAGGTACCTAGGTAATTTGAAAATTGTTGTATGGACCTCGAATTCTCGTTAAGCACCCTAAAAAGCCCCAAACCAAGTTTTCAGCTAGATCTGAGACCTTGACGAAATTACCGTATACTCACCGTAATCTATCGAAAATCAATAAACAGGATTCAGAATTGTGTTGGGCACCCTAAATAATCTCTACAGTGAAGGTTCGAGACAAAAACTTCGTGACGTTCGGGAAGTCATCAAAGTTCGCATTTGCAACGAAAATTTGTCGCGAAAGTGGAGATTTCAGACTAGAAATTTCGAACATTTATCCGAAAATTGAAGAATGCACCCCATATTCGTAATCAGTACCCCGAAAAACTTTTATAAGAAGTATTGAGGCAAACGCAAAACATTTTTTCTGACCACATTTGTTTACCTATTCCGTAATGAATGACTTCTTCATAGTGAGAAATCTCACCCGTAACCCAGCTTGAAGATCTCCATAACATCTTCAAACCTAGATTCGGAAACAATTCTGGAAATACACCTATGTATTATAATAAGAAACCCCTTCGTTGAAAACGGGTGTGTCGTCCAATACTACTTACCACATATAGACGTTTGATCCGATTCGGATATTTTGGGATATCCGAACGAATGATCCGAAATTTCGCCAACTCAAAGTCCGGTTCACAGACAAAACGCCAAATTCGAATCGAAATAAAATGTTTTTTGGGTCAGCCCAAAATCCGAGTATCCGGAAGTTTTCGCTCCGGATCCAGTGTATTTGCCACCTACCTATCATCAGCATGCACATTTTTCATCATCATGAAACTCATGAGTATTGCTGTCTCTAGAAGATATATTTCTGACTACCTAAGTTCCCTAAAGCAAGTCAAGCTTTTTTCTGCTGACGCAACTCAAAGGATTATTCTTCTTCTGTATTTGCAGTCTGCATGTGATGCAGATGGGAAACATTTCTGATTGTATTTTGCGAGAATTAGTCAGGAATTTTTGCAGCTTCCATATCGACGTAAGACTAAATGTCACCCCGCAATTAATCCGAAGCCAAAGAGTCTAACTTATGTACACACATGGCTTCATTCTGATGTTTGCTAGCATCACAATCTTGATTTCGTTCAAGTCCAAGGGACGAAGTTATAGGAGAGAGTTTAATGAAGGCGATACAGCCAAGATTTCCACCTTGAGGCTAACAAAAAAATACTATTAGCCAAACTGGTTATCCCGATTTGAATGTACTTCCTAGAATGATTTTTTGACGTAGATTCCGATAATGCCCTTCGGAGCTGCTTAGAACCACTCTGAGAAAAATCATAGACTATTTGTCGCTGATTTTTCTCCCTATTGTACCGTTCAAAAAGGGCAGTAATCTTTCGAAAATCAAAAAACGGATTTCATAATCGTATTCAGGGCCCAAAACAACTCCTCTAGGTGAAGTTTGGGTGAAAGCACATTTTCCGAACTTTGTGAGGACTGATAGCACTTTCGGAACAGGGGCTCTCTACCCACCGAGGGAGGACTTGTCCCGCGTTTCGCGGCTCTAATTCCACTCGGGACCACTTCGTTCGCATTGAGTGGAGTGACGTTTCAAACTGCAAAAACGGGGCAACTCCTCCCTCGGTGTGTAGACAGCCCCTGTCCCGCGTTTTCGACTTGTACGGATTTTGGGCCGAGCGTTTATTTACAGTTCAACTGCGCATTGCCGCTCAGTCCGCAAAGTGCACGCTGATTTTGAAAGCGGTCTGCGACGCGGTTGAGAGTATCTTCAGGCAGGGATGTTAGATCACCCGAGCGGCGTTTGCCTTTGGTGCACGGGTGATCCCAATGCCCGGGTGATCCCACATCCCTGTCTGAAGATACTCGCAACCGCGCCGCAGCACGCTTTTGCAATCAGCGTGCACTATGCGGACTGAACAGCAATGCGCAGTTGAACTGTACAGCAATTGGAGGACTCTGAAAGCGTTATAGAAAAATATTCCAGATTTGACTTAAAATTCGCCCTGGAGAGTTATTTGGGGTGCTGATCACGAATCTGAGGTATGTTTTTTGTTTTTCCATAGCTTTCGGCTAAGTTCGTTTGAAACGTCCCACATGTAAAAACATTCGAAGGCAAAATCGACTTTTGACGATTTCCCGAATGTGATGCAGATGTGGCTCAAATCGTTCCTCTAGGAGTCATTTGGAGTGCTCAACACGAATCTGATGTTAGTTATCGATTTTCGATAGTTTACGGTAGATTACGGTGAGTATACGGTAGTTTGGTCAAAGTCTCATATTCGATTCAAAATTTGTATGCGGAGGTTATTCGGGGTGATTAATACCAATACGATGTCCATCTGTCGATTTTCGATTTTTTAGGGTAGGTTTTGCCCCCTAACAAGGGAAGTGTTTAGAGTGTCAAACGCATTCGCGAAAACGACAAAAACCGTTAGTATCTCTTGTGGCTCGAAAGTAAAACTGCGCAGTATCCAGCCCCGAGCTACAGGTTTCAAGAAGTTACAAGCTTGAAAAGGTGGCTTTTTTGTGCTTTTTGTACCTTCCAAAAAGCGCGTTAGTCTTCAGGGAATCCCGAAGCGGACTTCATAAATGTGTTCAGCGCCCAAGACTACGCCCTTAGTAAAATTGGCGCATTTTCCATACTTTGTCCAGACTGATAGCGTTTTGGACTTGTAGGGATTTTCGGTTGGGCGTTTATTTATACCTATGTTCCAAAAAAATGTTCCATATTTTACTTACAATTCTCCCAGGGATTTTTTGGGGCGCTGATCACTAATCAGTGGTTTATTATTCAATTTTCCAGAGTTTTCGGCTGATTTCGTTCCAAGCTTCCCAACTGGGGAAAATTCCGAAGGAAAAACGCCACTTTCGAGATTTCCGGATTTCTACGTCAGATATGTCTCAAAATCATTTTCTGAAGGATTATTTCGAGTGCTGAACACGAATTCGACTTTCTGCGAATTATGGTAGATTACGGTGGGTATACGGTTTGGTCAAAATCTCAAATTGTATTCAAAATTTGTATACGGGGGTTATTCGGCGTGGAGAATTCGAACTTAACGCTCGTTTGTCGATTTTCAAATTCCTAAGGTGGGTTTTGTTCCCAAAATGACATGTTACCTACCGTAACCTACAGTAAACCTCAAAATTTCGACAAAGGGACTCCAGATTCGTGTTCACCACCCTAGGTTACCCCTAAATACAACTTTTGAGCTTAATCCGAGAAAATATTTTAAAACTCCCAAAAAAATGCCTGATGGTACCGTGCTTTGCCCTTTCGGGAGGCTTGAAGAATGCTCATACCTTTTTTGAACCTGCAGCTCGGGGCGGGATACTGCGCATTTTTACTATTGAGCCAGAAGAGATACTAACGATTCTAGTCGTTTTCGCGGATGCGTTTCACACTTTGAACACCTTCCTTGTAAGTAGCACTTACCGTAACCTACAGTAAACCTCAGACACCTTTGACAAGCGAACGCCGGATTCGTGTTCAGCACCCTCATATTACCCCTACATACATATTTTTAGCGGAACTCGGAAAAAAATTTCAAGAGACTGTAAAAGTTGACTGATGGGTACTCTTACCTTCTCGCGAAGCTCTAAAAACGCTCACAACTTCTTCCAGAGTGAGTCTAGGCAGCTGCAAGCAAGTGAGCATATTCGGATTTTACCTTCAAAAGTGGCTCCAGAAAAGTGCATTTGATTTGGAATGGCCAGTTTGACAGAACGAAGTTCCCTTGTAAGTGATAACTCTCCGGGAATACTCATTTAGGGCAACGAAATAATTGATAGTCCGGCAAAGTCTTTTTTTTAACAGTTGTTTAAGATTTGCTATTGAGGGCCTACTGTTAGACTCGGGTGACGAGCCTGTGAAGCCTGTAGGATTTTCCGGGGAGGGGGGGGGCGAGGTGGTAAAGGTGGTATGCTTTATCTCGCCTAAAAATGGAAACCGGGGTTCACGACAAAAATGATTTTGAGAGAAAACAACAGGTCGATGTACAGGACGAGGAAGCCGCAAAGATTGGACAAATCCATCAAAATTGAGCATTTCGGAAGGGCGAAGTGGCCGAGATGATTAATCATATGTATATGACTTACTGCCCAGCAATCTTTCACACAGGATTACAAAATAACTCTTCCATAATCGTCTGCTATGAAGGGCTTCCGTATTAAAACCCTACTTGACCTGAATACGAATACTCAGTTGAGTGGCTCTGCAATGAGACGGACTACAGGAGGACCAAATTTCCCTTTTTTCGGAGCCTTGCGTCAGGTCGAACTGGGTAGAAACCAAACCTCTTCAATACTCTGATTTATTTCGTATCATAACCGTGCTTTCTCCAACTCGTGGACAGTTTAGTGCGTAATGAAATGATAAAGAAGGAGAGTACTGGGTGATCAAGAAGAGAAAAGTTTTCCTTTTTTTGCAGAAAGTGAGCCTCGGGGTCTTGCAGGGGATCGTTCATAAGAAGGAACATCTACAAAGACTATGAGGTATCCTGTGGTTCCGAGCCAAATTTACTCTGTTCCCTCACTGGCTTGTGCGGAGCGAGGGTAGAGACAGCGAGAGAGTGTTGGGAGAAGGAGACGCAGGGTACGCGCGCATACGCACGCGATGAACATAAACGAATTTCATTTGGATACAGAGGATAAGTACAGCGAATGGCTGGAACAGATCAGCCCGCCTACACCATGGAAAAGTCGTACGTGCAAAGAAACAATTGTCGAAGAATTGAATACTCTTGATCTTTAGAATTCCTGACATACACACGTGCGCGTTAGAATCTTCTCAATATAGAATTTTTGATAAGAGAAACGTGGAAGGAAGTCGTTCACTTAAGAAGTCTGTAACGCTAACATCCGACACTCAAAACTCTTCTGCGCCAAACAAATCGAATTTGACGGAGGCTTCCGAAATTGAATGCTTCAGGGTTTTTAAAAGTTTTTTCTCCGAAGAGTAATTGCACTTTCCAGCTCGAAAACATTGAGAAATAAGGAACGATTTCCATCGTGAACACTGCCTTCGATGTAATGCTAGACGGATTTACATTTCCAGATGAGCGTGCCCTACCTTCAAAGGCAGCATACACGCTCAAAGATAATGCCGATTTCATGTCATAAATCGAAGGTTCAAAACTCTCAGTGTAGGATACTAACAAGAAAATCTATGAAAATTGTATGCAAGTATATATAAAACGAGTTGTTTTGTACTAGTTTGGTAGTCGACGAGCTACAGTTCAGCATGTGGTAAGTTCAGCCTAGCGAATGGACAAGGTGCGACCATTTGCTGCTATCCATAACGGCGTTCGCGACAGACCGGCCAGCTAGATTTCTATCACTAGCGACGATCTACTGCTGCAGCCATCCATTCACTAGCTCATACACTGGAGGGGGCTAGCCCAGCTCTTCAGTGGGGCACCCCTCCGGGCACCGGCGCTTGCCCCCCCCCCCCAATCGGGGGGGGGGGGCTACCGCCGGAGTGACAATTTGGCTTGATCGGAGCCCCCCGTCACTGCCCTGAAGCCCCCCTGTGACTGACCTGAAGCCCCCCTGTGACTGCCCTGAAGCCCCCCTGTGACTGCCCTGAAGCCCCCCTGTGACTTCCCTGAAGCCCCCCTGTCACTGCCTTGAAGCCCCCCCCCCATCACTGCCCCGGAGCCATGACGTCACGGCTCCGGAGCAGTGACGTCACGACACCGGAGCAGTGACGTCTCCCTCCCCCCGGAAAGCGTCTCCGCTTTCCTCCAAAAATATCCCTTTCTGACAGTGACTCGGAGTCGCCGTCCAGGGCCGGCCGTCTTGGGCCGAATGCGGCTCTCCATGAGGTGAGGCGCCTTTTATACCGATCGAGCACGTGATAGATGCCTTGTCTGGCCTCCATTGTCGTAAACTACCTTCTACGACTTCTTCCCATCTTTTCCCTCTCTTCCTCTCGGGGGGGGGCAAGCGCCGGAGGAGAGCAGGGGCCTCCCCTGAAGCCCCCCTCGGGGGAGGCCTGCGCTGCCGCCCCCCCAAGTCGAAAACGGGCTCTATTGTCCGGCTCTTGCCCCCCCCGCAGAGTCTGAGAGACTGATTTCTACAGGGGAACTCCACACGCATTGGATAAAGGCCATGTTTACGATAAATTTCACTTCCGATATCTCCAAGGCTTACGGAAGGTCTGGTGCCCTATATAGCAAGGCAAGCCTAATAAGGACACGAAAGACGCGTTTTTGAGCAAAAGTAGGCCCTCTCTTATTTACGTTGATTTTTGAGCGTGTAGGAATTGACCGCTACATGTACATGACATGTGTATGATGGATGATAACTATCAGTGCAACGAAGCGATCAGCTCACTTATCAGCACTTGCTTGACTTGATCAATCCTGTAATCTGAGTCTTCATTTGTTCATTCCGAGGTGGCGAATCTGGGGCACCAAAACGCTTGTTTGTAGCCGTTATTTTGCCGCTCCTGGCTCGCTTTCTACCGTTCTTTCGATACTGGGAGCCTCGGATCCTTCTCGCCTATCATTTCACTGTGGATAGTCAGCGAGGATGATCATTGTGAACGCTGCCTTCAAGGTTAGCGAAAACTCGGTGTCATATTCTATAACATAGCTGCACTGAGCTTGCGTCAATCTTCAATGGGGGTCGCAAAGTATCACCAGGTTTGACGCCGATTGCACAGTCGGCACGAACAGTACTTACACTTTGCGTTCCTTATCGTGCGCGAATTTCAGCTCCGTCATGGACGGTCCCAAGCCCGGCAGGAATAGGAGGAGGGTGATCCCAAGCCGACGCATTGTAAAACTAGGTTTGTAACAATGGGATCCGATATAAGGATTCAAACGCGTGCTACCGCATCCGGGGTAGCCGATGCTCCGGATCTGATGAACCGAAACCATGGTTCCGGTGACAAATATGCGACTGGTAATACGGATAGAATTTTCACGCCGAGGAGCATAGTTCAACTCGCTGCATGGAACGTACGCACAGGCCATCAAGTTGGGCAAAAGGAAGCGATCGCTCGCGAATGGGTACGATACAACATCTCAATTGCGGCGTTCTCAGAGCTACGAATGACAGGGGCTGGACGTACGGTCGTTCAAATTTCTGATACAGACAGTCAAATCACGCTGTTCTATTCCGGAAGAGAGAAGCACATGAAAGGTGGTGGCTTCGCTTCGGACGGCAGAGCAACTAAAAGTGTGCTGGCTTCTCAACCAACGTCGAGCTGCCTAGCCACATTGGCTTTGGCCGGCAAAGTAAGGACGCACATAATCTCTGTCTACGCTTCCACGGAAGCCAGCTCAGACGGTGCAAAGGATGACTTTTACGACACTCAACAGAACGCTATCGACACGCTGCCAAGAACCGACTTCATAATTAACGCTGGCGATTTGAATGCTCATTTTGGAGCAGGTCGATCGGGCAGGGAAGCAGCGTCGGGTCGATACGGGCTAGGTGAAGTTAATGAAAATGGTATGCGTCTACTGTCGTTCGCCGCAAGCAATGGTCTAGTAGTTGGAAACAGTCACTACCAGCACCCTCGTAAACATCAACTCACCTGACGTGCACCGAATGGCAAGGACTCAGCGGTACTAGACTACAAACTCGTCAAGGCGAGTTTCCGGCCATCATTGAAAGACGTGCGTGTGAAGCGTGGCGGTGACTATAGATCTGTCCACCATCCTCTCTGTGCTAAAGTCCAGCTCAAGCTTCAACAAGTTAAGTCTCAAACGGTGTCACAGCCAAAACGGGATTGGTCGCAGTTGAGGCAACCAAAATATGTGCAGCGATTCCAGTTGGAGCTATCAAACCGATTTTCTTCGTCAACGTTGCACTGCTGAAGAAGAGCAGTTCTCCAGCGTAGTTTTTATTTGTGCCGAGAGCGTATGTCCTCCCGTCAGACAACGATGGATCTCTGATAGATGTTTGGAACTCGTAGATCAACGCAAGAAGGCTAACAACCACAATACGACCACAAAACGTATGTTCAGTTGAATTGTTAAATTCGACGACAGTTGGAACCAGAGCGTGAGGAATACTGGAACACACTTGCAAAGGAGATGGAGCAAGCGTCCTCAAGGCATGACTTCCACACGCTCTTCTCAACTTCAAGACGACTCAGCAGCAAAACGAAGGTGGCAAACGAAAATATCAGGAGAGTTTTTTGAAGGATTGTACCGGAGTGACGAACCTCAAGTCCACGCTACGCCGACTCTCGCTGAACCCCATGTGATCGCTTCGGACGCTCCGCCATCTATAACAGAGGTTGCGGCTGCTGTAAAGCTACATAAGTCCGGCAAAGCTGCTGGTGTAGACATGGTTACTGCAGAAGCTTTAAAAGCTGGTGGAAATATTTTGCTGCGCCGTCTACTTTTGTTACTGCATCTAATATGGCGTACCGAGAAAATTCCTGGCAAGCGATTATAGTACCTGTGCTGAAAAAAAGGTGACAGCAGTCAATGCGAAAACTATCGCGGAATCAGCTTGCTGTCCATCACATGCAAAATATTCACTAAGATTCTGCTGCTGCGTCTTCAAGAGCCTCGAGAAACTGTGGCTAGAGAAGAGCAAGCAGGCTTCCGTCCTGGTCGTGGATGCTGTGATCAAATTCTTTCCATCAGGCAGATTCGCGAGGAACGCACACGATGCGCCAAGTGCACGGTTATTGTCTTCATCGACTTCCGCCCAGCAACCGACAGTGCCTCGTGATCGGCTTTGTGGCAGTCCTTACGATCGGAGCGCGTACCGGACAAGATCGTGCGTCTTCTACAAGAAAGCTATGCAGGCTCGTGCAGTTGTATTCGCGTGCAGAAAGAGCTTTCCGCCTGATTCCCGATTCAAACTAGTGTACGGCAAGGATGTGGGCGTCTCCATCGCTGCTCAATGCAGTACTTAACGCTAAAATACAGAAAGTTTTCAACTGTCGGCAAGGAGTCTAGTTTGAGGATAATCACTTTGTTACAGGCTTGATGTTCGCTGATGAAAGCACTGTTCTTTCTAACGATGATAACGAGGCAACTGACATTCTGCAGAAGATCGCGTCAACAGCCAGCTCGTATGGACTTATGATAAATGCCGACAAAACGAAGGTGACTAGCTGTAGTCTTTCTTCAGGATGCCTAGATTGAGCAAGTGGATCAGTTCAAGTACCTTGGCTCCGTCATTCAACAAAGCAATATAACCTCAACGGCTAAAGTCCACAGTAGGATCGGCCCGGCTCCTTTCGGTTTTGGGGCATTCAACTGGTGCCTTTGGAGGAGTAAGAACGTAGCCATTGGAACGAAAATGAGGGTCTATCGTTTGCTTTTTTTACCGGTATTGCTGTATGGAGCTGAGACGTGAACACTGCTGGAGTCGGATCTTCAAAAACTCGAAATTTTCCGAATAAGTTGTCGCCGACGGATCCTGGGCTTGTCTCTACGCGACCGTGTCACGAATGAGAATATCCTATCATTTTGTGAGGAACAAGCCACAGTCGAAAGCCAAATCAGGAAGCGTAGGTTGTGCTGGTTCGGCCATGTTTGCCGCATGCCAATAGAGCGCCTGCCTCACCAGTTGCTCTTCAGACAACGACCGATGGAATGGAAAGCGCTGCGATCGCCGCCCAGAAAGACTTCGATCAAGCAAGTCGAAAATGATTTGGCAAAACGCAGACTGGGCAGTTGATGCATATCTCTCCATGGAACGGCACTTTTAGCGACGCATTGGCTCCCGGGTCAGCCTCGGCAGGCCGTAAGCTAATTGGACGGTAAAGGTAAAAGGTAACGGTTGGCGAAAATTCGGTTAACGTATGCTATAACATAGGCACACCGAGTTTTTGCTAATGCACAAAAATGAACGCAAAGTATCGTTACGATCGGAGCAGAGTGTAAGCTGCGTAGTAATTCGCCCACTTCCATTCCAACCATAAAAAAACAACTTGTTGTTTCCCTATTTTTAGTCGTCGGCTTCTCTTTAATTCTAATACCACAGGCTCCAGACCTTCGATTTAAGTTTCGAGTCGAACTTCGTTTTAAACTTCATGAAAAAGACGGTGCTGCTGTTGCGGACTTTTCTTAACAAACTGTAATCTTTATGTTGTACCATCCTATTTTCCGAAACAGCTGTGAGTAACTGGAACGACTACAGCTGTGGAACGAATGTACAAAAAAGTGAAAATTCGAGAATGGAAAAAATAGCTAGCCGATAAATCACATTTGATCCGGGAATGAGGTTAGTACAGCAAAGACTACAGTATACTATCAACAAAAGGAGTCCGCAATCGCACAACTTCCTTTTCCATTGCCGTGACTTAAATTTCACGAAATTGCTCTCATTTTCAAGTGTATATGTAAATTTCGATGCGCAGAGTTCCAAATTTCCAGTAGTTTCGGAATACCACATGTGTTTACTACAATGCTGGGTGAAAATGTGCTTGGTGATCGCCCATCCAAGAAATGGACGGAATATCTCATTACTTTTATTGCATCGAGTCTATTCTAACTGCATGTCTGGCCAAGGATGGATCCTAGCAGTGTTAAAGTCATTGCATGACCACATAGGGACAGAATATCCTACTTTTCTTTAAAGGCAGTGTTCACGATAAAAAATGTGTTTCATTTTCTACTAGGAATGGGTAGTGTAGGGGCACACTGTAACGCTGACGTTGAAAGAACGCATGAAAACGAGCCAGGAAAAGCTCCAAAAGAGCCCGAAGTTGCCATTTCGAGCGCAAGGCAAACACAAAAGCGCAACACACGCCCACCGACGTAAGCAAATGAATGCTCGAGATCATGAGATGAGCGATGATTTCCAATCATAAGCCCTGTTCTTCCCTTCATTCTCAACTTTTCTCTTTACTCAGGTCAGCTCGCATACATTGGCTGCGAAAGACGGAAGTTACAAGCCTCGGACAACTCGTCCACCATGTTTCCTTAGCTCAATCTTTGAGGGACCATAACTCCGTTCCCAGAAGGTCTCGTACGATTTCAGAGACATCATTGGAGTCAGCATGAGGCCGTTTTCAAGATAGGGAAAAAAAACAGAAAAACGATTTTTATCGTGAACACTGCCTTTAAGGCAGCATACACGCTCGTTTACCTATTGTACCTATTATACCGCCCACAAACGTCGCCGACGGTGGAAATGGCCCAGCACCCCTGTTTTGGAGGAGGACGCAGATACAGGGGGCGGGCAAATACAGGGGCGGGGCCAAATTCTCACTCGTTTAGGCCCTAGTTATACACCAGGGGAATGAAAACGTCCCGCAATGACATTGTCGCCGCTTGCTGCGTGGATCAGGGACTCGTCTGCGATATTGCGTCTTTGACGTCTATGACGCAATATTGCAGACTAAAAATTTCCGGGCGTTTAATTATATTTTATCGATATTTCACGCCTCTATCATATGCTTACTGCGGAAAGTCATTAGAAATCTATTGCTCCTGTCATAGCAGTGCTCATTATGTCGTTTCGGTGATATTTTAACAAATTTTGATCCAAAAATAATCAGCTGATGGAAATTGGCAAATGTCCAACGGGGTAGGTCCCGCCAGGATACAGTATACAGTGCCGCGGCGTGTATAACTGCTCGGTGCGGTCTTCCGGCGCGTTTTTCTGGGACAACTCTTCCTTTTGGCATGCCTCAGCACAGTTGGTACGCACATAAGTGGTAGTTGTCTTGCTATTTCCGCAGCGTCCCGCCGGTGTATAACTACGACCTCAGCGTCATTGTGGGTTGTTTTTGACGCTTGAAAATGCATAGGTGTTGTGTTCTGAGCCATACCATTCTTCTTCCGTAGTTATCCCAACCACGTTTACGAGCGTGTATGCTGCCTTTAAACCACTTTGGGTAGGTATTGGTTTTAATCAGATATTGTTAAGGCCATCAAATTCGTCTACAAATACATATAATCCCGTTCCAGTGTTTTATAGAATGCTTCCAAAAAAGCTCCGAGTCAATTTTACACAGAAAATTTGTTAGAGTGGAACGTCATGTGGGAAGCATCAGCCATGATTACTGAAAAGCGACATGAAAAGGGACAAATTGAGGGAAAGTGCTCGATAACTGATAAACTGTCAGCAGTCGAACTTTAGCTCGTATGTTGAGTAGATTCAACTCAATTAGAACTAATTATTCCTGGAGCGTTCCGGAAATTAAAAAGAGGACAAAACAGGAACGAAAACATTGTCAAGCAGGAGTCGGCAGGGTAGTCTTTGAGTCTATAGGATTCGAAATAGCATGCTGAAATTGGCAAGATTGGAACGGCACAACTAATCGGAAAGTTCCGGTTGATTGGAAGAGAAATTCAATTGTGAAGATTGAAGCTTTGAGGAAACAGAACGCTCACCAGCATAGCTAACCGCAGATCATTGTTATAGACGGTGGACTTGATTTGCAGCAAACTCAATGATAGTAACGATAGTAACGACGTAGTTATGCAAAATTGATAAAAGAAAGTGAATGTAAATCAGGAAATCAAGGTATTTATGTACCTCCAAAGGTGTTACCCAAGAAACAAATGGAGAATCATCCAAAACGAGACCTTCACCAAGGAAGAAGGGGAAAGGTGCAGCCCCTTAGTAAAGATTTTTCACAGCTATTCTTTTATAATAGATAACTCATTCAGACGTGGCCCCCCCCACTCATTCCGTGCAGCCTTCTAGACTTAGATAAGCTGGGCAGTGCAGCTAGGATACATCAAAACTATGGATAGAGTCCAATTCAGACACTCCCGGTTATGAGTTTGATACCAATACATAGGTTATGCTCCGCCGAGCACCTGCGGGAAGATATCGTATCGGTCGGCCGTTGATAGGAGCGGACACTCTCTATTGTGAGTTCGATACCATTAGGATATGTTCCTCTGGACATCTGCGGGAGCATATCCGTTCGATTGGAGGAAGATACGAGCGCCTGCAGGCTATTAGTCTCCAACAGGTTTCCAAAACTGTTGTATTCCGCCGAAACGTGATTTTTCAACACCAAAGGGTTTCAGCATTTAACGCTATAGATATGCCTTTCTTTGAAACACGCATAGATTCTGACTGCACAAAACATGCATTCCAATATGTGCGTTTTACATGGGAACCAAACTCCACAGTCATATGTGCTATGAATACTAGTTTTTTTCTCAATAATTTGTCAACTTTCACAAAAACACCAGTACAACTTTGGTCTTTGGTAACAAATCAAGATTCCACAGCCGCAAACACTATGTAAAGTGTGCCCGAATGAGAATGGCGACCCACGCGGTCGGCGTGCCTGGCAGGCGGCCGTCGCATGTGTCGCCCTCGGACGAGTGTTGGATTTCAACGACGGCCGTCCCCTCCCCCACTGATTCATCGGCGCAGTGCTTGCTGCCAGCCGGTGCCGGCCTCGTTCTTAGTCGATGGCGGTGGGGACTTTTCGCATGCTCGCCCAAGAGCGGCGAACGCGACAGCCGCCTGCCAAGCACGCCGGCCGCGTGGGCAGCCATTCTCATTCGGACGCACCTTAGGTACTCTATTGTTATTCGCACCAGAGGCCGGATATCATTGAAAAACAGATTAGCTCCTGCCCTGGGTTCGCCAGACCTGGGGCGGCATGCACGTACGCGGCGGGTTAGGCTGGGGTTAGGCAGGGTTTGGGGCGTCGGCGCGTTTGATCATTACTGTGCGAGTGCTGGAGATAATCAATAGTTGGGGTCTCAACGGGATTTCGGCTGCCCCACCCTCCTACGTAGGGTTTGCGAGGGAAGGAATTTTCAGTGCTAGCCTAACCCCCTTTTAGCCCTCGCGCTGCTATCATCAAAGGCGCCGACGCTCCAAACCCCGCCTAACCCCAACCTAACCCGCCGCGTACGTGCATGCCGCCCCTGGGTTCAGAAATTGGGTTTGGGTTGGATAACCCAGCACCTTTGATTCATCATCGCAAATTTTGGGTTGGCCTCCTTAAAGGCAGCATACACGCTCAAAAATGATATCAATTTTATGGAATGAATCGAAGGTCTGAAGCTGTTAATATTCAGAGATAACGAAAAAACCGGAAGAAAATCGACTGAAATGGAGTTATAACGGTTCGTTCTATTTTGGCCCAGATGTGGACGAGTTTTACCGCATTGGCTGAAATAGCGGAGCTAGCGACAACTTTGTTGGGATAACGACGCTAATGTACTCGCACGGCCCTTTCTGGAACTCTTACGACCTTAGAAGCGTAAAAAATGAGCCCAAACGACCGGAATCGAGCCTTGAACATTTGTATTGTAGGGCGGAGCCCGTATCGGTGGGCGGAGAAAGGATGATTTTGTGACTCAATACGGCTCAAATACGGTCATTTTAACTCGTTTTCAACTACTCCAACTTCGTGAGGGCTCCTCTAGGGCCCTCAAGATCCCACTAATGTAGTTATCTCAACAACTTTTTTGAGCGTGTCTGCTGCCTTTAAAGGCAGTGTTCACGGTAAGAATCGTTTTTCTACTTTTCCGCCTATCTTGAAGACGGTCCAATGCTGATTCCAATGATTTTTTTGGAATCGTACAAGACCTTCTAGGAACGGAGTTATGGTCCCTCAAAAACTGAGCTAAAGAGGCATGGTGGACGAGTTGTCCGAGGCTTGTAACTTCCGTCTTTTGCAGCCGATGTATGCGAGCTGACCTAAGTTGAGAGAGAAGTTGGAAATAAAGGGAAGAACGGGGCGATTGATCGAAAACCATCGCTCATCTCACAATTTCGAGCATTCATTTGTTCACGTCGGTGGGCGTGGAAGTGCATCCGGGTGTGACGAGCTGACGGGTTTCGAACTTTGGCGCCATAGTGGACCGTTCCGAGCTCATTTTTCTTCGTTTTTTGAACGTTAGGGTTGCGCTAGGTCCCGCAGCTACCGATCTCCACCAAAAAATCACACATGGTTTTTATCATGGACACTGCCTTTAAAGGCAGAGTTCACGATGATTTTCCTTCCCGAGTTTCCCACTTTTCCACTTTCCACTCATGAGCACTGTCGATAAAAAATCCGAGATTTTCCTCCGAATTTTGAATGATATTATAGAACTATTCGTGCCTCTGAAGCGAGTCTGTGCCTCACGTTCTGTACTTCCCACTTATCTTCAAATTATGTTGGACCACAGGAGTTGTCTGTTCAGATTAGCGTTGAATTCTCAAACTCGTCTAAATTGGGAGAAGTTTAGTAGCTTTTCATCGCGGTTTGAACGGTGTCTTTCTAAATACAACCGGAATTTGGAAAAAAGAGCCATTAATAGTGCTAATCAACGAGGTTTTTACAAATTTTTGAATAAAAAACTCGGTAAATCTAACAAAATCCCCTGCCTGAAAAAGGATGATTGCTTTGCTCTTACGGATTGAGACAAGGCTAATTTGCTTGCAAACAAGTTTTGTGAGGTTTATCGAATGGTCAGAGACACTTCCCCCACTTTTTGTCTGGTAATCGAATTTCCAATGAACAGTTTCCCCTTTTTTGAGAGTGTAGTTATATTTGACATTCTCCGGAAATTGCCTATGTCTATGTCCGTAACTCCAGATTTCATACCGACAGTTTTTGTGCGTAATGTTGCTCATGTAATCGCTGAACCTCTGGCTTATCTGTTCAATCAGGCGCTCTTGTACTCAAAAGTGCCGCGGATGTGGAAGCAGTCTTTTGTGACCCCTTTGCTGAAGAGAGAGCCTACGCAGGTGGTGGAGAACTACAGGCCCGTGAGTATCACCTCGATTTTTTGCAGAACATTCGAAAAGGTACTTAAAAACACATTGTAGAGCACTTGGAGAAAAATTCAATAGTTCCCGAGAATCAACACGGGTTCGTGGCAGGGAGATCAGTTGAGACTAATTTGCTGGAGTGTATTAATGATTGGAGCAAATGCTTAGAGTCTAAGAAAGCGTGTGATATAATCTATTTTGATTTTTCAAAGGCCTTTGACAGGGTTGATCACTGTAGGCTCATGTTGAAGCTCGAGAAACTGAAGTTTAATCCATTAGTGTGCAGGAGGATAGAAAATTACCTGAATGACCGTACATTTCAAGTTAAAGTTGGGTCCAGCTTCTCTTCTTGCAGATCGGTTAAGAGCGGAGTGCCTCAGGGTGGTGTTCTTTTGCCCATTTTATTCACAATTTTCACAACTGAACTTCCGCTGCTGTTGGAAAGTACTGGGGTCACTTGTAAGCAATTCGCCGATGATGTTAAGATTTATAGCGAAATCGAGTCATTTCTGGATGTGCAAAAGCTACAAACCGCTCTTGATAGAAATCACGAATGGTCTGAAGCTTGGAGTTTACCACTGGCTCCT
Source organism: Aplectana chamaeleonis (assembly GCA_029168955.1). Taxonomy (NCBI): domain Eukaryota; kingdom Metazoa; phylum Nematoda; class Chromadorea; order Rhabditida; family Cosmocercidae; genus Aplectana; species Aplectana chamaeleonis. Next base: position 552,946 of record JAPDOI010000256.1, on the reverse strand, counting down.
GAGAAAACTGTTCACATGCCAATGGGAAATACCAATCTTCCGGTCCCTTACATACTTGATGGACACGCACTTTCCACTGTCTCGGAAGTGAGAGATTTAGGTTTCCGGTGCGAGAAAGAACTTGATTTCTCGTCTCATTATAAGGCTATCTATGACTTACTTGACTTAATCGGTTGGCTTTCGCCTGACGCGGTCATTCCGCATCTTCACCGAGGTGTGCCGTCCTAGTAGTCAGCCGTGTCCATTTTTCACGGTCTTCAGCCACAATTTGAACACATTCCATCCAGCTGTCACTATTCCATTTCCTGCGAAACGAAATATCGCGCCTGAACTGTCTTTCGATGCCGAGTGACTTTAAATCCTCTTTAACCACATCCGTCCAGAACTTTCGCTTACGCCCAGGTGGCCGTTTCCAGACAGGATTTGGAAGCATTTTTAAAGCGTGTTGTACGAGACGATCCGGCGTTCTTCTTAGTATATGCCCGAGCAGTCGAAGTCGACTTTCCATTGCTGCTTGAGATGGCGTTAGGAGATGCTGGCACCTCCCTCGTGTCAAGCGTTGATGTACTGCGTCGATTTCCTTGTAAAGGTCTTCGTTATGGCATACACGCGGCCAGAAATATCCAAGCAAACGCCTAAAAGCTTCCTCTCCGTGCAATCCAACCTTTCCATCTGCGTTTTCGGTGCTGCCCACGTCTCCGATCCGTACATCATGATAGGGCGAATAGCGGATAGGTAGCCGCGCAACTTGCCTTCCTTCGCGATGGTGGTAGACCACAAACACTTGGTTAGAGAATTGAATGCAGACGTAGCTTTCGCACATCGTTGTCAAATATCCGCTGCATAACTACCATCGTTCTTCAGCAAACAGCCCAAATAACAGAAATCGTCCACCAGTTCGATACGTTGTCCGTCCACACAAACTCCAGTTGAAGGCCTCTGAGAGACCCACATCTGCTTGCATTTGTCGGGACGAAGACGAAGTCCATAGGCTGCGGCATACTTCGAAACGAGGTTCACAATCCTTTGCAGTTTTGCGTTGTTTTCAGCGAATAACACAATGTCGTCGGCGTACTCCAGGTCGACAAGGGAGCGTCCTGATGGTGTTAGGATCACATCCACAGGAAACTGTTCTGCAACTCTACGCATGATGTCATCAACGGCGAAGTTGAAAAGAAAAGGTCCTGCAACGGCTCCTTGCCTTACTCCTGTTTTCACCTCGAAAGCTGACGTAAATCCGACAGGTGTACGAACTGCTGCTGTTGTTCCTTTGTTCATGTCCTCGATTAACCGAACATACTTTTCCGGGACTCCATCTGCTCGCAGAGCATTGAGCAATCGATCACGATGAGGAGAGTCGAACGCGGCTTCAAAGTCCAAAAAGCAAGCTGTAATGGCTTCGAAAACCGCTGCCACGATTCAATTACTCTTCTCACGACGAACACTTGGTCGATGGTCGATCTTCCAGGTCGAAAACCGGCTTGCTCATCTCTGGTCGTTCCTTCACGATGTTTGATAAGTCGCTCGAGAATGATACGTTCTAAAACCTTGTACATGACACGAAGTAGAGAGATTCCTCTGTAGTTCTTAGGATCCGTGACGGATAGCTTCTTGTGAAGAGGTACGATGATCGCATGTCTCCACGAATCGGGTATCCTTTCGCTCATCCATATGGCACGGATGGTGTTGGTCATTTCACGAATCCCAGACGGAGGAAGAGCTTTCAGCATTTCAGCAGTGATGTTGTCATCTCCACCTGCCTTTCCATTCTTCATTTTCCGGACACAATCCAAAACTTCAGACTCAGTCGGCGGTTCCTCACTGACATCGTAATGTGCTCTCTGAACATGCGGGAGCTCAGGTACTGATGGCGCTGGACGATTCAGTAGTGAACTGAAGTAATCCTTCCATATTGGCAGCGTCGCATCACCAACTGCAACTCCATTGGTAGTGTTCAAGACAGGAGAACATCTCTTCATCTTCCCGCTATACTGTCGCAGCAACGTGTAGGCTTTCCTCGGATTCTTCTCCTCCCAAGCCTTCTCGAACTCCTTAGCTCTACACGTCCACTCTCGTTCGCGGTCACTTTGAAGCTGCCGACGCAACTTCCTCCTCAGACGCTTCTCCTCCACGAAGTTTCCTGAAGTTCGAGAGCACATACTCTGTTGTAGGTAGATGTTGTTTCTTCTGGAGACGTAGGCGAACTTCTTCTTAGGCTGTACAACCGGGAGTGCCTCTTTCGAAGCGTCCTGGATGCATTTGACAAAAGAATCCGCGTCGCAAAGTTTCTTCTTAGTCCGTACTCCGATGTGAATAGAAACGCGTTGTCGGAAATTCCTTCTGCACTCTTCATCTCTGAGACTTGTCATGTCAATCCTCTGGAGAGGCTGAGCCCCTCGCTTCCTCTTATGAATCCTCGCAGTGAAGTTCAACAGAACAGGACGGTGATCCGAATCGAATGCGACATCCCACACAGCTCTAGATCTTCGAATGTCCGATACTGGAATATTCCTCGTCAGGACATAGTCAAGCTGTAGTTTCAAAGTTGTCATCTTCCGCTTCCGCTGCTCTTCTGGAGATAGCCGGGTTGGTCCCTGCCACGTAAGCTGATGGCGGCGATGATTCCTCTTGAATGTCGATGCAATAATCAGACCACTGCGTTCACAAAAGTCGACAAGGCGGTAGCCATTGTCCGATGTTTGCTCCACTGGGTAGAACCATTTACCGAGTACTTCGGATTCCTGATCAAGTCCGGGCTATCTATAACAAAGCTTTAGGACGCACTTTTCACATTTTCAAGGGCTTATCGACCTGTGATGAGAACGTCTTGTCGCGTGCGTATAAAGTTTATGTTAGGCCCATAATGGAATCAGGAACTTCAGTGTTCTGTCCATACAAAAAGAAGGATATTCGACTGTTGGAAAAAGTCCAGGATAATTTCACTCGCAAGATTTATTTAAGGCGCAATGGTTTTTCTTACTCGAGGGTGCCTGGTCCCATAAGGAGGAATCAGGAGCTATCCTTACACTCTCTCGAATCTCGGCGCAAACGGAATGACGTATGTGTGGTCTTTAAAATTCTAAGTGGGATGCTAAAAACTGACCGGTCGAAATTCTATAGATTCATTGATTCCAGAACAAGGGGCAACGCGGAGAAAATCTCTTATGGAGTTCCCAAATCAAACCTCAGACTTAACAGCTTCACTTGTAGGGCTGGTTCTGCTTTTTCTTCCTTGAAACTAGACGTGCTACCTGTGCCCCATTCTTTCCTATCATTCAAGCGCAAAGCCTCGAATTGTTTCCTCTCATGGTAACTGTATCACTTTGTGTTTTTATTCTGTGCTTCTATGCTCTGAATGTCTATGACGCCTGCCTTATGTGGCGTAACAATAAATAAAATAAAAACAATGCGATGGCAACCAAGTTCTACGAAAACCGCGAAGAAACGGCGAGATATGCACTTAAACGTCTTATTTCAGTGACATTATTCTCTGGCCTGGACTAGTTGTCCGATTAGATGAACATGTACACGGTGGTTGTCACCGGTAAAAAAGGGGGCTAATCGAAAATGGAAGGATATTTTAGGCAAAACAGTATTAGTTAGAGTACGAGAGAAGGAATGGAGCAACTTGTAGTTGAAAATTTCAAAATACCGGTCTACAAAAGATTTCATTGTCACAACGAACATTTCCTGCGAGAGTAAAGACGCGGGGTGAGAGTAAAGGATTTCGTGCCCTTCTGGACCGTTTTTTTCGGTTTCTTCGCCATTTTAGCTCTCTCTGGGGGCCAAACAATCGATTCAGTGACTAAACTCAAAATCGAAGATTATCGTGAACACTGCCTTTAACCCAATTTTAGTATGAGCGTCTGCGAATACACAACGTATTTTCGCGACGTCTATTTCTGATTCGCCGTCCAATCAATATTCAATTTTCTTAACGGCCAACTCCCTGTATGATATTTCGTCGTTTTTCTCGTGCTTCTAGTGACATATTCTCATTTAATTAATCGCTGTTTTCACCCAATCCCCCATCTTTTCTCGTGGCTTTAATTTTCATGCTCCTCTGTCTACAAACCAGTAAAGGTCAAAATCTACGGGCCTACCCCCGGTTTACAGTACCTCCTCTGGCAAAAGCTCCCTTGTAGCCCCGGAGTAAGTTGCGGGTTTTGATGACGTTTTCGTCGGCGCGTGAACTTCCACATTTGCGCGACGGCCGACGAGCAATCCACACAATGAGCACTTCGTCGCGCCGGCGGGGCGTTTATGTGGATTCCTCGCGCCGACGGGGCGTTTATGAGCACTTCCTCGCGCCACTTCTCATCAAGCGTGACGTCACTGTTCAGCGTCCTCGTCATCGATTGGTCACCATTTTAACTGCTGGCAATGCAGCTTTCAGATCTAGCACATCTCAGCGATTTTTATCGGTGAAAACCTCAAGCTAATCACAAAAATCGTTCCAAAATGGGTCGATAGAGTTGCTTGGTGTTTCCGAAGTAAGAGAGCTGCGCTTGTGTGTTTTTATCTTTCAAACTCTCTGATAGTTTATTTGATTATTTCACATTCTTCCTGTTTTTTCGTCTTTTTTTTCACATTCCTCGTGAACCCCTTTTAACAAATTGAAATTTCTTTGTATACAACTTACTTGTGTGTTTGCTTATATCAACTCTTTCACTGCGCCGAAATAGCCAGTTCTGGGGGGCTGCGGACGTTGAAACGTGATGAAACGTGCTGAGATTCAGGAAAATACAGGGAAAGTCCCGCAACAGGGAAGTTGCTTGTTCTCACTAGTTTTCAATACCAGTTTCATTTTTTTTTCATCGTAGTAGGTTTTGTTTACATGAGGAGAATGTCAAAGAAAAGCACACATTTCTGAAAAAACTCTAAAAGGAACCCTTTTTGGAAAAAATTAAAAACAAAAAGCCGTCTTCCGCAGTTTTATAATCACTCCCTCCTGTTGTGATTTTGCAAAAAAAATGGTCTTTAAAGCTTGAAAAACACCATATTGTTGTGGAAACGATTGCACATTTTTGAAAAGGCTCTTTTTTCATTACCCGGCCGAATTTTCTTCTGCAGGAATGCACTATGTGTAGTTCGCCCCGTAACTTGCTTCCTTAAAGGCAGTGTACACGATGATTTTCGTTCCGGAGTTTTCCACTCTAATAATGTGCTGGCCACCAGGAGTTACCAAAATTACGAAGAGACGGCGAGAAACGCTTGATTTCACTGAGATTGTTTCCTGGTCTTGACTAGTTGTCCGGTTGTATGAACATGTTCTCGATGGTTGTCACCTATGAAAAATAGGGTTATTCGGAAATGGAAGAATTTTTATGGCAAAACAGTATTAGTCAGTGTTCGAAGCAAAGAACAGAGCAAAAGAAAAAAAGAGAACTTCAAAGGACGGGTCCACAAAAGATTTCATTCTCACAACAAACAGTTCCAGTGAGAGTAAAAAGGCGGGATGAGAGTAAAGCATTTCGTGTACTTGTGGTGCATTTTTCTCAACTTCTTCGTCACTTCAACTCTACCCGGAGGCCAAACAATTGATTTATCCATTAACCTCAAAATTGAAGACTGTCGTGAACACTGCCTTTAGAAAAAAAAACATTTAAGTCCCTTCCGTGGCTGGCTCGGACGGTTTAGATTTCGCAGGCGGTTGGCAGTATGGTAAGCTGATCCGCTGCGCTCTCTGACAGCCTTCGTTAGGGAAGGCGTTGACCATCCCGTTGATCGAAAACAACACATACGAACGCCGTCAAGAACGGTTGAGTGAACGGGATGCTAAACGACTGATGACGTCACAGAAGGGACGGGGCAACCCTCCGACAGCGAACGTAATGCTCCCCGCTTTGCGAAACGGGATGCTAAACCACGAGACAAAATCGATAATGCCATACACGCCACGTGCGCCCCTCTTACTTCTATGCCAACCGCTATACACTCACCTGGACCCTAGCCAAGTCTGCACTTTCTGTGCTCTCAAAAATCAATTCTACGAATGCTCCGCCTCTTGCCTGCTCCCAGAATAGAACACCCATTTTAGTGCAGGAGGAGGCAAGTGCAGGCACTCGCATTCCACTCAACTCGAAGGCAGAGCCCGAGGAGTGCACACTTGACAATACAATGAATCGGTCTAGCCCCACCCCGAGGCGGCTCGTATATACCGCTGGTTTGATTTTGGCTTCAACGTTACGTCGGTGCCGTCGTCTGGCGGCACTGCGCACGCGACCCAACACGCATTGACTAACGCCACCTCCGATTCCGAGCTCCGCCTACTGATTCTCCAAATCGGCGACCCTCCGACCCAAAATTTCCCGAATCTCTTACGGGGTTGCAAAGGAGTTTTTGCCAGAGCTCTTCTCACGCCCTGAATCGATTTGCGGGCCGACGCAGGCGATTGGCGCGCCAGGCGCGGATGAGATTTAAATTTTTGAGGACGCAAGCCACCGACCTACAGTAGCGGTCATAAATCTATTGACATCGGCTTTTTCCAAATATCTTTGCTCTGACTGGGGCTATCAATTTCATCTTCTAATATAATATGTTTGATCATAATGCCGATATAATGGAGTGTGCTGCAGAATTATAACGCAAATGTACATCGATGGGGAAGAGTATTTGTCAATATTTGCAATCTGCGACTTTTTGTCTCTACCTAGACTCGTTCTTTTTCTTCGTCGTTTTCGATAGTCTCTTGGTGATTTCTGTATTTTACAGAATTGGTAGTTCATTCAGAAGTAGAAATTTGTCACATAGTGATCAAAGATCCATCATATGAGGTTTTGGAAGTGGTCTATCAGAAGCCGTTCTTGTTGTTGTTGTCCATCTTGCACCATACACATTGATCCTGGATCCAATTTTTGGTACGTTGACGACAACATCGAAGCAAATGGCTGGGATCCTCTTCTTTGGAGAATCCCGGTATGGTTCGTTATTTAACCCTCTTTTTTATATTATCTCTTTTTTTGTTTTTTTTGTGCTTTTTTTTATTTTAGTTTTTTTTCATTCTTGTATGATCAAGTGAACAACACTCTCATCTTCTCTCTCTACTCAGGTCAGCTCGCGTACATTGGCTGCAAAAGACGGAAGTTACAAGCCTCGGAAAACTCGTCCACCATGCTTCTCTAGCTCAATTTTTGAGGGACCATATTTCCGTTCCCAGGTATTGTACGATTCCAGAGACATCATTGGAATCAGAATGGGACCGTTTTCGAAATAGGCGAAAAAACAGAGAAGGGATCTTCATCGTTAACACTGCCTTTAGAGTACTGAAGTGGCTGTTTTCTCATATTCATTTCTGGCATGATAACAGCAACAGCCCTTCGTATTCTTCGTAAGTAGCCAACCGACACCGTGCTATTTCTATTGTTCACTGAAGTATAGTGGAGTCCACCAAGAGTGTCTCATTTACTTATCAATGAGAAGCGGTCGGCTGGGGATCAATGTGCATGAATCCCATACCAGCACGCTCGATACCGCTTGAGCGAGAGCGGTTGTGCTGCAACGAGTTTCATGCTCATTGATCTTCAATCGACCGCTTCTCATTGATAAGTAAATGAGACACTGTTGGTGGACTCAACTATAGAATGCTGTTTGTGTTTTCGCGGACGCAGATTCTGATGAATTAAAGTAGAAAAGTTAGGCCCATAGTAAACCCACCACCCAGTCAGGATCATCTGAGTGGGTGATAAAACGAGCCCGAAACGATTCAGACAGGGCTCAGACGAGTCCGAAATCGTATCGAGCGATAGATTGCATTCGAGTCGATAGATTTGCATTACGGGCCTAAGTATTCAGACAGTAAGTGAGGGCGGGTCGCTGTCTTTTGGCGGGCGGATCGACTTCCCCCGCCATCCGCCCGCTAGTAGCCAGCGATCCGCCCGCCATTAGCCAGCGATCCGTCCTCGATGCCACATGTGTCTTATTCTGATCGCTCTCAAAACGGTCTCCGTGTGCGGGACCACCCCCCCTCGCCGTGGGAACCATCCCCTCAGCTGCCAACAATTATTCTCCGGCTTCTGAGTGATCCTTCAAAGGGAACTTAAAGTCACCTTCCAGGATCGGACTCGAAATGCCGAGTGAGCATTCAATGCGATGGAGCGCCTTTTAGACCCTTCGGCTTGTTGACTCTGAGCATGATACTGATATCAGAGAATCCTGTGTAGTGCTGAGCATTGCCTTGTGCGCCCATCCACCGCGCGCGACGGACTCGCCGAGTTGCGACGGGAGACCTGCAGTGCACCCACGGTGGGGGCATCGCGGCAGTAGCGGCTGCGACTAAAATTATCAATATATTTGCTAACAACGTGCCGTCTTCGGACACGTTGCATGCGCCAGCCGTGGAGCGTTATGCGCCAGCATTTGAGCGTTGGCACGCGACGCTCCAGAGACTTGACGCTTGCAGCTGGTCGTTGGCTACGAACGGAGCCTTACCAATCAAATGTGCGCTTTGCGCGCACCGTAATTTGAATACTTTCCTCCTTGCATGTGTATTGGAACACAAGGTGCACACCCACGCCGCTTCGCGGCGTACTTGTAGGCGTGTGTGACTCATAGTCTAATAGATTAATAGAAACATTACCAAATGGGAACTTAGTGGTTATCGTTCCTCGAAATTCAGTCCGGTCCCACACACTTCCCCCAGCGTTTCGATCACCCCAGTTGGGTCCCGCACATTTTCTTGGCGCTTGGCGCACCACCAGTTGGGTCCTATCCCACACACACTTCCCGGCGCTTGGCGCACTTATATTTGGGTCCAGCAAATTTTCCTAGGCGCTTAGCGCACCTCCGAATGGGTCCAACACACTTGCCACGGCGCTTGACGCACACTCAGTTGAGTCCAGCATGCTTTCATTGGCGCTTGGCGCACTCCCATTTGGGTCCCGCACACTCTTCATCAACGGTCACCAGTCAGCTCTTAGCCGTTTTTTATATGTATGATAATTTGTGACGGATGGTTAGTTGTATTTTTCTTGCTAATGAGATGGTTCAATGCAGAGAATTCACGTCTTTCATTTCCGATCCTTTCCACTCTACATAGGCGTTTTTGGATCAGGTGTGAAATCATTTTGAAATTGTTGAATAACCTTTGTTGATCAGGTTGTTAATATGAGCATTAAAAATTATGTTCAAATGTTGTTATTGTTTAATGTATACTATGAAGTCTTTGAATTATGTTGCCTTCTCGTGCTGAAATAAATTGTGTTGTTCTTTGCGTTCGTTTTTACCATACAAGGTGTATTCGCTGACCCTATAGGGATAGTTTGTATTGTTGACCTCGGATAGGGATTGAACATGAGCAAGAGAAAAGATAATGGCGCATCTTGCATGTCTAGACCTTGTCTAGACGCGCACTGTTGATATACGACTCGAGATCGATCTATTACTGTCCAGGTCGAGTCAGCTAAGGAAGGTTCTAAAAAAGCGGCCCTTCCTATGCTTCTTTGGTGCGCGTAACATAGACAAATCACGTAAGCGGCGCAATATCAGCCTTGCCGTAATCCAGAGAACAGGATCCCTTGAGTGTTTCAATTTTTTTTCCCAGCTATTTCTTTTTTTCCGCTAATTTTATGACTCTGTTGCATTATTTTTGGTGGGAATCTTAGCACTACTCGCTTATGATGAAAATACTCGTTTTTCGTAGCAGCTAGTGTTGCAGAAAATGGACAACAACTCTGAGGATACGATACGAAAAAGCTATTCCACGAAGTTTCTCAAAGTGTACTGCGTCATTTACCAATACCAGTAACATTTCTACCAAAGATAACGCCAAAGAATTATGAAAAATGTACAAAGAAGAAATGGGTTGGTGACAAAAAAAACGTATACTGTTTTCTAGATTACGTTAAGGCAGATGCTGCGTCGCGTACGTTATTTTGCTTCCTTCCCAGACAATCGCTCCCTTCCACACTCACCAGATCAAGGGAGCCAATGAAGAGTTCAATCGAACAAGCGTATCCTCCGCGCCAGAGATGCGGAGGGAGCGCTTGTTTGGTTGAAATATTCATTGGCTTCCATGATCTGGAGAGTAGAAGGGGCGATTGGCTGGGCAAAGGAGGATTCGTGGGGGCGATTATGGGGCGAAACTAGCATAGCATAAGGATGGCGAGAGGAACGGCGCGTTAATCGCCCCTCTCAATCCATACTGTGCTCCACAATAGAACACAATCGCCCCACAAAATACACTTCGAGCCCACTTGTTGTTGGGCTCCAAGTCTCTATGTGGTGGGCTACACGCGAACTTTTGCCAGAGTCTGTTCTTTGCGAGACTGGCCTGAATTATGAATCCATGGTCGCATATATGCCACAAATACATATTTGTCCCGCCCAGAACAGGGATACTGTAGATCGGGGGCAGACCCGTAGATTTTGACCGTTACGGGATTGTATGCAACTTCTGGTGCCATCTGAAGCCAGTCGTAATACATATTTCAAAAACTAGTTTGAAATAGTTTTTTTCGCGCTTTAATACTGACCCTAAATTTCTGTACTATTTTTTTGAAGGCGAGAGTTCTCAAATACACGATTATCAAGCTTTGCACATTGAGTATTCACAAATACTCTGTTTTTCTTTTCGATCAAGCTAGTAGAGAATTATGGGTAACGCTATGCATTGATTAAGTGCCCTTTTTCGATTTTAGAAAAACCCTTCTTGTTGGATTTTTGAGAGAAAATGAAAACTTAGTAGGACAGAAGAATAAAAAGGAAATGAAACTTGGAGAAAAGGCTAAATCAGGATAGCACAGAAGAATGATAGGAGGGACTGACGGCAGTTGAAATTTGAGTACTGAAAGAAGAGAAAAATGAGAAATTATGACAGAAACATGAGAGGAAACGATGGACTTGAAACTTTGTTGGAAGTCTCAAGATTCAAAATTTTAGAAAACTTTCCAGCGTTTGAGTGGATTACATTTAGGTAGCCCATCAAACACGAAAGGAAGTCGAAAACAGGTTCCGACGATCTGTTCAATTGGTAGGGAAGAGCACTAATAATAAGAGATTTTTGGAAATCACACCATATTATTTCTGAAATTGGCGCTAGAGCGCGTTATTCACCTACTCGTTTTTGGGTTGGGTGGCGTGGACCCTCGCTCTAGCCTCGGGTTCGGGAAACCAAACCCAAACCGATTTTCCGATGGGTTATTGAATTGATGAATCTTGAAAAAATTGGTTACGCTGGCGCGGAACTCTACCCAAAATGGCAAACCCAGTGTCTGCGCTGTCTGAATCCGGCCCCTGAACTTTCCGGTGAAAGCGAACCGTATTAAGATAATGTGAGTGGAGAGGTGCGTCCGTGCTACTGAGGATCTGAAGTCCCTTTCAGTTTGCCGGACGACGCCGTCCGACACGATAGGGGTCGAATAGACTCCCGCCGCTGAGAGACGCGGCAGCATGCAATGGAGGAGGATCGATCGTGTTTCGCTGCGTGTTCGATACTTCTCAATTGCATTCTGCCCCGCCTTTCAACGGCGGGAGTCTGTTCGGCCCTTTATAGGATAGGGCCTCGACATCGTTACGTGCCGAAGTGCGACGCCGGATGATCGACCTAGCAACGCGGCGTTCAACGTCGGTGCAGAATTTCTCCGTCGGTGGTGGGATGGTCGATATTCTCGTTTTTCTATAACAGACCTGGTGGACGCCGCGCGCGACGTCGGATAACATTGTCCGACGTCGGAGGGCGAAATAACTGTGAAAGGGGTTTAAATCTAGAGTCGCCGACATCAGCAAGTAGAAAGTCGCTTCTACAGCCAACATGACCGCAGTTGAGCAATGTCATTAACATTAACTATTACTATTTCCTTTACGCCACTATTCATTAAGTGCACTAAATTTCAAAATCGAAAGAAGGAACAGATCGAGAAACAACACGCGATAGTGGTTCATCATTACTTACTTTAGTTGGGAGAATTCGACAGAGGTCTCTTGAAAGGAGGCAACGGCGGAAGTTTAGCTGATTTTGAAGGAATGTGTTCCAACTGGAGTTAATAATGATAAGAAAATTTTGCAGATTTTTTGCTCTTTCTTCCGTGAAACCATCCACCATCGAAACGCTTCTGCAAGAAGTGAGACAACAAAAAAACGTAGGCGTACAAAAGCAGAAATCAAGGTAACGCAAGCTAGACAGTAAAGACACAAAAGGCGTAAATAATAGATAAAAAACATTCAACACTATTTCTTACTGACCCTCTACAAGGTAAAGAGCGAACGGACCGATTATCAACTTGGAAGCACGTTTTTGGTTGGCGGTCCATGACACACAATAGTATTAACTAGCGGTTCATAACAGTCTCTTGTTTCCCCTGACTATGAGACCAGAACTAGTCTACTAATGAGGAACCGGAACTAGTGAGACCAAAACTATAGCAACCAATAGACTGAGAATGTGGTCGCGGTTTGGCTTGCGAAATCGATTTTGGTATCCTATTGGTTGGCGGTTGACAGCGCCCGCGCCTTTTGGTGCCGAATTCAAAACATCGCGTGTCTGAGAAGGCTTGAGGCAATGACATTGAGGTAAGGTCTCCTTTGCCAAGTTTAGTGTAGTGAGTGGACGAGGTGCGATCGTTGTGGGTGGCTGTGCTGTGTTCGCGCCACTAACGGTTACTGGAGTTCCGTCGCGCGCGACGATCTGCCGTCCTAGTCTCGTAAATTCACTAGACAAAATTTTACAATGACTCTGGAATCCGTAACAGTAACGATAATACATAGCCTGGGTAACATTCGTCGGCAATGGCGATGTGTGAAAGACCAAATCGTCAATGTTGGGGTGACGCCCCACACATTCCATTACCGAACTGATGAACAATTGTGTATGTGGGTGGCTCATATTTTTCACAAGGCGTGAGAGATGAGTGGAAGTCATTTTCACAATGTGAAACATGACATCGATCAGCCACAAACTGTACCCTGCATATGTTTACCTGCTTGTCCGTCAGAGATCACAGTCCGCAGATCTCTCAAAGCCCTCTGGATTGCATCCGGAAGCGTATGGTTGTCAGAAAGTTCAAACGTTTCCACTAATGTGGGCTCTCGTTGATATGTGTAAACGAACCATGGCAAAAGACCGTGGATCAGTACTGGTCGGGTCTTGTATGGAACATCTTCTTTCGTCCGTGTCCATAAATAGAAAGCCGCTGTCAGCTAGTTGACCGTCTGCAGTTATCCCGCCTTTCTTCTTCTCTCCCCTTTGACGTGACTAGGCTGCGCCGCGGCTTTTTAATTTAATGGACACGGACCATAGTTCGTCGCACATTCCATTTGGTTTGCCAAATCTCGTCAAAACTGAAATGATCACTTCCAAAGCCACTCCAGCTATAGATGAAGTCGCAGTAACCAAAAACCAAGAAAGTTCCCTGCGGTGACAGTGCGCTGGCGAACCCTATCAAAGCTCTGTGAGATGTTCTCAAGCAGCAATTATACTCATTCTTGCTGCTAATCTGACGGGCCCAGTCAGCCCCCACAAGTTGAAGGGAGCGATCGACGCCTCGGAAACTGCTTCTCTCCATTTTTTCCTGTGAGGATTCTGAGGTAAGATAGACTTTGCATCTGTAGTGTAGCGCCCAAAAAAAAGCACTGCCTCCACTGCAGAATTCCATGTGAAACTACAATTTTTCTGTTCGTGATTAGGCTCGAGAGTAGGATAGCTGCAACCGTAGTGAATTAGGCAGCTTCTAATTTTAATAACTCACGTGCACAAAAAACTCGATGCTAATTCGGAGCTGGAGATCACCTAGAAAAGCTGAGCTTCATCTCCATAGAAAAGCTCCAAGGATGGTGGGGAGTGGGTTATTGCAAGACAAATAAATGTGAGGTGTGGACCAAAGGAAATGCTAGAACTCGGAAAAGAACAGTGCTCTTGTGTCAAGTTAAAATAGTTCGCTAAACACCTGTTTAAAAATTTGGATCAAAAATAAATAAAGCGAGAGTTCCGTCGGGCTTACTGTCAAATTAGCCAGTCATATGGCAGAAATTACTACTTACTTCAATATGCTGAAATCCATTCCTGGACAAAAGCCAACAAGAGTTCGTAGAAAATGTTTTCCGAGGCGGCGTCAAAACCGGTTGAATCGGTGAAAGCATGGTGATTATGATCACTATTCATCATTCGTGGCCGTGAAGAATTCCACTTAACGAACGTTGATTTATGGACGACAATAATCCCGACGCCCTGGGACTACTAGTTTATATTCACTGCATAACGGGTGAACCTCTGTTCCTTGTAAGCTAAGCGAATGTAGCCAAATTTGCTTCTCACAGCTATGGAACAGTACAAGAATACACGGCAAATTATCAGTTGCCCACCAAGCATTCTTTGTCCGAATTCGACTCCATATTTGCGTAGGTTTTGCAGCTTTCTGTCAACCACGGAGGGTTAGCGCTCGAGAATAAGAGCTCGAGTGCCCTCTTTAAGGAATGCAACTGCCACGAGTTTTACAGTTGTGTTAGATAGTATGAAATGGTAACACAAAAAAGGTAGCAGCTGCAGGCGAGAAAGTCGCATGATGAAACTGCGCGGTGTCGAAATCAATTTGATCTACAAACCCGATTTTGAATTCCCGCCGCCTATCGAGCCGCGCATTGATAGGAAGCAGACCTGCGCATCTTACTCAATATAAGATTTGGGGAAATTTTGACATTATTCTTGGACTCGACTCGGCGCGGAGTGCACGCATCCCCTCCGCCTGCTCCCTCATCATCACGTAAGTTCCACTCACTAGGTAGGGACTGCTTTAAACTTCCCGTGAAGATTTGGAAAACCAAGTTGTCGTTGCTTTAGGTCTGTGACAGCACATAAATAATCCGTGCTTGAAATTCCCTAAATGGCTACGGGGTTTCCGAAAAATGGCATTTGTGATAATATCAGTATTAGTTGTTTGTGTTTGATCTCACCTAATAATTGTTAACTACGATATTGAAGAAAAGCGTTGATGACCACCCTGTGTACTTTGTACCCACCGGCCTTTAAAAGGCCACGATTTCGTTGCACTCACAGTTACTCTTCGCCTGCTATCGCCTATTCTGCTACATTAACTACTACGTCTACATAAAGGTTACTACTATATTCTCTACACCAAACTACACATTTTCATTGCTTCACAAAAAGGCAAGGGTACCTACCAGGGGTGTGCGTTAATAGAAAATTTGTTTTTTCGTCAAGCGTTATTCGTTAATTTTCAGAAAAAAAAAACGCCTTAACCCGTTAATGCGTTAACACGTTAATTTTGGATTTCGTTAAAAATTTTAAAAACATTATCTGACCACAGCGAAAATCGATAAATCATCAGAGGTCCCAGAAAAAAAATAGACCTTAAAATAGCGTCAGCAGGACGTCGTGGAAAGTGGGTAGGGCTTCAGTTGACGTGACCAGGACTTCGTGGAAAAGGAGCAGGCCTTCAGATGATGTCATGGAAAGTAGTTAGGGCTCCAGGTGACGTCAGCAGGACGTCATGGTATGTAGGTAGGGCTTCGAAAGAAGACGTTGTGGGAAGTGGGTGGGCGTTCAGATTACGTCAGCAACACGTCGTGAAAAGTGGTTAGCGCTTCACGAGGGCATGCGCCGCGTCGTAGAAAGTCAGTAGCATTTTATGTAGAACGTGCGACGCGTGATAGAATTTGAGTAGCGCTCCATGTAGAGGGTGGGCCGCTTTGTGGAATGTGAGCGTGCGCCGCGTAAAGGGTGATAAGCACTTCATGAGGAGCACTGCATCTTAGGAAGTGGTCAAACAGGATGCCGTGGAAAGTGGATAGGACTCCAGAAGGGATGTCTGGAACGTCTTGGCAGGTGGTGTGCTGCACTGTCTGACATACCTAATGATATCCTTAACGCGGGCTCAGAAACTCTAGAATCTACGGCATTTGCCGCATATCGGATTGGTTTTCTATGTGTGTGCATTTAACGCAGATTATGTTCCCTTTCTCGGTAGTGCGGTCCAACAAATTTTGTACATTTCCTTATCAATGAGAAGCGGTTGGCAGAAGATCAATTTGCATAAATTCTTAGGCAATACGCTCGCCACTGGTTGAGCGGGAGCGGTTGTGCTGCAATGAGTTTCATGCACATTGATTTCCGACCACCCGCTTCTCATTGATAAGCAGATGTGCAACTTTTGATGGGCTACATGACATGTCTTCACGTGTCCAAAAGCGCGGCAGGCAGTCTTTATGTCTATGCAGAATACAGAAAGGTGAGAAGAAAATCTGCGCCGACCGTTTATGCAAGAACGATTTGATAATTTGCGAAGAAGACCAGTTGTTCAATGTACATGTGTATAATCACTCGCCATTCGATACAGTGATGATACCGTCAAGCCTGCGATGACTAAGGGGCTGAGCAGAGTGCCATCAGGGAGCGGCGCGGCCTGATGGTGGGCTGCCGTATTGATAGATCGCCGCGATCTATCAATACGGGGGGGGCTTACTTGGAGCGATGTTATCGCAATCAGAAGGCTGATCTAGCACCTGTCGCCCCGCGCGACGAAGGAGACGAGGAGTTGCAGTGAGGTCAGCCGTCGCGCGCGGCGTTTGCATGGCAGCTGCTACGCGCGACGGCATCGCGCTCACATCGCCTCTGAACCATAGCTTTTTTACGCGATTGCCCGTCGTTTAGCGTGGTTCGCCATTTAGTCACATCGCAGCGCCCTGCACTGCGATGTGAGGACATTGCGGGAGCTTTTTTCTGTTGTTTCGTAGTTTTCTCGGTATATTTCAATCTAACTTCTCCGTTCATTGTATTCTGTTTTTATTATATGTCTCATTATGCTCTATTAACCCATTCACCATCGCACGCTACCACTACCACTTCGGACCGCACGCTTTTCAGAAATCTAATTCTCTGCCACTACGACAATTTTCCAAGCTCTCTCACGTTCAACGTCAATGTATTCTCGACGGAAGTCGTGGTTCGTTGGCAGCTCCACTATAGCACAATAATCAAATTTTTGTGAAAATAGCTGAGGCTCAATCGGAAAAAAATCGTTGCAAAAACATTTTCTCGAGCACATTGTGAGTGCTTGTTCCTTTCACTGCCATTTCTAAGCTCTTAGGCCCCGGTCATAGTTGGATTAGCCGACGCCTCCACCCCGGTCGATACACACAGAATGCATTGGAAATGGGATGCAAAAATCACTCGGTGTATCCCCACCCCCCGCACCCCCAACACCCCCCCGCACCCCCGGTCGATACGTATGAACAACATGGTGAGGTGAAGCGCGAGAAAATCACTCGGTGTATCCCCTCGCTTCCCTCGCACCCCCGCACCCCCAACACCCCCGCACCCCCCGGTCGATACGTATGTTTAAAATGATGGAGTGAGGTTGTGAAAATCTCTCGATGTATCCGACGCGTCGATATCCATGCAATACGTGGATGAGAAAATCACCGGGTGGGCGGGTCGAAGATAAAACATTGCGTATCACTAGAAAGCTAACCTTACTGCTACCTCCGTGACTTCACCATACTCGCCTTCACTATTTCTCTGAACAGGTGCAATCCTGTTGGCCACGTAATCATCGTCATATCTACTTGGATGCATCGAGGTGATTTTCCTCAACCTCACTCCATCATTTTAAACATACGTATCGACCGGGGGTGCGGGGGTGTTGGGGGTGCGGGGGGGTGCGGGGGATGCAGATGCAAATAGCACCAACTATGACCGGGGCCTTAGCAGAAAACCTTACTTTTATTCACGTTTTGTTCATCTGGAAACGTGCCACAACCACGACTACACCTACCATGACCTGGAAACATCGTTTTTCCTCGATTTGAACGTTTCACCCAATCTAGATGGGCCCAACGTCAGCGAATTACATACTGTGCTTATCTGGGCCCGACACGCTTGGCGGCCGCACGCGCTGGAGTCAGTTGAGTTTCCAGCGCCAAAGCCGACTCGATATGGTTTTTTTTATACAGTTTTCTCCAATTTGTTTACTTTCCAGTTTCTAAAACCCACGTGGAGTCAACAGATCGGCGACTGCGGCGCTGGAAACTCTTCCGACTCGGATGCGCGCGGCCGCAAAGCGTGTCGAGACGAAATTGCGGACCGGAATTCGGCCCAGAGAAGCACAGTAAACCCCAAAGTCAGTGAATTACTAACCGACGACTCTGAAAAAATAAACATCTGCGAAAACGAAACAACAGCGAAAATAAGCTCGAAAACTTCTTAAACCCTGCTCTTTCACATTTGTGGATGTTTGGGTGAGGACGCAAGATGGCGTCGCAGTATGGTTTCTCTTCAGCGCGATGCGATGTGTTGGCGCCATGTACATCGCAGAGCAAATCACATCGCGCGCGATGTTAGTAAGGTTCCCCCCTGCGGCAGCCCACCATCAGGCCGCGCCGCGCCCTTATGACACTCTGCTCAGCCCCTAAGAGGTCGTTTATACTTCCACCGCCGAGCGGCGCGGCGAAGTGCAATCCTATAACATCGACCGTGCCGCGCCGCGTGATCAATATTACAGAAAAGCACTGTGCCGCGCCGCTCGTCGGTGGTATAAAGGACCCCTAAGCCAGGTGGCTCCGAATCGAAGTGGGCGCGGCAGGGCCTCGCAGCGCGGCTTGCATCAGATTACCCCGCCACTGAGGTGATTCTGCTAGCTTGCTCCCCATATTTCTAACATATTTCGACTTATTCATCCTCAAAGTCACTGGAATACGGGCAGTAAGCTGGCGATATCACTTATAACAGTGGCGGGGGAAATGTAATACACGCTGCGCGGCCGCGCCGCCCGGCTTAGTCATCGCAGGCTTGACGGCATGCTCAAGAGTATCACCAACCCGGCTTTCAATCCCCGCTCCCAACCTTTGTTTGGTACCTTCCTCGACCGCGGAGCGGTAGATTAGACCACACATCTGCAACACGAATCGAAATTGTTTGATATAGAGAAGAAATAACTAAGATAGATAAACAACGGAATGAGAAACATTGAGATCAGTGATATATTCCACAACAAGCAAAAAATGACCGCGCCACGGGCCGAAGCGTCATGCACGGCCCCAGTTTTAAAATTAGCCATTGAAACAGATCCATCAGTGCTGTAAATCCACCGCAATTAGCGAACTGAAAATAACATGATTTGAGGACTTTTTCGTTAGGCGTTAATCGTTAATTTCCAAAAAAACCGCGTTAACCCGCTAATGAGTTAACACGTTAACGTTATAACGCACAGCCCTGGTACCTACCCATCAGGGAATTTTCGGGGTGTTCAGAAAAAATTTTCGGATTTGGTTCAAAACTTTCAACTGTGGGTTATTCAGGGCGCTGAACCCGAATATGGGGTACAGGCCATAAAACGGCCAAAGTCTCACCGTCGACTGCCTACCACGCGCTGCGCGGCCGCCAAAACTCGTCTGCTTCCGACGCGCGTGCGGTCGCGCAGCGCGTGGTACGCAGTCGACGGTGAGACTTTGGCCGTTTTATGGCCTGTATATACCTCGCCAGACTTAGGCTAACTGTAGTTTACGGCAGGCATAATGCCTTTTAACTGCCGTTTCCTACCTTCAAGTTTCGAAAATTGGAAAGTGGACCTCAAATTCGTGTTCAGCGTCCCAAATAACACCCACAGTGAAATTTTGAGTCAAATCTGAGACTTTGGCCGAGCTACCGTATACCCACCGCTACATACCGTAATCTCAGGAAAGTCAATAAACCGACCACAGATTCGTGTTAGGCAGCGCAAAAACCCCTATGTACAAGTTTTGAGGCGATTTGTTCTTAGCATTCTCGAAATCGTCAAAAGTCGCGTTTTGCCAGCAAAACTTCCCTTATTTTGAAGCTTTGGACCAAATAAGATGGAATTTGTCAAATATTGACAAATGGGTCTTAGATTCGTAGACAGTATCCAAAACAATCGCTCGTAAAACGTTTTCATCCTAATCCGAGACAACGTTTTTGAACATCCTGAAAATTGCCATTTGTGTACTCCTTTTATCTTAGCAAAGCTATGAAAATGCCCCTTTTTGAAAATCTGTCAATCTTTGAGGTATTTAGGGGTTTCGGAAAACGGACTATTAATGCTGTCTCCCATACCTACAACTATCAACACATGGTTCTCTAAAAGCTCACGGGAAATGAAAGGTAAGCTCTAGCCAGGCACGTAAAGTCCGAAGTTTTTTTGTGTTTTTTTTTTGTTGTAAATCTTTGTAATAAAGTGTTTCTATTTTTTGTGTTTCTTAGTAAAGGAAAAGGGTACCTGGTGTACAAAGGAACCGTAAAATGGCAAAAAACATGAAATAACTGTTCGATGTTGGATTGAGCCGGTGAACATCATCTTTTTCCTAAAACTTGAAGGTTGGAATAATGACTAATCCTCGTCGAAATATTCTTCAAGACACTGGAGTACTTCACTTGGTAGGCCTGTGTGATTTTGATGATTGTTCGAAAGTCCATTCCCTTCTTGGCTCTCATTGAGAGAAGAAACTTTGTTCCGAAAACCTGTTTCCCAATTACGATTATTCACAAAGCAAATCTTGTAGCTATAATTTTGCTACAAGTCCAATTGCTTTCACAATAAAATACCAGCTGCAGGGATCAAACTTTAATTACCGAATGCTCATTTTTCTACAAAAATAAGCTCTTCCACGGGGACACTACTGCTCCTCATCTTTTCTGAATATGAGTATAAGTGTTTGACATGAATACAGGGGAAGCAAGTGTGGCATGCATTTGAACCCACGACCTCTTTTCTCACTGCAGCGCTCATTGTCACTGTGCCGACCACTCTGCAGACGTGGCACCTAGAGTGTTGGAACGAATATTTTTTCTTGAATATTCGAATAAACGAATAATTCGAATAATCCACTTTTTTGAATATTCGATTATTCGAATAAACGAATATTTCACTTCTTTGAATATTCGATTATTCGAATAAGCCGAATAATCCACTTCTTTGAATATTCGAATATTCGAATTATTCGAATATTCGAATATTTTTCGAATGTATTCGAATAAACGAATATTTGGGCAACACGCTGTTGCGTATTATCCCATTCAATCTAGCATTCAAACCCGTAGAAGACGTCGTTTTCTCGTTACAGAATTCTTGATGACTAGGGTGGGTGATCGATTCGCCATATCGACCCGTCGTCGGTTTAGAAGTCAACAGAATCAAATACCCACTCTTGACCCAAAAATCTCCGGTTCTTGTCGATGAATTTTTCAAAGGAACGATTTTCCTGTGGACAGGTCATGAATTGTCCAGAGCTGAGATCAGCTTTCCCGATCTCATCGCTGTTAATCAATAACCGTTTACCTAAGCGTACCAGAACTCGATAGTTCAGTTCACAGTATCTTATCAATTTTTGAAGGGATACTGTGAACTATCTTTGCGGCTTGGAAGAAATTGCAGAAGTGAGCTTTGGAATGAGGTCGACTTGTGTACCAAGTTCAACGCATTCTTCACAAGTCTGAAGCCTAACCTGAGCGCTGATGGAAGTGAGCTACTGTCAGCATTTTGGAGCACCCGTATATTAAAGGCACTGTTCGCGATAAAATCGCTTTTTCTGTTTTTTGCCTATCTTGAAACCGGTCCCATTCTGATTCCAATGATGCATCTGGAATGGTACAAGACCTTCTGGGAATGGAGTTATGGTCCCTCAAAAATTGAGCTAGGGAAAATGGTGGACGAGTTGTCCAAGGCTTGTAACTTCCGTCTTTTGCAGCCGATGTGTGCGAGCTGACCTGAGTAAAGAAAGAAGATGAGAATGAAGGGAAGAACGGGGCTTTTTACCGGAAACCATCGCTCAACTCACGGTTTCGAGTGTTCCTTTGTTCACGTCGAGGGGGCGGAAGAGGCGGGACTTGCCCACAATGGCGGGGTTTTCCCACTTTTCTAAGCCGTTTTGCGGCTCCTGAGTAGCTTTTCGTCCCGTTTTTCCGACGCTGTTCTGCTTCTGAGAGCCACGAGAAGCGTTTGTCATGGAAAAATCGAGGATGAAGTTTATCGCGAACAGTGCCTTTAACGCTTTAGTTGAGTTTGAGAAATCAGGACCTCGCACACAGCTTTGTGCTGCTAATCGTCCTACAAGTGTGTTTCGTGCAGACTCCACTCGACCTTTCGAACATCATTCTCCTCAGAAAAAATCGACAAAACTCGGGAAACCAAAAATTAAGACCCTGAATATGTTCGGAAGTCCGAGTTTGAAAGAAGTTGAATTTTGTCATTCGATATGTGGATGTGAAAAAAAATTTCGAGTTTGCTAACTGTACTCAGAATAGAAACAAAATGACTACAGAGGCCTCAGTACTCTTGACGTCGGACCTCACCCACCGAGAAGGTTTTTTATACATCAAACCGGCTGGCGGCTATCAATTTGCCCAAGTAAGTGCTCTGTAAATCGTTTGCTGGAGCAACCTACTGTCCTTATCTGAGCAAAATCCGGTTCGCACTAGCGGACAACCGCTTCTTCAGCATGCATCGCCAAAATAGTGTGCAGGACCTGGGCGGGTTTGCGCCAGACGCCATAGAATGCGTGATGGACCCTGGTGGGAGTGCGCCGGGCACCGTAGAAACTGTGCGGGACCCAAGTGGGGTCGCGCGGGACGCCGTTGAAAGTGTACGGGACCCACGTGGGCAGAGCGCCGTATGAAATGTGCGGGACCCAAGTCGGAGTGCGCAGAACGCCGTTGAAAGTGTGTGGAACCGAAGTGGGTGAGCGCAGGACACCAAAATCATTTTGTGCGTTCATAAAAGAGCGTGTGACTCCTCTTTCCTCACGTCCCTCCCCTTTAGAAACTCATTTCAACTGCTTAGCTGTTTATATGCACTAACTTATCTAAATCGGGTTTATATATCATGGAAATGAGAGTTAATCAAAATCTGCATCCAGGAAACACAAACATCATTCTGGTGTGCGTTCCAAGAATGTTCTAATGACGCTTTGGGAGGAAAAAATAGCCTTTTCATGAACAAATTTGCCTTCCCTTGGCTACGAATTATAACTGTAAGTTGCCTCCACGAGGCAGTGACTACGTTTCCATGGATGTGTTTCGCCACGGGAACGTTCTTGAAAGCGCACCCTGCTTCATTAGGCAATGGAAGTAGCAGTAGCAGGGTGTCGGTTGGTCATGAGGGCGCTTACTAAATCTCAAACAGCGGTTGTCCTTATCATGACAGAAATGAATATAAATGAACTACCACTTCAGGACCTCATAAAACTAAAGAAGGGCTGGTGTGTCACTGCACAGGAAAGGAGGTTAACAGGGTTTGCAAGGTTTGGAATGCTTTGTAATTTTTTTGGGTGTTGTCGTCGAAACCAATTTATGGGCCGGCTCAGCGGGACCCCAACTGCTGAGGCCCGCTAACGCTGGCCTCTGCCGCTGTACTTTGCGAGGGAAGACGATTCTAGGAACGAGAAACAGGCGTGAGAACTTCTGTACGCAATCTCACATAGTGCTAGCGGATTTCGGCTTATTTGCCTTAAACTCAAGATGCCGGCGCAGCCGGGCCCCAGCTGCAGATGCTGTACAGTAGTCTGCATACTTCCTAACACGATATATTTATGAGATGCTGAAGAATTGATAGAAATTACGATTCATTACTCTAAGATGTTTGAAATGTAAAATCAGTGCAATATGGTTTGCGATCTTGTCGAATATTCAAAGTATTCATGCTGAATATTCGAATATTCGAATAAACCGAATATTTCACTTCCTTGAATATTCGATTATTCGAATAAACGAATATTTCACTTCTTTGAATATTCGAGTATTCGAATAACCCGAATAATCCACTTCTTTGAATATTCGAATATTCGAATTATTCGAATATTCGAATTTCATTCGAATAAACGAATATTCGGGCAACACTCTAGTGGCACCGACCTGATATATGAGGACGCACCGTCTCGCTTATCAGAGCATCATATTCCGGCCTATAGGATAGGACTGGTCAAAAAATCACATCGGTGCACGAAGACGTTACTGGCGTCTGCTCGACGGTGTCGGTGATCGACGGAAGAGAACAGGTGACCTCGAAGATTTTCGGTGCATGCTCTGCAGAGCGAATGAATGGTATTCGGATAGTCTTAAGCGCCTCAAGACTCAATTCGCTAGGCTTTCGGCCGTGGATTTTTCATAAGGGACAAAGAAAATCATAAGCATGATTTTGTCTCTTCCGCCGGCCCCTACAATTTCATTTCGATTGTTATGCGAACGCTATTGTATGTAGAATGATGGAAATGTGCAAGAATCGTCAATTTCGTTCAATGAGTACGCCGCGCTCAGCTATATCACGCGAGGTAGTGGTCGTATTGTTTCCCAACCTCAGGGGAGGCTGGGGAAACGGGGGAGGAGCGAATTGCGGGATAGGACGAAACACGGTTAGAGTCCAATAAGGCACCTCTCTGTTTCTCCGTTTCCTCCGCGTCTTTCGCGGCTCGGAAACACTACAAAAACCACGCAAAATCATTTCATCGGTAGTCATCATCCCTCTGTGTTCCCGGTGAAACTTCTCCCACTAAGCAGATTTCCTACTAGAATTACCATACTGTTTGCACCGGAAGGAATTTCCGCTCCGCACTTGCGAACAACCATTGTTACGACACGCAGAGTAGGCGAAGTCGTGCTGGGATCACAAAATCCAGGCAGGATTATGTTCAAGCTGCGTGCTGCAACAGCTGTTGTCCGCAACTGCGGACAGGAATCTCGCTTCAATAAGGGCAGTAAGTCACGTTGTCCGCAACACCTCGACGATTATAAGAGGAAATCTGTAGGAAAAATGTAAAACGGTATGTACTATGTACTCATTTCTGGTCACGGACAACAATGTAGGCTCAAACTACGAGTATACCATTCATGTGACTGCGCATGACTTATTTGTAGTCGCACGAGAACAACAACGATCTCACGTACAACATCTCTTTAATGACACAAACAATCAAAGAAACACTCAAATCAATAATCACAATCGCGTACAATCGATACCGTAAATATTTAACACAGGAGTGGCTACACAGAATCTCGAAGGGATGATGGTATACTAAATGGCCTAACAAATGGATGTTCAGAAGGCTATGGCTGGCGGTTGCATGGCCTTAGCACCCGAAGTGGATTTGAAGTTCACTGCCGTTTCACGAGTGCACAGGCGCCGAGATCTGCTAGCACCTCTTTCTGGGCAGCTTGAAGTTGCGAGAGTTGGACGAGCAGTTCTTCGACGAAATGGCGATCGCATATCGATGCCGAGCGGTCCCTACTGAAACTGCATGGTTGTGAAACATCATCACTAACTGGGGGCCACCCCAACTCAATCTGAAGTTTCGAAAAATGGTCTGTTGGGGGTTTTGGGTGACACAAAAATGAAAAATTTGAAGTTCTGCAATTTCACTCAATGCCCTTGGTTATATCAAGAGCCGCCGCAAATTCATTTTTTTTAAGATTTCAGAATTTTAAATTTTTCAGCGTGAATTTTGTACATAATTGTTATTGGAGGCGCAAAACACGAATATGTGCTCGGTTCTCAATTTTCCAGAAGACTAAATTGAAAACGGAAACCAAATGTAGAAAAATGACGTTTTACCTACCGTAGCTTACCGTTGTCTTTCGAAACACTGAAAGCGGACCCCATATTCGTGTTGTTTGTACCCAGTTTGATCCCCTCGTCAAACTTTGGGCTGAAACTTTTCCAATTTCCGATACCCGAAAATGCTGCTGTCGGCCGTTTTTGAGCTACTCAGGTGCATTAAGTCGCACTCTAGAACTTCCAATTGTTTGATTTTGTCTCCCCCCACAACCCCCAATCTTTCGATACTCCAGTTTGAATTCAGGGTGGTCCCTAGTAAGGTGCGAAACAAAGTGTGGGGAGGGGCTTTTAAAGGGTTTTTCTGTTCAAACATAGTTCTCTATTAAAGAAAAATCCTGAAGGGTCTCGATAGTAGAGGATTTCGCATGCTCAAAAAGTTCGTGTGTCTGCTTGTGAAAGCGAAAAGTCTCACTTATGCTTAGGTGAATCTAGATCAAATTAGTTATTAGGTGGGACAAGCAGAAGCTGTGTGAAATTGAACTTTGACTGTTTTTATGGGAAACTTGTTTTTCAGCGCAAATATCACGAACTTCCTCGCGACTTGCCAAACTTCAGATGTCCTTTGTGGAAGTATCGGACAGCATAACTATTGTATGTACGTATATGTAATTAGGGCTGTGGCTTGCCTTCTCAGGAAAAAACATTTAAACCTCACCCGCGGCTGGCGAAGGCGGTCGCGTGCTCCGGCCCTCTAATCGATTTCAGCCGAGAGAAGAGCGCAGCATGTCAGCTTAACATACCGCCAGCCGCGGGTGGACTTATAAATTTTTCTTGAGAAGGCAAGCCACGGACCTAACTATATGTATGGCGATCCATGCGGTGTTCGCCAACGAGGCTTCGATCGCGCGGAGCGATTTAACATTGCCACCCCGTCCATTCACTAGACTAAATTGTACAAATACTGTGCTTCTCTGGGCCAAATTCCGGTCCGCAATTGCGTCTCGACACGCTTTGCGGCCGCGCACTTCTAAGTCGTGATAGTTTCCAGCGCCGCAGCCGCCAATCTGTTGACTCTAGGTGGGTTTTGGAAACTGAAAACTCAATAAAATTGGAGAAAACTGTGAAAAAAAGCCACATCGAGTCGGCTTTGGCGCTGGAAATTCGAATGACTCGAGCGCTTACGGCCGCTAAGCGTGTCGAGACGCAATGGCGGACCGGAATTAGGCCCAGATAAGCACAGTACGTTTCTCCTTTGGAAAAGCGGAGAAAACAAAAAACATTTCTTCTCAATGCTGCTGACTTGAATTTTAGCGAAACTCATGATAAATAAAAGCATTTTCCTTGATCCACTCACGTTTTTAGTGTGGCGAACGGCTCAAATGATGCACTTCGCTTTGTCCATTGGTCGGTGAAAGTCATCTGGGACATAGCTAGAGCGCACAGTGCACAGAGCAGAATAAGCAACGTTCGCATCTGAAATCACTCAACTACCGTCTCTTTTTATAGATAAATCGGAAGCTCTGCACCGGAAGGATGGAAGGAAGGGAGGCGTTGTCAAACGATTCAATTCAAGAGACGAAAGAGCCAAGCCAACCCCACATGTAGGAGCTTTAAATACGTATTGATTTTCGGGATGGCATAGAGTTTTGGTAATCAATTTAATCTAGTGAATAGACGGAACCGCAACGGTAGTTCGCAGCGAGCGATCGAATCCGCGTTCGTCGGTGATGCTCGAACGCCTCACGGCCAGCCGCAATGATCGTGCTCAGTCTATTCATTAGACTAAATGTGAGAAAGTGATGCTAAATCCGCAACGTGACGGAGGGAGAGTGGAATTGGAAAGAGTCGCTCTTCAGAAAGAGGATTCATACGCATACTTGGTACGAAAGCTGAACATGCTGAACAACATCATCCCCGAAATATTTCGAAGAAGACGCTGAGCGTGGGCAGCTTTCGACTGAATTCCAGAAGCAACCAATCAAACTGTAAAGCTAGACTTGACGGTTTCGATTTTCTACGCCGTTGTTTTGCCTTCTGTGCGACGGAAACCTGGCCTGACAACAAGGCTATCGCTAATGCCATGCTCACGAATTTCTGGACAAGTTACCTAAGACTTTACCGCAAATTGCATGATCGCTTCACGCAGCTTACTTTAAGTTCACAAGTAACTTAAAGAGCCATGTTACTTGTTACATGTAGTTACATGTACGTTGGCCAGATTTTTTATCAATGTATCATGTAAGTTACGCTAATAAAACAAAATATCGCGAGTAACTTGCAGCTTTGCTGCTGTTACCCGTTACCAACACTCGATGCGGCCGGCACCGACACGCGACGCGGTCGACACACCGACACTACATGCTCGCCCAGCATGACTTTAGCCGCCAGCGGATAGGCCGAGCCTCCAGCCGGAGTGCTGGGCAAAGTAACTCAGACTTGGGAAATTGAACGAATGACGCTACCGACGTCGAGTCCTGCCTCGAGAGTGCGTCGGTTACCCTCATAGGAAACAGCCCGCCCCGAGTTAAGTTACATGTGCGATAAAATGACACATTTAAATTACACGTCAGTACTTTATGTCACGTCTATGTCAACTAGCACCGTGCAACATATACACTCTGTTGAAGGCCAAATGTACCTTAAGGCTATGAAGATAAGTCGCACGTAACATGCTTAGAGTCCTTAATTCGCATGTGACTTTATCAGAAATTCCTGAGTGAAGAAAACACACCGTGCCCTAGAGAAGTGTCTTCTGAAGGCGAGCCGAGGCCATCAGTGGCTTTAAGACTTGCGGAGTACATAAATCAATTCGCGTGTGAGGGACCCGCTGCAGTACATGGCTAAATCGAAACATTGCTGGGCCGGCCATTTGCTAAGAAGAACCGCTGGTAGATGGAGTCTCCGTTTAACGGAGTCGCTCACGAAGGATAAAATGAGGCCGCCGGGACGACCTCCACCCCCGCCGGATTATCTTATCCGCCTCAATCTCGAAATATTCTAGGGATCGTGTTCAGTGGTGCTGGATGAAACGAGCCAGGAATCGGGCCCAATCCAAGAGTTGTGCTCCCCGCTGAGAAGACCACCAGCTGACTGCACTATCAAGGTATCAAAGTAGGCAAAATAATATGGTATCCAATACAACCTCTTTTTCGAGTTGCACAAGCGAGTGCAAAACCAATTCTTGGCACCTTCTTTTGAAACCCGGCAATCTCGCGTACAACGAAAATCCATCCAATCTCAAGTTGTCGAAAGTTCTGCGTGTGAAATTTTTGTACTTTTTCTTACAGTCGAATATCTTTCCTTTTATGAGGGCAGAATACAGCTGCCTCGGTTTCCATTGTAGGCCTGACATAGGCATTATACGCCCAGCCCAATCCATTTTGATCACACGCCGACAGGGTCTTGAAAGCCTGAAAGTCCTTGATAATGCTTCGTTGTGCGCGTAGAGTCCATTTGTACAGGCTGTGAAACGGCGAAATTCTCACCGTTTCTACGCGTGCTGGTGCGGAGCAGAGGCTAGAGATAGCGAGAGAGCGGAGGGCAGGCGAAGGCTGCAGCATCGCTAGCTCCATGAGTATTGTGAAACAAGATTTTCTATAGAGCATACAGTTTTACTCAATGGACGGGGCCGCAGAGGTAGATCGTCGCGCGCGATCAAAACCCCGTTGGCTGGTGGTGTCGCGAACGCAACACAGCCAGCCGCAATAATCGCGCCTGGTCCATTCACTAGAGTGAATCTTATCGGAGACCACTTGTGACTTGAGACCTGGGATTACTTATTCTCATGCCGACCGTTTTTTAGGAACCAGTGCATGACACCAAATTTTCGACCATTCTCGCATTCTTTTAAGAGCAGTCTGTCTTTTTTGAACTTCGCAAAAAGCCATATTTGCTATATATTTTCACATTATCCGGAAATTAATTGCAAATTACCAGAGTTCCTGCCAGCAGCACAGGGAGCTCAGTCGAATAAATCGCAAGCAAAGAGGGCCATTGAACACCACCATGAGGAGCTCCTCTTCAGACAGACCTACTTCAAGAAAAACTAGACCCCACTTCAACCTGAAAGCTACATACAACCACAGTTTTTATCCACCCACATGCCAATGAATGAAGACTTAATTTCAACACGAAATTATGATTGTCCACTCTGCCAAAGGTCTTCGAAAAAACTGCCTCATGCACAGTATTCGGTTCAAGTAAGAATGTCACAATTGAGCAAATGGTATAGTCTGGCGTCAGAGACATAGAAATAGGCAACTTTCGTAATATATGATCACTCATTGGGAGCTCGATAACAGGGCCAACAGCGGAGAGGAGTCACCGAAATCTCCACAGAAGTCACGGATTTTATGAGACAGTAGTTTTGCTTTGCCTGCCTCCATGATCACCTTTGCTAAGGCATCCCTTTTGTGAGACGTTCCAGGTTTCCTTCTCAGAGATCTGTAAAATCTCTGTTGATTCCTACAGCTGATGGCTATCTCCACTCCAAATTTGCTGCG
Organism: Aplectana chamaeleonis; assembly: GCA_029168955.1. Taxonomy (NCBI): domain Eukaryota; kingdom Metazoa; phylum Nematoda; class Chromadorea; order Rhabditida; family Cosmocercidae; genus Aplectana; species Aplectana chamaeleonis. The sequence goes on along the minus strand of JAPDOI010000256.1, from coordinate 522,999 downwards.
TCTTGCTAACTTGCTAAGTTGTGCTGGATCGCAAGCCATTCCTTCAATATGAGATCGTGGCAGACGAATGGTGGAATTTGGTGGATTTAGGCTACTCATTCTTATGGAATGATGATTTTTCGGAAAATTTCCCATCAAACTCTGCCACTGGGCCGAGCTGGGCCCAGCTAAGAGAATGACAGGAAGAAAGGCTCAGTTATCTAGCTTACTTACGACGTCTTTATGGAAGTGAGGAATTTTTCGACTTTTATACAGTTGCTTGGGAATTTCAAAGAAAGCGTTCTCTACAAGGCCTCGCAGATCCTTATCATTTCCAATTTCGCTAATGATCCATTATATGTCGATGTCATCCACTATATTTCGAAACGGCGCTTACACAAAATTCGAAGCTGGAAAGCCTAGCTCCCTCGTCCAGGCGGAGCAAGCAGAGAAGCGGCCGGTCATCACAAAGTTAAACAGTAATAAGAAGATTGTGACATGATAAGTCCGATAAGCTTTACTTCGACCACCTAAAAATGGGAGAGCTAGGCTATATATCGCTGTTCTTATCACCTTTTCTGCACCATAGTGTATTAGGCTGTCAGAGAAACTTAATTTCCGGGCTCAAGTGTACTACTTGCAGCTGCTAGTGTGCGAGATGAAACGTCATGCATTTTATTAATACATATAAAGCATATTTGAAAAGTTGCATGCGATGATATGAGTGGGATGTGAATTCATTACGCGAGCCACACGTTTCTTTTCCAAAATCCGTAGAGTGTCTGGAAGACGAAGACAGAGTTCTAGCATGAACAAGGATCTCTCAAAAAAAAATTGAACACCGAATTGGGCAGTTTCACGTCGATAAATATTACTTTCCCCTTGATACTGCCTCGCTAACGAACAGGAGAACTTATAGCGAGACTCGAAACTAATAGCGAATCTAGACGATGACTCCTCCACGAATGATTGCGGATTTTTTGACTCCTAAATCCTGATGAATTGTGATTAGTCCCCACTCTCAGTTGATGACGAGGCTTCTTCCCTCCAGCTTCCTCGAAGTGAATAATGAGAATGGTATATTCAGTGAGCAAATCAGCACGGAACCGTGAGAAAAGCAGAACCTATCAATGGAACAGTTTTCTATGTCCCTCACACAATTACGAGGTCATAGTAGTATGATTCTCTAAATATGAAAGCTTGAATTAGTGATTTTTTCCTAACGCGGTAGTATAGCATTTTAGCACGGTTGCAATTCAAATTATGTCGCAAACCTGCGACACTGCGCGTCCCAACCTCAGCCGCAGCAGTTATAAGGCCAGATTCATCATTGCATCAACCACGGGTTTGTGAATTTGAGTTGGGTTTCGCGCCAGCACTACCGCGCATGTGCACAAGCTAAACCCAACCCAAATCGACAAACCCATGCCTAACGCAACGATGAATCCGGCCTATGCAAGACACTCAAAGACGATGCGCGACGTAGAAAATATCAACCCTGCCTTACAGGAGCGAACCACTTGAGTGTCTGTTGGTAGAGAGATCAGTTTCCCTTGTTATTAGGTCCTAGTTATCCATCACCGTTTCGCTGCCGCTTCCTTCCGCTGTAGGTGTGCTATTGGTCATTTTTGAAATCTCACCAGCTGCAGACATTCTCTAAAAACCAGCGGCAGCCAAACGCCGATATATAACTAGTCCCTTAGATCAACAGCGACTCTATCTCTAAGAAAAACAGCAATCTGAAAAGTAATTTACTGGGTGTTCAATGCCTTTAAAAGAGAGGAAGAAAGTGCACTGCTCAAAGTCTCATTCACCAGGAATGCCTGATTTCGGGCTGAGCTTGAAATGCAGCAATCGGCAACCCGTGTAGAGTCTGTCCGAATGAAACTGCCCGCCCAGGCATCCGGCTCGCGCGTCGAGGGCCCGTCATGAAAGAATTTTCGGGCGAGCCTTTCCACAACTCGGATGCAGCTAACTCTGATATTATTTACAATTCGTCTGATATTTCTGCAAATCGATTCATAGGTCCAAAAAAATGCTTTCGCGACTGCCGATCAACACGCTCGTGGACCGCCTTGGCGGACAGTCTAATTCTGATAGGCCTTTTGCTCTATTTTGCAGCGAAATTCGCTAGGTTTCTTCTCGCAAGCGTGCACGCAGTAAATTTAGTAAATTTTGCTGCGAAATGAAGTGTACATGCTAGGAAATTTTACACAGACCCATCTGATTCATGATTGAAGAAGCTAGACTTGAACTTGCTTCGAAATTTATTATCACCAACCCCTTCGTCGTCCCCACCACCTTCAGGAACCATGGAGAATAAGGGAACCGAATCGTGTGGTCATGTGGTTACAAAAGGTGTTGATAGTGCTGCAAGCGAAGCTGCTCTGCAAGATAGGGTTTTTTGGCATATTCGGGATACTCCTAAGCGCCAACGCTTGCCACGCCATGAGCGCCGAAGTGATAATTCGGCTTGATCAGAGCTTTACCGTCATTGCCTTGAAACCATAGCTTTATTGGGTGGAGACACATACTGCACCAACCTTCACCCCGAGTTGTTGAGTGTAAGAAAGCAGAACTTTTACCCTGGAAAAATATTGAAATCCGGGGCCCAGCCCGGGAAAAAATAGCGGAACTGATTTTAATCAAGAACGCCGGTCAGTTGCACAAACCATTTACACATTTGTCAAGGTTTTTTGTAGGTGTTACTCTCGGAACGCCCAAAACATTCTTTGACAAATGGAGTGAATGAAATGTTGAGATCAGAAAAACATTTTTGGCCGGAACAATCCTAAATCAGTCGAGAGAAATACAGGGTTTTCGTGTCAACTTTCCTACCGTGAAAGATTGTTAAAGGCAGTGTTCACGATGATTTTCGTTTCCGAGTTTTCCACTCAACACAATGCGTTGGCTACCGAGTGTTACCGAAATTGCGAAGAGACGGCGAGAAACGCACTAAATCGTCTTATTTCAAAGATATTATTCTCTGGGCTGGACTAGTTGTCCGGTTGGATGAACATGTTCACGGCGGTTGTCACCGGTAACAAATGGGACTAATCGAAAATGGAAGAATACTCCAGGCAAAACAGTATTAGTCAGGGTCCGAAGGAAAGAACGGAGCAACGCAAAATAGAGAATTGCAAAAGACGGGTCCACAAACGATTTCTTTGTCACAACAAACAGTTCCACTGAGAGTAAAGAAGCGGTGTGAGAGTGAAGGATTTCGCTTCCTTCTGCTGCGTTTTTCTCGGTTGCTTCGTCATTTAGTTCTACCCGGAGGGCAAACAATCGATTTAGCTATTAATCTCAAAATCGAAGATTATCGTGACTGCCTCTAATTGGTAAAAGCTGTTCTCGAAGTCTCCGTAAAATTCTGTGTTGAATAGTGTTTTCAGAATGAAAAAATATTTTCCCCATCTCCGAGCCAAATTTGATTTGCAAATGGCCGCTTTAGGCTTATAGCTTTTTCATGCTTGGAGATAGGCATTTGATGAAAGCTGTTTCTGAAATCTCCGGGAAATTCTGCGTCAAATGAAATATCATATTTCTAGCTTTGTTTGCTTCATAGGCCAGCCAGGTCGGTGAAACCGAACTCCATAATTATCTCCTTGGGGTGTGCTCGCCTGCATGATGAAAGCGAGAGACGCAGGGACTTACGGGAGCCAACAATGAAGCTCTGCTCCAGCGACCTTGCTTGCTAATGAAGCAAGTTAAACTGAGAACCTAATATACCATTCAACGCAAAGTTTCACGCAGACTCCAAAAACAAACTTCGCCATAACACTGTACTTAAACGTTAAAGGGTGATAAGCAAACAACTGGTATTTCATGAAGTTTTTTTCGGCTGAAGGATGCAGAAAATACCTTTCCAACCACAAAACACCAGTCGACGCAAAATTACATGCAGATTTCGAAAACGGTCCTGCGCGTACGGAGCGAGAAAAGAGGTCGCGAGAAATTGTAGGGTAGAAACTGGAGCAGCATATGCGCGCACAGGCACTTGTAGGGCATCAGTAAATTTGGCTCAGAAATAGAGGATATGTACAGTTGGCATGAACTCTAGCGATACTTGGAGTGCTCTATTGAAGGTTGGCGCAAACTCTGTGTCATGTGCTATAACATAGGTGCACCAAGTTTGCGTCAACCTTTAATGGGGAACGCAAAGTATCACTAGGATCCATGCCGACAATACGTATCAGGGTGCGAACCCGGGCGTAAGCCTTAACTCCCATGTAAAATGTTGGACACACTCCCCTGAAAAACACTGCTTCACCGTTGCCGCGTTCATTTCACTCTATTCGCAAATGTTTGGGTGTTCAAATGTGAGATAAAAATGATGGTTTTCTGTTGAAAATTGGGCACCACGCCAAGCTATTAGACGCTTACGTTGAGTATAGGGAACTCCATGCAAACTTACCTATCCCCGTAGCCAGCTCGCGTGCCTCGCCATCGATCGATACGGGTAGGACCAATTGATGGCCAGAAAATTGAGCGTGCTGCGGGCAGTCTTGCTGTGAGGCGATCATAGGTTTGTTGGGGTGGAGACAGCGGTCCGAGAGGTGAAGGTTGTTTACGATACCAGAGTGGGGAATGGTGAAGGTTCCCTATAGACTTGCGATTTCACAATTCGACGTTTTCTCAATCCTCTTTTTTGCATTCAGTATATTTTTCTTTTAAATCATTAATTTTGAAACATTTTTTTCGTTAGATGACCTCCTTTTAAAATTCACTGCTCTTAATGAAGTGATCTGCCTAGATCATGAAAAATTTCCTTTAAAGGCAGTGCTCACGATGACTTTCGTCCCCAAGTTTTTCACATAAAACACTGCGTTGAGTTTCAAGTTTTACCTAAATTACGAAGAAACGGCGAAGAACACACTAAAACGTCATATTTCAGCGACATTATTCTATGACCTGGACTAGTTGTCCGGTTGGATGAACATGTTCATTACGGTTCTCACCGGGCGAAAATTGGGTCAATCGAAAATAGAAGGATATTTATCCGAATCAGCATTAGTTGGGGCCCTAAGGAAAGAACGGAGCAATAGAGAGCGAAGAATCGCAAAAGACGGGTCAAAAAAAGAATTAATTGTCACAACAAACAGTTCCTGTGATACTTAAAGACAGTATTCACGATAAGAATCGCTTTTCTGCTTCTCCGCCTATCTTTGAGACGGTCCCATGCTGATTCCAATTATGTTTTTGGAATCGTACAAGAACTTCTGGAAATGGAGTTATGGTCCCTTAAAGATTGAGCTAGGGAAACATGGTGGAGGAGTTGTCCGAGGCTTGTAACTTCCGTCTTTTGCAGCCGATGTATGCGAGCTGACCTGAGTAAAGAGAGAAGTTGAGAATGAAGGGAAGAACGGGGCTATTGATCGGAAATCATCGCTGATCTCACGATCTTGAGCATTCATTTGTTCACGTCGGTGGACGTGGAAACTGCATCTGGGGTGTGACGAGGTGACGGATGTCCAACTTTAGGACCGTAGGGGACCGTTCCGAGCTCATTTTTCTTAGTTTTTCCAACGTTAGGCTTGCGCTAGACCCCGCAGCTGCCAATCTCCACCAAAAAATCAGACATGGTTTTTATCGTGGACACTGCCTTTAAGAGGCGGTGTGATACTTGAGGATTTCGTGTACTTCTGGTGCGTTTTCCTCAATTTCTACGTCATTTTAGTCCTACCCGGGGGCCACTTCATCAATATAGCGAATAATCTCAAAATCGAAGATTATCGTGTATGTTGCCTTTAAGCTGTCTTGGAGTCAGAATTTTCGGAAAATTTTTCCAAGCGATTTTTGAAAAACTACCCGTTCTTCGCTCATAAAATTTTTGCCCTTCAGGACGAATCTTTGAACGGACTGGTGGAGTACATGGCTCCACCCAACGAAGCCATGGAGGCGACTACGAGCGGAGAGGACGGTAGATAGAAGATCTTATTCACGGTCCCAGACCTTATACATGGTCATCCTTCAGAAGCTCATTTGTTTGAGCATATGGGATATTTTCGGCCATTTTGTTCGAGCAATTATTTCACTCAAAAATTACTGTTTCAGTCTCAATATAATTTCTGCTACGAATTCTCGAAACCAATCATTTTCGGTGGACTTAAAGGCAGCATACACGCTCGCAAAAGCTGTTGAGATAACTGCATTAGTGCGGTTGTACGGGCCCTAGAAGAGCCCTCACGAAGTTGGAAGAGTTGAAAACGAGTTAGAATAACCGTATTTGAGCCGTATTGAGTCACGAAATCATCCTTTCTCCGCCCACCGATACGGGCTCCGCCCCTCAATACCAATGTTCTATGCTCGATTACGGTCATTTTGGCCCATTTTTTACGCTTCTACGTCGTAAGCGTTCCAGAAATGGTCGTACGAATAGATTAGCGTCGTTATCCCAACAAATTTGCCGCTAGCTCCGGTATTTCGGCCAATGCGGTACAACTCGTCCACTTCTGGGCCAATATAGAAAGAACCGTTATATCTTCATTTCAGTTGATTTTTTTCCGGTTTTTTCGTCATCTGTGAATATTAAGAGCTTCAGACCTTCGATTCATTCCATAAAATTGATATCATTTTTGAGCGTGTATGCTGCCTTTAATTCCTCTTAGGAGAACGGATAAATGACACGAAAGTGGATTATTCGAGAAAATGCTAGCGGGATTCACGAGTCTATATGATTTCAATATGAGACTTACTTACATACCTGGATCCATCGGTCGGCTTCCAATTGACCCTGTCAAGCCAAGACTTAACTTCAGCCGGGCTCGTTTGTCAAGGTCTTTGGAGGCGATTTTGAGCACAGCGCAGCCTCCCGGCTGACGCCGGCCGCCTCCGCTGACTAACCGGCTAAGAGGATTCGCCGGCTCATACATATAAGGTACTGCACACTTTGCTGCGTACAGTGCGGTCGGCTGCCAAGGGACAAAAGGCGGCGGCGGGCGGCGGCCGCCGCCGTTTTTGTGCGGCGCCCCATTCAGTAGTAGTTTTACACTGAAAACAGCTTTCTTGTTCATTTATATTTTCAGATCCTCCTTTAGACAAACATACAATCCCACTGAAGAAATCTGGAGAAATTCCGATGAGTTCGATTTTTTTCTGAAAATTGAGATCAGGGAACTATGATTTTCCGTGAGCTCATAAGTGTCTTCAAGAACACTATATGTTTGGAAGGGAAACGTAATTAACAGGAAATATACAGTACGACAAAAATAAAGCCTTTTTCTCAGAAAACTAACCAGCGGATATGAAATATTCTCATCTGAAGATTATACTACTGCAATACGGCAACCGACTGATTTTATTTTTGGCTTTTTTGCAGGTGTACACTGATTCAAGAGTTATGGTAGCGATTCTGACGCTGTAAGCTCGTATCCACGAATTTCCTGAAGAAACTTCTTGCCGATCAGGAAATTTTGAAAAAATATCGAAATTTCCGGAGTTTTTTAGAGAATCAGAAACCCGCTAAAACTTCCATACAAACGTATTGTCTTGTTTTCGAATGTTTTCCTGTAATACTCAGAATAGTACGTTGCTAGAATGTCCATTATTCTTTAACGGGTCACTTAAACCAGAAATAATTTTGACCTAACATTGTTCCCCAGAACGTCTCGATAGTTTATGAAATCTTCGACATCATAACGAACACCAACACGATTTACAGAGGGAGTAAAATATTAAAAAGCTCATGTGGACACAAAAAGACACTAGTGAAGTAACGGAAACACAAAACAGTGAAAACCTTTTTCTAAAAATCAGGATTTCATAATTTTTTCTCTGGATTTCCACCACCTGTTCAAAAACTCGGATACGCAACGTGGTGATGATACTCATGTCTTTTGAAGAAGAGCTCCTATTCTATAACATAGTTTATATCTAAATTTTGGAAGATAAGGTGTAGAAATAATTTTTCAAAAGCCGATCCGCGCTCACTTTTACGACGTATTTTTCATGACGAACATTATGTGGATTTATTTAAAGAAAACGGTCATGATACTTCGGCGAGTGGTTGGTCTAGAGCAAAAGAATCTTCCTGAGATCAATGGAGAAATTTCCACTGAAACCCATTCAATTTCAAATTTGCGAAAATAATCATGTAGGAAGTTCAGTAATTGCAACAGCGTCAAACTCTCTGTGTGCTAGCTACACGAACGCTCTTATTACCTTCAGAACAGGAGAAAGTTTACTATAGAATTTCTATTTGTAGTCAGAAATAACTCAATGATAACTGAAAAAAATCGGACCCAAACATAGCTCGTCGTGCCCAAAAGTCATATCCTTAGATTATCCCAGCCCCAAATCGGTTCTTACTGTGAAACAGAAGCGGATAGCTCACATACAGAATGCTCATGGTTAAAGTCTCATAGGAACTCATAAATAAAGTCTCGGACGCGAGTGCGAAAAAATTCGATTTTGGCGTCGAAGGAATTCTGAGCTGTGGGTCTGATCTGGGCTCTTAATTGACAGATGGGCTGTCATTAAAACGAAATCTACAAAATTTGTGCTCGCTCACAAAAATACCAAAACAGTATTCAGATACATAGAAAAAGCTCATGCGCCAAATTTCGTGCGAAATGCGGTTGACGGAGGGTAGCTGTGCGCAAAAAAATGACACCCGTTAGGACTGAAATCGAGATTTTAAAAAGTGCGAATTCGTCGATTCTACAAAGATTCTTTTTACGCCAGTGCGAAGATAGGAATAAGTAGGATGTGGCAAATATCATGACTTCTCTGGATATGTCCCAGATTCTTTCCTTGACAAAGATATGCCCTGTCCTGCTAATTGCTGACTTCGCACCTCCATTCTGGCGCGTCAGGTCACGAAAGCGGCTCACCAACAGCACAGGACTCAACCCATGTATCTGTGCAGTCTAGAAATGATGTCTATTGCCTTGAATACAATTTTGAAATAACGTTTAGCGATACATGCGTTTGTTTCACCCTATTTCGATCGATTTTTTGGGAGACCGCAGAGTGATCTCTTTTCCAGTAATGTTTTCAAGGTGCTAAAAGGGCAATATGCACAAGACTTATGATCGAATGGAAAAATCGTTTGAAAATTCGAATTATTAATTCGAATAACATTCGAATAACATTCGAATAAATCGAATATTCGAGTATTCTAATATCCGATACATTCGGAACACTGACTTCTTAAAATTTTTCGAATTTCTGTTTCTTTCCGAAACTCCGACTGGTGTTTCTTTTCGGAAATTTGATTCACTCGGGGGAATAAACTGACAGTTTTTCCTCGAATATTCGACTTAGTCGCTAATTTCTTGTGTTGTTTTTTCGAATATTTCATTCATTCCTGGAATCAGATTATTAGATTTTTCGGATGTTCTTTTCATTCCGGAATACAAATCATTCGGTTTTTCGGACATTCGGTTCACTCAGAATTTTGAAATATTCAATTTTTTGAACACTCGCCTGATTTCTGGTCACGAAATTCGAATACTCAACCACTGAAAAATGTCCAAAAATATCAATGAATTGTTCGGAGAATGAATTATTCAATGAATCAAAAATTCGAATATACATTCGAAAATTTTTGTTAATTTTTCAAAGAATATTCGACTGAATGTTGATAGGTTTTTCAAATTTATCCATTAATTTGAAATTTTGAAATTGCGTTATCCAAAAAGTTCGTTTATTCCGAAACTTCAGAGTTGGCTTGTTCGAATCCATTGATCCATTCGGTAATTATGAAAAGGCTATATTCGAAAAATTCATTTAATCAATGTTTTTCAGAAGGGGTTATACGCAATATTCCTTCATTCGGGGTGTTCTCAAACTACGAAATTAAAATTAATCACTAATTTGAAGGCTAACGACGATAGCTCATGTCTGTTAGACGTGCTAAACAAGAGTGCTATACCATTCGGTACTGAGCCTGCTTGATTTAGAATTACAATAGATAACATGACTCAATCTTCAGTATTGTTGATATTTGAGACGTATTAGATCTCCTTTTTTCAACTTTGTATCAGTTGTGCCTTCTAGAAAAGAAAACAACTGCAAGACCCATGGATGGGTTGAGTCCTGTGCTGTTGGTGAGCCGCTTTCGTGACCTGACGCGGCGGAATGGAGGTGCGAAGTCAGCAATTAGCAGGACGGGGGCATATCTTTGCCAAGGGAAAGAATCTGGGACATATCCAGAGAAGTCATGATATTTGCCACATCCTACTTATTCCTATATTCGCACTGGCGTAAAAAGAATCTTTGTAGAATCGACGAATTCGCACTTTTTAAAATCTCGATTTCAGTCCTAACGGGTGTCATTTTTTGCGCACAGCTACCCTCCGTCAACCGCATTTCGCACAAAATTTGGCGCATGAGCTTTTTCTATGTATCTGAATACTGTTTTGGTATTTTTGTGAGCGAGCACAAATTTTGTAGATTTCGTTTTAATGACAGCCCATCTGTCAATTAAGAGCCCAGATCAGACCCACAGCTCAGAATTCCTTCGACGCCAAAATCGAATTTTTTCGCACTCGCGTCCGAGACTTTATTTATGAGTTCCTATGAGACTTTAACCATGAGCATTCTGTATGTGAGCTATCCGCTTCTGTTTCACAGTAAGAACCGATTTGGGGCTGGGATAATCTAAGGATATGACTTTTGGGCACGACGAGCTATGTTTGGGTCCGATTTTTTTCAGTTATCATTGAGTTATTTCTGACTACAAATAGAAATTCTATAGTAAACTTTCTCCTGTTCTGAAGGTAATAAGCGCGTTCGTGTAGCTAGCACACAGAGAGTTTGACGCTGTTGCAATTACTGAACTTCCTACATGATTATTTTCGCAAATTTGAAATTGAATGGATTTCAGTGAAAATTTCTCCATTGATCTCAGGAAGATTCTTTTGCTCTAGACCAACCACTCGCCGAAGTATCATGACCGTTTTCTTTAAATAAATCCACATAATGTTCGTCATGAAAAATACGCCGTAAAAGTGAGCGCGGATCGGCTTTTGAAAAATTATTTCTACACCTTATCTTCCAAAATTTAGATATAAACTATGTTATAGAATAGGAGCTCTTCTTCAAAAGACATGAGTATCATCACCACGTTGCGTATCCGAGTTTTTGAACAGGTGTTGGAAATCCAGAGAAAAAATTATGAAATCCTGATTTTTAGAAAAAAAAAGGTTTTCACTGTTTTGTGTTTCCGTTACTTCACTAGTGTCTTTTTGTGTCCACATGAGCTTTTTAATATTTTACTCCCTCTGTAAATCGTGTTGGTGTTCGTTATGATGTCGAAGATTTCATAAACTATCGAGACGTTCTGGGGAACAATGTTAGGTCAAAATTATTTCTGGTTTAAGTGACCCGTTAAAGAATAATGGACATTCTAGCAACGTACTATTCTGAGTATTACAGGAAAACATTCGAAAACAAGACAATACGTTTGTATGGAAGTTTTAGCGGGTTTCTGATTCTCTAAAAATCTCCGGAAATTTCGATATTTTTTCAAAATTTCCTGATCGGCAAGAAGTTTCTTCAGGAAATTCGTGGATACGTGCTTACAGCGTCAGAATCGCTACCATAACTCTTGAATCAGTGTACACCTGCAAAAAAGCCAAAAATAAAATCAGTCGGTTGCCGTATTGCAGTAGTATAATCTTCAGATGAGAATATTTCATATCCGCTGGTTAGTTTTCTGAGAAAAAGGCTTTATTTTTGTCGTAATGTATATTTCCTGTTAATTACGTTTCCCTTCCAAACATATAGTGTTCTTGAAGACACTTATGAGCTCACGGAAAATCATAGTTCCCTGACCTCAACTTTCAGAAAAAAATTCGAACTCATCGGAATTTCTCCAGATTTCTTCAGTGGGATTGTATGTTTGTCTAAAGCAGGATCTGAAAATATAAATGAACAAGAAAGCTGTTTTCAGTGTAAAACTACTACTGAATGGGGCGCCGCACAAAAACGGCGGCGCCCGCCGCCCGCCGCCGCCTTTTGTCCCTTGGCAGCCGACCGCACTGTACCTATCAGTTACGCTAGCGTACATAAATGACTTTTTTCCCGGCGATGCAGTCAAATAAATACAATGCATAGTTGGGTGAGAATAGTTTTTCATCTCAAATTTGTGATTGAGGTGCTTTCCCAAGGTTTCTAGAATGTTGTCAACTTCTCTCTCCCTCCCTTCCATGTTCATAGCTCCGCCATCCTTCCTCTCAGTCCTTCTTACATTTTGTCCGTATACTTTTCTGAGCCCGTCCACTTCTTCTTATTGTTGCGGAAAAATTTTCCTTCCGCAGCTCTCAGCTCATCAACCCTCATTTTACCCAATCATTTCAGTGCTCATCATCCGTTCCTTCCACCCCGCTCTCGTTTTCCTCATAATCTTACCTCCTCCTGGAGGTCTTTCATTCAACTAATCATTCCTTCCCAGTACTGCTACTCATTTTACACAAAGCGGCGCCGGCTTTTAGAAAAGCGCTACTTACTTCCCACAGACCGGCACTCTCTTCCCAATGCCGAGATCACACTTTCCGTTGAGCGCGACGTGAATCAGCGTTATACATATATAGCGACCGCAAGCCGATGTGCGTGATATAAATGATTGCGGTCTCTCGTGGTCAGTATGACACTGGCTTAACAGTTGCTTCTCTCTTTCCACGACCCAGCGCACGCTCCCATGGGGACGCGACTCATCCTATCGGATTTGGTGCGCGCTACATCAGGAGAAACACTGACTTCCTACGACGCGGCGGAGGAGCCCATGCAACATTGATAGTGAGTAGCGATTTAAAAGGGGCGTAGGCCGCGTTGCGCATAGTGAGTGTTGCGTCAGGGGAGAGCGTGTGCACCGTTGTAAAAAGTCAACGGGGCGCCATAAGAAGCGCGCACCGCGTCTTAGAGAGAAGGTTGCGCTTTATGAGGAGCACGCCCAGCGTCTAAAGAAGTGAGCGACGCTCCAAAGTAGGGCGTGCGCAGCGTCGTAGAAAGCCAGTAGTTCGCCTTGTGGAACGTTGATAGAGTAAGCAGCGCCCCACGAGGAGCGTGCGCTGCGTCGTGTAATGAGAGAGGCGAGTCTTACACCGGGATCATACTCCACACGACAAGCTACCGCAACCATTTATATCACGCATATCGACTTGCGGTCGCTATATATGAATAACGCTGAGTCGAATCGTGCTTAAAGGCAGAGGACACCCAAAAAATTAATTTTCAGATTTCATGCTTATCTTGGAGAGAGTCACACGCTGATCACAGTGGTATCGCTTAAATCGTCCAAGACCCCCTATGAACAGAGTTATGGCTCTTCAAAGATGCCTAGATTTTAAGGGTGAAAAATTGGTGGACGAGTTGTCTCAGGCCTGTATTTTTCTTCATTCGCATTCGTTGCGCGAGAGAAAATCAGGATAAGGAGACATTCCGGTAATGGACTGAAGAACGACGACTTGTTGGAATTCATGCATCCATCGAGCCGCTATCGAGTTTGAAAATCTGTTAGGGGGTCGGGCCTGTGGTGGTGAGCGAAGGGGGTCGGGCCTGTGGTGGTCCCTTATATCTCGCTTTCTCGAAGAGAATAAAATCTGGCATTTGGCACGTGTGATACAGGAGGGGTCTTCTACACAATTGCATGAGAATCTCAAAATTCATATCTGAGGGTGTAGTGTGCCTTTAACGGAGAGCATGATCCCGGATTCGGGGAGCGAGTGCAGGTACGTGGGAAGTAATTAGCGCTTAATTAAGAGCCCGCGCCATGTAAAGTGAGCAGCACTATTGGTAAGGTATGATCAGCTGAATGATAGACCTCCAGGAGGAGGCAAGACACATGGAAGAAAAAGAGAACGGGTGAGAGGAACAGATGATGAGGTACTAAAGTCAAATCAGTTGGTATGACGATTGTTGAGCTGAGAGCTGAGGGAGAAAAGATTCCCCACATCAACGAGAAGAAATGAACGGGCTGAGAGAAGGATAGAGTAAAAAGTGTAGGAAGGGTTGGGGAAAATGTGGCGGAGCAATGAACATGAAAGGAATAGAGGAAAGATGACAACTTTCTAGAAACTTTGTGAAAACACCTCAATCACAACTTTGAGATGAAAAGCCATTTTACCCAACTTTAGGTGTCATGTGTTTGACAACATCGCCAGAAGAAAGTTACTTGTGTACGCTAGCGTAATTGATATATGTACGCAGCAAAGCGTGTCATGCCCTATAAGAGCAGGCGAATCGGCTTAGCCGGTTAGCCAGCGGAGAAGGCCGGTGTCCCGATCAGGGGTGTGCGGGAAATTCTTTTCGGTAAATTTTTTACCGAAACTTTTTGCCAAACTTTTTTTTCGGTAAATACGGTAAAAACGGAAAATTCGGTAAAAATTCTGACTTCGGTTGTTTGGTGCCACCTGTCGTTCTCTGAGCCGAAATCCGGTCCGCAACTGCGTACTACGGCTGTTGCATCATGCGACGCGTGATAATCGTGCTGGGAGAAGGGTGAATCGTGGCGGGACCAAGTGGTCCCAGCACGATTAACACGTGTCACATATTGCAATAGTCGTAGTCCGCAAATACGGACCGGATCTCTGAGGATACGATAGCACAAATGACCGATAATATTTATGTATCATTTTCAATAGCGCATGAGGATAGCGCAAATAATGAGTGAGTTTTACATATTAAACTGAGCTCAACGGCTGAACCCGATCAGCAGGACGTTGATTCTGAGAAAAAGTAGTTACTCAAAATCAGGGCAGCTGAGGAAAACATCCATTCCGCCTCAGCTGTGCCAGGAGGCGCGCAAAAGTACTTATTGGTCAGTGGGGAAAGGTGCTGGTACGATGATTTCAGAATGGAGTCGTTCCAGAACTACAGTGGATTCAGTGTTGTGTCCGGGGGCTCCAAAAAAATTCAGTTTCTGAATAATCTGCTTCAGGACTCTGCTAATTGAAAAAAAATTCCAGTTACTGAAACATCTGCTCTAGAACTCTGTTGATATGTATTTCTCGGAGTAGTATCTCGCTAAGAAAAAGCACGTGACACAAAAGGTGAAGAGATCGTTTGAGCATTCACGAAGTAGACCAAAGGGTTAAAAAAGATTAACAAAAAGAAGAGTGAAGAAGGATATCGCGCCAATTGCATGCCTTGACAGTAGCAAACCAGTGAAATACGAGTAAGAAGTAGGCCGATTAGGCAAAAAACACCCAATTCTTTCGGTAAAAATTTCGGTAAATATCGAGAAAAACTCGGTAAATCGGTAGATTAAAATTTACCGAAAAACACCGGTAAATCCGGAAAACCGGTAAATCGGTAAACTGAAAATGCACACCCCTGGTCCCGATAGGCGGCGCTGAGCTCAAATTCGTAGTCAAAGACTGTGACAAAGGCTGACGCGAAGTTGCTGCTTGACAGCGTAAGGTAGAAGCCGACCAATGGATCCAGGCAAGTAAGTCTCACACTCAAATCATATAGACTACGTAAATTTCGCAATCATTTTCTTGAATAGGTTATTTTCACTCGATTTTCTCATACTCCTATAGGATACATCGAAGACGGTCTCATTGCTTCTGAGTATTTGTAAACTGTGTCCGAATTTGATTGGCGACCCACGCTGTCGGCGTGCTTGGCAGGCGGCCGTCGCTTGTGACGAGTGTTGGATTCCAACGGCGGCCATCCCCCTTCCCCTTCTGCAGATCTGATTGATCGGCGCAGTGTTTGCTGCCGGCCGGTGCCGCCCCCGCTCGTAGTCGAAGCCTTTGGGGGGATGTTTCGCATGCTCGTCCGAGAGCGGCGAACGCGATGGCCGCCTGCCAAGTACGCCGGCCGCATGGGCTGCCATTCTCATTCGGACACACTTTAGCAGCATTCGGAGAAGTATTATAGGGAGACCGAAACAGTAATTTTTGAGTAAAATAATTGCTCGGTTAGAATGCCCGAAAATATTCCATTTACCCCAAAAAATGAGCGTCTGGAAGATGACTATGGATGAGACTTGAGACCATGAATAAGATCTCCTATTCGCTCAGCGTGAGAGTAGATTAGCTTGATATGGAGCTCAATTCGTATAACAAAACCCCCATTTTCACCTCGCATTCCAACACCCAGACATTGGCGACTGGACGCTGCCACGGAGTGCGTCCAGCATTTGCAAAGATAGATAAGACTTGTGCCCGGTTTCGTAGTTCTTGCGAGCGACATAGTGCCCCAGGAGCGCCGATTTTCGTTCGAAATTGATGACGAACACAGCGTCACATTATACTCCGCAGGAAGTGCCTTCGGCAAGGATCGCCTTGATACTTTGCGTTCCTTATTGTGCATTGTCGCAAACTCGGTATGCAAATATTATAGCATGCATGCACCGAGTTTGCACTAGTTCACAATGAGGAGCACAAAGTATCCGTGCGATTCGTGCCCACTGTAGTTATTCCATCTGATTTCACTTTTTTTCTGCTCCACATTTAGGCCCGGTACCTTCGGTCCACGGCTACGGAAAAATGTGGTTTTGTGGTTGCCTGCTCAGGCAGTAACGCCGGCTGAGGGGGCAGGCAATATCGGCTGACTAAACATTGTACCAGGGCGAGCCTCGGTATTCACTGCCCCTCAGCCGGTAGATGGTGGAGCGCTCAGCCGGCAAGTGGTGGCGCCCTCACACCGCGTTCACTGCCCTCTAAGCCGGTAAATGGCTGCCCCTCAGCCCGTATTCACTGCACCCTCTGCCGGTAAATCGAGGTCCGCTCTGCCGGTATTAGTTGCTTACCACGTGAATGATATCTATCTGCAAGAAGACAAGGCCCCTAGTTGGCCCTCCCTATTCCCAAGCAAGTTCGAGGCTTGCGTTTCATTTCTGCGCGGCAAGCCTTACCTTGCTCTAAAAATCATGAACTGATCCGCTGTCACGTCCCCACGATCACAACGAACCGTAAGAGGTGAGGGGTCAATGATCCAAACCGTGTGGATGACTGACCACTCGTTCGAATGCCAACCCCCAAATCAGCTCGAAGCCCATTTTGCCCGCGCCGTACATTAGCCTGGTTCGCTTTAGTGTCTGCCCGATCAGCCGGTGATATGCTCCGCCATTGATTAATGTCTGCCCGCTCACCCCGTAGAGCCATGCCCCTCAGCCGATAAAACCCATGCTCGCCCGCTCAGCCGTTAAGACGCTTCGCCCCCAAAATAAGCCTGTCCGCTCAGCCGGTGACCCTACTTCTCCGCCCGCTCAGCCGGTGTTATCTGAGTATTTTCTATTAAGCATACTGAAGTGATCACTGGCTTGGTTCCAAGTTTTCTGTGATTCGATAAGAAGCAGCTTATACATTCTTCCTCTAGATTATAATATTTTCTGTTTCTTTCACTTCTTGATGCTATTCCTGCGTGCATCTAAAGAGAAGATTTTAAGTGTATTTGGTAGTGCGTGTGAGAGGAAAACTTACTGTCTTCGCCATTGTTTTTTATTTCGAAAATTGAGAGAAAAATCTAAAGTTTGGCGTCGACTAGGATCTTCTACAAAGGACGACAAATTTTAACTTTTCCTGATTTTGATAGAAAAAAAGGCACAGGAAACGGTGAGAATCAGTACTTGCGCCCGCGCTTGACACAGCAGTCTTTACAGCAGATACAATACCCGCGCTAAGTTTTGTAAAAACGGGGAGCATCTGGCAAACTTGGCAAAAAAGCGTCGACTTTTTGGAGTTCTGAAAACGCTATTATATTCACATATCAAATTGCAACCTAATTATGTCACTTGTGTGCCGAAGTTCCCTAAGAGCACTTTGTGTTTGAAGGAAATAGTTTTTGCAATCGTTTTTCAAAAAACGTCGCGCGCGGCGCATGCGGCGAAACTTTGAGCAGTATTTGTACAAGTAATGGAAGAGCAATCTGTATGCTTTCTTCATAGGTTAGGTGCAGGTGGGAGAACTTCAAGGGTTGTTTAGGTTGAATTTTCGAAATCCTTCATTTATGAGTCCGGTGATTTCGCAACGAAACTCCGACTTTTCAGGTAGTTCTCAAGCGTGTTTAATTAAGGATTTCGAAAATTCAACCTAAACAAACCTTGAGATTAACTCACCTGCACCTAATTTAAAACTTACCGATTGCTCTTCCATTACTTTTACAAATACTGCTCAAAGTTTCGCCGCACTTCGCCGCGCGCGACGTTTTTGAAAAACGATTGCAAAAACAATTCCCTTAAAAAGCAAATCGATTGTAGAGACCTTCGGCCTACAAGTCACATAATAGGGTAGCAGTTTGATCCGTGAATATGATAGCATTTTCAGAATTCAAAAAAGTCTTCATTCAACAGAGTTACATGCATCGAACGCTTTTTTGCCAAGTTTGCCAGATGCTTCCCGTTTTTACAAAACTTAGCGCGGGTATTGTATATGCAGGAATGGCTCAAAAAAAATTAAAGAAACAAAAAAAAACCGTGCTCCAGAACAAAAATTCCCAGCTGTTTCTACAGATTAACGGCTAACTCGGAGCTGAGCCAGCCATGCTTACCGTGACTTTAGTGGAAATACGCAACAGCAGTGCTTTATCAGATCGGTGAGTGAGTACACTACTTGGTTAGTCCTTCCAGCACCCTAGCAATCGACGATAAGTGTGCCATTTTGGGCGCTGAAGAATCGGAAAGCCGTTGTCTAGAATTCGACGTCTGGAGAGGTCGAAAAAATAAAATTTCTGTATCGGGCTGCTGTAAAGTTTCTTTCTAAAGAGGACCATTAAAAAAAGCTGCCGGCCGAGACCCATGTCGATCCGACCATTTTCAGCCGATTGCGGCCGGTGTCACTTGACATATAACGTCCGTTTTCGCTGAAAACTCGTTTTCAGGCGTTTTTCCGAAGAAACATTCCCCCAAATTGGTCCACACAAAGGTTTGAAGTCACAACCTTGAGGAAGAGGAGGGGGGCGCACCGGATCTAAAGCCGGAGGGGGCGCACCTCTCATGGGCCGATCACAAAGCTACGTCTTACCCTGAACAGCACCACCGCCTTTTTCGTTGTTTTAAACAGCGCACACCTCATCGGAGCCAAACTTCTTCACGCCCTAAGCGTGCGTGTGCTGGCGTATGCTGAGTCTCCTTCTACCCTACACTTTCTTACGGTCTCTTCCCTCGCTTCGTACGCGCACGCGAAGGAACAAAAAAAACTTCATTCCAAAACGAAGGATTCTCACTTCAATGAGTGGCCCGATATACCGCTTGCCATCTTTGGTCGAAAATCGATTAGGCTGATATGCGCATTTGCTGGCGAGCGTCGAGGAAAGTATGCACTAGGACTGCCAGGTTTCAGCTATTTCAGAACCAAACCGATTTAAGAGGTTACCTTAGCTACTTCTTCCATCTCAGCCACTGTCTTTGAAGACGAGCTTCCATCATATTTTGACTTTCCCGAAAATTTGCTGGATAGGTCGACATGGACTAGGTGAACTCCATCAAGAAGTTTTGTTAGCTACGAGCCGTAATCATGGAGAAAATGGCCTGTAATAAGGACTTACGGTATTCACAGCATGCTTGGGCCGTCAAAATATCGATGTTTCCACGGCATGAGGAGCTCGTCTCTCCGCCACGCATCCATGGCACCGCTGGGAGACGATTCCCGCAGCGCGCGGTGAAGCATGCCCGGACAATGATGAAAACTTCAACGACGGGCACATTTTTGTGGATCAGCGCTTCACTTACATGGCTCAAATAACTTGAAGAAGATCTCTTCGCCTGCGGTTTTGCATAATTCCAGGGATAGCATGCGGCCTGCGCTCCGATTTAGCGGAAAATCTCGAATTTGAAAATCTGCCCGAACCCTGTCTTCAAATGATAGTCCATGACGTATGTACCAGTCTACGCGTCCATTTTCAGAAGCCAGCTGTAGTGGGAGAGGATCTACTCAGGTCTAAAAAGACGATTCAACGGTATTTCATTGAACAGGCATCTATTGTCTAATATCTACATACATAGTTACGTTACTAGACCTTCTCGATCTGAAATCTAAATTTGTCATAAACATTCTCCCCATGTGCTTCTATCGGGTTGATGATTGTCGCAAAGTCTATCAATTCTGACAACGAAAGCACCGAGAACGTTGCAAGTTTCTACATTTATGTGTGGAGAAATCCTAACTCTTAAAATGAAATTTTGAGGTTCTAGCCACTGCAAACTTGTTGAAAAGGTTTCAGCAAGCTTAGGAGCAGAAAGACCTACAAATTTCGAAGCTTTGGGATTGAATAGTACCAAAGACTGGCAGAAATCCCATTCTCAATCTCTACAATTACCGAAATCGAATTCAAATTTGTCAAGTAACATGGAAACGCTTTAAAGGCAGTGTTCACAGTAATATTCAATTTTAAAATTATTCGCTATATTGATTAAAGGCACAGGACACCCAAAAAATTAATTTTCAGATTTCATACTTATCTTGGAGAGAGTCTCCTGCTGATCACAACGGTATCTCTAAAATCGTCCTGAACCCCCATTGAACAGAGTTGTAGCTCTTCAAAGATGCCTAGATTTTGAGGGTGAAAAATTGGTGGACGAGTTGTTCCAGGCCTGTATTTCTCTTCATTCGCAATCGTTGCGTGAGAGAAAGCCAGGGTAAGGAGACAGTCCGGTAATGGACTGAAGAACGACGACTTGTTGGAATTCATCCATCCATCGAGCCGCTATCGAGTTCGAAAATCTGTAAGGGGGTCGGGCCTGTGGTGGTGAGCGAAGGGGGTCGGGCCCGTGGTGGTCGCTTGTATCTCGCTTATTTGGAGGAATTGAGATCTCGCATTTGGCACGTGTTGTACAGAAGGGGTCTTCCACCTAATTACATGAAAATCTCAGAATTCATTTCTTAGGGTGTACTGTGCCTTTGAAGGCAGCATACAGGCTCAAAAATGATATCAATTTCATGGGATGAATCGAAGGTCTCAAGCTGCTATTCTGAGATAACGAAAAAACCAGAAAAAAACAACTGAAATGAAGATATAACGGTTCGTTCTATACTGGCCCAGAAGTGGACGAGTTGTACCGCATTGGCTGAAATAGCAGAGCTTGCGACAAATTTGTTGGGATAACGACGATAATTTACTCGTACGGCCCTTTCTGGAACGCTTACGACCTTAGAGGCGTAAAAAATGAGTCAAAATGACCGTAATCGAGCATTGAGCATTTGTATTGAGGGGCGAGGAAAGGATGACTTTGTGACTCAATACGGCTCAAATACTGTCATTTTAACTCGTTTTCAGCTCTTTCAACTTCGTTAGGGCTCTTCTAGGGCCCGTACGACCCCACTAATGTAGTTATCTCAACAACTTTTGCGAGCGTGTATGCTGCCTTTAAGTGGCCCCCGGGTAGAGCTAAAATAACGCAGAAATTGATAAAGACGCACCAGAAGTACACGAAATCCTCAAAGGCAGGGTTCTCGATGAAATCGGTTGTTGTGCTATCCCCATGAAATGGTAGATCTGGCCTTCAGAAAAGTGAAACTAAGTAAAAAATCGGAGAAAAACGCTCGGGGACAAGTTATTGCTTGGTGTCCTCCCGCCCCCAATTATCGCGATTTGTGTAAAAGCTCGTTTTGTCAACTTTTATTTTGCTTCTAAAGTAATTCCCGAACATTTCTGGAGACTACTGATTACTTTAGCAGCAAAATAAAATTCGGATAAGCATGCATTCACGAAAATCTCGTTAATTAGGGGGCCGGCCGACACCGGTAATTAGCCGTGGTACCTTGTTTTTGAGCGTTTTTCCCGAGAATTTCCGGGTTTTTTCACTTATTTTTACTACTGTGATGGCCAAATCTACATTTTCATGAAGACAGCTCAAAAGTCGTTTTTATCGCGATCCCTGCCTTTAAGTACCACTCGCCTCTTAAAGGCACTGTTCGCGATAGAAATCGCTTTTCTGTTCTCTTTATCTTGAAACCGGTTCTATTCTGATTCGAATGATGCTTCTGGAATCGTACAAGACCTCCTGGGAATGGAGTTATGGTACCTGAAAAATTGAGCTAGGGAAAATAGTGGACGAGTTGTCCGAGGCTTGTAACTTCCGTCTTTTGCAGCCAATGTGAGCGAGCTGACCTGAGTAAAGAGAGAAGTTGAGAATGAAGGGAAGAACGGGGCTTTTGATCGGAAACCATCGCTCAACTCACGATTTCGAGTGTTCCTTTATTCACGTCGAGGGGCGGGAAGAGGCGGGGCTTGCCCACAATGGCGGGGTTTTCCCACTTTTCTAAGCCGTTTTGCGGCTCCTGGGTAGCTTTTCGTCCCGTTTTTTTGACGCTGTTCTGCTTCTGAGAGCCACGAGAAGCGTTTGTCATGGAAAATTCGAGGATGAAGTTTATCGCGAACAGTGCCTTTAAGTATTACAGGAAGTGTTTGTTTAGACAACTGAACCTTTTGTGGACCCATCCAACCGGACAACTAGTCCATGTTATTGAATAATGTCACTGAAATACGACGTTTGAATGCGTTTCTCGCCGTTTCTTCGTAATTTTGGGAACACATGGAGGCCAACGCATTGTTTTACGTGAAAAACTCGGGAACGAAAACCGCTGTGAACACTGCCTTCAAATACGAAAGTGTCGGAAGTACATGTATGTAGTTAGGTCCGTGGCTTGGCTCCTCACGAAAATAACATTCAAATCTCACCCGTGGGTGGCGAGGGCGGTCGCTAATCGATTCAGGTCGAGAGAAGAACGCAGCTGATCAGCTCACCACACCTCCAGACGCCAGTGAGATTTAAACCAACCGCGCCTACTGCGGGTGAAATTTATACGTTTTTGTTGAGGAGGCAAGCCACGGACCTAACTGTACGTACGAGCTACTCAGGCGATTCTCGGCCACGGGTCACCTGAGTGTTCGGCTCGTTCTCCAATCTGCGGGTCGTTTTCTGTCGCTGTCAGGACCACTGTTGTTGCTCTACGAGCTCCTGTTTGCCCGAGCAATAATAGCAGTGGCCGGAGATTGGGAGAACGAGGCGAACTATCAGGCGTCTCAGTTTGCTGCTCGCTGCGGCTTGGGGCCGAATATCGCCTAAGTTGAAATCCGTAGGTTCGAGCGATCAGTGCACCGGTGCACAATGCATGGTTTAGATGGCACAAACACAAGAAGTATCTACAGGTTCACGGACAAGAATGTCGGATAATATTCTCAAAATATAACTTCCAGTGCACCTAACCCCAATGATGAGCACAAACAAGTCTGAAGAAAACCAATCCTAGCGTGAAGGCAAAGGAACAGTGACTTGCCCTAACATATGCAGGTTGAGATTAGTGAAGTGGGCGTTTCATACTGAAGAACCCGCCCTCCTCAGGAGTGACGTCGCCGAGGGATGTTGGTAAAATTGAGCTCGTTTGAGAATAAGAGAAATTCGCAGTGCGTTCGATGTGAAAACCCGGAATCTCATTTCAGGATAAGAGAAACTCCCACACAGGACACGGTAACTGCAATTTTAGAACAGAATTTGGGTTGGCAAAAGCTGATGTCATGAGTAGGAGGCCATTCGCAAGTCAAGTCACGATTCTTTTCATTTTTGCAGCCGCATACTTCATCTTTCAATAAACTCATGAATATTAGAGAGTCGAAACAATGCGATTCTTCCATTCGCGAAAAAAAATCCAGTGTTCAAATGTCGGTCACAAGATTTGGGTAGCGGAAGAGTGCGACAAGAAATTAGATGCTGGAGGCGTCAAAATGAACCCAGCAGATGCAGACGAAATAAGTCTTTGTTCTGGCTCAACCTCTGAGTGGGTTGTCCCTAGGGATTGTTTCAGAAATACCGCGATGAATGAAAAACCACGTCCTGTATGTTGAAGGTATAGTCCTGCACATAAATAATCCGTGTTCGAAATTTTCCTAAATGCCTCCGAGCTTTTCAGAAGCTTTGGGTAGACGAAAAGGGTACCCGAAAGACAAATTTCTGGATGCCCAACAAAATCGTATTTATAGGGATTGTTTAGGGTGCTGTCAATCTAAGGTCAACTTAGGGCTCTATCCTAAGGGGTTTGGTATACTTTGTCGCTGTCATGAGCGACAGGCATGCAATCTAACACAAATCACGGCGGGACCCGCATCGGAGCAATGGCAACGGCCGTCGTAGGAACAGATGTCGCGTGTCGGTTGCAGCGACGTGTCGCGGAGGGCTGACATACTGCAAATGTGTCAGAGCCTGGTTCTACCACTGTCCCTGTCGCTCTGCAGTGCACTGCGACAGCGACAGATTTAAAGAGCGGGAGGTGGTCGCTGTCGCTGTGCAGACCGACGCGACCGTGTGTCGCAAAGGTACCCCTAAGGGGGTGGGGCCACTCATAGAAATGAAAAGATTATACCACAGTCACTCACAAGATCATTTCGTATCACTGTGATAGCAAATGTTTTTGTTCTAGATATTTTGTAGGGTCTTAGTTGAGGGTAGGGTTCACTTTCATTTATGACTTAAATCCTGAGTTCCCCCCTCCTCCCTCCTTGGGATAGAGCCCAACTTAGGACTCCGTCATTGTTGTCCGATCGGCTATATTCGATAAGCATCTACATCATGCGAGACGGGTGTAAAGAATCCACCTGCTGTGGCTGGACTGGGAACGCCTGTCCCGTCTGTGGCCGTCATGGTGGATACGCATGCAATACAATGCTCACTCTGGTCGAAAAATCCCTCACGTTGCCGAACTCTGTCCGTCTGGACCATCCTGGTCCAGTTATGGCCACCCCGGTCGATACGTATGCAATGCATTGCTTACTGCGGTGATAATTCCCCCGTTGTGGCAGGACTGAGCCGGCCGCAGCGCGCTCGAGTACGCCTGCATAATCAATTGGCATACAGCCGACACACTAGGGACGGCGCAGGATCACTAGGGACGGGAGAGGACGGCTCAGACCGGCCTTTGATCGCCTATGACGTGACCCCATCGATTAATACAGGTAGCGGCTGATTTGGTTTGAAGCTTCCAATTAAGGCGAATTGCGGTGGCCAAACACAAATTCTGGCAATTTCCAGCGGTTGTCTGTAAGTGCAGACCGAATTTCGCCCCGATAGCGACCGTACTAATCTGACGCGTACTCGCCAGAGCCCGGTATGCATCGACGACGCCTATAAGGCCAATGGTATACCTTGTCTATGTCATGAGCGACAGCCATGACATTTAGCACAAATCGTGGCGGGAACAGCATCGGAGCAACGGCACTGGCCATCGTAGGAGCAGTTGTCGCATGTCTGTCGCAGCGACGTGTCGCCGAGGGTTGACATACTGCAAATGGGCCTGTACCTGTCGTTACCACTGTCGCTGTCGCTATGCAGCGCACTGCAACAACGACAGATTTAAAGAGCGGGAGGCGGTCGCTGTCACTGTGCAGAGTGACGCGATCGTGTGTCGCAGAAGTATACCAATTGCCTAAGCGATCGATTGGTTACTGCCGCCGCTCAACCACATTTTTGGGGTTCGACGAGAACCACCGATTACAGTAGTAGTAGAGGGCCAGTTACTGAACACGAGTTTGTGCACTCTGTCACAAGCAGAGTAAAAATACCTAGTAGTAAGAGAAAGGCCAATGGTATACCTTGTCTATGTCATGAGCGACAGCCATGACATTTAGCACAAATCGTGGCGGGAACAGCATCGGAGCAACGGCACTGGCCATCGTAGGAGCAGTTGTCGCATGTCTGTCGCAGCGACGTGTCGCCGAGGGTTGACATACTGCAAATGGGCCTGTACCTGTCGTTACCACTGTCGCTGTCGCTATGCAGCGCACTGCAACAACGGCAGATTTAAAGAGCGGGAGGCGGTCGCTGTCACTGTGCAGAGTGACGCGATCGTGTGTCGCAGAAGTATACCAATGGCCTAAGCGATCGATTGGTTACTGCCGCCACTCAACCACATTTTTGGGGTCTGACGAGAACCACCGATTACAGTAGTAGAGGGCCAGTTACTGAACACGAGTTTGTGCACTCTGTCACAAGCAGAGTAAAAATACCTAGTAGTAAGAGAAATAAAAACATTAAAGAAAGCTCCAACGTCCTTCTCAAATATTTGATGTGTGGAGCCCATGGTTGTTTCACAATAACACACATTCAGCTCAACGTCTCAAAGCAGGTCGACAAACTGCTGACGCGATCTACGCTTTGCCCCTGACTCCAAAACTCGTTTATTAAAGACATCGTTCGCCCTGGAAATCAACTTTCATTTTTCAGGCTCAATTTCATGATTGAGTCCGGTAGACCACACCGGTAAACTTTGGCGCGTCAAAAATGTGTGGCAATGAGGTTGGAAGGCGTCAAAAATGAAGATCCGCCACCAAATCTCACCAGTCATCTAGCACTTTTTCCTAGAATGTTGGTGCGACTGTAAGACAACATGAAAAATATGTACGGCACGAACCCCACATGCAGAAAAACTCCGAAAATGACAGTGACGAGGCCTCCAAAAGCAGAAAAACTTCCAAAAGGACTTTGGCGCAAAATTCAAATTCGTATTTGCAATGTGTTCCGATTGTCTTTTCTTTACAAATAAAGGTTTTTCATGGGCCCCATTCAACATTTTCGTTCATTAGAGAGACTGAGCTACACAAAATCATGAAAAAATAGTATACGGTTTTCTGCGCGTTCGATGCATTTAAGCTCTGGACTACTTCGCTGCAGTGGGAACAGTCGCTATCCGAGGAATGAGCCCTGCTGACAAGGAGTTTGGGAGAACTTCACGCTGTGAGATCTATTGCTTTGTTTTACCTCTTCTCCTTTCTTCTCTCCCAACATTAGAGGAGTGCGTTTCAATTTTATGAATAAACCACTACTTGAATACACCTTACTTGAACATCCTTTACTTTCTGAAAGAAATTACACTGCATGCAAGTCTAATCAGCTTTTTTTATGCGATGGGTGGATCCTTAAAAAGGGAAACAAACTATGATGGGTACTTAAATAACTGCTCAAAGGAACCGTCCGCGCTGCAAGCCGCAACCTTTTTTTCAACTCAATCCCATGTTTACAGCAAGACGATTTAGTTACCTAGGCTTGAGGCCTCAATATTTCGACCAACTAGCACATGGAACAGAGGCGCCATTGCAGTGGCAAAAGACTTGGTGCTGGATATCCTTGAAGGCGCCGTTTATATTTCCGCCGCTGACCGCTGCGGAGAAGTGCATTCCTACAATATCGATTGTGTCGCGCCGCGTGATCAATATCAAAAGATAGCACTTTGCCGAGCAGCTCGGCGACGGAAGTGTAAACGACGCCTAATATTAACGACGCCTAATATTGACGACACGGCGCGGTATGATCGATATTCTAAGATTGCATACCCCCTGGCGGCTGAAGCCTAAACTGCCCCTATCTCAAAAGATTCTAGCAGCCAAACATGCGTATCGAAAGTTTCTCACTCATGGGGGATTTTCAACAATGGAAAGGCAAAACGGTCCATCTCCCTTGAAAGCGTCGCTTATTAATTGTGCGAGGGGAGGTAATGTCGAAAATACAAACACATACCTCTCTGTTTACTTTCCCAATGTGCTTCAAATGTTTTCGAATGATCGAACAAGGTTGGTTAAGACTATTTGGAAATTCCTCGATCGTCTGGCCCGGATTTGCTTCTACTTCCACCCATAACACGTCGTTGTCTAACGTTGATGGTCTTCCTGATCGATACGAGTCGGAAAGATTGAAATTACTCGATTTGAACTTTGAAAACCACTTCTGGCATTAACGAATGTATTTGGTAGCAACTGTTGTGCTACTTTCCTGGCAAAACTCAGAAAGCATGCAGTGCCAGGTGTGTACCTTTTCTGGTATTCGGCTGGCTTTTTAACCCCAAATTACAGAAAAAAATGCAAATCAACTGCCTATAAGTAAAGGAGTCACTATAGCCTCACTATGTTTTTGGCACGCCTCTGGACCAAACAACGAGCATATGTCTCCATGTGCGACTCTCCATAAACCTCGGCATGGTAATAATCTAGACGTCTGATGATGTTGTACTCGACACGAGGTTGGTATATCTTCTTTATGGCCGACGTTTCGGAGAAACCTCCTTCTTCAGAGCCTGAAAGGATCGAATAAGATTTGCGCTTACTCGATCAAACGTCGCCTTAAACTTACCGATTCGAGAGCCCAAATTTCCCCCGCGTGGGTGTGAGAGAGGAGGGCAGATGAACCTCACCCAGCCAGGAACTCGCCAGTAAAACAAAACAGCGCGGTTAGTCAATAGTATAGCCATCTCTGCTCATTTAAGTGCGAGCAGAACAAGCAGCGGAGCGGTTGGTCATGACAAAACACAACAGTGATAGGAGATTTCGACATGATACGCCCGATGAGCCTCACTTCGACTGACTCAGAATGAGGAGGAGAGGCTATAGGAACGCTGTAGACCACCAATTGTGATGTTAGAAGGCTAGTCTTACGTATGGCCTGAGTTCCCGCGTTATATGCAGACCTTCTCCCTTTCGATTAATCTGCGGGTCATAAGCTTGAATAGAAAAATGCCTCTAATGTTTTTCGCGCTGCGGTATCAGTCTCCCGAGCCATTATCTCGACCTTGATATCAAAGCTCTCACCAAAATGGGTCATGACCCGATGCGCCCCAAGCACTGTTGTTTCGCTGCCCTTCTTTGCCGTCCAAGTGTTCTTTGATCCTGACATGGAGCGGCCGCGACGTTTCCCCGATGTATTTTCGCTGCACAGCTCACAGGAAATCATATAGACCACACCGCACGTGGTGCAATCCCCGTCCTTGCCAGCCGGGCAAATCACACAATTGGGAGTTGTACATATGCGGTCATAAATGCGGTTTCGGACGAGACGTCTTTTAAGGTTGTTAGGAGGGATATCGACCAGAAACACGGAGTTTTCCAGTCCCGTCTTCCTTAAACATTTCCTGATTGAAATGCTCAGTTGATCGGATATGAACGGTACTTTGAAGGGAATTTTCTGTTCAATTGAGCTACTCTGAGTTACATTGCGCAACGTTGTGTTTCTTGACCTGCGCCAACTAAATTCGCTGGAGTATCCGTTCAGATCGGCTATATCTCGAGCCCTTCGGATAGATTCCGTTCTTTCCTCTTCTCTCCGCTACATACATCACTGGCTGTTCGGAACATATTCGCTATTACAGCTTTCTTTGTTTGATATGGATGTGCTGACCGAAAATGGACGATTATGTTTTTATTGTTGGGTTTGCGGTACCACTTTGTAGCATATCCTCCGTCACGCAAATGGACTTGAACATTCAAGAAAGGCAGCCAATCTTCGACGGGTTTCTCCCTGGTGAACTTTATGCTTTCTGCCCGAGAGTTCAGAATGTCAAAGCAATGATCCATCTCTTCCTGTGTGGCACAGACGATGAAACAGTCATCTATATACCTGCAATAAAGCATGGGAAGGCGGGCTAGCACCGGAAGTTCGATTTTTCCCATATAGGCGATAGCAAGAGTGGGCGCAAGGCGCTGTCCCATTGCCAGCCCCCTCTGATCTGCTTGAAATAGCGGCCACACCATCTAAAAACATTGCAGCTGAGACTCTCTTTTTATGAGTGACATCAGTTGGCCAATGGATAGTCCGTACGTGTTGACTGGAACTTTGGTGTTGTGTGAGTAGTTCGAAAATTGCCTGCATTGCGTGCTCGTTGCTGACATTTGTGTACAACGCAGTTACATCGAACGATTCCATAATACAGGAATTATTTAGTTGTGCGCTGCGCAAATTGTCAAGAAAACACTGAGTGTTGGGGAGATGCGCTGGAATGAAGTTTAGCAGCTGCTTCAGTACACAGTTCATGAACCACGCGATTCTGTCCGTAGGACCGCCCACGCAGCTGATAATCGGCCTCACTTTGATAGCGGAGGGAGAGATTGTAGCCAGATCTTCACCCTGCGGAAATTTGTGTGTTTTCACCAGCAGATAGAGAACTGGGCAGCTTGGTGTGTCAAGTTTCAGCCGTTTTATGAAGTACGGGTTCAGCCCAGCTGCTTTTCCCACTTTTACCCACTCTCTGTTCAGCTTACGGTACTGTGTTTGGAACTCCTTCGCCGAGGAAGGGTTGTAAATGGTCGTATCCTGAAGGTGACTTTCCGTCATTGAAGCATCGATTTGGTTAGGAATCACGACGAACTCTCCTCCTTTGTCACTGACGGACAGGCGTATCGCTTTTGATTCCACAGATTCACGTATTTCTTTGATACCGCGTAGTTGAGCCCGAGAAAGGTTTGAGGGAATGTTTTGCCTGCGCGCTCTTTCAAACAACTTGAAAACCTCGTCCGCAAAGATACGAAAACTTATGTCAGAAGCCAGGTCAGGATCTTCCTGTTTGAAAAATGTGCTTGGGAATGGCACTTGAGGTAGGGTCCCCTCTCGATCGCGGGTCACACCATTATTAGATCTGGCTTTGTGTCGCAGACGGTCTTGAAGTCCGTGAAGACTACAGATAACTTGACGCATGATGATTGCAGATATAGATTGAGATGGCGAGAAACTGGGGCCCATTTCCAAAACTGAACGCGCATCTTCGGAGAGGGTGAAATCGCCTAACACGGTAACTCTAGGCACAGTTCGCACTGGTTCCTCTATGACGTCAGCGGTTTGAACACCGGGGTTCCCGGAAGATGTGATACTCGATGCTTCCCTAACTCGACCCCGCGATATACTCAAAAGGCTCTCGAATTTCTCTTGTAAAGAATTTTTGACATTAGATCGAATAGAATCGCAAATCATTTTCGATCCGTCCACAATCCTCCTCCAAAGGCGATCACTCAAATATTCAGCACAACACTGTTCCTTAGACGTACACTTACGTAACATAGAAAACATGTGATCTCTTTTAGAACGAAGTGATAGGCGCAGCAGTCGTAATTCGATGTCGAGTATTGAACGATCGTTCCTTGGGTTAGGTTAACGGTTTGAACGAGCATATGAATGACAATCAAGTATTGACATGCGCAGAAACGACATTACCTTCCGGTCCGTCTCTTTTTCTTTTTTCTTTTCATTCTTTTATTCTCAAAGAGTTCTTTTCAAAAGGTTAAGAGTTCAGTGAAACCTTTCTGCTATATTCCAGCACTTCGTAGACACACTTGCGCAGGGCAACAGGAAGTATGATCCGTTCTTTTGCTCGAAGCCACATCAGGCACTAAACCACTGTATAGTCAGGTTCAAAAGTAAGGACAAAGTTCAAGAGTGGGAGAAGAAACTACATTTTTCTTAGGCAAAGCTTTCTGGCAGTAGTGGTTGGTAAGTCAGTATGACGTTCACATCTCAGTACCAATGCCTCGAGATTTCGTCAATCGCCACAAGAAAACATTGTTTGTTGACGACTTCGACCTGGTCCACCCTACCTTACCGCACTGCAAAAAGAGGCTCCAACGCTGGACGCTACGGAGATGATGATGACGGATCTGTACCAAACGAACAATGTCCCTCTAACTCACACTGAAGTATTTGTAATCGAAACTTATTGCACCTTTACGAGAAAGAAGAACATAATCTTTTCAAAAATTCTTCTGAACGCAAAAATTTCAGCAAAAATGTACTCCATGCCTTGAGGATATAGTTCCCGCTTGAAGCAAATCTGTTTCCACGATCTTCAATGCGCATAGCAGTCGTGTTGGCTTCTGGGTACCTACCCATCGGAAAACTTAGTCTAACGATTGGACAAGCCCACGTAGTTAGATCGTCGTTTGACATCGAAAGTCCGCTGATTCGTGTGTTCAAGTAACCAAACTTTGCGAAAGGTCTTTACCGTTCTGCTCTGAGCGAAATTCTCCAAGGATTCAAACACTCTCACTGTCCCTTCCTCCGTCTGTCTCAAACGCGCAGTGGATCAAAGAGTGGTCGTTTCTAATTGAAGTGTGTAAATACAGGCGGCGCGGATTGCACTGATGCTTTTAGTTCCCTATTAAAGACCGGCGCAAATTCGATGCAGCTGTTATCGCATACTGTGCTTATCTGGGCCAAATTCCGGTCCAGAATCGCATCTCGACACGCTTTGCGGCCGCACGCGCTCGAGACGGTCGAGCTTCCAGCGCCAAGGCCGACTCGATGTAGCATTTTTATACAGTTTTCTCTAATTTGTTTTGTTTCCAGTTTCCAAAACCCACCTAGAGTCAACAGATCGGTGGCTGCGGCTCTGGAAACTCTTCCGACTCGGGTGAAGGCGGCCGCGAAGCGTGTCGAGACGCGATTGCGGACCGGAATTTGGCCCAGAGAAGCACAGTACGTGTGCCGAGTTCGCGCCAAGCATTAACAGAAAACTAAAAGTATCACCACGATCCGGCCCGACTGTATAGCCGGGACCATACTTGCCGCAACCAGCGACAGCGGCAGTGCAAAACAGGCGAATATGAACGATTTCGATGGTAAACAGTGCGTAGCGTCGCTCGTCTCCGGGCGTACATATGATCCCGGCCTATATGTGAGTGCTTCATGGATGTGCTCATTTATATGGAACCGATGCGATATCCACTATAGTTGTGCCATTCGCACCATTTCGAATCGAATTATTCGAATAATTGTCAATCGAATATCTATCCAAATACGGAATTTCTATTCGAATCATATTCGATATTCGGCACTCGAAAGATGGTTCCATTCGAATATTCTTCGAAATTTGGACCTCAAGAAAGGGTTCGTTCGAATCTATTTGATATCCGAAGCCCACTATTCGATTGAACATTCAAATTCGAATAATTTCCATTAGTTTTGTGTGTATCTGTCCCGTCGTTGCTAATTATGGTGTACGGTAGATGACGGTGTATTCCGTTTGGCTAGCTTCACCACATCAACAGATTTTGAAATCATTTGGCGTCACTTCGATTTTTGAAATTCAGATTTCTACGGTGACTTCCTCGGCTGCGTGCGGTAAGTTTTCTTCTTATTATCCGTTGACTGGAATAGCCCCCTCCCTCCCTCTTAGTCGGCCGATCGGATTTGGCGAGCACGGGCGATAAACATCAACATCATGGGAATCGAGTGTTTAAAAATCCACCTTTGTGGCCGGATTCAGCGCGCCCGTGTCGTGATAGGGGTCGAATAGAGTCCCGCCGCTGAAAGGAGCGGCGGAGGATGGAGCGGCGCGGCGTGCCGCGCCGCGCAAGATTTCTCATCGCCGCCTATCTCCAAATGCTATGAACGGGCCGCGGCAAACTGAAGCGGCGACGCGCTTTTGCGTACTACGTACAGGGCTATGCACCTGACGTCTAAGTTTCGAATTAAATTATTGTAATATTCAGATTGGCCAAGTTGGAGCTGGATTTAATTTTACGGCGGCTTGGGTCATGTTCAGTGAAGGATTCTTCCCTGAAAAAGCGATTCCGTGATCGACGTGCACCCCATCCATTTTCTTTGCATTCATTTTTAGAGTCGTATAGTTGTAACATTTTACCTTACGTATTCGTCAGATTTGGGACCCAATGGACAACTTATTCGAATATTATTCGAACTATCGGAATATTCTATTCATTGGGGAACCTCAAATTGTATTTTCTGAAATCTGATTCATTCGGGGATTGGGATTTTTTTAGTTTCCTCGGGTTTTCGGTTCATTCAGGATGTTAATTATTTGCTTTATAAAGTGATTGATTCTTTCGGAATTCTGCACTGATAGGTTTTTCGGATATTTCATTCATTCGGGGTTCCAAATTTACAGGTTCTTCGAATACTCGCTTTATTTGAGTAACTGAACTATTCAACTTTCCGAATATTCGCGCAATTTTGTGTCACGGCATTCGAATACTTTCTGAAACTGAAAAAATGGGTGGGGAATATCCTTTTACTATTCAGAAATAATTCGAAAAATCTATTTTGATTTCGAACATACGGACCAACTTTCCGAATATTCGAATCGAATGGAGGATAAATTATCAAAAATTTTTAAAAAATATTCGAGAGTCCCAATTCGATAGTTCAAATTTAATAATTCATTCAATATTTTCAAAAATTCGACAAAATTCATTCACTCGGAAATTTTAAAAATTTATCATTCAAGTACATTTACTCATTTGGTGATTTTACAATGAAAAAGGTTTATTCAAAAAACTCATCAGTCAGAGGTTCTTACAAAAGTGGTTATCCGAACTATTCATTCATTCGACATATTATGAAAACATGGTAATCGAATTATTAATTCATTCAAAACCTAGTGTCTAATGTCTATGTCTTTTACTCACTATTACTTATCGAGGCAACTGTACTTTTCGAAAATTAGTTATTCGTAGAAGATCTGCTTCCAGCTGAAAATAAGTTTCTGAAATGGAAATTTAGAAGGGCGTTGTTCAAAAGTTACGTGGGAATTTTCAAATTCGAAGTTTAGTAAAAAAATAGCCCTTGAATTGGTGTCAAAATCTTTAAAACTTCAAAAATTAGGTTTCAAGGGCCCAAAATCCTATGACTAGAAGTGAACTTGATGTAAGTACACCGGTAAACAGAAATTTACCTCATAAACACATATATTTGACCATTCAATCATGGAAAGCGGGCTCGACCGTCTGCTGTCGCCGCGCCACTTCGCCGCACCGCTCGGGGTTGCAAAGCGGCGCCGCCTGGCCATGTGGCAGCCGCCGGCGGCGGCCGCTGCCAGATTCGGCCCTGACCTAGTCTAATCGACCCGCCGCGCCGCCTCGCGGCTCCGCTTGATCGATACGGCTGCACACCATGCTGCCGCGCCGTCGCGCGGCGAGACTCTATTCGGCCCCATACACGTGTCTCTCTCACAAGGGAAGTGCTTAGGGCTTTAAACGCATCTGTAAACCAAAATGTACTGTGCTTATCTGGGCCGAATTCCGGTCCGCATTTGCGTCTCGACACGCTTTGCGGCCGCACGCCCTGGAGTCATTCAAGTTTCCAGCGCCAAAGCCGACTCGATGTTGCATTTTTATACAGTTTTCTCTAATTTGTTTTGTTTCAAGTTTCCAAAACCTACCTAGAGTCAACAGATCGGCGGCTGCGGCGCTGGAAACTCTTCCGGCTCGAATGCGCGGGGCCCGGATTTAGGCTCAGAGAAGCACAGTATTCAGTATCTCTTGGGCATCTTTAATAAAACTGCTTAGCACTACGCCCGAAGAAGTTATGAGCTCAAGATCGACATTTTCTGTACCTACATATTGTACCTTTCAAAACGCGCTGTAATCCTTCGAAAACCTGGAAACGGACTTCTTAATTGTGTCCAGCTCCCAAAATAACCCCCTCAGACGAAGCTTGGATGAGAGAAACTTTTTCAAACTTTCAAGAGAGTGATAGCTTCAGGTTCTTGCAAGTGATTACAATGATTTCACCTGAACTATTTCAGGTTGTCGAACCGGATTTATTCAAAAAAAAATTCGAATCTATTCGGAATCCAGAGCACGAAAAAGGAGTTACTCGAACCTATTCAAAGTTCAAACTTCAAAAGAAAGAAGTCACTCGAATCTATCCCATATTCGGTGTTTTCGTTCAGAGCACAACTATGTAAAGTGTGCCCGAATGAGAATGGCGAGCCACGCGGTCGGCGTGCTTGGCAGGCGGCCGTCTCATGTGTCGCCCTCGGACGAGTGTTGGATTTCAACGACGGCCGTTCCCTCTCCCATTGATTGATCGGCGCAGTGCTTGCTGCCAGCCGGTGCCGGCCTCGTTCGTTGTCGATGGCGGTGGGGACTTTTCGCATGCTCGCACGAGAGCGGCGAACGCGACGGCCGCCTGCCAAGCACGCCGGCCGCGTGGGCAGCCATTCTCATTCGGACGCACCTTACAATATCAACGCTGCTGCTGAAACCATCTGGAAAGCGCTTGGAGCCGACCACTATTCACCATACGCCCCTGTTTCTAGAATACCTCGGTAGCGCTCGGAGCACATTCTGGCTGTGCGAGTGATCCCAAGAATGCCACGATTTCCGAAAAAAGTTCGATTTTAGCGAGATTCTAATTTGAGTCTCTCATTAACTTCCCATGCCAGTCTGTTTTCTGTCTGAGATTGGTATTCATGAGAATGACATTTTCCGACATTCGATGCGAACATGTCGAATAAAGTAACAGTATTCCGTTCAAGTATATGTATTTCAATTACATGTGCTCCCTCACTCCCACAAGGTGCCTATATCCAACAATTTTTATGAGCATGCAGTGGGAAAACACCATATGTTCTCATTAAAATGGAACAATGCGCTTCCAGTAGTGATGGAACGTCCGACACAGCAATTGCTTTTTGTGGGAATGCTGTATAAACAAATGCTTGGGGAGCATCAGATTTAAAGGCAGTATTCACGATGAGAAATATGTCTCAGCTTTCACTGGGAATGGGTAGTGGGGGGGTACACTGTAACGCTAACGTCGAAAGAACGCATGAAAACGAGCTACTCACGTCAGCTCATAAATCGGCAGCAAAAGGCGTAAGTTACAAGCCTCGGACAACTCGTCCACCATGCTTCCTTAGCTCAACATTTTAGGGACCATAACTCGGTTCCCAGAAGGTCTTGTACGATTCCAGAGGCATCATTCGAATCAGCATGGGACCGTTCTCAAGATTGGCGTAAGAACAGAAATACGATTTTTATCGTGAACACTGCCTTTAACTAAACTAATTTATACGGAAGCACAAGCAGGAAAACTGCAGAACTACTATCAATAGGCGATCAGCGGAATCACAGTTATAGGCAGCATACACACTCGTAAACGTGATTGAGTTAACTACGGAAATAGAATTGTATGGCTCAGAACCCAACGCCTACGCATTTTGAAGCCTCAAAAACGACCCACAATGGCGCTACACAAGTAAGAAGTTGACCCCGCCCCCTGTATTTACGTCCTCCTCCCAAAATGGCCCAGCACCCCTGTTTTGGAGGAGGACGGCAAATGCAGAGGCGGAGAAATACAGGGCGAGGCCAACTTCTTACTCGTGGAGCGGCATTGTGGGTCATTGTTGACGCTTCAAAATGCGTAGGCATTGGGTTCTGAGCCATACAATTCTATTTCCATAGTCATCTCAAATACATTTGCGAGCGTGTATGCTGCCTTTGAACGAGGTGTTGACAATCAAAAAGTTGCATGTCTTTTCGCGGAAACGTAAACTTTGGGTCGCTCTAACAATAAAAAGAGTAAGGATGGAAGCGCGACGAAAAACGGCCAGGAAGTGGGCGAAAATCTCGTGGGCCTGCCGACCCATTGGATCACCCCCGCTCACGTCATATAACGGTTTTCCACCGTTCGTTTCACCTGAGGAACAGTTGTCAAATTTTTGATTACTCTTGATCCCGAAAGATTCTATCATCCAGGCATGTACACTGAGACATTTTATTTTATTTTACTTGTTGCACGCAAAGGTGCGCTATGCAGAACAAATATATCCTTGGTGTCTCACGGAGAGATCGCCGCGCTGAGCAGTTGGGCGCGAAATCGTTTGATCAATAGCCACTCTCCCTTCGTTTTCCCGCGCGCGATTTTTCCCGCCAAGCAGCGTCGCGGCGATCCCTCATCCAGTGATTGACGATATGTACGACGAGTATAGAATGCATGAAAAAAATGCTCGGACAAACGAAGACAAAACAACAAACTTTTCTCACTAAGAAAGGGTTCGACATCTTATTCAGACATCTTATTTTTAAAGAAGTTTTCAGTGCAAGAAACTGAGAAGAAAGTCACCGCCCTAAGAATTTGGAGCGCAAAACCATTTCCCACGTCTGCGTTGTTCGAATTCCGCAGTCCCCCGAAACACACCGTACAGGCGCATTTGAACATTTTAGAAGTTTGTTTATTTGCACAGTTTTTTTTCGATATTTGAGAGTTTTTGGAAGGATTTCTCCTAATATCGCCTACTCCGTGTACTTGCCTACTCAAAAACATCAAAACTAGAATATGGTTTCTATGGTGAACACTGCCTTTAAAGGCAGCAGACACGCTCAAAAATGATATCAATTTTATGGATTAAACTGAAGGTCTGAAGCTATTAGTATTCAGAAATAACGAAAAAGACGAAAACAAATCGACTGAAATTAAGATATAACGGCACGTTCTATATTGGCCCAGAAATGGACGAGTTGTACGGCACTGGCTGAAATAGCGGAGCTAGCAACAAATTTGTTGGGATAACGACGCTTATGTACTCGTACGGCCCTTTCTGGAACGCTTACGCCGCTAGAAGCCTAAAAAGTAATCTAAGGTGGCCGCAATCGAGCATTGAACACCTGTATGGAGGGGCGGAGCCCGTATCGATGGGCGGAGCAAGGATGATTTCGTGACTGACTACGGCTCAAATACGGCCATTTGGACTCGTTTTTAACGCTTGCAACTTCGTGAGGGCTCTTCTAGGGCCTGCACGACCCCACTAATGTAATTATCTCAACAACTTTTTCGAGCGTGTCTGCTGCCTTTAAAGGCAGAGAAAACCGCATTTGATTTTCTCTTCTCAATCAAATGTCTGAACCACGTGGGGATAGTTAGCGAAGCTTGAGACCTCAACTTTGCGTATTCATAATAAATAGGCCTCTTGAAAACTGGTCCGTGGTCCGAAAAGGCGTTTTCCCGTTCGATCATCTAGCAGAAGCGCCACGATAGGCCGAGGGAATCCAAAATTCTGTATTTCTTTTTTTCCATGAGATCCTGGCGCTCAGACGTGTGTGTTGGTAGCTTCTTGTTTTTGGGCAATGGAAAGGCCAAAAGAAATAATCAGTTGAATGGTTTTATGGCGATATGTCCCAACCTGGGAGGCCTACCTGCTTAAAATGGTGTGAAAATTGAAAATGGTTCTTGGCGCGTACGCTGCCTTCAAGCATTTTGGTACGTCAGTAAGAAAATTGGTCTTTCTCATAGGAAGGAGAGCAAAGTGGGTAATCTTTTTCACTTTGCTGTTGAGCTTCTTTAAAGAAGTGCAACTCTTTGTGTGTCTAAGAGCACTGATGAAACGTAAAAGCAAAAGAAGCACCGAAAATTACATCCGAGTGAAGTGAGCCTCCTACACCTCGAACTTGGAGGGAATTACCCCATCTGCAACGGGCCTGAGCATGACTCAGTGAACAATTCCATGTTCATTTAGTCAACCTCTTCAGAGGAAGGTCAGATGAAAAAGTGAAAGCGGGAACATTAATAGTGGACGCAGGAGTGTCTGACTCTCTCTTCATAAGGTCTGTCCAGATAAGACTGTCCGCCTACGCGGTCGGCGTGCGTAACGTGCGGCCGTCGCGAAAGCATTCTCCAGACTAACCCTCCCAAAACTGTTAACAGCTGGCTTGGATATTACTCGCTGTGCGCCGCATATTCCTGATAATCGATTTAGAGGCCTTAAAAAATGTCTTGACGATAGCCACTCGACACGCACGCGGACCGCGTGGGCGGACAGTCCCGTTCGGACAGACCTTACATCTGCCGTGAGAGAAAACTCTGCGAACCACGATAAAATGGGGGTAACACGTCAATTGCCGCCATCGCCAGTTTGTTTTGTAGGTTGAAATAAAGGAAATTGTGGTGCGGAATGTAGTGGCCGCCAAAATCTCTGTAAAGAAACTTCGAATTGAGCTGTTCGAAAGGCACACCTAGGAACAACTTCAGTGCCATGATTATGGGAATTCTCCCGAACGCAGAATGAGCTTTGGAGAAACGATATTGTTAGGGTTTGGGAAAAAGAACAGAGAACATCTCTGGCTCTCAGGTTTTCCTTGATGGATTAAAAACGGCTAAAAAGTTAACATTCCGGTCACAGACAAAGAAAAATTTTGGCGAAACTCCGCCTGGTGTTTATTCAGGTATAATGTCACCGTAAGCTGGAGTAATTTTCCAGAAGACCGCACCCTGCTCTGGGACGAGGTTAAGATGAAAAACATTTTGACATTTGAAGTTCTGAAATTGCGAGTATATACGGATATCGGAGCCTTTTTACAAAACTCCGTCCAGGTTGTCAGTTTAGTTGTGGTCACGAATGTGAGGTCTCTTTTCAGTTATTCAGAAGACTACAGCAGATCACTGTAGCAACATGACCTTTTAACTCCAGTAACCTTCCGTAATCTTGCGAGAAAGTCGGAACGGACCTCTAATTCGGCGTATAAGTTCACTAAACTTTAAGAATCTCTGAAGTATAGTTAGGTTCGTGGCATGCTTTCTCAAGAAAAACATTCAAATCTCACCTGCGGCTGGCGCGGCGTTTGCGTGAGCTTCCCGCTAATCGACTCAGGCCGAGAGAAGAGCGCAGCTGATCAGCATACCATACCTCCAGGCGCCGAGATTAAAAGGCAGTGTTCACGATGAATTCTGCTTCCGATATCTCCACGGTTTACGAAAAGTCTGGTGCCCTATATAGCGAAGCATGCTTGAAAGGAACATGAAAAACGCATTTTTCAGCCAAAATAGGCTCTCCCTTGTTTACGTTGATTCTTTAGCTTGGAGGATTTGACCGAAAGGATGATACCAATCAGTGCAATGGAGCGATTAGATCACTTATAAGCACTTCCTTGACTTGATCATTCCTGTAATCTGATTCTCCATTTGTTCATTTAGAGGGGGCAAATCTGGGGAGCGGGGTGTGTCTGGGGCCCCTAAACACTTGTTTGCAGCTGTTATTTTGCCGCACCTCGTTTTCTACCGTTCTTTCGACACTGGGAGTCAAGGATCCTTCTCGCCTATCATTTCACTGTGGAAAGTCAGCGAGGATGATCATCGTGAACGCTGCCTCTAAACCTACCGCACCAGCCGTGAGTGAGATTTGAATACTTTTTTTGTTGAGGGAGCAAGCCACGGGCCTGACTGTACTCCCTTTGTTTCTGCAAGTTTGAACCTCATATTTCTCGATTGGAAGTCGTGACGCCGACTTCTAGAACTATGGCGCCCCTACGATAATAAAGAGCCGAAAACGTGAAGATACTTCAGCTTTGTCATGCTCTCATTTGTCTGATTGTTATGTGGTCTCGTTTGATGTAGAGCGAGTCCCTAATAATAGTTAAAAAATTAAATACTGTCGTTCTCGAAGCCAAATTCGGGTCCGCATTTGTGGACAACGGCGTAATAGAACGTTAATCGTGCCGGGACCACTTGGTCCTCTCACGATTCACCTCCCTTCCCGCACGGTTACCATCGTGTCGCGTGATCCAACAGCCGTAGTCTGCACATGCGGACCGGAATTGGGCTCCGAGAACAACAGAAGATATTTGACTAAAAAAAGAATATTTATGTCGTGCCCTGAGTGATCTGCTGGGCGAAATTCCGGCAGCACTTTATGCTATTTCTGGAACCACTACAACCAAGCGGCCTATAGAGAAACTCGACGGCTCACAAATTTTCATTTTTTTATTTCCCACAACCCTCAGAGGATCGTTTTTCAGAATTTTGTGTTGTGTTGTGGACAATCCTTAGTAAGCTCTCGTAATAGGTAAAGGCCTCAAAGGAAGAGGCAGTATTCACGAGAAAATTTTTCACTTTTCCGCAGAGGTGACGACTTTTGCTCCCTCATCGAAAAGGCACACAAGAACGATGTCATGGAAAAACGTCTATCCAGAGGAACAGTTTTAGAAGTCTTGAATCCTCTCTATCCCACAGTAGCCGGAACACGAAGCTAAATCGATTTAGCACCGTACTCCAACCGAGCCGTAAACTAAAGGTTTTGTGTGTGCTTGCGCTTAGCTTCACATTATAAACGTATTACGCCGTCTTTTTCATCAGCTATGCTCCCGTTCCGAAACCAGAAGAGTTGAGAGGTTTAAGGAGGGAATAATTCACACAAAGTTAGATTACTAAAGTGAGTCTTATCCCAGGAATAAGTGCTTGTAAAAGGCGCCTCGTCGAATTTTTAACGTAATCGTTGTGAAGTTAATAATCACGTTGTCCTCTTTTGAAGGTGAAAAAATTTCATTCGATGTACGTACAATTTTCGCGAAGCGTAGAGAATTCCGTTCCTTTAAAAACGATTTGAGTGTAATTTTGTAGCGTACCTTCAATCTCGAAGACATTTGAGGAGATTTTGTATGCGTTAGTGAAATCTATTGCTTGAAAAATCTAGTACTTCTTCGAGTTCTCAATGAGCATTGACTTAGTAAGGACTTGCAAACGAGGTGTTCCTTCCGTGGATCAGGCCGATCAATAAAGCAGCCGTGTTTTCCTCCTACCAAGTCTGTTTTTCTGTACAATTTGACAGTATGTGGTCCTACTGTCCGTGCCACAAATAGTTTGGCACGTAGGAAAAGCAAACGGGACGAAGCAGGTCTGAAAGGCGCTCTTTAGGGCAATCACACACAACGCGTTCTATTTTACGGCTGAGTTGAAGTACGGCACAAACAAGTGTCATCAGTGCTTCGGTAGCTGTCTCTATCCCGTATGATTTTGAAATACAATCAAGCACATTTAGACCATCATTTCTCTGATGAATTTTCAGTAGAAAAAAACACTAAACAAGGTCGTTTGAATAAAAAGCCCTAAGCATAAAGCCCCTTCCAACTAATCAAATTTAGAATTTCCGAACTGAATCCAAACACTTGACCCTGCTAAATTTGAGAACTTCGAGGGTAGTTCTTAGTATTATTCTCTACTTCGTGGTCCTATATGCGCGAAAACGCTATAAGTACATAGCATACGGTTCTTATAGCGAACACTGCCTTTAAAAACGCAGTCCAAGTCCAGGGTCAAAATCTTAGGTTTCCACTTGGTTGCAAAGTAGAACTACCCTATATAACACCCACCAAATTCGAGCTTTTATATCTCTCGAATAAGCGAGATAGAAGCCACTTTGGCGCGCCCACAGCAAGTAATCGTTTCGCCACGCCCCCCAGACGACCTTTCAAGCCAAAAAGTGCCAAGATGAGCTATGGGTATCTATAAATGGCCCCGTTCTTCGTTTCATACTCAGCCTCTCTTCTCACTCAAGTCCGATCGCATAAATCGATTGCGCCTCGCACAACTCGTCCACCACGCTTACGTCGCCCAAATTTAGATAATTTTTGAGGGGCCATGACTCCGTTCCCAGAGGATCAGAGACACCATTGAAACCAGCGTGAGACCTTCTTCAAAAAGCGCAGAAAAACGGTTCCAGGTTGTGATGAGTCTTTGAGATATTGCCCGTAGGCTATACGGTAGGGCTCATGGTGCCCAACTTGAGCATGGCCTTTATGAATATGCGGCGATGCGGCCAACAACTGGCTTCTGTGACCCACTGCACATTGCACCTTGCGAGCATTGACCTTGTCAGACGGCCAGGACATGAATCATATAGCCTCTACGGGCTTATTTTCCGCCAGCAAGGCTGACCACAACAATTCTCTGCAATTTGGATAGGAGAAATAGTTAGCTGAGGCATCTTCTCTTGTTTGTTGGGCTCGAAAGTCACTTCTTTCAACGTCGTATAGCGAAACAAAGCTAGCATAATTGGCGGCACGCGTTGGATTTTCCGGCACCACGTCAAGAACTACCGCGTTTCTTCGAAGACGGTGGTTTCGTCTAACTTCCGTAGCGTCCACATCCCATCAAATCCGCTCATCCTTGCAATAAAGTGCATACATAGTCTAGCGGCTGCTAATTTGTGAATAACAAAACCAATTT
Source organism: Aplectana chamaeleonis (assembly GCA_029168955.1). Lineage (NCBI taxonomy): Eukaryota > Metazoa > Nematoda > Chromadorea > Rhabditida > Cosmocercidae > Aplectana > Aplectana chamaeleonis. The sequence continues at coordinate 479,645 of JAPDOI010000256.1, read as the reverse complement.
TATCTGCTTCTCCTGCACTTTTTAGCCCTCACGTGCATCACTCGGACTAGGTCGTCATCATGACGCCACCCCCAGAGGGCAGGAAATTATTTGTGTTGGAAGGTAGCGAATTTCAACCTTATAAGTGAATGGCACCATTCTAAAGTAATTGAATTTTTATGAAACCAGTTTTGACCGTTGAATCCAAATATGTCCTCCAGAGCTATATGCGATTACTCTGAGCAAACTTATACAGCGCGCTTCAAAAGAACAGGCAAGTGTTAGGTTTCGTGGTTTCACTCTGAATGAGATCATGAGATCTACTGATAGTAAGTGATAAGCGTGTTCTGACAAAGGAAGACGTCATTTTTCAAAAAAAAAGAATGCGTCATCGAGAAGATCCAGTTGGAATCCGCTCCTCTAACCCATAATTGGAAACGAATTGGTTTTGGCGTATTGAGGAGCAGAGATGGGGCGAAAAAGACGAGGAAAAGACTACCTGTTTACATGGAAATCATCACTGAGAAGTGGAATGGGCCAGATTCGATTACACAAGTCGGTGCCTGCGTTTATAGGGAAGAGCCGAAGGCCAGTCAGCCAGGAGTTTAGGGAAAATTTTGTATTAACTGACAAGCCTAGGCATTAACCCAAACAGATCATAGAAATATCTCCGAAAAGACTAGTAAAAAATCAAAAAGGATCCTCCCTATATTAGCAACCGAAAATGAGGGAAAAGTGGAAAAAATTTGCCAGCTTCAGTGGACAGGAATAAAAGTGGAGAAATTGTGAATACGTATCGGGCCTATGTATACATTAAGTTTTATCTGTCATCTCAGATAGTTCCGGAGCCACTGGAGTTCGAGTATAAGGCATCTTTCATAGTCCTCACCGCAAGCGCAGCACGCGCGTGACGAGCAGTGGTGCGTAAAACTTCTCACAGCGAGGCACGCTCGCTAAGCGCTTACCGCCCATTTAACAGCGCCACGACGGCGCAGCACATACCATTCTTATCATTAATCAACTATCAGTCCTTATCACTTTATCCCAACTGAACCGCTTGATAATGAATAATCCTAGGATTATCCTGCGCTACCGCTAATGCAAATCCAAGCCTGAAATTTCTGTGCATGGCACAGTTGAGGCCCAACTTTACCTTGCACCGCCATGGCGATGCAGCCGTGAGCTTGAAGGCATCGTACACGCTAAAAACCATACTCTATTTTTTCACGTTTTCGAGTGCGTACATACCCTAAGCAGATTAAAATGGCAAAAGAACGATTCAAAACTGTAACAAAACCAGAATTAAAAGTAGCAATCGACGGTGCTCGTATTCCCGCAAAATCGTTTTTTTTTACCAGCTGCGCTATTTTCTTTAGTATCGAGTCGTGGCGCACAAATTGTGATAGATGACTGGTGAAATATGTTAGAATGCTCCACCGCTCGTCGCGCGCGTCACGCATATTCTGCGCTCTCGGTGAGGACTATAAGAGGAGCCTAATTGATCGGAAGGCTACGCAACATGCCGGCGCAGCACGCACCGCTATGACATAGAGACTCATATGTTTAGTGTACGGATCTGCACAGAATCCAATTAAAAATCACCTTGAACCTTCGATGAATTTCGGTCTTTCGTCGCTGAAACAACTGTTGCTAATAATCACGATTACGGTTTTTTTTTCGGATTTCTGTCAAATTTCGCCCATTTCAGTAGGACAGAAAACAGAAAATCCCGCACACCTTTGATGGGGATGAAATAATTTCACTGTCAATTGCCCGTTTCTATCGCTTCAGTGCCTTCTCTCCTCTTCTTTTGATTCAAGTTCTTCCCTTTAACGTAGCCGTATCGATCATTCCAACTGAAGGTGAAATACCTTCACCCCTTTCCTTCAAAGCAGTAAATATTTGAAGCAGCATCGTATTTGTAGCTCAGACCACGTCTGCTTGCAAAACCTCCCCTAAATTGTCTCTACAGGTGACCGACGATCTTCAACTCTAGATCGGAATGCCTTCTCAGCCGAGAGAAAAGACCCATAATTTCGTCATCAAAGTTCATAATTTAATTCGCTACTCTCAAAAATTAGAGAGAGAGAGAGAGAAAACTTCATAAGTACTTCGATTCGGCGCTACAAGTTTATGCAACAAAAAACGAGGCAATGGCCTATTGTGTTGAAAATCTCCAGTCATCATATCATCAACTGGGATTCAGCGGCATCAATATTGCAAGAAAACGTCTGACTCAGTTTCAGGATACAACTCAACTCGTCCAAACTACATTTATTTCTCCACATGAGAAAAGATAATCGACTACAAAATAGTGTTGGCGTTTTCAGACACATTCGACAAACACGTCTCGACAAACAGAACCTGGGGTGCCTTGCGCTTGATAGACATGAGGAAAATATTTAGGTCTAGAAGTTAATTTCCGCGTTTTTGTTGTTATTGATATTTTGTAAAAAATAAAATTATTTTTATATAACGAATTTTATGTTATAATGCTCACTGTATTATCAGCTTTCTATTGATATATAACTTGCTTCACGTACCTTATAAAAAAAGTATTATTTTAGTTTCAGAATATGTCAACTTTTTGTGCCGGAAAAACGCCATTTGCGGGAAGCTCTCCTTTTCCTTTTCATCTCAAGAAGAAAGCCACTGACGCGCACCAAATGCTTGCCCAAGCTTACGGGGATGCTGCTCCATCCATAAGAACCTGCCAAGAATGGTTTCAGCGTTTCAAATCGGGTGATTTTGACGTTAAGGACAAAGATCGACCAGGACAGCCAAAAAAGTTCAAAGACGAAGAACTTCAGGCTTTGTTGGATCAAGATTCGGCTCAAACGCAAGAACAGCTCGCGGCATCTCTCGGCGTCACCCAAAAGCAATTTCTATTCGATTGAAGGCAATGGGAAGATTCAAAAGGAAGGAAAATGGATCCCCTATGAGCTCTCAGAACGCAACAAAGAGCAGAGAAAACAACTTCACAAATCTTGTTGGACCGATTCCAAAGAAAGTCTTTTTTACACCGCAGCATAACTGGCGATGAAAAGTGGGTGTACCACGACAAGCCGAAGCGAAGAAAATCGCCGGTGAGGCCTGGTGAAACAACAACTGACCGCAAAACCAAACATCCACGGGAAGAAGGTCTTACTGTGCATATGGTGGGATCAACGCGGTATACTGTACTATGAACTTCTTCAACCTGGCGAAACAGTTACTGCGAATCGCTATCAACATCAACTAGCGCAATTGCGGCATGAAATCGAAGCAAAGAGACCAGAATGGGCGAGTCGACACGAAAAAGTCATATTGCTTCATGATAACGCTCGACCTCATGTTGCTCGAACGGTAAAGGATACGCTAAAAGAGTTCAAATGGGAAGTCTTACCGCACCCGCCGTACTCTCCAGACATCGCCCCGTCGGATTATCACCTTTTCCGGTCAATGGCGCATGGTCTAGCGGAGCAGCGCTTTCAAGATCGTCAAGATGTCAAAAAATGGCTCGATGAATGGGTGGAGGCCAAACCAGAAAAATTTTATTATGATGGAATCCATAAGTTACCCAAACTCTGGGAAATGGTTGTTATTAATGACGGAAATTATTTTGAATAAAAATTTTGTTTAAGTATGTCCAGTTTTCAATAGTGTAAAAAGCGTAAAAAAACGCGGAAATTAACTTCTAGACCTAATAGTTGCTTTCACAGCAACATTGTCAACTTTCGGATGTTTTGGCCCTATTTACATAGTGGAAGACGTCTACAAGTAGGTACTGAGAATGGAAAATCACTTCAACACCAGCCAGAAGTAATGATAAAGGACAAAAAAACTCCACTTTTCACCACAGACAGGTCTTATAAAAAGCAAGGTCAGGTAAACTCGAGAGACTGAAATTGCCACACAAAAAAATCTTGTAAGCACTCCATGTTAAGAGCTCGTGAGGACACACGTATAACATCATATGTAGTTTAGCGTATTTGATTTTTTATCAGCGCACTTCTAGTCGCCATTAACCTAACCGGAATTCAACTGCGTTGTTCATAGGGGATGGATTTAGAAACCCCTCAATGATGACATGGTGTTTGTGACTCCGCTTGAGCAGCTACTAGTTCCTACGAGATACAGATTTGGAAAGTATTAATGGTTTTATTCATTCCTTGAGTAAATACACCTGAAGACGCTAGATTAAGAGCAGCGTCATCGCATAAAACCACATTTATTTTTTTCTTCTCAATCCAGTGTTGGAACTAAGCGAAGATAGTTGGCAAAGCTTGAGACCTCAATGCTGAGTAAAATAGTGCTGGGGCCTCTTAAAATTTACCCCGTGATCTGAAAAGGCTTCTGCCGGTCGATCATCTAGCACGAGGAGCAGCAGCGCCACGACAAGCTCCGCCCACCCCGCGATCCGACCGCCGCCGTTCTAGGATGAACACGGCATGGAGGCAAAGCTCTAATGCTTCCCGCAATCCGACCGACAGACTCCGCATGAGCCCGCGATCCGACCGAAACTTTGATGGCTGTCGTCGATCCGACCGACGCCCTCACATCCTACCGCGATCAGCCCGGGGGCCTTTTGCTTAAAGGCAGTGTTCACGATAAAAATCGTTTTTCCGTTTTTCCCCTATCTTGAAAACGGCCTCATGCTGACTCCAATAATGTCTCTGAAATCGTACAAGACCTTCTGGGAACGGAGTTATGGTCCCTAAAAGATTGAGCTAAGGAAACATGGTGGACGAGTTGTCCGAGGTTTGTAACTTCCGTCTTTTGCAGCCAATGTATGCGAGCTGACCTGAGTAAAGAGAAAAGTTGAGAATGAAGGGAAGAACAGGGCTTATGATTGGAAATCAAAAAAAAATCTCACGATCTCGAGCATTCATTTGTTTACGTCGGTGGGCGTGTGTTGCGCTTTTGAGTTTGCCTTGCGCTCGAAATGGCAACTTCGGGCTTTTTTGGAGCTTTTCCTGGCTCGTTTTCATGCGTTCTTTCAACGTCAGCGTTACAGTGTGCCCCTCCACTACCCATTCCTAGTGGAAAATGAAACACATTTTTTTTATCGTGAACACTGCCTTTAAGCCCGCCATGTTCTCGCGATCAGCGGTGTCGGTCCGACCGGTGTTACTATCTGAGAGCACGTGATGCTTCCAAGGATTGAGACCAAAATCGACCTTACAGGGGCAGCATGCATGAACGCCTATGAGCAGAGCAGGGTGCCGCTCCACGTCCTAAGCCCGAAGCGTCAGGCCAGAGGTGACCCGAGGCACATGCCGTCCCCACTGAGATGAGACGAAAACTCACTACGCAAAGTCTAACCGTTTGAGTCTGTCCGCCCACGCGGTCTGCGTGCGTGTCATGCCTTTTTCGCGAAAGTGTTTTTTGACGAGCTTTCCGACGGCTGTAACCAACGGACTGGGATGTTATTTTCCATTCGCGTGATAATCCTGTTGATCTAATTTCAGGTCAGAAAAATGCCTTCGCCCCGCTTGCTTGACACGCACGCCGACCGCGTGGGCGGACAGCCTCATTCGGACGCTTTTTCCAGCAAATTCCCACTTAACTGCGTTTCTTTCGGTATTATTCGTGTTCATTTATTTTCTTTTTTTTCAGTTTCTCCTTGATAATCATTTATTTTCTGAATGAATCTTTCATTTTCTTTTAATATTTCGCAAAAAAATTAAGCAGTTTCAGATTAGGATAAAATTGAAGGAAAGGGCTAGCGTCTCCAGACAAAGGGACAGCATGTGATTTGGGTAACCACTGGCTCGACGCTCGGCGCGTGAAACGTGGAGTGGCTCCCTGCGCTCCTCTTATTAGAGATTGATCCCAGCGCAAAGTGGAGTTTCAAAAATTGATCTGATGCATGTTGATGGGGAGATGAAAAGAAACAATTTGAGTTCCGCTAAACTTCCTTAACGCACCTGTGTAGATCAAAAACGACAAAAAACATATTTTTTTGAATTTGAGATATTCTAACACTTTCAGCCCAAACTTTGACCAAGCGCATATTTTGGGGCGCCAAACACGAAGACAGGTCTATTTCCAGTTTTTTGAAAGATTACGGCAGGTTACTGTATACAAATGATACTTTTCCTACTGTAACTTGCAGTATTCTTCTGAGAAACTTGAAATCGGCCTTATAATCGTGCTAAGCACACCCAAATAACTCCCTGGATAAAGATTGGGCTGAAAATGCCCAATTTCTCAAATACAAAAAACTTCTCTTTTGCAGGTCTTAATCTAACCCATGTGCATCAAGGAAATCTACCAAAATCTTAATTGTTTCTTTTTACCTTCCACACAACACTCAACAGACCATTTTTCAGAACTCCAGTTTGTGCTGGGATCAGTCCCTGGTTAGGGGGTCGTTTGTACTCCCGCCGCCGAGCGGCGTGACACAGTGCGCTTCTGTAATCTCGATAACGCGGCGCGGCAAAATCGATATTAATTATAGTCTATGCAACTGCGGTGGAGCAGCGCGTCGATGAGCAATCCTCTAATATCGATCGCGCCCTGCCGCAAGAGCAATATTATGGGAACGCACTGTGCCGTGGCGGGAGTATAAACCACCCTTTGTACACTGCGTTCCATAAATGTACGAACACCCATTATCGCAAAAACTGTTTTCAAACGTATCTCGGCCTGGGCTGGGCTAAACTTGATGAAACTTTGAAATGTTATGCCACAAAATTGTAACTAAACTCGGTATTCAAAAACTGTAAATTCAAATCCCAAGCTTCAGTGTGTGTAAGGCACCCTATACCCTGTTAAAGGCAACGCCGGGCCAGATTTTGACACCACCGTAATTCGGGTTAGAGAGATTGGGCTGATCTAGTTGGACATCGTCCACAATTTTCACAAACTCTAGGTCCGTATTTCTGTAGAAAACAGCCTGAAAGTCAGGGATTACGGTATTCACAGCATGATAATCATGGCTGGAATGACCGATAATTACACAGCACTTTTGAATAATGCGTGGAGAACCGCTAAAATATGGACGATGGCCACACTATTCTGACTTTTCTGGATCATCGGCTCACGGAAAGGGCTGGAATAACTTGAAGAAGACCGGTTTTAACGCAGTTTTCGCACGTTCCTTCGCACTACCTGTACCATGATCACAGATTCAGCGGAAAATCTTAGAATCGAAATTCTGCCCGGACCCTGCCTTTAAAGTTTTTTTTTAAAGTTTCGCTAAGCCTAGGCTGAGATAGGTTTGAAAACAGTATTTGCGAAAATGGTGATCGTATACTTATGGAACGCAGTGAAGAATTGCAATTCGCCGCGCCACTCTACGACGGAAGTGTGAACGACCCTTTACACGTTCATGCCACCTCCGTACATGGGTATGGTACTACTCGAAAACGTGAAGACATTGCCTCAAAATGACAGTTCTGCAGCATTTTTACAATCAAAGAGCGTTCTCAATTCCCAAAGATGTTTCCAAGATGTAGCCAACTGGTCTCATCTAAAACACCAAAGTTGTAGTAACCTCAAGAACTCATCGCAGTGCACTGTCAGAGGCTACAACGACAAGCGTTTAACTGTGAGAAAGAGTGTGAAAATCGGAATTGAAAAGACCAAAAGTGAACGGGCACTCGTAGTACAACATCACACTTCTGAACGACTTCGTGCTGTGGGAAAACCACATCTCAACAGTGCAAGTTCTGAGGTAGTTTCCCACTAATTGTAGTCCGCGTCAACAAATTGAGTACTCGATTTTCCCGAGAAAAAGCCACTGTCCGACTACTATAGCTCTCTTTGCGAGTCAGACTGGATAACGGGGAACTATCCTGATTCCTTTTTCCGTCAAAACAACACAACTTTTCAATACTTTTATTCAATACTCTTTCTTCTTCGAAAAAATAACATTTAAAAACACGAAACTACCAACTATTGACAACAGCAAAGAATATATCTGAAAAAATCTTCAACAGCAAGAAATAAAGAACGGATTTGAAGAATGTTTTGTCGAGACCATGCAGCAGAACCCTTCACTACAAGACGGAGCCACCCTCCTAGTTCATTTGCCTAATTTTTCACACATAGAAGAAAAATTAAATCAGATCCGCAAGAATGAAGCAGAAAATCTAGTTCTGGCAGAACCTTGCATAACTACATATAACTTTGGAAACTGACTCATTGGGTTCGGAAATGGACAAAGGCGCATCAGCGCTTACCAGTAGTCTCAAGAGATAATAACCAACTAGCACTAAGCATAGGGTGGGCCAGGAAGAACCCAGAAGGTACTCATACGGATTTTTTTAGTAAGAAAAATCATGGGTTACAGGTAACCCTGTTCTTATATGGTATTCATCCCTAATTTTGGGCACAAAAACGGTAAAGCTTCAAGAATGCATGAAAACACCAAACGTCCGGGTTTTCTAGTCCCAGTACACGAAAACGGACGAGTTGACCTGTCCTTCGCAATTTGAAGAATCACACCATTCCACTCGAGACCACTCGGTTTCGAGGGATGAGCCTGAAGTTTCGAACTACAAATGATTGGACCGTTTTCGTGTACTGAGGCTAGAACCCCACAACCCTCTTGAATATGCAGTTCAACAAATCCAGCCGTTTCGAAAGAGATGTACATATTAAGAACCATTTTCAGGCAGTTCTCGTGCACTGGATTCGAATATGCCCTCTAGGGTAGCTTGCGTTTTCTCTGAAGCTAGTTATAGGTGAATTCAAAGCTTCATAAAAAAGTATGACTCCTGACCTACGTCAACTATATCCTGTTTATAACGGAGCGCACTAACTTATGTTCCGCCACTGTCCCTCTACTACGGTGATCAACGCGTTCTCGGCTGACCCTGGAATGCATCGGCGACACCGTACGCGATCGATAAGCTCCTGCCGCCACCCAAAACTCACTAGCTGGAGGGCAGAATGGCGTGGTGGGTGGGTGCGCGGCGGCAGTAACGCATCAATCGTCTACGAAGTCGCCGATGCACACTGGGATCGACCGAGAACGTGTCGGTAACCGTAGTAGGCCAGTAGATGGCCAGCGGCAGACCATACAGAGTACAATTTGTGTGCCAAATTTTTCTCGGCTCGAAACCTTTCTGCGGGATTTATTTAGGTCGATCAACGGACACCAGATTCGAGTTAGGCGCTTCCAATAACCCATCGAACTTTTGAGCTTAATCTGTCCAAAATCCACAATCGTTGCGTTAATCTCAACAAAAGCCTTCTAGGGTAAAACGCCTGTTGCTCGGTCCTAGTAAATGTAGAGTTTCGAAAAGTAATGTAACGGCTGGATTTTCTACCCAATCTGTCCACCCTATTTCATGAAAAAAATATAGGCCCACCCTATGCGAGTGCAGTCTTTTCACTGTAATACGCATACATCTAAAGCAATATCACTCGTAATTATAAAACTATATCCACACAATCTATATCTATATAACATTCCTAACAGTAAGCTCTTCAAAACTAAAGCATACAAAAATGACACATTGCACATGGAATACACGAACAACAAGAAATGAACTCCTCGACGGCAGTGAAAGAGATCGCAGAAAATAACAACATACACCTGAGCTATCGGAGGTAGTCGAATTCTTCACGGAACCGGTAACAGCACTCTCTTCAGACCAAAAACCCGATCAAGTGTATCTAGAGTCCACCGCTTCTGCTCGCTGCCATTAGCCACAATGTTATAAATCTCTTCCTGAAACTAAACCTAGAACCTTGCATTCAAGATTACCTCAAATTCGGAAAATACCTCAATCGATCCCTCAACAACAAAATTGTGCACGGTGATTCTTCGCGTCTGTCCAATACGATCAACACGGCCAACAGCCTAAATAGAACATGTTTCAAAAGCAGAAGTAACTCTGCCAGTATTCATATGGACGCGGACCTGAGCGAGAACAGAAGTCTCAGTGATCGGTTCCATAAATACCACGTGATTCGCCTGAGTCAAGTTCAGTCCATTCGCTCCCATACGAAGAGGCAATAGAAGAATCTGAAGCATTAAAGATGGGCAGAAACAAAAATTCCATCAAATACAACAGCCGAAATGAGGGGCACCCCAAAATCGGCATCCTGAAACCTTTTCCAACACACTAGTACCATGTGTGGGAATTGGGATTTATCAACATCAGAGGCAGTGTTCAAAAGGATTTTCATTTCCGAGTTTCTCCCTTGAAATAATGCGCTGCTCACCAAGTGTTACCAAAATCACGAAGAAACGGCGAACAACGCATTGAAGCGTCTTATTTCAGTTGAAGACACAGTCCAACCTTAGATTCGATTTTTCGTTTTTCTGCCTATCTTGGAGAAAATTTCACGCTGATCACAATGATGTCTCCAGAATGGCTCAGAGCTCACTACGAACGGAGTTACGGCTCCTCAAAAATTTTGATTTTAAACGGCGAGAAGTTCGCGGACGAGTTGTCTCGAGCCTGTATTTTCTTGTTATTCGCAGGCATCGTTCTGAAACGGGCCATAATAAAAAGCCAGACGGAAAACAAATCGAAGAACATGGGTTTTGAATAGAATCATTCGCGCGTCTCTTCCCTATTGAGGTCGAAAAGCTGGCAGTGGGTGTTACCCATTTTTTCTTTCAAGAGGGCGTGGTCGAATTTTCCTAGCTTTTTCTCGTTTATTTGAGCAAAGTGAGATTTCACGCTTGGCAGGGTTGCTATAGGCGGCGACCGGACCATAATATCAAAAATTACCTCTGAGGTTGGACTGTGCCTTTAAATTGTTCTGTGGCCAGGGGTAGTTGCCCGGTTGGATGAACATGTTACCCGTGGTTGTGACTTATGGATATTCGGGTCAATCGAAAATAAAAGAATATTTCATGCAAAACAGTATTACTTAGGGTCCAAATGAAAGAACGGAGCAACAGAGATTTCAGAGGTATCTTTGCGAACAGCGTGTGTCCGTTTTCAAGACAGGCAGAAAAATCGAGTGGTTTTTTCTTAAAGGCACACACGCTCCAACCTCAGGCTCGTTTTTCTGTTTCTCTGCCGATCTTGGAAACTGTCCCACGTTTAAACCAATGATGTCTCTGGAATCGTTAAAGACCCCCTGTAAACAGGGTTATGACCCCTCAAAAATAAAGCTGTGGAAGCATTGTGGACGAGTTGTCTGAGGCTTGCAACTTTCTTCATTTGCAACCGATGTATGCGAGCCGACCTGAATAAACAGACCAAAGTGGCTTCCCGAGGTGGGCGCCCCAGGGTGGCTTCCTCCTATACCTCGCTTATTCGGAGGAATCGAGAGCTCGCACTTGGCAGGTGTTCTATGGGGTAGGTCTACTTGACAATTATGTAAAAATTTCAGATTTCGCCCTTGAGGTTGGTCTGTGCCTTTGAGTGTACTGTGCTGCTTTTACGATTTTTCAAGTTCAGTAGTAGCGAGATGGGCGGTGGTTTTCTATCAATAGCCACGTTCTTCCCTTCATTCTTAGCCTCCTTCTTCACTCAGGTTCGCTCGCATACATCGGTTGCAATTGACAGAGATTACAAGCCAAGGACAACTCGTCCACCATGTCTCCACAGCTCGATTTTCTAAGAGCCATAACACCGTTCCTACGTGTTGAACGATTCTAGAGACATCATTGTAATTTTTCGACGGTTCTCAAGACAGACAGAAAAACGATTTCGAGGTTGGTCTGTGCCTTTGAGTGTACTGTGCTGCTTTTACGATTTTTCAAGTTCAGTAGTAGCGAGATGGGCGGTGGTTTCCTATCAATAGCCACGTTCTTCCCTTCATTCTTAGCCTCCTTTTTTCACTCAGGTTCGCTCGCATACATCGGTTGCAATTGACAGAAGTTACAAGCCAAGAACAACTCGTCAACCACGTCTCCACAGCTCGATTTTCGAAGAGCCATAACACCGTTCCTAGGTCTTGAACGATTCCAGAGACATCATTGTAATTTTTCGACGGTTTTCAAGACAGACAGAAAAACGATTTCGAGGTTGGGCTGTGCCTTTACTGCCGAGCGTTTAGCAAAGCCAGCGGCTACCGATAGACCAGCATTTTGAATTCGCTACATCTTGGCCCAGGAAAAGTCCGAAACGATTAGCCGCCAGATGGGAGCAGCATACTTCAGATCTGAAATGTAGGATAGCCTTGTGAGAGGTCGAAATAGCCACGTCGCTACCACCCGAGGACGCTACACCAAGAGCTAGTACTAAGCGAGTTTACTCTGCAAGTCTTCTTAGTCTTCGACTCAGTCTTCCTATCCAACTTCAGTGACGGCACCAATATGAGGCCGGGCAGCTAGGGTACCAAACGCACGCAAACGCATACGATCCCAGCTGACAACGGGATCAGCGCTCTGTTCCCCAGGATCAGTCGCGAAAACGAATTCGGTCGAATTGGCGGCAGAGACCTTGACCATCTTGCCATCTTCGTGTCGAAAACACGGCACATAATGGCGCTCTTATAAGCACATGCGACTATATTTCATGTCTTCTGAGTTCATTCGGTTCCTAACTCATTTTTGAGATCCTTATGAGGGATATTCTAAGAAAATTAGGGAAAATAGCTCACGTTACGAAGCACTCGAGCAACGTGCACTCTTTATAAGATGTCTAAATTAGATGCAGTCAAAGTTTAGCCCAAGCTGCGAATACCGTGACAAGGGCCTCCTAAAGGTCCTTCAGAACACGATTGATTAAACGCTCATCTGAGGTTCCTTGAGGGGCTATTAGGGCCACTCAGAACCATCAGACGGTCATTCTACCAGGTAACGAATCGCTAAGATACAGCAACGAGGAGTCATTTCGCTTTGGCCCGAGGGATAATTCGGTAAGAATACAAAAGACTCTTGCCTTCCCCAGATGATTGCGATACTTACCCTCGTTTTTGGATCATGGCGGAATCGGTCAATTGTCTTCGATTTCGGTCCCACGCCTAACAGTACAGCTGGCAGCTTCAACAGCTTCAAAAGTGCCGCAAACGGTGGCAGGGCAGCCGAGAAAGAGGTGAAAACCAATATCTGCAATAAGTTGCTATCAGCCAGGCACTTAAACAATGATTCCTGATCGAACCTTATTCGTAGCATCCTCCGTAACCAATCTCTTCAAGAGACGAATAATCTGGTCAAACTGAAAACAGAGGAGAAAAAATTGTGAACAGTTTGAATTGTTATAATATGAAAACCACCTTGACTGTCAATCGAATATTTGGAATCAATTCATCCTTGTTGTTCATGACGTACATGGTTTCATCGATTGCGCACATCTTTCGGCAAGAAATACACTGCAGACGGTTGGGAAACGGCGAAATCCTTAAACACGACGAATGGCTCAACACTGAAGACACAGTTTCAGTTCAACGCCCAAGGGAAAGGCATTGTGTCGCAGCTGACTAAGGCTGTTCCATCAATTATAACCTATCACATTCTGCATTCTCCGCAAGGCACAGCCAAAAATGCAGTGACCGCGTTTTCGTATGGAGGACGAGGTCTCAAAATCAGAAGAATTTTGCGACCAAATGCTTCTTCCCCTGCACAGAACTCGAACTTACTCTTTCAGTTTCTTCATACAATCTCCGCAAACCGTGTGAGCACATGGAAAAACAACCCATACACGGTCCATTTCTCCATAACAACAGGGACATTCACGCACACACTCCTGGTCGTCTCCCCTCTCACTGAAACACGAGGAAGCATTTGCCCAGAAAAAATAGGCTACTCACAAGAGAATAGTCACACTAGATCGTCAGAGCTGTCCACATTGTGATGAATGTCAGATCAGCTGCGGAACCTCAGGCGATTCCGGCCCCGAGCCGCACCGAACAGCAATCGGAGCCTTCTGACCGTTTGGCTCGTCCTCCCGATCTCCTGGTCACTGTTGTTGCTGCTTGCTGCTTGGGCGGACTGGAGTAGCCCGGACAGCAACAGAAGCCGACACGCAGATGGGAGAACGAGCCGAACTGCCAGGCGAATCGGCGCCGAGAATCGCCTGAAGATAGGCTCTCGTGGAATCCTATTCTTAGCTGCCAAACTAAATAGAAAAATGTGATGACGAATAAGTTTGGCTATCCCTTTGTCACTGAAGTCCCATGACATACCTGCGTAAAGTGTTTAGGTACCGAAGTGAGCTCAAAGCCGTGGACAGCGAATTGACGGAATCTCTTTCAGCCACAGCATACGAGACTCGAGCCGTCTTAAGGAAAGGAAAAAATATTAATCGGAGAAATATCGACGTAACGAAAATTGCTACTGGTTCCCATTTCCGGACATCGACTGCGGCACTCTTCAGAACCGAATTACTACAATTTTTCAACACCCAATTTATTTTTACCAAATATCGATTACTCACTATAGCCCCTCTAGATTGAAAGACCGTGATTCACGACTCGTAGACTCTATTTCATTCCAATTAAACTCATGTTTTCGGTTATCACAGCGCAGAGCGGTGGCTTTTCCGTCGAATCCACCTTATCACTAGTTATATTTCACCGAGGCCCACCGCTCCGCTGCTGGTGATAATCGAAATCAACAGGTCACTAGGGATGCACCGGAGCTTACATGTCCTTCCCTGCGTATTCTTTTTTGATCAGAGTCTATTAGGGTTTTTCTTCCAAGTTCATATCAGAGCGGCACATCGAACAAGGCAAAATTGTGATCTGATGGCGACTGCACTACTCTGCTGTTGTGGTGGTGGAAGCATTTGGCAAACTTGACAAAAAACGTCCGATGCTTGTGACTCTTCTGAATGAACTTTTTTGAATACTTAAAACGCTGTTATATACACAGCTCAACTAGCTACCTAAAGATATGCTTTTCGGTCGGGTCGTTTGGATCCTGAGATCGTGTTTTCGAATTTTTGAAAGAAACAATTTTTGTGACTGTCTCCCGAAAACGTTGCGTGCGGCAAAGTTCGCCGAAACTCTGAGTACTACTTGTACAAGGAATGGATTGGCAATCTCTATACTTCCTTCATTCATCTCTAGGTCCAATTACTGAACGTTTCCAAATGTTTGCACTCGTCCCCAACTGAAGCACCAATTCAGCCATGGTTGACTAGACATCTGATCCCTCTGAGGTTTAAATGATAATTTTTTTTTCAATCTTTTGAACAAGTATCCTTCATTCAGGCTATACAGCAGAATTTCTACTGATCGCCATAGTCAAGAAACTGTACATTCAAAAACTCAAGTTTAATTACGCGTAAGGTAGGATTTGTGATGCTATGTAACATATCGAAGTCTTGACAACTTAATTAGATTAGGCAGAGATATGCATAAAATCAATATCCTTAAAAATGCAGATATAATACCTTTATGCTGTAGATTTGTATGTATGGAGCTTAAACATTTACTTAACTCCAGTCAAAAAAATTACATTAAGAAACAGTAGAAGGTGAAATTGTCTGTGAAATTATAAATGTATTTTTGATTTCTTATTTGCTCGAAAAGCGCAGCTTTATGCAAGACGATGTGGTTGTCCCGTTAGCGATGCGGACCCCCCCCCGGCTCGTGAAATTTCGTGGCTGCTCAAGAGGATCGCGAATGTGACCTTCAAAACTAGAAAAAATCAGCGAATTTGCATGATTTCGTGTAAAAACACTATTATTTATATATTATAGGCTGATTTTGAATGTGTTTGGGGTACATTATTATTCTGTTTAGTTTCACAATTTTTGAACCCTAGAATATTCACAATTATTCATGATGACCGGCAAAGACTGCGACCCTCCTTACCGGCGCCTAGAGCTGCGCCCCCCCCCCCCTATGATCATCACAGGGTGAGCCTAATCCTGGAAAAGGGTCCTATCTTCGTTTGAGAGTGTCTCGTATATAAATTGCAGACCCTAGCAGTGAGTAAATAGGGGTAATTAGTCAGAGTCGAAGACTTCTAGTAACTCCCCCCTCGCCTATGCCCCGCCCATACAACAAACGTCTGCCACCCGGACTTCTACGACGGTTTCAAATATTAAGGGTGGGGGGGGGCAGGAGGACTTCAGACGCTTCGAGGATTCACGTGCACAAAAATACACTGCAGAGCTTAGTAGAGTCGAAGCCATAACCAGTAACCGTATTCGTGAAACAACGGGAGCCATACAGGAAAGTGTTGAGAAGCAGCCGATATATCCGGCAAGCGTACTTCGGACCCTCCCGCAAGGCTCCCGTTGTTTCATGAATACGACCACTGGGCTGTTCGGAATTTTCCGCTTTTTGCCCATTTTTTCTTTTTTCTGTAAAAAGGACTAAAAATTGACAGATAATAGGAAAACTCGTAAATCGCTATCTCGGAAAATCTAGTCCAGGACTATATTTTCCGCACGTTGCAGCAATGCGAAAATCCCTAATTAGAATTTCAAAAAATACTTGTAAATTTCTCAATAATCCTGGACTTTGACATTTTTCAGGGACAAATTCTCGTGTAACGCTCCTCTTCTTCGACCTGCGTTTATGAAATGGTGTGTACGATTGCACATGCAAACAGCCGTATTCCAAATGTAGTTTTTGTGCCCGAAACTGCACCTATGTGCCCTCAGGGGATGAAAACAGGCCCCGCCCCTAGTGTAGCGCCCCTCGGCGTCAAGCTGCATCCATGAAATTTTCGTTACGTTTTCACATGCGGAGAGCCAAACTCTTAGTGTAGTTTTCGAACCAGAAACTACACCTGTGTGCTCTCAGGGCGTGAAAAATCTTATGTTTCAGGCAATATCGCACCGTGGAATTCGCCTGACAAGCCAATTTCGCAAAGAAAATTGCAAGAGATACCATACTGAACAATTCTCTTCTGAAACAGTCAACTGTCCATAGTTTCCCAGCTTTGCAAAAATTTTGACCTTTAACGGGATCGAACCTGTGAATCCTGCATCGCCTAAAAATGCATCCTAGATTACGAACTTGCAAAACATCTGTCATATCGTTGACAGGATAGTCCGCTTGCAATGACCTCGACGACAGCGAATACTCAACACCACTGCTGCTGACATATCCAGGTGCGCTTTGTCGACACACTTTACCCAGCCAGGACTCCGCCTCCATGTCGGAATCATTAACGATGGCCATGCTACTGTCGCCTATTGTCTTGGATGCTTTCTCCAGCAGTGAATCGTCACTCCTCCTAGTGAGTTCCTACTTCATTTTTTACATCTCCATTTTATATCCCGCCTAATTTTGTTTCGTTCACTCTTCAGCTTCTTTTTTGATCTCCTGTCCCATTTTGCCATCCACGTTTGATCTCTTATACTATTTTGACCTCTTATTGTAATCTCATTTTGTAGTCTCAGTTTGCCATCGCCACCCCTGATAGAAGCCAATCTTGGTTCATTATTGGTCGAAGGTCCGACCCCCCCCCCTTTGTGACACATTACACCTCACGCCGAACCCTGGTTCTATAACCGCTCACATCTAGTTATTGGAGCCAATCTCAAGTTATACCTCAAGCTCACGCTCACTGCTGAATGTCAGAACTCCACCAGGAACCGTCACCTTCATTCCCATTCGAAACCGCAACGTACCGCTTAGGACTTCTCGTCTAGAATACATGCATACGTCATTAGTAGAAACAGGTAGACAGTGAAATTATTGGTCACATGAACTTTCCACCCAGTCACTCTCAGACAACGGTGTATTCAGGAAAAATTCACATACTCTCGATTCATCCATTCCAGAACAGCAGTCAATAAATTTTTTCCCAAACGGATCAACTTGTCGCATGACTCTAACCACTTCAGAATCTGTTCATAGAAAGGTTCAACCGCTTCTATCACTCGACGTCGACTCAAACGATACATCCGGTTGAGAATCGCCTCAAACGAGTACCTCTTCCTGCAAGCGTAAGATATTTACATATACTGGAATTCTGGGACTGCTCAGGAACTTCAAGACCTCACAGCGAGCTGTGGAAAAAAGTCGGGAACAAAAATCGGGGAGACTCACAGAAACTTGAACACTGGTGAATCACTGCAATGGCATTCAATAGTGGTCACACATCTGCGCAACTCACAGACCGGACAGGCAGCGTTTACAGCACTGAAAATCGTAAATTCTCCAGAATTTCCAGAAAATGAAGGTCGCAATTCAAAAAAGCAAGCGCAGTAGATTTTCCAGTAAATTTCTAATATAGCTCTCTCGGACGAGCCAGAACTTCTCCCAAGAGAAAAAACCCTCACTCTGCAAAATATGAGTTGATTGAACTTGCTTCCGGTTCGACATTGATCGAACCATGCGGACACATAACCATCTTCCTAAACTCGGGATGACTATAACGCGGCGGGAACAGCGAGTCGTCTACATTTTCGCCACTCTGCAAAAATTAAACATTATTTCAAAGGCTGTAGTCACGATAAAAAGGGACAAATATGGATGATTAATGCAAGACTCCGAAAAAAAATGCCGCGAAAATCGCCTTAGAAGCCGAATAACAGCCGGCACAGTAAGCCGACGAATTCGAATGTGCGTGCTGGCTTTTCATCGCTTTTGGGAACTGGTGACGATAAGGGTCCCTAAAGAATGCACTACAGTTGTGCTCGAATATTCGCAATCAAACAAACATTCGAATAATTTATTCGATTATTTATTCGAATAGTCGAGTAATCGACAAATCCAGACACTCGATGATAATTCGAAATCGACTATCGACACTGACAATTATTCAAACAAATTCGATCTTCGAATATATTCGAACAAATAAATTGCATCGAAACTTCCGGAAGGGTCAATGCACCAGGACTATTGTAGGTAAGCACTCACCCGTCAACCCCAACTGTTTCGAAAAAATCAATGATGCCACAAACAGACAACATATTAGGAAGGATCCGCATGCGTAGCACGGCCTTTTCCGCTGCTGTGGACTACACATGACATTCCGATGATTGCATCACATATTCAATTTTTCGTCACCATCAGTAAAATGCATTATGCCTACCGTGACCTATAGTAAGCCTAAGTCTAGCTACAAGTAGACCACAAATTAACGTTCAGCGCTTTAAATAAGCCCTAGTTGAGTGTTGAGCCGCGTCCAAAAAAAATTCTGAACAACCCGAAAATATCCTAATACCTTTTCGCGAAGAAATGAAAATGCCCTTTTTGGAATTCCCGAAGGGATTTAGAGAATTTCGAACACGGATCATTTATGTACTGTCACAAACCTATTACAATGAAAACGGGTTTTTTAAATCGTCCGGGTGCGGGTGAAACGGTCCCTAGCAAGATCATTTGCAGAGTACCTTCGCGGTGCGAGTCAATGGCATGATAACCATACGTATCGAACGAAATCGCGCTGCACGTCTATCAGTCCTCAAGGCATGTTATTGCGGCAAAAAGAGATATAAGTTGGAAACAGGCCTGAAAAAAGCGTACACGCTCACGTACCTTTGGTTGAAACTCCAGAATCTTCTTCACCCATGATCGAAATCTAAGGAAGATAGCACGATATGCCTTCACATCCTCATCGAAAGCAAACAGATAATCGAACGCATGGAGTACTGACGCAGGTCTTAAAAATGTCTCGGAGAAATATTTTATAATGAAGGATGGACTGCAAATTTTCAGGGAAGTATTCTGATATGGGCAGGTGCCGACCAGGGATGTGCGTAAAAGAAATTTTGTAATTGGTTAGTCGTTGGTCGTTCAACGGGCCAAAACCCTCGTTAGTCGTTAATCGTCAGTGGTTAAAAATTTAGGCTCTGAAAAAAAACGCAGCTGAGGCAGAAAAAAGCTCTTATAAATAAAGAAAAGGAAGACATGAACTGATGTATGTTTTTCAAAACATTCATGGCCATTGAACACACATAACATTCATCGCTAGAGAACCTATTTAAATCTGTGAACCACCATAAACATAATTAAATATGTAGATAAAAAATAATACTCGAGGGCGTGTGTTTATAGATTTTTGTCTTTTTTTCGGTGATAAAGAAGCAATATGGAAAACCGAGAGAATCTTGAGCTCCTCGCTTTTTTCAGTGCAAAATTTGCTGTTCTGCGCTATATGAGATCCACCCCATGGTGACAACACGGAGAAGTGCACCAACTTGGCACTAATTGTTCTTTTACCAGCGCCGCGAGCCGAGCGTGCGCGTGGTTTGGGGCTTGTTCCCATGATGGGGGAAAGGTTAGAAGAAATAGCACCCAAGTGAAAAATTCACCCACTGAGAGATCCCAGCATCACTTCATAGAAATCCCATATCTCGAATTTACGACTGAAAATCTCATCACTTCATAGAAATCCCATATCTCGAATTTACGACTGAATATCGGAGGCGCCCTTTACAATCCAGTCATCGGATACAGCTCCCGTCGGTGCGCAGTTATGGCCTGCAGACACCGATCCATATTATCGCCTCTTATGGTGCATCCGTGAAAATCTCCGCTGGAGCCGATAAGCGTCGGAACTGGTTCAGTGAGCCTACCATAAAGTCTCGTGATCGACACGAAGTTGCACAAGTGCTGCGCCGACCCTTGTGCAGCGTTCGATTGGGCTCACAATGTGGAGGTTCCAGAACTGCGAAGCAGTGTCAGTGGAAATAATAAATACTGTAGGCTATGGTTATTTTATAACATCCACCTCGAACAACCAACAGGGAACTATGTATCAATCCTGATGTGATCTTTGAGTTGGAGAGCGATGTGAATAAATATTGATTTTCTAACGAATTTTGAGACTGCTTACCAAAATATGTTTCATTTTGCTCGTCTTTGGTCGTTTAACGTGAAATTCAAAAAGCCTGTTAGTCGGTGAATTCGTTAGTCGTAATTACGCACATCCCTGGTGCCGACCCACGTCTGCGCAACAAGCAAATTAAAACCTCGCACCGCGTTCATTTTTCGTCACTTCGGAATTCTCTCTATTCTCTTCGTATTTTCTCATTCCCTCATCTGTTCACCTCTAGTGCTTTTCTATCACTCCTTATTTCGTTTGGTCTTCGTATACTCCTCGTACAGAGTTGTGGAAGACGCTACTAACTTCCCTGTAGAGCCCCTGCTGTTTTGAATGTGGTCTGCACTTCAAACCTCGCAATTAGTAAAATGTCGTATGGCATGCTTTCCACAGCTTCACACAATAGCCATGGAGGGAAGCCCCACAA
The DNA here is from genome assembly GCA_029168955.1 of Aplectana chamaeleonis. Taxonomy (NCBI): domain Eukaryota; kingdom Metazoa; phylum Nematoda; class Chromadorea; order Rhabditida; family Cosmocercidae; genus Aplectana; species Aplectana chamaeleonis. Next base: position 458,664 of record JAPDOI010000256.1, on the reverse strand, counting down.
CAGCTCTCAACTCTTGGTCTTTATCCCTTCCAAAAAAACTACAAGGTAAGTAGCCTAGGACATTATTGCGCAAACTTTTTTGGGGCAAAAATGAACAAAAACGTCACTAATGAACTAACCTGCCGAAATTTTCGATATCTCTGATGAGAAACTCATCTCTGAACTCATCGAAGGCAGAGGTGTTAGAAAGACCGTCTAACATGATCACATAAGCCATTTTAAACTCGCGAAACTAAAAATTTAACCATAAGTCACACAAAATGATAAGGGAATCCTGAGAGCTCACCTTGCCATGCAATCTCTTCCAGGTAGCCTCTGTCGACCACCATCTCTTCTTTAACCGACCAAAAACGACCATTTCTTTACGTACGTAGTGATTATGACGCTGGCGAGCCACAAGGGCAATGCCACTAGTCTTGTAGAAGATCTTCGCCTCCTCCAGATTTTTCTGCATGTCATACACGTTGCTGGAAATTAGCTGTGCTAAGTATATGGCGGAGAACTTTCCTCAGTATAAGGTTAAGGCTCAGCGCTGATGAAGCCCTATTGAGAGCGCTGCCCTCCTCAACACCAACTGCAATCTGCTTCCAAAGATCATGACAAAGAACTTCTCTGCGAGTTATTCGGGGTGCTGAACACGATCTGAAGTTCATCTGTCGACTTTCAAAAGACTGACAGGTTTGATTGGGCGCCTCCTATCGGGGGCAAATTTCCAGGGCGAAATGCCACTTTCGAAGGTTTCCAAAACGCTGCGATTGTTTTGCCCTAGACTTCTCTGTAAAGGTTATGTGGAATGATAAACACGAATCTGAGGTCCGCTTATCGATTTCCGATAGGTTACGACGAGTATTCGCTAAATTTGTCCGAGTCTCCGGTCCAACTGAAAACTCCTCTGTCGGAGTTATTTGAGAAGCCAAGCACAAACTTGAGGCCCATTTATCGACTTTTGCAATAATGAATAAGGTTGCAACAGCTCAGCTGAGCCACAGCTACCGTAAGCTACAATAAGCCTAGGAAAGTCGAGAAACGGACCTCAGATACGTATTCAGATCAACATAAGCAAAAACGATGGACCAAACCAGGAACAGTTGCTCAGAACGCCTGGAAAACGGCCTGATTGCCTTTTTGCCCGCCTCAAAGAACCCTTCCGTACCTAACTCGCTCTATTCTGCAGCTATACACATATTTAAAAGTCCACCCATCCTCTAGCGGTTACTGCCTCGAAGTAGAATAAGCGAGACAAAAAATACCAAAATTTGAAAAGGGGTCTGCAGAGTTGCACCTACCTGCGACAGGTCGCCGAGCGTTAGCCTACACGCGGCGACAAAAATGTTTTCCAACATTATCGTCACCGCGTCGGTTGCCGCTCGTTGGCAGTGACGTAGGGCCGTCGCGGCGTCAATACACTCTGCGGTGGCCCCTAGTCGCCCTTCACGCCGCATCGGTCGCCATCGTCGCTGAATGTAATCGATATTGCATCACTCTGTGCTGTTCGTCGCTGCCACGCCGCGACTTCAACTCTGCAGACCCCCGAAGAAGGACTTAAAAATTTCGGGCTCAAGTACGCAACGATTTGGAAAGTTATTTCTGTAAAAGTCGCGGCGTCAATAAGACTAAAGACTTTATCACATCATCAGTAGGGTGAGGGGCTTACAATCTCGGAAATTCATCTTTAGTGGCAATATTCAATCTTTTTTTCGAAAAAAAATTATTCCCGAAATAGGCTAGAAAAAATTTACCTAGAGTGACGCGAAAATATCCGCCATCTCTCGAGAAAACCTGCTCATCAGGGGAAGGGGGGGGGCATAGGTCAGTCGAGTCACGGGCAAACGGTCTGCTTGACCCTAAGTACACCTAATTGGAAATTTTTTGAAAGAAAAAGTTTCTGATGGCCAGTTTAATCAAAGATGCTTTCCAGTCAGCAAAAACAGTATCGCACCAGGGGCCGGATTCATCAACGAAATTTGGGGTAATTTATACCCCGAGTTTAATTAACTCTACTCCATACCCCGAAATAAACCCGAAATGCGATTCATCAACATTTACCCCGCGAGAGTATCGGATACCCCGCCGACGTGTAATCAACAACCTTTTGTTCAACCGCAACCACTGATGTGACGTAAAATTGTGTCACCGAACCGCGAAAAGGTCGGAGCAGGAGCGAACGGCTATGACTGGCGGTTGCCGGTGTATCTTTCGATCACGGCCCTCGCTCTCCCTCGCCCTTTTGGCAGTTTAGACACATCACGGCCACTACACTCAAATATTCACTCGGAACAGCTCATTCAATTGAATCATATAAACACAACCTTAATAAACGTCTTCTGTTTTTAAGCTACAAAAAATGAAGTCTTCAAAAAAATCAGAAGAAGGGCCATTACATTGAAAATATGGTATGAACAATATACGGAATGGAGCCAAGGAGAATGCAGAATATTGGACGAAATATAAAAACAGCCGTAATATGTATTGAAGTACAGCCTCTCTCGCTTATGTTAGCCCGGGCGGAGCTAGCAGCGGAGCGGTTGGTCAAGGCAAAATAGAACAGTGATAAGGAAATTCGGACATGATAAACCCGATATGCCTTACATACTTCGACTCAAAATGAGGAAGAGAGGCTGTAAGTTGAATCCAAATGGGTCAATTTGCAATTCTTGGCAGTTTGATAGTAGCAAATTGCTGATTGAGCTCCTTTGTTGAGAAAATAGTATCGGATACCCGACTCCTTCAGCCGGGTATCGGATACTCCCATATATACCCCGAAATTTGGGGTTTATTTTTTGATGAATCGCAAAAATTTACCCCGCGGAGTAAACTATACCCTAAAACCAAGGTTTTATCGTTGATGAATCCGGCTCCAGAAGTCGTAGAAAGGCTGCAACCAACTTGTGGGGAAACAAAAGTCCAGCATTGTTAACTAGCTGTGGAACGTGCATTGGACGGGACGATGTTTTGATCTAGTACACAGAATAGGAGGCGCCTAGAAGCTGCTCGGGTGGCCAAGTTACTCGCGCACGGCGCTCCAGCTACAACGTGAAATCAGCAGCTTTTCGTCGCGTCTACCAGCCCAACTGCTCTTAGAGGCCTCTTGGTCTGTGTATTCAATCAATAAGCCGACGGAACTAGTTTTGTGAACGCTTTGATAACTCTAATCGTGTACCTTGCTATATGCAAAATTTGCAACGCATCAAGATTGAGAGGCTTAAAACGGCTCGTTTCGTCCAACTCAGCTCCAGACTCATTTCCAATTTCGCTGCTCTTTTCACCCTGAATGTTGGGTCTCGAATAGGTGATCACTGCTGAGAATGAGGACAACCGAATAACTCACATTGTCATGCAATTCCGGTTCCGTTTCCTTCAATCCAAGCAATGTATTCAACTCCAGTTGTTCGTTATGAATAGCATACGCCTGTTGATACCAGTATAGTGCATGCACATAATCACCCAACAACATTGAGAGCCCGGCCAGAGCTAAAAAAATCTTAAACAGACTGAGAGGTTCCAATCAATACATCTACAATTCATGCAGCCTTTCAAGCTTAAACTTACCATTTCGATTTGCAACCAATTCACGATGCAGTTGAACAACAGCTATTCTCGCGTCCTCGAAAAGCTTCCGCATGATCACATTTGGTGAAAATATCCGAAAATCAGATAAACAGTTTAGATCTCTTCGATTCTTATGGGACTCGCCTAAATACCGTCAACATTTATGCATACAAACTCAACCATTACACAGAGTCGGTACAAATCGCACTGGCACTGTTAGTTCACTTGGTTCCAATTGCCAGCGAAGTCTTCGCAAACGCAAACTACGCATTTCAGTGGTCCCGAAGGGGTGGTTCAAAGGCCGAAATCTTTCCTGAGAGTTGGTCCTGGAAAATCCATCAACAAAAAGAATTTCGGTGATTGAGGAAGCACGTAGCAGGTAAAACGGGTAGTACGCGTAACACTTGCCAACATACCCTCGCAGAGAACCGTGCAAAAGCGCGTACACACGCGTATGCACGCTCAGACACACACGCGTACCGACGCGCACAGATGCATCCACACGTATTCGCAGCCCATACACACATGTGCGCGCACGTAGGCGTGTGCACAGGTACAAGCGCACACAAACATATGCTTATGAAAACATGCTTATACACACGCGCTTGCGCACACATTCGCCTGCACTCGGACATATCCATACATACACAGCTGCACATGCGCGCAAGCACATACAGTTCATCTACGCAATCGCGTTCAGTCCGCAAAGTGCACGCTGATTGCGAAAGCGTGTTGCGGAGCGGTTTCGAGTGTCTTAGACAAGGATGTCGGATCACCAGGGCCGCGGCGAAAAAAAAAGGCAAAAACCACCCGGCTGATCCGACAAACCTGTCTCAGGATCTTTGAAACCGCGCGGCAACACGCTTTCGCAATCAGCGTACACTTTGCGAACTGAACGCGATATCGCAGATGAATTGTATACATGCGCATGCGCCCACATATGCACATATGTGTGTGCATACCGCACATACCAACACGCGCGTACACTTGCGCTTACACACACGCGTATACCAACACACACATAGCTACCCACGTACGCACATGCTTACATCCCAAATAATGGCATCCACACGCACACAACCCCGTGAGCTCGTGCGTCGACGCACACGCGCTTACGAAGCCATATTTTAATTCGCTTCATGATTGATAGCCGATAAATGAATGGGGCGTGCGTCTCCCTCGACAGCTGCCAACAGTTCGCGATTCGCGAATAACGTCGTCATAGCGATCCTCGAAGAATTAGACGGAGTACGGGGCCCCATTTGATCATTTTCTCGACTGGAATTAGTGGTGCCACCATGCACACGCACACAAACACTCACACAGGCAGCATTCGAACGGATATAACTTAAGGCTACACACTCCAGCCTTTCCTCCTTGCAGAAGCCCCTCTGTTCAGACCGACTTATAGAACCGCACGGAATACAGGAGCGGAGGAGGAGGACGTTTTCCCATACAGACTGGCACATATTCTAACCCGTCTGAAGCGGACTGTAACCCGGGTGATACCATGAAAGGAGGATATTTTCTGTGGGAGCTATACCGGGGTCACCCTTCCCTGTGGACCGTGACGAGGATGTCATCCCTGGGATTTCTGCCCTTGCCCGGTAATACTCATACGGTCAGATGACTTAACTCCGGAACCATTACACGGTTCAGGCGACAAATTTCCGGAGGTTGGGAAACCGACGGATTACGAGAGAATTCCGCAAGAATATGAGATAAATCTGCCAGAAAACGAGAAAATCACCACAAAGGAAGGCGAAATCGTTCCGTAATCTGGCAGAATTTTCCCGTATTCAAAAAAAAATCTATTCATTTTCGACAGAGACACAACATACCTGCTAAAATCGAAGCTCTGACATCATTGATGACGGAAAAGAGATCATCCACGACTTTTGGTGGGAACTTGCGAAGCTGCATAGATGAAGGATAACGCAAGCGTAAATCCGTCAACATCGCGCCCATTTTCACTCTAGACTTTTCGATTTTCGCCGAGTATAAACGTTCCTCGATCGGTGACAGCGATAGCATCACAACGTTATCCACACGGACGAACTGACCCAGCTTAAATGTAGAACATTAAGGCACTACATACACACTATTCTAAACACTATCATCTCAGTAGACAGCATTCAAGAGAGGTCGACCATAAAAATTTAGTCGACTCTTAGAACGTTTCCAAGAGAGCGATTTGATTTCTTTTAGCTGTTTCCTGCCTAGGTTTTTCATTTTAATAAAAAAACTGTTTCTGAAGATTATTTATTGATTACCTGAAGTTACAATGTATTTGCTTTGGGATAGCACCAATTTCGGCTCGAGACCATTCAATTGCCACAGTCTGGAGCAGCTGTAGCGGGCTAGTAAAGACGCGCGCAGCGAGTCGCGTACGGTCGCGCCACGTGCGAAATCGTGATAGGTGGCGCAGCGGATTTCGGGGGTATTCCATTGAATTTTCTATTTTTCTATAATATTCTATGATACAAGCGTGCATAACCACGCAGTACTTTTTGGCGTCCAGTACTCTGCATCGATCACATCCACAATTGAAACAAAATCAGGAATATAGCTCGGAAAGTGAGAATCGCCTCTTGGATCGCAATCCTAGCACATCGGCTTCACTCAAAAATTATAAAGGTGACTTATTCTCGACCTCCCGGACTTTATTCTCCACCCCACAACCGGTGCGCTCCTAGAAGGGGTTGAAACAAAAAAAAGTCCAATGAAACGTCCGTTGCGTCTAAAACTATAGCACGCAACTTTATTGGGTTGACATCCATTTTGCACCCGTTTCCCTCCCTATAAGCCAGCTTTTTTCAGAAACATTGCCTAAAAGAGTTTTTCCAATTTTCAAGAACGCTTGAACTCCAAAAAATTTTTATTTTTTCCACATTGTAAAAGTGGAAAAATAGTTGTTCTGCTTTCCCCATTGCGTAAGTAAGCGTTTCCAGCAGTGTGGTCCCCAGCCTCAGTTCACGCAACGAATTAAAAGTCAAACGAAGATGAAACGTCCTTGCGTTGTGGAAAAGAATTCGAAATAATTCCCAATTCTCAGAAATAAATTTAAAAAACCGATTCTCAGAAATAAATTTAAAAAAAACAAGCATTTACAGCAATGTAAACGCACTTTGGATTGACGCAGCGATTTTTATGTCGGCCGAAACTTTCTCCACGATTTCTTAATCTCAGAAAGGAATATCACGGACGGCATGACGTCACTTAGGCGTCTCTATATGATGAGTTTGGAGCCAGAATATTTGTTTTCCCCTCAATTTCCTCATCACATATTACAGAGTTTCGATTTCCTGAATTTTATGCTGATTTTTGTAATTATATAGCTATACGACATAGGACAATTCAGCAAGCGGCGCAACCGCAAGCGATTGGCGGAGCGCGTCTCTTCTAGCCCATTACTGCTGCCCCAGACATTACAAGCTTCAGGATGCAGTCCACTGAACTCAGCAAACATTGTATGATGGAGAGCGGAAAATTTGATTTTTGAAAATTTGAATATACGACTCTCAAACCAATCGACTTATCTTCGCTGAGGAGTCCGTAACAGTATACTTTCAATAAGAGTAATGAGGGTCCTGAGCTGTCACCAACAGCCTAGTTATACTACAGCTGCCGCTGGCTTCCTCAACAGGCCTGTTAATCGCTAATTGTGAAATCTGACCAATTGCAGAGGTGTCAGCGGCAGCGACACTAATGAGTATAACTATACCCTGAGGGTCTACCATATTCGGTAACGTAAACCGGATGCGCGCTGCTTCGCTTATGTGACAACAGCGACACGTAAGTCTGAGTCCGCATGACAAGCAGAAGGCCTACTCGAATTCGGCCACGTTTAAAGACATCGCTCTCAGAAGCGAACTTGGAGAAAGAAAAAGCAGTAAGCATCGCGGCGTCGACCAGAAGAAAGTTTAATGTTCATGCGGAACCTACTCACGCCGTATCAAAGAGTTATTATACTACATGCTTCAACCAAAGTTAGATTGTGTTGTCGTACCTGATCGGCGACATCCTTTTTGGAGTTTCTCCACATCAACTGATTCATCAAAGAGATAAGCATGCATTTCGCGCCATCAATAGTCCACGAGTTATAGATATAGTGCTGCCAAACCGCATCGATGTCATAGGGATATACTCCGATGAAGCACAGAAGTCCATAAAGATCTGCCAAAATGCAAGCTAGATCATATTCAACCACAGCGCCGCCGATAAGCATGAAGAAATCGTTCACCATTGACTGAGGTAGAAAGAGGCGTTCCCGTAACACACCAACGATGCCGCGAGCTTAGCATTGAGCACATTTTGGCAGCTGCATTCACTTTACTGGATACAAGCTGCGATTCATCCAAGCAGATCTGAATAGACTCAACATAATTTGAAGTGAGTTATGGGTAAAGCCTAGTTTTGACGGCAGGTGGTCGCTGCGGCCATGCGAGGGACAACTGTTCTTTTTTCATCGCGTGTAATGGAAAGCCGCTCCAGTTGTGATCGCTTCGTCGCAAACGTCCTCACCGCTGGGTCGCGGCGACGAAATCCTATGTTTTACTGCATCGCTGCTTGAAGAGCGATTCTCAATGGTCGCTGGCCATCGCTCCATCGCGGTCAAAATGGCAGCGATGGAGCGATTGCCAGCGAATGACACGTTTCGTCTAGTGAACGGTGACCCTTTCACATGACAAGATCAGTGTTTTCAAGTCGAAACGCGTTATTGATGAATACCAGCCATTAATTTCACTGATTGATTGAATTTCTTCTATCATCTGTGGGTCTATGCACTATGAACAGAATCACTGCCGCTACTACATCGCTGCAGCAGCGGGTGCAAAATCGCTGCGATGAAAAACAGCAGCGATGCAGTAAAAACTAGGCTTGAAGACATCGTTCGTGCTAAAAATCAATTTTCATTTTTCAGGCTCAATTTCATGATTGAGCCCGGTAGACCACACTGGTAAACTTTGGCGCGTCAAAAAAGTTGGGCAATGAGGTTGGAAGGCGTCAAAGATTAAGATCCGCCACCAATTCTCACCAGTCATCTAGCACTTTTTCCTAGAATGTTGGTGCGACCGTAAGAAAAAATAAAAAATTGTTACAGCACGAACTCCACATACAGAAAAACTCCAAAAAATGACAGTGACGAGGCCTCCAGAAGCAGAAAAACTTCAAAAAGGATTTTGGAGCGAAATTCAAATTCGTATTTACAACGTGTTCCGATTGACTTTTCTTCCCAAATGAAGGTTTTTCTTGAGCCTCTTCGACATTTTCGTTCACTAGAGAGGCCAAGCTACACAAAAACATGAAAAAATAATATACGGTTTTCTGCGCGTACGATGCCTTTAAGTCAACCCAGGATACAGTGGTGGACACATACTGTCATTCTCGGGGCCAAATCCCGGTCCGCGTTTGCGGACTACGGCTATTGCATCATGCGACATGTGATAATCTTGCTGGGACCAATTGGTCGCGGCACGATTCACCTCTCTCCAATCACGATTAACACGCTTCGCATGATGCAACAGCCGTAGTCCGCGATTACAGACCTGAATTTGGCTCCGATTACGATAGTACTCAAGATCCATTATTGCACCCAAGAAATACTAAAGGACTACCCGGTCTTCTGCATCGAAAAATCTAATTAGGTGTACTTCTGAATATTTCCAAATCGATGTTCGTTTCTGCTATACCCTGTCCCAAACGAGATGGCAAGCGTAGAGCCCAAAGGAGCAGCGCGCCGCCCTCTGCGTCTCTGACATTTTCGTATTTTTGAACGTTTTTCAACTTTCTCACTTCATTTTCTTACATACTTCATTGCTCTTGTGCGTTCTTTTCTCCCGAAATGCTCGTGATATTCACTCTCGATACATATTTTGTTCTTCACGTGGCAGGGAAAGTTTTTCAGGATATGGATAACAGGTCGGAGCACACAGAGTCGTCTAACCCATCGATTTCACCGTAAACTCGATACAACGGAGCTGCTTTAACTTGTCTGAGGCCATTACTTCCCTTCATTGTTTGGTTGCAGTCTCTATAGTGTCTCAGACAACTTTTAACATCGATCCAGGTGCTTCAGGTCGCTGATGATGTCAGAGACGCAGAAGGCGGCGCGCTGCTTCTTTGGACTCTAGGCTTGCCATCTCGTTTGGGTCAGGGTATACACAGCTCTTCAAGCCAAGTTACGGAGCTTTCTCAGTAGCGCGAATTCACCTTTTGAGGGCAATCAAGCAATTTTTAAAGGCAGCAGACACGCTCAAAAATGGTATCGATTTTACGGCATAAATCAAAGGTTTGGAGCTGGATGTATTAGGAACTGACCAAAAAACGAACGAAAAGTGTGGGCAAATAGAGGAATAACGGTTATTTTGTTATCGAGTGAAAGTGGACGAGTTTAACGGCGCGCGGTTGAAACAGCGAATATTAGCAACAAATGGTTGAGATAGAGAAGCCGATATACTCTTACAGCCTGTACTGGAACGTTAATCACGTTGGAAGCATCAAAAACCAGCCAAAGTGGCCGTATTAATACTATCAATCTGGACGAGTTTGTATTTTGGGGCGGGGTTGCAGAAGCTCAGGGAGGGGTTTGCAGAAATTTTTCGATTTGCAATGCTCGAATTTAGTAGTTTTGACTCGTTTTTGACGCTGCCAACGGCGTGTGCGCTCCACTAGGGGCCATACGACCCAATTAACGTAGCTATCTCAACAACTTTTTCGAGCGTGTCTGCTGCCTTAAAAATGTTCAGAAAAAGGCTTCAAAATTTGTTCGAAACTTCTTTCTGGGGTTAGGCTCCGTCCATACATGGCTAGAGCGTGCGATTACGCAGAATCGATGGTCATTATGAGCACACGATTCGCTAGCCGCTCACAGGCGCTCCTTCTCGCGCTCCTTGGCCCGCTCGCTCTCGCGCGCTTGCACCAGTACCTGGAAGCAAGCAGCAAGTTTCAAGCTTACTGCTCCATCACTGAAGCAGGTGGCATTAAATCTGTATCAAAAATACTGCCCTTGTCTTTAATAATCCCACCACGGAAGCCGAAAACCGTAGAAAATCATCAGCCGTTGCGCCGACTCGAGCGATCGACCACCTGATCAAACGTTTTCAATCGAATCAACACAAGGTAGGGAGTGTTTGCCTAAGTTAATTTGCGGAAACGGGCTGTTCCAGAGTTGAGGAGCGTCAAGAGGCGCATAGCAGCGGGAATGCCCGCTCTCGCGTCGCATGGACGCTGCCTTACTCCGTTTCCTCACTACGATTCAGGGGTCCGTTTGTCGATATTCTAATGTTCAGTATAGGCTTTGGTGGATACTACGACATTAAATTTCGTAGGATTTGATCACAAAGCGCGCGGGGACGCTTTTCGAGTCTTTTTTGTCCTTTTTGAATAACTCGCTTCAAACTCTTTGTGCGAAACGAGGGTGACATTCATGATCCTGGCGTTGGGCGCTACCTAACGGCATAGCCACTGTCGGGGTTCCGCTGAGAACTATAGAAGTTTCTCAATAAACCGGGTCTCTATATACGGTAGACACAGGGATACACAGACAGAGTTCGGAAATCGACACATGCGTTTCTGTAACTTTTAAACGGGTGGTGAGGGAAAGTCCGTGATTAGCCCGGAGCTCAACATTTAGGTGAGAATCGTAAAAACTTTGGCATTGCAACGAAAATTTGGGAAGGGGATCTTAGAAAACTGCAAAAATTTTGGTCATTGCGAGCAGGGATCACAGGTTTGCTGAGGTTCTACACTGCGGCCGGCTCCACCCTTGATGGAACCCAATTTCGCTTTTCTGCGAATTGGTCATCTGAACAATATAGCCGCTGTTGCAGCAGTGGCTGGGAGATAATCGTGCCTGTAGTTCATGGCCCTAGCACGGTTGCCTGTGATCCCAGGATGATTTTGCTTACAATGCGTATCACAACAGCGGTTGCTCGCAAGTGCGGACCGGGACGGTACGTACCCTAATCTCCGCCAAAAAACATAGATCTGAAGGATTCCGCGACAACCATAAGACCGAGATCATAATACCAGCGACGAGCGTTATTGCATATCAGGCATATCGATTTTCGTTGGATATAGCTGGAAAACATTGCTGATGCATAGCGCTGTGAACGGTTCGTGAGATATGCGCTATAAGATTGATTGGGTCCCTCTCTTTCCAGCATAGCAATTTGTGCGGCCTCAGGCAAATCTCACTGATGTAATCTAAATAAAAAATTACGAAACTCGCAATTCAGGTTTTTTAATGCTAATCTTGCAATTAGTTTTTGAAAGGAACTCTATTCTATTTATTTTCACAGCCTTTGTAACGCCGATTCCCAAACATTTTTGGTATTCACCACTATTTCCGCGAGCTGGCTGATGGGTATGCGGCTCCCCTAATCCTGGCGCCCGAAACTGTGGCCCACCTCGATGATCATTGAAACGTGAGCCCAACACAAATATGTCACTGCTTTACAATCGCAGCACTGAGCCCACTCTATGTATATGTCGCAATGCACCTTTCTCCTGGGTCTGACCAACATCGAGCAAGTCGCAGTTCTCGATTTCTCCAATCAGCCACATGGTTAGAAAAAAAGGTGACTGCCGCGAGCGCTGGCCCGATTCCACCACGGCAGAGTGGATGCATTACAAAAAATGTGCAAGCAGCACGGATCGTACTGATACTTTGTGTTCCTTTATATGCGTTGGCGCAAATTCGGTGCAACGTGCGCACCGAGTTTGCGCTAACGCACAATAGGAACCGCAAAGTATAGAAAAGCTTAGTGCAGATTTTACTGTCGCTTTACCGTAGACTCCTGAACTCACACGCCAAAAATTCACAGCAAGAAGAGGACTCGGAAAGTTCTCAGCGATTGAGTGACGTCCTCTCTTCATCGTTCCTGTCACATAATAAAATCTATCAAATTAATTTCGAGAATAATCAATTAGATCATCACTAACTTAACGAATCTGGGTTATAATGAATCTCCTTCCGTAATGTTTCATAGGTGGATAACACGATCTCATGCGAATTCAGATATGCAGGGTGCTTGTACCCCTCCATACCGACACCATAATAAATCTAAAGGAAGAACTGGTTAATTTCCTCCTCTTCACTAGAATACATTTGGTAATGCTTCCTACTCCACCAATCAAGATAGAGAAACAACAGTAAGTATAAAACTCACATCTACACTAACTTCCTCACAATGCTTCCTGATCTCTTCGTACCACTGACGCAACAGCACATCTGGGACAACAATTAGCGTCGTAGAAATCTTGAATCTCTTACCCTGAAAGAATGGAAACTTTTGACTTCTTTGCATCAGAGCCTTTCTACACGGAATTCCAATCGCTAACCTCCTTCGCAAAACAACTTGGACACCACCGAGGGATTTTACCCTCATTGAATTCCGCTCGCCAATGCACCTAAAAAACAACTTTTAGCGCAGTCTGTGCGCACAGAACGACGTCCGACTTTCTTGCGACCTCACGTCGCGGTGAGGTAGCGCGCAATGCTTGCACTTTTGGGGTGCACCTAAAAAGGTTGAATGCGCCTGAAATTGGCTCTGGATCCGGAAAGGCGGGACCCTGGGCTGACCATATCCCCACTTCAAAAAAAAGGTATGCTATCTGACATAACAAATCGTCCACTCGCAGGACATCTCCACCTCTAAGGATGAATGGTGTGTTTGGTGATTCCAGCAAATGAGAACCACCATAGATTTTTCAGAGCGTGTATGAGTAGGTCCGTGGCTTATTTCTTTCAGAAAAACATTTAAATTCAAACCGCGGCTGGCGTGGCGGTTGAAATCTCACCAGCGGCTGGCTAGTAATAACCAGCCAGCCGCTGGTGAGATTTAAACCGCCGTGCCAGCCGCGGTTTGAATTCAAATTGTTTTTTTTTCTTGAGAAAACAAGCCATGGACGAAACTATACTATTATGATGCCATGATTTGTAGCTTAGGTTCGTTGGGGTGTAAACCGAGAGGTGAAGGTTCTTTAGGATACCTGAGTGGGAAATGGTGAAGGCTCCCTCTAGACCTGCATCTTCAAAATTTAACGTTTCCTTAGTCCTCTTTTTTGCATTCAGTATATTTTTATTTTCAAGTATTGAATTTGAAACATAATTTTTCATTAGGTGACCGCCTTTTAAAATCACTATTCTTGATAAAATGATCTGCTAAAGTCATGACAAATTTCCTTTGAGCTGTCTTGAAGTCGATTCTCTCGGATTATTCTCCGAATTCTCGCTCAAAAAATTTTTGCCCTCGAAGATGGATCCTTAGAAGTAGTTGTTTCCGGAATCTCCACGAAACCCTGAGTTGAATAATGTTTTAGATTAGAGAAAGTACATTCCCTATCTCGCAGCAAATTTCAATTTATGCAATAACATTTTTCACTAAAAGCAAGTATTTCTTCCTCCCTAACTTTTTCTACCCTTAAAGACAGCTCTTTGATGTAGGCTCTTTTTGAAATCCTCACGAAATTCTGGATCGAATAGCGTTTTCAGGTTCAGAAAATACGTTCCCAATCTTCCAGCGGATTTTAGTTTATAAAATGCATTTTTCCGCCTAAAGGTATCGATTTTTCTTTATAGCTTTCTAACATTTGAAGATGGACCTCTGGTGAAGGTTGCTTTTAGAATCTCTAAAAAATTCTATGTCGGCTAGGGTTTTCAGGTTTGAGAAAGAAATTTCCAGATCCTTCAGCCTAACTCATATTTTGAAATAGCAGTTTTTTGCTCACCACTCTTTAACCCTCAAAGATGGTGTCGTGGTGACTGTTTTTTTAAACCTCCGTAAAATTCTGCGTCGAATGATATATCGCGTTCCTAGCTCTACTTGCTCCATACCCCAACCAGCTCGGTGGAGCCGACCCCCACTGTTAGGTCCAGTGAACCTCTGCGACTCTCATTTACACCACACAGACGAGAGCTTCCAAAGGAGATTATTATTGAGCTCAGCTCCACCGATCTGGCTAGCTTACGGAGCAAGTAAGGATAAGGACCCGACATATCATATCGACAACGCAGAATTCTACGAAATTTCGAAAACAACCTTTACCACTAAACTACCTCTAACGGTTGAAGAGGCATAGGGGGAAAACTGGTATTTCATGAAATGAATTAGGCTGAAGGATGGGGAAAATACTGTTCGAACGCGAAAACAACAGTCGACGCGGAATTCTACGGAGATTCTGAAAACAACCTTCATGAACGCGTAAAAAAGTTATGAACGAAAAACCGATAACTTCAGGCAAAAAAGGGCACATTATAAACTGAAATCGTTTGGAAGAATGGGTACATTTACTTCAAACCTGAAAACGCTATTCGAAGCGAATTTTCTGAGGATTCCAAAAACAGCCTTCACCAAAGGGCTATCCCCAAGGGTGAAAAGGTTATGGACGAGAAACCGGTAATGTCAACAATCCCAGCATGAAAATGACTTGCACGGATTTCGGTTCACTTTGATTCTTTTTCGGGCCTTGTCACCACACTTTACCGGTTTTCCCAGAGGTGAAGGTTTCCTCCTTAACCTGCCCAGAGGTGAAGGTTGGTGGAGTACCCGGCAACACCCAACGAAGCTATGATTTGTAGCCACTGCATGAGACTACGAAAGACATAAGACATGCCACTCCACTTCGTACCCAGGTTGTGCTTGCCGCACCAAATGTTTGGTCGGTGGTATACTAAGCCGCTATAATGAGCGACAGGCGCATCGTCCGGGACCGCGCAGCAAGACACCACGATATCCCTGCTGTCACTGCGGACTATCTGCTCAACATGCAAGCATTCAATGTGGCGGTTGCCTTGGCTGGGTGCACCTCAAATGTTCGGGATTGTCCAGCTATGATGACTACACTCATGCTTACTGTTGTATGTCTTGCTCTGTAAATCCTCCTAGGGTTCCTCAACATGGTCTTAGCATTTATCAACTAAATATCAATGGCCTACGTGCCAAACTTGCTGAACTCACAGTGTATGTAGATCGCACTCAACCTGATGTCATTCTCCTGCAGGAGACCAAGCTTAGCATCTCTTCCTCCTCCCTCCCCCGTCTCCCCGGTTATCTATCCTATCATGTTCCACGTACTTCCCATGGCGGTGGTGTTTCAACTTTTGTAAAATCATCTATCTCTTCTCACATTATTGCTCTTCCCGATGATGATGTTGTTGAATGTCTTGGAGTTCATATTGTATTACAAAGTGGCCCCCTTGATATTGTCAATGTCTATATACCCCCCACCACATCCTGTCCCATTTCATTTGATCCCACGCCTTACTTACATGATGTCCATGCTGCTTTATCATCAAGTTCGGTTGTAATAGCTGGTGATTTTAATGCTCATTCTCCTTCGTGGTTTTCTCCTCTAGAGCCTGATAATTGAGGTGAACTCATTGAGCTTTTCGCTGATGATTGTGATCTTGTTCCCATCAATGAGGATTCTCCCACTCGTCTTCCAGCGGTGGGCAGACCCTCCTCACCCGACTTCACGTTTGTATCATCCTCGCTAGCTATTTCCTGTACCTGGTCTACTGATGTGGCACTGGCCAGTGATCATGTTCCCATAATTATATAATTGGATCTGTCACTTAATAGTTTGCTTGCTCCGTTCTCTGGCTCTCGTTGTAAGTCCTATTCTAATTATCGTTAGGCTAACTGGGACTTATTCAAAGAGTTATTGCTCAGCCAGGCGGCCAGCTACCCATGGAACGGCTCAGTCTACGACAAGGAGAAGTTCATAGTGGATGCCATAGGACGTGCTACCAAAGCTGCTAATCCTACTGGACGTGTAAGGACTTTCCACCTGGACGTGCCCAGTGAAGTGCTTGAACTAATCACTATGAGAGATGAAGAGCGAAGATCGGACCCCAATGATCCAGCGATACAGCAGCTGTCAGAAAACATCACCGCATTGCTAAATGAACACAAGCAGCAACGCTGGAAAGAGCTCACCGAGTCGATCGATTTTACCGTGGATGCCAAAAAAGCCTGGACCACCTTCAAGCGACTTTCAGGCAAAAAGATGAGTACTGACCTCAACATGCTCGAGTTTCCGTCTGGAAGATTCGAGCACGGATACAAGGCTGCTTGTCTGCTCGGCAAACTATTTGCATCTGCGTCATCGCCTCGGGATAAGCAACACAGACGAACAGTGCGAGCAATCAGGAAACTCAGTCGACTGGATGTCCCTGCTATCTCACCTTCCGCCATCGACAAGGTCATCAAATCGATGAAAAATTCGCGTGCTGAGGGACCCGACGGGATTTCGGCTGTTCATCTCAAACATATTCCTGAATCCTATTACGAACTGCTCTGTGATCTTATTCATTCGTCTTTCAGTTCTGGTGTTATTCCGGCCCGCTGGAAACAAGCTGTCGTCATTCCCATCGCCAAGCCAGGCAAGCCGCCGGATAAGGCTGCCTCCTACCGCCCCATTTCCGTCCTCTCCCCCCTTGCCAAGCTTGCGGAAAGATTCCTCAATCCGCTCCTCCAAAGCAGTCTACAGCACAACACCCACCAGCACGGTTTCAAGAAGGAGCATTCCACAGTCACAGCCCTGACGTCGATTACCGAGCACATAATCGCTGGATTTAACCGCAAGACCCCGGCTGGTAGAGGCCTCGTCGTTGCCATAGATCTTACGGCGGCTCTTGATAGCGTCAGTCTTCCGCTCCTCTCAAAATCGATTCTGGAATCGGACATGCCCAGTTGGTCTAAAAGATGGATTAATAGCTTTATCAAGAACCGGTCTATTCGTGTAAAGTTCGACGGACATCTGTCGTCTTCGGTTCCTCTGAAAGCCGGTGTCCCTCAAGGCGGAGTGTTATCCCCTAGCCTATTTTCGCTTTTTCCATCTGATATTCCTGTTCCACCAACTGGTATTCATCTGTGCCTGTACGCTGATGACATCACCATCGTAAGCACGGACTCAGTTATTGATCGAGCCACTGCTACCATGAATGACTACTTACGGACCCTGGCAGTGTATCTTAAATCAAAGTCGCTGACTGTCTCTGCCTCCAAATTAAGTGCTACTCTATGTACAACGGCTACTATTGAACATCGGCTTCATCCCAGAGTCATGTGGGATGGCCACGAGCTGCCACTGTCTAAGCATCCTCGACTATTGGGAGTTTTCCTGGACCCCTCTTTAAGATTTCATGAAAATACGCGTATACGAGCTGCCTCTGCCAACTCGCGCAACAACATTCTCCGCGCCTTGGCTGGAACCTCGTGGGGCAGCACGAAGGAGGTACTACGTACGACTTATAGAGCCATGGTCCAGCCGGTCTTGGAATACGGCGCCCCTATTTGGACTCGACATCTCTCTGAATCCTCTTGGTGCAAGCTGCAGAGAGCACAGAATACTGCCCTCAGGCTTATTACTGGATGTCACAAATCGACGCCTATTCCGCATCTTCATCAAGAAACCGGCCTACTCCCTATAAAACAGCACTGCTTACTCCAGTCTCAGCAGTTTCTCATAAGTATTGTCAAGAGCCCGACCCATCCAAACTACAATCTTCTGTCGTCCGACCCCCAACCAAGAAACATACACACGCCGCTCAAAGCTTCCCTGTCTGATGTCGATAAACAACGCTGGGCTACATCCGAGCTATCCCGCAGAAGACTCCAGATGGCGGAGCATACGCGCTTTGTGGCAGAGTACCTGTCTGATGCTCAGCTCAACCCAATTTATGGCGGCGTGCCCCCACGAGTCGACGACAGCGAAGCCGATCTACCGAGACGCACCCGAACAATCCTCGCTGGTCTGCGATGCGGCCACTCCACATATCTAAAGGCCTACGCTCAACGGATCGATCAGTCAGTCCCTGATAGATGCCCTGATTGTGAATGTGCTGGACATGATTCATTGCATCTATTTTCATGTCCGGCCAGACCTACAATGTTATCTGCTCGAGATCTAGGGTACAAGCCGTGTGAAGTGGCTAGCTTCCTACGCCTTTGATGCGATGCTCTGTTCATGGCTGAGAAGAAGACAGGCGCATCGTCTAAAACAGACCGCAGCAGAAACAACGTCATGGCAATGGTATCAGCCATCGTACCAGCGTCGTGGCACGCGCGCGTCGCAGTGACGCGTCGTGGAGGGCTGACATACTTTGAATGTGCACACCTGTCGTGACTTTCGTCCGACTTGTTCCTTGCTGACGTCATCCTCAACGCAGGGGCGGCAGAGTGCATAGACACCGGGGCCTGGCGGCGTGCCAGTACGGTCAGGAACATTCTAGAGCAGGCAGAGACGCAGAGGGCGCAGGCGACCAGAGCCCCGCCCATCGATTACCATCATTCGTCTCGTCGTGGTGCGCGTCCGCCGGCTGCTCCGTCAACACCAAAGCAGTCGA
The DNA here is from genome assembly GCA_029168955.1 of Aplectana chamaeleonis. Classification (NCBI taxonomy): domain Eukaryota; kingdom Metazoa; phylum Nematoda; class Chromadorea; order Rhabditida; family Cosmocercidae; genus Aplectana; species Aplectana chamaeleonis. Next base: position 439,760 of record JAPDOI010000256.1, on the reverse strand, counting down.
GTCCGAGCTCTCCTGCTCCCGATGGATCGTCATCAGCCCAGCGAGCCGTAGCTCGCTGGCCAAAGCTGGCCTATGGCCGCAGTCAACATCCGGCCGGAGCCGAAGTCATCAGGTGGCCTAATTCCGTTCTGCCTAGGAAGCAGACGCCCGAAGGGAGGGCAATGGCGCAGGGGGCCGTTGCCTCTGCCCCGCAGTCCCGGTGCCGTGACACTCGTCCCACCGAAGTGACGCGGAGGAAACGCAGCGGTCCGGAGGCACCACTTAGGCCGACCCCTAGTAACTGGGAGGAGAGTCCGCACTTGACCCGTAGGACCGTTGTATCTAAGAGAGGTTAAACGCATCCGACTATCTGGTGTTCTGTTGTGTTGCAAGATACAGACAACGTGGCGGTAATATCCGCAGGCTACGGCCTTATTCAGTGCAGTCGACAGCCCGTGTGTATTTTGTGTTATGTTCGCTTTGGAGTCGCGAACCAGGGCGCCGAGGTCGACAAGATGTATTTGTGACGTAAACACTGATGAGTATTATGTGGTATATATGTGTCAGCTCAAACAGGGCTTGGGCCTTTGTGTGTACGTACTGTACCCGCAGTGGCAGTGTAGGTATAGAGCGAGCATAGCGTGCAGAGTCCTGTCGCAGGTGTCCCCCAGACCGTGACGGGCGGGTCTGTCACCCACACCGCCGATGCAAGGAGCTTGGCGGACCCGCGCGTCGCGACATGGTGCATCTAGCTGGGGTTGGTCGTGGGGAAACCCACGGCTGGCCTTAGTGATCGAACCCTGCACGCTTCGCGCAAATGCGAGAAGGTCCCATTATTTTGTGTGTTTACCTGTTTGACCGTTTGTTTCAGGCTGATCTGTGAACCAGCCGTCATGGAGTGGTCTACGAAGGAGGTTCGACTGGGAGTAGAGCACTTACCACCCTAGTGCCGTCGTCGCTAACCCCTGTTGCCTGTGGTGGCAGCAGCCCGGCAGGGGGACATGGTTGCGACATTGCGGCGGCGGTCACTGCCATGGCATAGGGAACGGGAGTAGAAACCCCTCGAGGACTGTGTGTTGATTGTCAGTAGGTGTCCTCCCACCGGCGCGGCCGTGTCGGGGTGCCGGAGGATCCATAGGCCCTACTCGCAGCTTCGCATGGAAATCGGCCGCATCACTCGGTCCGCAAGTGCTTCATGATCCTGTAATAACTCCAGTCTTGTTAACACTCGGTCTATATTAATCTCTCTGTTCACATATCTTCCATCACAATATGCGCCACAACATCACACCATCAACCCCCTCTATCACACATTTACACTCATGTCCCTCGTAATATCTCATAAATTTCGCATTTGTCTGTCTATTTGCTGAATAGGCCATCCTCGTTTATTGCCGCGTAGGTCGCCGTTGGGAGCTCTCGGCCAAGGGCTACCCTCGGCATAGATTTGTACATAACAGTATTTTTCAGATTTGGGAATTCGCAGTTTGACCAACTGCACAGTTGCCTACAACATCATGGAACGGTGCGTGCAAAGCATGCCTCACCAACACGCTTACAGTGCTCCAGTTTGCCAGAGGCAAGGTGATGATCAAAATCAGCTCGCGACGATGCAAACAGCTCGACAACGGAGCAGACCGCAGACGCAACCCACACGAGCGCATTATTCCGATTGTCGGACGGTCAGTCCAATCGCAAATTCCACATCCGGCACCTTTTGGCCATAATATAACCCCACGGAATGGGATTCCGAGCGGCCCCGTGCCTGCTAATGCGCCGGTTGAACCAGCTACCCGGCTGGGAAAGCTGACGCTGGAACCCTTCTACGGGGATATCAATAAATTTCGCCGGTTCTGGACTGCCTTTGAACTCACCATTCATGACAACGGTCTTTATAACGCAGCTCCATCCGAGAGAGCCATGATGGACAAATTCGAACTGCTACAGCTCGAGCATCGAACAACAAGTCGCTAAAGCGATCTACAGCACACCTGTATCCGTTGGAAATACGCTCGTCTACTGAACCTCTCGAGGTTCAACGTCAGGCTACGATAGAACTACAGCCTCCTCGCGTTCAACCACGGAGACGTGCAGAAACATCGCACAGATTCATCAGGTGTACTTAGATATGCCTTAAAACGCACTGCTTTAACCTCTTCTGGCTCGTTCTAGCCAAAAAACCGCAGTTTCCAGTGTTTTTATATCATTCCAGGTCGACACGTGAGTTAACGTGCTCCAACACAACGTGGCAAACGCGTCGCGGTCGTATCTCATCCGCGCGCGGCCACGCCGATCGAGCGGTAGCCGCCTCATTTCGAAATCTTCGGCGCCCCTCGTGGTCGATTCTGGATTCGCTGGTCAGCTGTTGGTTATTTGCAGGACTGTTTACTCGGATTCGACGCAATACCTATTCTACTGGTAGTCAGGTACCCCGCTTTCAATTTTCATCTATTTTGCTGTGTGTGCAGCGCATAATTTGATTTTGCGTTTACTCGCGCTTTATTTTTTGGATTTGACTCGCACTTCTCGTTTCTTGCCAAAATCACATTTTCTGATTTTCGCTTCTTATGTGATTTGGCTCACCCCGCATCTCTCACAGTGGATGACCCCTTCATCTTTATTGCCCGCATTTTCATCTCTCAGGTGTCCTCCTCGAATTCCGCTGGAGTTACGCTCCTATTCTATACATCTAGTTTCTAGTTAATACCCTTTTTGACCCTTATGCGCCCACTGTGATCTACCGCACACACACAACCCCCCTACCGCACGCAAACCTGACTTTCCTTAACAATCACCCTTTCACCCCAAATTTTCTATTGTAGTATAATTCACACTTTTTGTTTAAACTTTTTCGTTTTTCAGCGCAGAGAATCCCTTTGATGCAGGGGAACCTCTGCCCAAATTTTTTCAAAAATCCCAAAACTTGTAAAATTTTCAATTTTTTCCTCTTCCTTCATGCATCATTTCGCAAATTTCGTTAATTATTTTTTTGTTTTCAGCGCAGGCAAACCCTCAATTACGGGGGAACCCCTGCGCAAATTTTTCTAAACACCTAAAAACTTATACATTTTTTTTCTCTCAAACACATCCAACAAACAACTTTTCATAATCTTTATTCAACACAAACAACAGTAGTATCTTCTCATCATAGCAGCTTAAAAAACATCCGCACCTCACTGGTGCACTCACCTCTCCCATCATTATCAACATATTTGCGTGCACGTTTCGCGCATTCATCGTCATTCACGCTTATTCTTCTGTTGGTTTACCACGTTACCGCACTCGTTTCTTTTCAGAAAACTTGTGTACCGTGCCCTGAACCAGCACACAGCGTTCACGATGAACAACGATCAATATATGTCCAACTCGCAGCCACCGCCATCGGCTACACCGGAGACGTCGCATCAATTTACGATTGCGCAGCAGTTGCACCAGCTTCTGCAAAATGCTCCGCAGGTACAGACACCGCTGCTTCAGCAGCTCGCAGCTGAGCTTTCAGCGGCCAACGCAGTTCTCCAGCCAACCATCGCTAGCGCACATGCCATCTCTTCCGCTAGCACCGCATCGGTGGGACCTGCTTTTCAGGCCAACTTCGCTCACAATCCACCGCCTGTTACCTTCGCAGAGTTATTGCCGTCTCTGAGGGACACCAACACCCTATGCAGAAACGTGCAAGCTTATCTCAAGGACCTGCAAAATATGGAAAGCACTCCGCAGGGCACTCAAGCCTTCGAGTTGCTTACAACCATACGCAGTCACCTTGACAATCTCTACGAAAAAGCGCAACACGGTTTTGCTCAACATCGCAATGACTCTTATTACAGATCAACAACCGAGAGTCGAACGAGCGTTGGAAGCGCACGAGCTTACCATCGGCGACATTCAAAACGCATTGATCACAACTACAGACCTGATCACCGCCGCATCAAACAACATCCCGGTGCTACAGGAAGCAGTTCGTGAACATTTTCGCACTGTCGTCGCTCAGCAGCAGCATTCTATCAACGCTGCATCGGCTCCAACGTTCAAAACTAAGAGCAAACCAACCGCATTTTTTCAGGCAAGCGCAGTGCTTCTCCAGCACGTTCTGTCGAGTCTCAGGACCGCCGTCCGTCTACTTCGGGCCCGGTCTTCTTGACTCCGGCACCCAAACTATTCGCACGTTCCAATTCCCCAGCGCAGCCGTTTCAGCCTGTACCGCAGCCAGCTCCCGTCGCGCCCCCAGCCTGGGCCTCAGCCCATTTTTCCTGATCGTCCCGCCGGCTGGCAACCGGCCCCGGTCAAGGAAAACCCGGAGGGATCGCACACACGCTGCTTCTTCTGTCACGACAGACACTTCTCGACAGGCTGTCAAAACTATCCGCGTCTGGTCGAACGCGTTATGGTCCACGCACGCAGAGGTGGTTGTTTCATCTGTGGTGGTAAGCACGGCGAAAGCGCATGTGAGTCCGTACGCAAGTGCAAAGCTTGCCGCTCGGATCGCCACCACACCGCCTTCTGTGCCTTCAACAACCATCCTAACGCGATCACCGAGCTGGAACATTGGTCACATGGCGACTTGCTGGATGAAGGACGTAGGATTGCGGGAGAAGTGAGACACAAGCTCGCTATGGCGAGACTTAGGTCTCAAAAGTAAGTTTATTTGTTAAAAGAGTTATTTAGTTCTAACACCTTCGCATTTTTCATTTCTCACCCTCGCATGAATCGATTTTCGTGTTAGTAACTTTCGCATCTTTCGGCCTTTTTATTGTCTTTCTTAAAAAGACACCAAGATCGACTCGCAGAGGACTCTTTTAAAAAACAGTTGTTATAGTCAGGGTAGGGCCTCATGCCCACCTCCTATATATCCACGTATGCTACCTTATATCGCACTCACGGGTTTTTCATGATCTTCGCACTTCCGGTAATTAAGCATACGGTGGAAGCAGTACGTGTACTACGCATTGTCTGGTCTTACAGTCGCAGCGCCGTGTTTTTAGAGACACGTGCTGCCAACTGTTTTACGCGCATTGACAGGTCTTTTGGACCAAGCGGAGGGAGGCCGCTTTCCTTTTATTTTCCTTTTAGCTTGACCCAGGGTTCAGTTACAGCCTTCGGGCTAGTGCCTTGCCCCTCCTTTGGGTCTCGTGTCACTGGCGAGGTTCTTCCTCCCCCTCGCGCAAAGTACTAGTCTATGACCTCGTGCACTTACGCACTGCCCAGTAGTTTAAGCCCACAACTTTTGTTGGTGGTGAGGTGGTGGTGTTGTGGTGTTTCGTGGTCATCGTCAAAAGAAGAACTGTGCCTTTTCCATCTTCGGCACCCGTCAATCATGTACTTTGTTTGCTCGACCGATAAGAGCACAGTGATATCGTGTAAATAATCTGTATATATATATATTTGTTGAAAATCGGAGAGCGTTTTCTCTCATAGGTGACTCGTAGGTCGTAGGGCCCTGGTCATGTATAGGTCAACGTCTACAACATCGACCCCCCGGATCTCCTCTCCTTCCATTGGTTTCACAGCGCACTGGACAAGCCGTCTCAGTCGTCATCAACATCGAGCGCTGATAGGCCCATGCGATCGTCGGTACCCCCTAGGTGGTGTTTGTATTATTGCTTCCCCGTGGTGTCTCCGTATACCTTGAGGCGCGCGCAGGTTCAGTCCTTTTCTGGGCCCCCAGTGTCGTGACTTTCGTCCGACTTGTTCCTTGCTGACGTCATCCTCAACGCAGGGGCGGCAGAGTGCATAGACACCGGGGCCTGGCGGCGTGCCAGTACGGTCAGGAACATTCTAGAGCAGGCAGAGACGCAGAGGGCGCAGGCGACCAGAGCCCCGCCCATCGATTACCATCATTCGTCTCGTCGTGGTGCGCGTCCGCCGGCTGCTCCGTCAACACCAAAGCAGTCGAGTCCGAGCTCTCCTGCTCCCGATGGATCGTCATCAGCCCAGCGAGCCGTAGCTCGCTGGCCAAGCAGTATGGCCGCAGTCAACATCCGGCCGGAGCCCGAAGTCATCAGGTGGGCTAATTCCGTACTGCCTAGGAAGCAGACGCCCGAAGGGAGGGCAATGGCGCAGGGGGCCGTTGCCTCTGCCCCGCAGTCCCGGTGCCGTGACACTCGTCCCACCGAAGTGACGCGGAGGAAACGCAGCGGTCCGGAGGCACCACTTAGGCCGACCCCTAGTAACTGGGAGGAGAGTCCGCACTTGACCCGTAGGACCGTTGTATCTAAGAGAGGTTAAACGCATCCTACTATCTGGTGTTCTGTTGTGTTGCAAGATACAGACAACGTGGCGGTAATATCCGCAGGCTACGGCCTTATTCAGTGCAGTCGACAGCCCGTGTGTATTTTGTGTTATGTTCGCTTTGGAGTCGCGAACCAGGGCGCCGAGGTCGACAAGATGTATTTGTGACGTAAACACTGATGAGTATTATGTGGTATATATGTGTCAGCTCAAACAGGGCTTGGGCCTTTGTGTGTACGTACTGTACCCGCAGTGGCAGTGTAGGTATAGAGCGAGCATAGCGTGCAGAGTCCTGTCGCAGGTGTCCCCCAGACCGTGACGGGCGGGTCTGTCACCCACACCGCCGATGCAAGGAGCTTGGCGGACCCGCGCGTCGCGACAACACCCTTATCACTAATCGCTGCGCAGCGCTTTTCCACGAATCACATAGCGCTGACCCCTTTGTCTTCGATTTTTCTTTGCTCTACAGAGTTTGAGTCGTTGTCTTCGATTTAGCCGAGCAACCGAGAAATCGAGTTGAAAAGCAATTAAAAAACACAAATTCGGTCTGTGTTTGCGGTTAGGTACGCAATGTTCCGTGAAATCACTGCCGCTGCGGAAGCGAGCAGTCCTTCAAACTTATCGCTTCATTCAGCTGTCGCTACCTGCCACTGCTGCATAAGCATTTAGCCTTGCTTTTACTGCATCACATTCTTAAGTCCGCCATGAAGCAAAAACATTGAAGCACGTTTATTCAAGTGCGATGAGGAATGCTTGTTCTCCACAGCGATTATATGCAGTTAAAGCAGGGTTCTGCCTCCACATCGCGCGTGCGGATGTGCTCGCTCCGCGGATTGCGCAAAATATGTTAGGTGAGGAGCTTCTGCCTGGAAACAAGTGATCTTGATACTATAAGTGTTCATGATTTAGTTCGTTTTCGAACTTTCGGCATTGAGGACTATGCTGGTAGTCGCTGAAACGGACAGCATCGAAGGAACCAGCGAAAACTCGCCAAAAATCGAGAAAAACGACTATGAGATGGCTATTTCCGAAGAACAACACGCCACGCCCCTTTAGGATGAGTTTGTGACGTTCGATGGATGCTTCGCTTCAGATCGCTCTTCTGAATTACCGCTTTTTCTCTAAGATGTTTAACTGCTGCATAGTTCACTCTTCCTTTCACAGATTATTTTAAAAGGTATTTCTCGAAGACGGCGAAATTGGCCAGTATGTTCTCAATAATTTGTTGTGTTTGCATATTAGGCCTCCGTCAAAGTCCAGCAATAGGCTGCAACCACCCCCCGGTCGATACGTATGCAATGCATTCTTTACGTGTTCAATGCATTGTATGCATGCAGCCGACCACTAGGGAGTCCCTAGTAGGGACGGGAGAGGACGGCGCTGGTTAGCTAGGAACGGGAGGGGACGGCGCAGCCCGGCCATCAGCCGACTATGACGGGAACCTTGATACTCAATTTTATGCGGATTTTGTTTCAGCATTTGCTTCGAGGTAGGGATACACTGAGCTGAGGCAGTTGATCCATATAAGGAGACAACTCGTCCAAAAACGCAAAAAGGGGGAGCTCGTCCGTGCTCTGAATCTACACAAATGGACATTGAAAGCACTTAAATCGACAGCTTGAACACTTCCAACAAAGTTCAAGTTGCTGGAAGTCAAACACTAGCTGAAGTTAGTGGAGCAGGATATGTCACCACGTGCTGTAGCCTAAGCAGAAGCTCACTCTTCTTACAATCACGAGATCATCTCGACGCCGGCTCTTCCACAGCAGAACCTCCTATGATCTAGGGAATACAATAACTCACCTTATTTGCTTCGAAACCCAAACCACACCGTAAGCATTTGCACGCAGGTGATTGTTCAATTGTGAAGTCTCCCGATGATGAACAGAATTTCTTCTTAGGACACTAAAAACCAACTGTAACTAAAGCAGCAAAGATGTCACCAAGGAAGAAAACCAACCTCGAGCCCTTCTAGCTGTCCAGTTTGCGAATCAAATACTATCTCATCGTTCTCCGTGGGTTCAAGGCTAAACCAGCCCAAAATTAGCAGAATACGACAGAGCTGCAGACACTAATCGAGATCATACTCACCTCTCAACTGAATCAGGGTGGTGAGATAGAACCAACGCCAACACCTCAAGAGTTTTTCCAAGACCCATCTCGTCGGCGAGAATTCCCCCTACATAAATGAAACTAAACAGGCTAGGATATAGAATCAGTACTGAGATCTCCATTCCGAACTGTAACTGCAACGTGTCCGAATTCAAAAGGCTTATTGTGTTCCAATGCAGAACACGCGCTTGCAACAAGGAGCGAGCAGCCCGTAACTTCTAACCTCGACATAGCTGCGTGCCTTCCGTCAAGAAGTATTGCGACCCAAAAAAAGAATTTTTTCAAAAATTTTAGAACAAATGTTTTTCAAACAAACTGAAATTTCTCTAATTTCTCTAAAACCTACACTACGAACCCTACTGAAATACCTCAGGGTGTGTTTTCATTTTTGTACCGAAGGTCTTACGCCTGTACATGTCCCGCAAGAGAGAAACCGGGGTCAACCCTGATGGCTGCTGGAGATGAACCGCCGAGAGCAGAGGAACTAGCATCTCTACAGCAGCAACTTTCGCAACAGTCAGACAAGCCTCTCTTACGCACCGGTCAACGCTTCGTGGTTACGGTAGCGTGGTGTGTTGCAACGGAGTGTACTGAGTTGAACGGACGTCGCGGGCGACGGCTATCATTAGACCGCGTTTTCCGGCAATTATTGGAGCACGTTTCCCGCATCGATTTTTTCGTGCGTATTTCATAAGGAAAACGTACGGTTACGTCATAAAGAACTAGATTTGCTTCCATTTGCAATATACTCGTAGCCTTTGTGGTTCAGTTAGGATAAAGCAAGGACGCTTATTTGAGTTTGTGCTTCAAACAGGGCTTCTCGCTGGATTTAACGGAGATGTGATGCATATTAAACGAACAACTTCAAGACAGTTCGTTCGCAAACCCGCCATTCATCATAGCTAGGTTTGGTCAGGGACTGCATGCATGAACGCTGCGAAGGAGGCCAGGGAGCCGCTCCGCGTCCTCCGTGCGAAGCGTCGAGCCAGAGATGACCCGAAAAATATGCCGCCCCTTTGTGTAAGGACGCAACCTCACCACGCACGGTGAACTTCCCGCCTGCTTGTCTTAAATTTTAATCGTGGTTAACTTCAGTCTTTTTTGAATTGTTCTTCATAGTTAACTATTTTTAAAAAATTTTCCCGTTTAACTCTAAAGTTTCACAGAAATGAAGCCGTTCTAGATAAGGACCAAATCAAAAAACAGCTCTTAGGCGTGGGGTTTGCTGTGCGTAGTGAGTTTGCGTCCCAACGTCAAGCGGACGGCATGTTTTTCGGGTCAACTCTGGCTCGACGCTTTGCACGGAGGACACAAAGCGGCTCCCTGATCTTCATCGCAGCGTTCATGCATGCCGCTCCAGGACTAGGCTACGCCTGGGTCCTATGTAACCGCAACTCAGAGGTGATGGTTTGGTTCGGTTTGGTTCCATCTGAGGCAACTAACCAAACTAAACCCTGCCTGGACCCAATGCGTTCATAAATAACAGCCCATATGCGTCCGTATAACGAGACGTCTCACTCGATCGCCAGATAACTATGAAAATTAAACATCAAGTAAGTAAGTCAAGACTAGTGAGCAGTGTCTTATCTACGGGGCTGAACAGAATTGCATCGCGGCGCGACCTTGAAGGCAGCATACACGCTCGTAAACGTAATTGAGATAACTACGGAATTAGCTTACACTCCGATCTGACCTCACTGATTAACGACATTTGACGATCCTCCCACCATTTGTCGTCTGTGCTGTGGTTGAGCCGGCCGTTCCAAGAAGACCCTACCCGCCACCACCCTCTCATCCACCCCTACCGCGCAGCCGTAGGTCAGATCTCTAATTATATATGTTTGTTTCGCTGCCATATGATTGAATTTTAGCCGCCAGATGATGGGTCTATGACCCGAAACGTTGCGGATAAAGTGGTGGATAATTCACTGTCTCCACCTAACAAATAGAACTTCAATTTATTTCTATATACAACATTGATATGAAGCTCACGAATCCAGCTATACGGAATTAGAATAGTAAGGCAACGAACACAACGCCCACGGATTTTGAAGCGTCAAAAATCACCCACAATGACGCTACACGAGTGAGAAGTTGGCCCCGCCCCTGTATCTGGCCGCGCCCTGTATTCGAGCCCTCCTCCAAAACTGGGGTCCGCAGTACTGAAAACAATAATAAAGTGATAGTGAGCACCTGTACTTAGGAATTCCTGATAAAGCTACATGCGAATTAAGGACTCTAAACAGTCTACCCGCGACTTATTTTCAAAACTTTCAAAATCGACACCGCCAATTTGGCCTGGCATCCCACCCACCCGGTCTTCGTCGTTCGTTCCCTCATCAAAAAAAAATGGTACTGTTATTCGTGCAATGCAATGCAATGAAAACTTTATATTTTTTAGGAGAAAAACCAGTAGAGAAACAAGAAAAGCGGGAGAGTTATTCGGCAGCGGATAAATGATAAATGACGTATAGTGTAATTGCCCTACACCCCTTCGACGAAAAAGTTGGTGTAGTTGACTATAATCGAGGCACTGACTTGAGAGCTGTTATTAGGCTTAAACGATGGACTTTACACCTGTGCAAGAACACAGAAATTTTCATGTTGAACGGTTGATGCGAAGAGGCCCCACAGCGAATGTGTGAGGTCGAAAAAGTACGTCCCGAGGTGGTAGAAGTGAAAAAAAGTTAATTTCCCACCTATACAGAAATTATCTTTAGTATATTTGCAACATTCTGGGACCTACTTTTTTGGTAACAAAAGAATTTTTCTCAGGCCGTCCGAGTCCGGTGGCGGTGGTCAAGAAAAGAGTTAATTTCCCACCTGCACAGAAATTATTTTTAGAACATTTGCAACATTTTGGGACCTACTTTTTTTGTACCTAAAATGTTCTTGAACAAATTTTTCCTTATTAAAAAATGTTATAACTTTTTTTGTAGACGAGCTTTGCTCGTGAAACTGTGATTGGGTAAGGATCAGGTCCGGGATAGTGGTGTAAGGCACTTCACAATTATATGGAAGGGCTTTTTGGAAAAATCGCTAGACGTGAGGGAACGACAAAATCGACGATTCCCTCACACCTAATGGGGGAAAAGCCCTCCCTTGGGACTGCAAAGTACCTTAGAGCAATACCCCGGACCTATAACTTACCCAATCACAGTTTCACGGGTAAATCTCGTTTACAAAGAAAGTAATAACATTCTTAATGAGGGAACATTTTTCCAAAAAAAAATTGGTACTAGAAAAGTAGGTCCCAAAATGTTGCAAATGTTCTAAAAATCATTTCTGTATAGTGAGAAAACGACTTTTTTGACTTCTACCCCGTCGCGACGTACTTTTTTCGACCTCACCCTTGGGCTGTCGGGCCTCTCCACATTAACGGTCGACATGAAACTTTGTGTTCTAGCACAGGTGCATAGTCCATGGTTTAGGCCTAATAACAGTTCTCATGGCCTCGGTTCTAGTCAACTACACCAACTGCCCAAAAATAGTTGCGGTGGGGGGGGGGTCTGAGGGAGACCTTGCTAGAGGGGGGGGGTCTGACCAGAATCGGAACCAGGGATGTGCGGAAAAAATATTTTTGGAAACAGAAAACAGAAAATTTAGTTTGACAGAAAACAGAAAAAAATCTCCAAAAATGGGCAGAAAACAGAAAACCGAAAATTTTCAAAAATCAATAAAGCGTGTCCAGCGTACACTAAACGAAATTTTTCAGAACATTGAGCTTTTTTTATACATTTTTTAATGATCTATGCTTCTTTCATTGAATTTTCAAAACCTTACAGTTGGCCAGAGCAAAAAGTATAGACGCTCAAGAATTCCAGATTATGAGTGCGATGAGGTGACAAATGTTCATCAAACCTTCCTTTTCCCAGGCAATAAAAGATCGATTATTTATTAGAAGCTCAATACATATGTCTGTGCAAGGAGTACTTATTGAAGTCGGAGCGAGCTTTCCGTTCCTAAATGTATATACATATTTTGACACCTATTGCGGGATAACTGCTGGTTAAACACTGCACTACTCCTCAGAGCTGAAAGTCACGCCCGTACCGCGCGACTGTGCCGTTAGAGTATAAATGACCTGACGCGCCGTTCGCTCCACAGTTGAGAGCCTCTCGCACCTCTGTGGCAGAATTATCATCTGCCTCGTAGGCTCACCATCAATTTCTTGGCGCTTCATCTTAACTGAATTCTGTGCCATCTGCGTTGCAGTGAATTAAAACACGTATTTAGAGTTTCGCGTGCATGGTACAGTTGGGGCCAACATTACCCCGCTCTACCAAAGCGGGTACGGTGGAGAGCGGGCATTCGTAGAGGCTTGACTCTGAGAAAAATTGAGGCTCCGCGATAGTACCGCTTTGGCGCGTGCAGGCACCGAAGCGGCACTATCGCGGAGCCGCGGCGGCACTACCGCGGAGCCTTGGCGGGGACCCGACAGTACCGCTTCGGCTCCGCGATAACGCCGCAGCGGCTTCAGGAGAGTGTCTGATATGAAGTTATTTAAGAATTATAAGACAACTAGAGGGGGTCTAGTTGTAAGAACGAGAATTCTCACCTGCGGTCGTTACGTCCTTTGTCTGATAAGGTCAGAGGTTACCACCGCTTTCGCGCACAAGGAAACACGGAATGCACCTCAAACTTGGGTATATTGAACCGGCGACGATTTCGTTTTACCACACAGGACAGCGCATCGTACTCCACGCGGATTCGCTGCTGTATCCTCGAGGAGCCGGCGCGGTTCTAACGCGGAGCTGCTGCGGAACTATCGCCGCGATGTCGAGGCTGAAGGCACGACAGCAGAATCGTCTGATCACGGAGCCGCTGCGGCACAGTCGAGGATCGCGGTACTTTGCCGACAATGACGCGATACATTTTAAGAGGAATGGGTTTCGCGCTTATTTAATGGCTTGCAGGGGCCAGCCGACTTTCCAAGTGCCTCCATCTCCCTACATAAATCTGTTCCAAATTTAAGGATCCGGGAGGGTTGGTTGCTTTGGTTCACCTCGGCAAGGATCGAACCCGACCGTGTACAGCGAACATCACCGTTTCCTCCCACCACGCCACACATGCCCTAATGGATAACCACTACAGCGAGATAAAAGTGTCTAGCGTGGTAAAAGTGCAGAGATTCTGGGTGAAGTACAACATTACTCTATCGGCTTAGCTTCGAAAAATCAAAAAAAAAACAGTCCTTCTGCAAATCGCGGTACACGTTTTTTTTTGTTTTCTGTCCAATTTTGCCTATTTTTACAGAAAACAGAAAAAAATGGCCAAAAATGGGCAGAAAACAGAAAATTCCGCACATCCCTGATCGGAACCCCTCACACCTCGTGCCGTACCTTGTGAGGTGCCATGGCCCCGCACACCGGGTTGAGGCCCCGCCTAACCGCTGGCGGCCCCAGTCGTGATCGACGAGCAGGCCGCTTCGCGTGTCGGTGAGTTAGCCACGTCGTGTGTCGGTGTGCCAGACCCGTCGCGTGTAGTATCCAGTGACATGTAGTAACAATGCAGGTTACTCGTAATATAGTGTATTACTAACGCAAGTTACATGACACTTTAATCGAAAATTTCGCCAAGTTCCACGTAAAATCGCTACAAGTTACATGAGAACTTAAATTGAAAAACGTGAAGTAATCACTGAAGTCTCAGGTAACTTGTTCAGAAATTCCCGAGTATTTGTGTTGTGCACGAAGCATTCACATGCTCTTTCATTCCCACGCATGTTCACAGATTTCATTCACACGACCAGTGTACTGCGTGAAATCCAGTGCGTCTTGTTTCTCTACTTTCATTGGCTGATATCGTAATGTGAATAAAGACTTCATAGCATCGAACATGTCTTTTAGATTGAAATCGTTTCACTGAATGAAGCGTCTGACGGTGCTTTCGGGAAAATTTGACGCTTGTATCTCTCGAAGACCTCACTGTCGAACTTCTCGAGCAATAACCTCTACTTGTATCCAAAATCCTTCCTTAAAGGCAGCATACACGCTCGTAAACGTAAATGAGATAACTACGGAATTAGAATGGTATGGCATCAAACACAACGCTCACGCATTTTGAAGCTTTAAAAACAACCCCGAATGACGCCACAGGAGTGAGAAGTTGGTCCCGCCCCCTGTAATTGCCGTCTCCTCCGAAACAGGGGTGCTGGGCCATTTCCAACGTCATCGATGTGTGTGCTTTACTTATTGCACCTATTCCACCACCTACAAACGTCGCCGACGGTGGGAATGGCCCAGCAGCCCTGTTTTGGGGGAGCACGCAAATACAGGGGGCGGGCAGATACAGGGGCGGGGCCAACTTCCCACTCCTGTAGCGTCATTACGGGTCGTTTTTGAAGCTTCAAAATGCGTTGGCGTTGTGTTCGGTGCCATACCATTATAATTCCGTAGTTATCTCAATCACGTTTAAGGGCGTGTAGGCTGCCTTTAATGTGCCTTCATGTCTTTCATACCTTTGAGAGAAACATCGATCAATCTCGGGGTCAAACGCGAATGCAATTCCAACATGAATGTCGACTGATGCGGCACCACCTCATTTCCTGGCCTCGCGTCACTTTTTGAAGCCATTAATTACAACATCTGCTTTACAATTCTATTTGCTGTTGAGCTAATTTCTCTTGAGCTCTCTTCCATCATAAGTTTCATCTGCTCAGCCTTCTGATCTAGGAGCTTCCGGACGGTCTTCGGGTCCATCTCTATCTAGAGCAATCAAATCAAAAATCCAGCCCAATATGCTCTTTTGCTCGGAACTTAGGTGGCAGCCGTAACGTATCCCCAAGCCTCTCTCCTTTGTGAGAGACTTGGTAGTGGATTTGCCCTTCCTTGGCAGGATCTGCTCTAGTATAGACCAGGGGGGGAACGTCCACAACAATCAGAACAGCGTAGGTGCGCATACGCCCGCGAAGGAAGCGGGTTAGGCTGGGTGCTACGACAAGTCCATCGGGACCGCGGCCCCTCCCCTCGAGCTTGCATGGTAATACGACTTCTTCCCCCCTCCCAAGTTCCTAGTGACTGTGTGCTCCTGGCAAATGGAAAACCTGTTAACTGAAGCGCAATACTGTTATAGTGTTACGTTTTCTAATCGTTTTCACTGATATATATCATCTGATTCCGAGCTGACCTTACTCTGTTCCCTCGCGCGCTTGTGCGGAGCGAGGGTAGAGACAACGAGAACGTGAGGGGAGAATGAGACGCAGCAAGCGCGCGCAGACGCACGCGATAAATTTCACTCGGGAACAGAGGATAACTCCCTTAAATTTACTTTTGTAATATTTTCTATCCTTTCTTGAATTGAAAAGAAAAAAATGTTTGCGGGTAGCGGAAAGCCTGCGCCCCTCCCCCTCCCCCCCCCCCACCACCGCCCGCCCCAGTGGTCCCTCTTTCAACAACAGTGTATGCGTCACAGCGTGAGGTCGAGCCTGCTTCATAGAATAACTTCGCCGCATGTTACTATCCCGCAGCGATACTCCGTTGAAGCATTAATGCGCTCGCACCTGCACAGCAGCAAGCTTAACAGCGTGACCTTTCTATGCTACTAGCATATAGCTGGATAAGTTTGCTCGATGCGAACAGTCGCATTTGCCCCAGTCAAAACTTTACCTGGAACGCGACTCTCTTTATAACCGCTGTTCTTCTTCACGAAGATGCCCAAATGAGGTTGGTAAAAAATCTCCTTGTCAATCGGTAGCTTCACATGCCTAGAACAGAACTCTACTTTTATAAATAAGCTTCATGGATCAAGGCATTTCTACACAAATTGAAATGTGCATTATTTGTACTGAAAAACAGTTCACCAGAATATTTAGTCTGCCTTCAGAGCAGTAACCCTTCAACGACCAATGCACCTGCGTTGAGGGCAGGTACACAGGCTGGTGAAGTGATACTGCCACCTAGGTAAGTGTTAGGAGTGGTAAACACGCCTTCGAAAACGAAATGTATTATTAGTTTCCTTGGTACACTATAGTAACATTGTTAAATATCCAGGCCCGAGCAGCTGATTCCTAAGAGTTATGAAACCGCAATGTCTGGCTGTCTCCATTCATTGGTTTCGGCTGCCTGCACTCCTTGATCATGTCTATCAGGAAGGAAGGCCGGTGGAGAGCAGCGATCTATGGCCGTATTCATGAAACCGCGGGCGCAGGAAGGAGGAGTAACCTTCCCGTAACGGAAAAAGTTTCGAAATACCACAAAATTGCCTGATGGGTAACTTGAATGCTTCTTTGCAGCCACATCGAGGGTTTTGTCATAGGCGGAGAAACTGGGCGACCAGTAGTGGATTCGTCCATAGATCCATAATGGTCAGCGTGGTAGGTCTCTTCGGACAATTAAATAAATACGGGCTATGTGATGACCGATGGAACCGCAGTCCGGACAAACATCAGATTTGCTGCTGTCAATCTTGCAGACGTAAGACATAAGCATTGTAGAGTGACCGCAGCGCAGCGATGCGAGTGTGCATCTAGCTCTTCTTCCGAGTTGAGTCTCGGATGTACAGAATGGAGGCGGTAAATCTCCTAGTATAGTATTTACCGCCGCCTTCTCAAGATGACACCGTACGAATTTGGTGCGCTCCTCGAGCAGAAGACGGAGTCGTTCTTTCTGTGAATCGTGACATCTTTGCAAGTTAACTTTGTTTGGAGCATCGGCGAATGGCTTTCTTTTGTCTCTCTCTCTAACGGGGTTGAGCACTCTCCAAGACGGGTGGTTTGGTTGTTTAATAATATTGATACGGAGTTGCTGGGCTTGGAGCTGACAGTGCTCCTTCACTGGTAACAGACGGGTCTCCGCAAGCAGGTGGCACATCAGGTGGTGATACGAAGAGCGGCATTTTGTACTCGTTACATCTTCGTCCAAGAGGATTCTGAGACGAGATGCTGCCATACCGGTGCGGCGTATTCCACAGTGGGCTGAAGAATCGCCTTATACGTTGTAAGTATAGTTTCCTTGCATATACCCCATGATATACCGCCCACGGCCCTAAGAACATTGAGCTTAGCTTTAACGACTGCCTGCATTTGTTCGGTATTCTTATGGAACTTGAGCGACGGATCAAGCACAAGACCGAGCAGTTTTGAAAATCAAGCTGCTGGCAGACGGTTTCCATCCTACTCTACATCCGGATGAGCACTGTGCTCGGATGGGTCCGCTGTGAGGACTGATACCGTTGACTTGGATGCGGAGATCTTCAGCATCTTCTCGTCGAAGAAGCTCTTCAGTGTGATCAGGTACTCCTTGGTCTTGTTGGCGGCAATGTCTATGCTCCGATCTCGACACATGATTGTTATGTCATCGGCATACGCGACAACCTTGATATCATGTGGCGGTTCAGGCATATCCTCGAGGTACAGACAGAACAAGGCTGGCGATAGGACACCACCCTGCAGGACTCCAGCTGCGATAGGAATGCTGTTCGAGACGTGATTCTGAGACATAACTCGAGCTCGTCTTCCCTTGATGAATGCTGTCATCCAGCGTTTCTGCCATGGCGGTATTGATGATTTCAGTAAGTTGCTCGACAGGACTCCTGGCTTACTGTGTCGAATGCCTTGGTGAGATCTAAGGCTACAGCCACAGTTCTCTGTGGCTTCTCGGCATTGAACTTATCAATGGCAAAGCTAGTAATTTCCAGCAGAGCTGTCGTGGTGGAATGCAGCTTTCTGAATCCGTGCTGAAACACCTGTTTATCATTGTGCTCTGCAAAGTCCTTCACAACCAACTTTTCGGCTACTTTCGCAAATGAGGACAGCATACTAATGGAACGATATCCCTTGAATCCGCTAACTTCGTGCCGCTGCCAGGCTTGGGCAGCGGCACGAAGTTAGCTGTTTTCCAGTTTCGCGGGAGAGTGCACGAACTGAACGAGGTGTTTATCAAGTTTGTGAGAAGCGGAAGAATTTCGGTCGGTAATTTCTTCGAAACAGCAGGGCATATTCCGTCAGGACCAACAGCTTTAAAATTCAGCATATCCTTTATAACGTACCCAACTTGCGTCGTAGTGAACGCTTCGGTCGTGCTCATAAGCGGGAAGCGGCACAGCTCTTACTGTAACTCTGTTCTGTGGACCACGCTTTGCAATGGTGATGAAAAAACTTTTACCGAGCGCATAAGCGGCTTTCTTGCCTGACTTGAATACAACGTTGTCGAATTCAATTGTGGAGACGGTAGCGGGTAAGCTCTTACCCGAGAGCTTAGTAAAACCTTTCAAGTAGCTGCACTGCCCGTCTTGAAATCCAACTGCCCGGTGAACTTTTCCCAATATTCTTTCATGTGCCTGTCCAGATCCTTGTTGATCTCATCGTCAAGTTCAGCAACGGCGAATCGAAATGGTTGACCGCTCTCGTGGCATCTTTTGTCCTGATCTTATCCAGGATTTTTCTAATGACATTTGGATAAAACGTCTTAACGCGGCCAACAGGAATAGCCGCTTTCATGACTCTGCGGATTGCGTCAGATAAAAGGCACTCTTTTTGGTGCACGTCGCCATTCCACGGGCAATCGGCCACTAAGTGAAGTGCAACCTCACTGAACAGGCGCCAGTCTTCTCGGCCTAAATTGAGATAAGAATGTTGACGAACACCAGAATAGGGAGCGAGAGAATTGGAGAGATCGATATGGATGAAGACAGGGGCATGGTCACTTGACACAGTAGTTGAGGTGGACCATGAGCAAGAGTTAGAGAGGTTGGATGAGACTAGAGAAATGTCTGGGCTGGAGGATCGACAGTAGGTAGGGGGACGAGTGGGCTGATCATCGTTCAAGATGACCAGGTCGCACTCCACTGCCCATTCTTCGACGTCATTTCCTCTAGCATCAGAGCCAAGAGACGAGCAAAAAGTGTGAGCATTGGAATCGCCCGCGAAAACAACCGTAGATGAGAGAGAGCAGTGGTAAAGCTGCTTAAGAAATGGAATAGGATTGTAAGATGAGGGGCATGAGGTAGTAGGTGGGATACATATATGTTGAAAAGTAAAAGTGGTGTTTATAGAGGTAGATGAATTGAAAGGTACTCGAGAGTACCATCCGTGGGGGTGTTGGATATGATGTGTGAGGGAAGAGAAGATAAACCAAGGATTGCAACTCCTGCGCCTAGCCTTGACCTTGGAGCATGGAAGGCAGTGTAACCCGGAATATTAGGATGAGGAGTTGAAAGGGATGGAGCGAGCTTGGTTTCCTGAACCATGATCACGTCTGGATGGTAAGTACGTGCAAAGAGAGAGAGAGAGAGAGAGAGAGAGAGAGAGAGAGAGCTCAGAGAGCTTGGCACTAAGGCCGTTGAGATTGATATGTACAATGGAAAGGGGGCGATGGGGGGAAGAGGGAAGTGGGACATTTAGGCCGAAAAGCTAGAGCGCACGCAGGGAAGAGAGAGAGAGAGAAAGAGAGTGGAAAACTAGTTACGACTTGATAATCAAGTGTACTCTGTTTATCTTGAATTGCACAAAACACGGTCCGCCAATAGTCCTCTAATTGGTCCGCTAGTACCGTAGTGTACGTCCACGACGCGTTCTCGGCAGACCAGGGTGTGCACCCGGTGTGCAGAGCCATCGATTCGTCAATACCGTCACTCGGCCACCCACCCTGCCACTGTGCCGTCGTGTCTGCCGAGAACGCGTCGTGGACGCACACTACGGTACTAGCGGGACAATTAGAGGACTATTGGCGGACCGTGTTTTGTGCAATTCAAAATAAACAGAGTATATAATTTTGTACACTTTTCAGTTCCAGATGTTATTTGTGCCATGAGCCATTCATTCCACAATATCGTGTGATAATCTTGTTTTATGACGAATAGAGGTAATAGCTTGCTCTGCGTCTCTATCCCGCCTAGACGTCCGCCACCCGGGGAAGAGGAATCAGAGTTGGTAGGTGAAGAGCATAAAGCACTGCGAAAAGCAGAGTTATGATGCCTCACAGAACTGAGACCCGAACAAGAGAAGTGCACCCACCTTTGGCATTCAAAGCATTGGACGCTGGCCCCATTCCAAGTGACATCCCTGTCGCATGTGGCACATCGGTACTTCTTCTTCTTCTGAGCGGGTCCAGGATTCCTTTCCACGCCGGCCCTTTGCAGGAGAATCAGGAGACGCGGCCGGCCAGCACCTCTCCCATGACAAAAACCTTCTTCGTGGAAGGGATGATGTCGGTTTGCACGGAGGCGATCTTCTTTCCTCCACACTGCCACGGCACGAACGTACGACATATCGGCAGCTTTTTTCGCAGAGCTTGTTTTTTGGAACCGGGACAGGATAGTGCACAGTTTAACTATAGAGGCCAAAGAGATACTTATCCTCTGTTTCCGAGTGTGATTTATCTCCATTCTTCGCGTGCGTCGGCGCGCGTACGCTGCGTCTCCTTCGTCCCACACGTTCTCGCTGTCTCCACCCTCGCTCCGCACAAGCGCGCGAGGGAACAGAGTAAATCTGACTCGGAACCAGAGAATACAATATCATTCGTTTTCGCATATGTATTTCAGGGTAAAGCACCCTCGGTCAACTTAACCAGGGGCGGCGTGCACGTACGCGCAGGGTTAGGTTGGAGTTTGCCAGGGTTTGAGGCGTCGGCGCGGTTGATGATTGCTGTGCGAATGCTGGAGATAATCAATAATTGGTGTCTCAGCGGGGATTCGGCTGTCCACCCTCCTAGTATAGTTGTACAATTTCGAAAAAAAAT
Organism: Aplectana chamaeleonis; assembly: GCA_029168955.1. Taxonomy (NCBI): domain Eukaryota; kingdom Metazoa; phylum Nematoda; class Chromadorea; order Rhabditida; family Cosmocercidae; genus Aplectana; species Aplectana chamaeleonis. The sequence continues at coordinate 418,767 of JAPDOI010000256.1, read as the reverse complement.
GTCGAACGAACGAAAATCGAAATTTTTTCGTTCGAAATCGTTTCGAACGAACGAAAAATGAAAAAAATTCGTTCGACGAAATTTCGAACGAACGAAAACGACCGGAAAAAAATTTCGAAAAATCCTTCGAAAATTTCGTTCGTGTACAACTATACCTCCTCGGTAGGGTTCCCGTGGGAACGATTTTTCAGTGCTAGCCTAACCCCTTTTCAGCCCTCGCGCTGCTATCATCAAACGCGCCGACGCCCTAAGCCCTGCCTAACCGCAGCCTAACCAGCCGCGTACGTGAATGCCGCCCCAAGGGCGACATGCAGGAACACCGTAAAGAAGGTCAGGGAGCCGCTCCGCGTCCTATGCGCGCAACGTCGAGTCACGGGACGACCCCAAAGTGTATGGCGTATATTAATGTATCGCGGACGTAAATGCACTTTCCACCGCAAACTCTACGCGCGCATTTTCTGTCGTCCCAGTCGCGTTTGCTTCCAATTATCGAGATGCATAAGACGACAACAAAGTGCCAGAGAGCGACTGGGATGAGAAAAATACCGCTTGGAGTAGTCTACTGCAGAAGGTGCAATTACGTCCGCTACACACCAGGGGTGTGCGTATATGAAATTTCAAATTTCGTAAATCGTAAAACGTAATTACGATGAAACCACCGTAAATCGTAAATCGTAAACCGTAAATCGTAACCAGCAAATAATAACAATAACCACTACAAATATCATGCCCATGTTGAAACAAGAACTTGAATGTTTTCTTTCAATTAAAGATAGAGTTGTTTCAGGAGTTTGTTGCTTGCAGACTCACTATACTCTTTATGCAGTGTCATGTTCACAAAAGGCGTCATGATAACAGTACAAAGAAGGACCTGTTATTCGGCGATCTCAGTGGTCCCTGTGCAGGTTGAAGCGATGCCACTCCGAAAACCGCTTCATATTACCACCCACAGTTGGGCATTTTTTTGCCTGCAAGGTCTGCTTGTTACTCCGAAAAAACGCGTCTTCTACTCCTAAAACTACCAGCTATCCGTAGTTTTACTCACTGAGTTACGTTCAGTATTTGACAGCTAACCACACCATATTTCTCTTCCCATCTTACCCGTATTTCTCTTCCCGTCTTACCCGTATTTCTCTTCCTCTTATCACCCATTCCATAACTCGTTCCCAGGGATTGAGAAATCCACAAGTCCGAATCAGTGGTCCGCGTAACTGCTGGGTAGCAGGGACACAATTACTATCGTTCTCGGAGCCTAATCCCGGTTCGCAATCGCGGACTACAGGCATTGATTGCATCATGCCACACGTGCCTGGACAAAGATGTCCCAGCACGATAATCACGTGTCGCATGATGCGACAGCCGTGTTCCGCAAATGCGGACCCAGATTTACATTATGTTGTTAATTAGTCTACCGGAACGCTAACGTCGTTGTAAAAACTAAAAACGAGTCAAAATAACCGCGTTTCAGCGATTTTCAAGCGCCGAATTGGAGAACTCTGCCTACTTGTTAGCGAAACACCCTCACCGATTATATATGATCAGGCTGCCCAGCACAAGTTATTTTTCCTATATCCGAAAAATCATTTACAGAGTCGTAGCTTTATGTTGGCGATGCTGTGAACTATCAAGGCAACGTACGCACAAAATACCGCTTCCTTTTGTGGATTTATGTTGGTTTGATCCCATAGCTAAAAAATATAGCAAAAGGGACCCACAAAACGCTCACATCTGTTAGAGATAATGGTTCCAAAAAAGGCGAAGTGAGCGTCTAAAGGCAGCATACACGCTCGTAAACGTAGTTGGGATAACAATATGAATCGAATTGTATGGCCTACAATATAATGCCTACGCATTTTGAAGCGTCAAAAACGAACCACAATGCCGTTACAGGAGTAGCAAGTTTGGCCCCGCCCGTATTTTCACGCCCCCTGTATTTGCCCTTTTCCTCCAACGCAGGGTTGCTGGTTCATCTTCGCCGTCAGTGACTAGTGTGGTTCACTTGTTAGGCAATCCAACAGTACCGACGCTGAAGATGACCCAACAACCTTGCGTGGCAGGAAAAGGGCAAACACAGGGGGCGCGAAAATACGGGCGAGGCCAAACTTGCTACTCCTGTAACGGCATTGTGGGTAGTTTTTGACGCCTTAAAATGCGTAGGCGTTGTAATCTGAGCCATACCATTCTATTTCCGTAGTTATCTCAACAACTTTTTCGAGCGTGTCTGCTGCCTTTGAATACGCGCTCACGCCTTTTCTGCGTGTCCTTTTGTTGCGGGCGAAGCCAAGTTAGGGAAGGGAAACGATTTCGCGCTTCAGACTTCCAATATATGTAACGATTTTCCGCAAACCTACGAAAACGTCATATCTGCCGCGTGGTCATGCCAAATGAGGCAAACCAACACCAAAAATGCGTCGATACTCGTAACTCCAGATCTCAAAATTTTATGATGGACGGGAATGAGGGTATTAGTCCGACACCTTAGAAGGTAACGGCTTGAAGGTTGCTGGTTGGGGCTAATTCGCGCAACGGGTAGTTCTCCGCCACTGCATCATAGTTGATTTTCTGAGCTATGCTCAACTGCTTCTTCCCTTCACTGACGTGCTGGTAACCTTTTTTTCGTCTGGTCCATCCTCTATTTTAATCTTAGCTCTGTGCGTGTATGCTCCTCTTTTTGATCTTTGTAACCTCTGAGTAGACGTACCCTTCTTCTTGAAGGCGGAGAGCACCCCTTCAAGTCATGTTTGGCGTGTGTCCCGCGTTATTACAAGGTTGATACTCTAGTCAAGCTCTAGTCAGAGGATGAAGTTTGTCCCATCTCCTGACCAAAAACGTTAATATACGCAAAAAAGGAGTAGAGCCGGCCATTTGGAGATGACTTGTAATCTACTTCTACTGCATGTACTTTTATTTAAGAAAATTACTATTTACGGTCCAAAATGTCGTAAATCGTAAACCGTAATTACGAGGCCAAAAAATACCGTAAATTCATAAATCGTAAACCGTAATTACGCACACCCCTGCTACACACCAATTTACGCCATGCACTTCGGGGCCGTCCCGTGGCTCGACGCCGCGCGCTTAGGGAGCGGAGCGGCTCCCTAACCTTCTACGCTGCAAGCATGAATGCCGCCAAAGGAAGGGGGGGCGCAGCTCTGGGCACTTAAGAAATAGGGGCCGCGGGGACTACACTGGTCATCATGCGAAAATTGGGGCTCAGCCCTACAAGAACTTTTTGATTTTATGAAATATTATACATAAAAAATTGAAAACAGGGCCCGGAATTATAAAAATTATTATTATCATCATTATTGTATTAATATAAGAATGCTTGAAAAATTCCCGCTAATTTTACAGATTAGATTTTTTTCTCGATGTTTTGAGTTTTGTTCGTTGAGGTGTAATCTAACGTTATAAAGAGCATCTCTTTTTCTATTTAGTGCTTTATGGTTTCCCGTAAAACTCTGTCGTTTCAAATTTTCCATTCAAACTGAGTGTGCGGTCCATGTGATGAATATTTATGTGTTTACTTCTGCCTACTATCGAAAACCATCTGACTCCTTTGAAGGCTAGACGGCGGCACCGAGTAGGTTCACAAAAACTTCTCAAAGAGGTGAAATTTGCATCTTTGCAAAATTTGCTTCTCTGCAATTTCTTCTGTTTTCAGAAACTTTGGGGCACCAAGCTTTGTGGCCATGTACTATAAAGAGCTCCCTATGCTAATGTCTTATGTCAGCAAGACTGACAGCAGCAAATCTGATGTGCGCGCGCACTGCGGTTCCATAGGCCTAATACCGCACATCTATTCAACTGTCAGGAGAGACCAACCACAATGAACCTATGGAAGAATCCACTACTGGTCGCCCAGTTCCTCCACCTATGACAAAACCCTCTAAGTGGCTGCAAAGAAGAAGAAGAAGCTCCCTATTCGAAGATATTAATTTATCGACTACTTTTTCAACATTTTTTAAATTTTAGTTCCTAGTCCTTTTTATTTATTATTTATTCTTTTTTCAATTCGCAGATTTGATTTTTATTCAAATTTTGGCAAAAAAAGTCGATAAATCGTGAATCATCGCAGAACAGGGAACTCCTCACAATCAGAGTCCATGGCGTTCATCGTTCTAGACACTTCCTTTGTTGGGCAGAATAACTTTTTCGTCAACATCTTTGAAAAAGACAAAACAGTACCTCAAGATATCTCCATTATCAAGCACTGCTCTGACTTCTCTATCGATCATGAAGCGGACAGCGTCTTGTTGAAAAGGTAGCAGCGAGGTTTTCAAACGGCTCGTACTGAAAATCACTCGAGTAGTGAAGTTTGCAAACAACTGGAGTCTGAAGGAGCGGAATAAGTCAAGGAAACTGAGCGGCTGTCGATATCCATGGTCCAGTGGTTACTGTACCGTGGGGCAGTGAAGCGCAATTAGCTGAAATTTTGGAAATTCGGGGGTACACGTTAGTATCTACGGCCAAAAATACAAAAAAATCAGAGGGTGTCTCTGTCCGATACTCCTTGAGGCTTGTCGGTAGATAGTGTAACATCAATTAAAACAAAATGAAAATTGCGAGAAAATTTCGTTGAAATTGTTCCAGTCCTAAGAATTCTACCTCAGAATGTCTTGAAAATTTTCGAAATTTTTCAAAAAAAAAATTCACAAAAGGAAGGAGGCAGCAACGTCGAGGTGCGGGACAACGGCCTGCTTGACACTGTCGCTACCACAATAGGGGGGGGGGGACAGGACGGTAGCGGGATACATTTTCAAACGCGAAACACGACTCGCACGGCCTGGTTTACCGGGACCGGAAAACCACCTCATCCTGAGAGTTGCATAAAAGAAAAAAGAGCAAGAGTTGCCTTGTACCATCAAAATTTTGAGTCCAAACACGACTATGGTTTCGCCTCGTTGTGGTAATATTGTAGGTATACTCATGAAAAAGTGGGGCGATTCTCAGGTGCTGAGTGGGATGGCCCGCGCATCCTCAATCGAAAACGTTGGTCCGTACATCATGTTTTTGAGGTGTTATCCAGAGGCGGACCTGCCGTGCGTGATGCGCTCGCGCTGCGGGGAGTTAATTGCCCGAACAATGTTGCTGGTATAAGAGGTCCTTCATCCCACCGAGTTCTTACAAGACGCTTCAAAAGCGGCCTTGGTAGGTAACCTCAAATCACTCAAGAGAGCGAAGACTGAGTGTCTAAGGCTGACAGACCCCTTACCCCCCCCACACACACACACACAATCCGCAGGGAGAATAGTCCCTCGTCACAAGCGGTGAAAGAGATGAAGTTTCTGCAGCTGCCGGCAGCAGCAGGGATGGCCTACCCAAGGATGCCAGTGTTTGTAGAAAGTGTGGAGGTTGGGTTGCAGAGCAGAATGGGGCGCACGTATTCATGGACGATTTACCCGCGAGGTAAGGATAAAACCCTTTAAATTTTTCGTTCAACCGGTATTAACAAGCTTACTCACCCGGAATTTTCGGGTTAAAATCCCTGTAAACTTTACCCGACGTGCGCAGTCGGGCTCATTCCACCTCCAGCCGACTGCAGCAGCCGTGCTCCACTACTAGGAGCAGAAATAGTCATGGAGCGCATTATCTCCATCGATGATTTAGACTAATCATTTCTTTATAATATAGTTCTGCCCTCTTGTGACTCCCTCAACGCGATTTCCACAGTTGAAATGTTGAGCAATTTTTAACATGTGCGTCCTGATTGGATTTGGATGCAAGTCGTGAAAAAGGGTGAAATTTCTATCGTTTTGCTTGTTTAATTTTTTTACCAAATCTTTGATGAATCAGGAGAACGAACGGAGGAAAGTCTTTTTCTTCGGCTTTATACTCCTCGCGCGATTCTTCACCGAACTCCAACTGAATGGTGTTGAATGGAGTTGATGCAACAAATAAATGTTTCTAGAAAACATTTTCCTGACCTGATAGAATTTCTCAGGTAATATATTACTACATCATTCGAGAGCGCTTATCAACAGAATGTTCCTTGACCCTGTTCCCGGGGTGAAACAAAATTGCCAATCAATTTCACATTGACTGCTGCATATTATGTTATACTTTATCCATCGCAATCTAGCTATTTTGAATCTGGGTGAGATTGACCCTCCTCATAGTACAGAAGGTTTCGAAGCTGTTCGCTAGAGCATGGACTCCCAGTAATCCTCAACGCTCTCGCCACTCCGGTTAACCTTGAGCCATCCAATCCAGCCTCACATAACATGGGGTGGGAGAAGAATCTAGGAATGTAGTTAGCAGTAATATTCGGCACAACTTACCTGATTTCTTGATAAACCGGCTTCATGCGGTTCAGACGAAGTTGTTCAAAAAAATAATCGAAATCTTCTCGAAAACCAATTCTTGGCGATCGGTGAAACGGAAGATGACTAGGCATTTCCTGAAATGAACTGCTCTTAATATGTGCATCGCTACCCTGAAAAGAGTGGCGGTATTCATGAAACATCGGAGGTGAGAAGGGGGCGTTACCAACCCGTTCCTGTCGTTTGGCAACAAATATTGTGCCTCCCGGTCGAGACTTCAATAGCACCCCAGCCCCTTCGAACTTTGTGAGAGCAGAGACAGGTATGCGAAGCTACCTGCAGAGATGGAGAAACGGCTCATCGAGTACGACGCTGCCGTCTCTCACAAGGGAAGGATACTTACGCAAAGTGGCCACTGCAAATGAGGTATACATTCCAGGACCAATTTTCGACGCAGGATTCGGATTTTAACATTACAGCTGCAGCACGTTTCTTTGAACGGAGTTATGTGCGTTTCCAGCGCTTAACTCGAGAGCGCATCATAACGGGTCATATTCTTCGGCGCCTCCTGAGATGCACCGATAAAATTTTTGATAAAAACCATGCCATAGTGCTTTGACGCAGGAATATGTTGCCATGATAAACGAAGCGGCGCCTCCTGACATACCAAGTCGACTTCACATTCAGTGTCTTGCCGAGGCAATGACAGTGGGCGCTGGAGCGACAAAAAAGGTCACGCATACCACGAATAAGCGAGAAAATTCTTGAACCTCGGAGCACAAAATTAAAGATATTACACAAGAGGTAGCAATCGAATAATTGATTCACGTGAGTATCCTCCTTTTGGTCCATCGAGGGAGTGCGCAGGGTTTAACAAGGACCCAAGTACCTTACTAGATGGGGTACAAGTTGCGGGGTGAACAGTAATGGAGAGTCCACTAGAGGAGCTAACAATTTGGAAAGAAAGCAGGCGGGTAAAACCAATGTATTGGTTAAAAGGTCACGGCCTCGAAACGGATGAGCTGATCAGAATCAAATGTTACAAAGACAAAGCTTCTCAACGAAAGTTTCTGTGGGCAACTACGCTAGGTTGTAATAGCTAAAAGCCCATAATCCTATCATAACCTACAATAATCGATACTAAAGAAGGACTTCGTTATGGTGGATGTATCCGCGGAAGGGATAGCTGCGGACCCCTTGGCAGGCCGCGAGCCTGTCGCAGGCGCCGATCAATCACCACATTTCTCGTGGGCGGACACGAGGCAGTGCAATGCTAAGGTGTTCGCAGCTTTTCTGGTCACACGAACTAAGCTGTGTTCAGCGCCCCCAATCAACCCCCTAGACGACGGTTTGAGCGAGAAAATTTTCAGGACCTTCACAGCCCCGTAAGAGTGAATATCTCAATCCCATTTTTGGGGGGTCCAGAGATCGGGTTTTTGGTCTTGCTTTATCTATGCAGTTATTTAGTGCTGAACAATAGATGTGCGAGTTTCCCACGTGGATGGGCGCATTTTTTTTTGCGGCCGACAGCGACCGTCCGGGTCGCTCTGCATCCTAGACTATCGTCGCCTGCGCTCTGCCCCAATTACGGGTGCCACAGTCCTCATTGCCGTTACATATGTCCCTAGACTACCGATTGTGTTTTTCGTAACGTGAAAGGGTGGAGCTGGGGACAGGCGGTCCAGGCGGAGACAGACGGCCGAAAACGGGTTTCCCATCCCGAAGTCAGACGGACTCAAACGGTTGATCGCCCAAGTCTGACGTGAGCCTTACAGAAACTGCCGCGGAAACCCAATTTTTACCGATTCCCGGCGCCCCGTAACAGATTGCAGTGTCGGTCACGCACGTTCAGCGATTGGGGTAGTTCAAGGTGGTCGAAGCGACCTCCATGATGTTCGTGAGTCGATCTTTACTAGACCAGCCGCTGCCGTGATGGCTGCGATTTGTTAAGTCAAAGCAAATAGCCTTTTGATTGAAAAATACCTGCCGATGAGCGCAAGCAAACCCAAAGCGCGTGAGGATAGGCCCAAGCCATTCCAGATCGCCTGCTGATGGCCCCACAGAGCAATTTCGAATCGCGGCAGAAGCGCTGCTCCCGGCCCCAAACGTACGGGTGAACGGTAGGAGCGCGCGCTGTTGTCAGGAAGGTATTGATCATTTTCTGACACGTGAGATCGACGTCACAGGCGGCCACAGCCCTTTCCGTCCACCCGCTTGTTGGCAAGGAACCCTCCCGTCAAGGGTCGAGCAGGCCATTGCGCCAATTTTCGGCGGAGCATTCACGATTCAGCAAGGACCTACCACGGTGACCATTGGAAATAGAAATCGAAAAACGCCACGGTCGCTGTATCTTAAAGGGCCGATGCGCGCCCCACTTTGGATCTCAAAGATCGTGACTGGCGATAGTGTAGCTGTGTATAATGGTACACCACAGAATACGCCAGGGGCCAGATTCATGAAAGAAACCGGGAGTAATATATCTCACCGTGGGTATAATATACCATGGTCTTATCATACTCTTTACCAACAACCGCGAATCAAATGGATTAGCTTGGGGCTGGTATGCGCGTACAATCGCGTAGAGTGTGTGCAACATCACCACACAACACTCATTGGACGCCTTTGCCGGTGTTGATTAGATTGGCAATTTGCCAACAAAATCTGGAATATACCACAGTGAAGCGCAAAATTTTCTGAGCGAGTAACGCGAAATCCGAGCCTCTCCTAGGGTATCTCGCACCCTACTGTATACCCCCAGTTTTGACAGTCTTCTTCTTCTTCTTCTTCTTCTTTGCAGCCACATTGAGGGTGTTGTTATAGGTGGAGAAACTGGGCGACCAGTAGTGGATTCGTTCATAGGTCCATTGTGGTCAGCGTGGTAGGTACAGATTATAAAACGGCGAAATTCACATGGTTCTTACGCGTGCTGGTGCGGAGGTTAGAGACAGTGAGAGAGCGTAGGGCAGACGGAGGCCCAGGCGCCGCGCGCGCCGCTCGCGCCTCGAATGATGTGAATTACGACGTTTTATAGAGGGTATCTCCGGACAGTCGAATAAATGCGCGATGTTATGGCCGATGAAACCGCAGTTCGGAGAAGCATCAGATTTGCTGCTGCCAATCTTGCTGACGTAGGACATGAGCATCGTCGAGTGACCGCAGCGCAGCGATGCCAGTGTGCATCTAGCCCTTCTTCCGAGTTGAGTCTCGGATGTGCAGACTGGGGGGCGGTACTCCTGCAAGTGTAGGATTTACTTCTCAAGATAACACAGTACGAACTTGGTATGCTCCTTGCGCAAAAGAAGGAGTTGGGCACTAACCAACCACGTCAGAGAGAGAGAGAGAGAGAGAGAGACAAAAGGGCAACTCCGTATAAATATTATCAAACGAGGTTTGGTTGCTTAATAATATTGATACGGAATTGCTGTACTTGGAGCTGACAAGGCTCTTTCACTGGTAGCAGATGGATCTCAGCATGCAGGTGCTCGACTGAGGAACTTCTTGCACATCCGGTGGCGATACGAAGAGCGGCATTCTGTAATCGTTGCATCCTCGTCCAGGAGGATTCTGAGACGAGATGCTGCCATCCCGGTGCGGCGTATTCAAGGACGGGCTGAAGAATCGCCCTATACGTTGCAAGTATAGTTTCCTTGCTGCTACCCCATGAAGTACCGTTTAGGGCCCTGAGAACATTGAGCTTCGCTTTAACGACTGCCTGCTTTTGTTCGGTATTCTTAAGAAACTTCAGCGACAGATCAAGCACAAGACCGAGCAGTTTTAGAAATCAAGCAGCAGGCAGACGGTCTCCATCCTACTCTACATCCGGATGAGCACTGTGCTCGGATGGGTCCCTTGTGAGGACCGTTGATTTGGATGCGGAGATCTTTGTCATCTTCTCGTCGGAAAAGCCCTTCAGTGTGACCAGGTACTCCTTGATCTTGTTGGCGGCAACCTCTATGTTCCGATCTCGACACATGATTTTTTCGTCATCGGCATACGCGACAACCTTGATGTCCTGTGGCGGTTCAGGCACATCCTTGAGTTACAGACTGAAGTGGGCTGGCGACAGGACACCGCCCTGAGGGACTCCAGCTGCGAATAGAATACTGTTGGAGACATGGTTCTGAAACATAACACTGGCCCGTCTTCCCTTGATGAATGCTATTATCCAGCGTTTCTGCCACGGCGGTGTTGATGATTCCAGTAAGTTGCTTGGCGACTTTCCAAGGTTTACTGTGTCGAATGCCTTGGTGAGATCTAAGGCTACAGCCACAGTTCTCTGTAGCTTCTTGGCACTGAACCCATCAATGTCAAAGCTAGTAATTTCCAGAAGAGCCGTCGTGGTGTTTTGAGGGTATGGCCTACTATGGATCATAGGTTGATGGTAACATTCTACTCTAACCCCCTTATGCCGCCGTATACTCGTTCATAAATTCGACATCAGGCCATCCATTGCTCACTGCACATGAGCTGATTAAAAACTGTTTCACGGCAATTTCAAAATGTGGACAGGGCCTCAGCGACGATTGACCTGGGGAGACGGTCGCCACGATTTAACAGATTGCATTCAGATGGATAATACTGGTGGATGAGACTATAAACTGAAGATAAAATCAAAGACGTGCACACTCAGAAATCTACGACTGACCTCTCGAATTCCAGGAAATAGAATAGTGAGGATATCGGACGCAACAAGGACGGCACCGCTATTGATTCGCTTACGAATAACGCGAAATTGATCACACATATCGGGATCGACTATACTTGCCCGATTGATATACACATGAATCATAACGTCAAATCCATTCAAACTCCAATAGAAAACGAATCCACACGTCATCATCGCACTGAAAACTGTGTTTATATTGAAAAAGACGCCTAACGGACAGGGCATAGTGTTACTCGTATCAAAAGGGCCTTCCAGAGTGGCGTAGCTGGGAAATTCGAAGCATCGCTCTTCAGAGCGAGAGAAAACGGGCATGGCCATGATTGGTCGCCAAATCATATTTCTGTCTTTGTGTCTCTTACCTGCTCGCCGCCGCTAGTTCAATTGAAATAAAATAAAGCCATAGACGAAGTAAATGTTTTATAGAGGGTTAATGGGCAGAAAGTAGCAAAGGAGGGTATGACACTAGTTCGGGGGGGGCACTCAGGATTCAGTTGAAGAATGATTGATACCGCTTCCAGGGGTCGTATTCGCCAATAACCCGCCGGGTACCCGCCGGGTAGTCGAAGGGTAAATGAGGTGAAATTTCAGTACAAAACGCGCGCTCCACGGCCACCTCTCGCCTCCCTTGGCTTCCCTCGCGACCGCCGGAATTTTTCGAATAGAATAGCTGAAGAATGGCCGCTTCGCGATGGAATCTTTATCTTTTTGCAGTGATATCGATACGTAACACAGTTTGCATTTCCATCTTACATGGTGTAAGATGGGTTTATCTGCTCCTCTGCCGAGCGCGGTATCATCCCTTCCGCTTCCCTTCGACTACCCTCGGCGGGCTGTTGGCGAATACGACCCCAGAAATCGAAGTATTTTGATGGAATCTCCACGAAAACAATGACTGATAACGCTATCAGACCTATTATATCAGCGCAAATTTTCATTTTCATTGAAGAATCATTCCAATTTCTCGAGTGCCCCCCCCCGAGCTAATGTCAATCCGCAAAGGAGTACCAACAAATAAGAAGCGACTACGGCGATACAGCAGCGACAAGAATGGTCTAAATCATTTCCATCTCGCGACGCCGCTGCCAGCTCGCGGCGGGACTCGCACAGCTCGCGCACTATGAAAGCGCGTCGGTCGCCCACCATCGCGCGGCACGATTTGCGCTGCGTACCACCCCCATCACTCACACAGCGAGTTTCGCTGCGACGCCACTCTGAAAGGCCCTTAAGAACGGATCATTCTGTGCGATGCGAGAGAGTGCGCATTGACCAAGTACTATCACGCCATATTTAATTATTTATTTCTGATCCATGATTATTTCTGATTACGTCAATCGTGGAACAAGAACAATAACATGATATCGGCATATTTTAAATTTGATATAATATCGAAGCGATAACGAAACTGCGTAACGCTTTGCGGTTTGTTAAGATTTTGTTGTGATGGTTCGCCGCCCATCCTCCGAGTGGTTTTTGGTGGACGAATTGTCTCAGGCCTGTATTTTTCTTGATTCACAGTCGTGGCACGAGAGCAAAACAGGATAAGGAGATAGATCGGAAAGGGAGTTGAGAACGACGAAGAACGCAACAAAAATTTCGGCAAACGACAAACAGCGAAAAAATCCCAAAATTGCCGGCAAACGACAAACGGCAATCGCCGCACATCCCTGGCCGCCACTCTCAGAAAATCACCGCATCAAAAGAGTGTCTTATATGCATTCAACTCTCATACAAAGCGGTTTCGAGCACAGGCAGGGAACGTGTTGCTAGGGAACAGGAATGAGCGGAATAAAAACTAAGAAATTCGGAATTCGGAAATCGGAACAAAATTAAAATTTCCGAAATCGAAAATCGGAAATTGAAACAAAATTAAAATTTCGGAAATCGAAAGTCGGAACAAGTTTTAAAATTTCGGAAGTCGGAAAGCGGAATTCCGAGGCCCTAAATTTGCGGAAATCGGAATCGGAAAACGGAAAAAAATTTACTCGCTGCTGGCATCGAAAAATGTATCCTTTAACCTCGAGTCTAAGTACACAAAACCATCATTTCCCAGATACTTATCCATCCTTACCACTAAACCATTATTAATCAGATTTATGATCTCCAGGGATGTGCATAATTGCGAATAACGATTAGCGACTCAAATGACCGACGAGCTTTTTTGGGGTTACGTCTAAAGGCTAATGACTAACAATTCTTGAAAAATTTCGTGAACTATCCGAAATTCGTAAGAAAATCATTATTCACTATCATCGCTCCCCTATGGGGGGATCGCACAATTTTTGACAAATATTTCGCCGTTGGTTGTTCCGGATGCCTATATACATGCCTAGGTGGCCCAGGATATTAATGACCTACTGTCACTAGCATTTCTAACTGAACGACTTCTAACGTCTCGGATATAAATATTATGGCCCCAAGATGACGTCGCGCGATATTGGGCGAAGAATAGCTTAGGTGCTAAGCAAAAGCGTTATACCCCTCAAATGATGAGATTTAGCCGTTGTCGCGGAAAACCCTAATTGTTCTGATGGCGATTCCCTAAAAAACTGTACAGCTGACAAAAAACCGGAACCCGTTCTCGAATCCGAACAAATTTTTCGAACTACAAGCCGCGGAGCCATTCTAAGAACATTCTACGCAGTCGTATTCAAGAACTCAATTTTTTTCAGAAATATACTTTAGAAAGCCGTCCATAGCCTTATGCTAAAATGAGTTCTACAATATTCAAAAACAGAATTTGAATCAGTCATTCGATTGGAACAATTTTTGCAGAGACGATAATTAATAGTTACAGATATCTGAGGCACGCAACAGTTCTCGTTAGTGACGCGCCATGTCAATACAAAGGCCGGGATCATACTTCTAGCAACGAGCAACGCAAAGCAGTCTTCAACATCAATATCGACCGGAAGTCGATAAACCTGATATGCACTGTGGCTGTGGATGGCCGCGGCTCGTCTCAGACAAAAAGGAGCTCCACGCTCACGCCGATCCGCCCATTTTCCCTTGAAACACGCGATAGGCACGTGCTTGCCCTCCTGATACGAGAGCGCGCACATCGCGAGAAGGGCGAGATAATGCCCAAACGCGTGCGAAAATCGCATTAAAAATGAGGCTCGACGCCAACCACGCAGATTTCCAGGGGTAAGCGCTCTTAAAACATGACCCAGATGTTGGCAATGCCGTTGGTTAAATCACCCAGTTTGTTGTACTTAGGCCGCCCAGCCGCTGAAGGCTCCAGATGGCGCTCGGCGCACTGGCTGCACGGCGCGTCGGGTGCGGAGAGTTTGTGCTCCACGCTCAGTCAAGAAAACTCAGAGGGGCTCGTTGCCCGAGTCTTTAAGATCCGGCGGCTTCTTAAAAGCGGCTCGTTGCCCGGCTCTAGAATAGCTGCTCGATCGCGACAGTCACTACTGCGGGCGACAGAACTTTGAATTTTCGGATCCACTGCCACTATCTCGCTGACGACGCAGGCGTTCTAGTTAGGCGTCGAGCGGCGTGTTGTTTGAGTCAGTCTATAACGGATCAAAGTGTCTGAAGGTCGCCTGCACTGCACCTACATCCGGTGAAGCGATGCATTCACTACATAGGACTTTTTTAGTATGGACTGCCGGCAGGTCACGATCATCATTCGGTTGATCGCACGTATTCTGAAGCGAAAAAAATCGCAAGGTTATATCTAAGGTTCAAACTTTGTTCTCTATAGGATACATATATCAAGTTTGGGTGTGCTGCGTTATGCCCAAAATGGGCGGAGCGGGGGCGGAATCGGCTGTCACTAATTGCTCAGGTGGCCGGTCGTAAACGGGGACGCGAGCAACGCAATTATAGATTTGCACCCACTACGACAGCGTCGACCAACTAACGAGCCATTCAAGTCAAATGACGAGGAGCAAAAAGGAGATAAATTAAAGTGTGGTGAGATAGGACAACATCAACCGTAAAGGAGTTATTCGATTCGGTTCGTCTGTGACAGTACATAAATGACCCATGCTTGAAAAAAAAATTGCTGTGAATCTCTCACAAGGGAACTACTTACTATAAGTCATACTAACCATTCCAAATGAAATATGCTTTTCTAGAGCCATTTTTGGACGTAAAGTCCGAATATGCCCATCGCAGCTGCCTAGACTCATTGTAAAAGAAGTTATAGGCATTTTTTCTCTGATTTTCGTACCTATTCTACCCTGGAAAATGATCACCATAGTATTCCTTTTGATTTAAAGTCTAATTATGTCGAGCCTATTTTGAGCCGAGACTATTTAAACTCTATAGCATGGAGGGATTCGTTTGAATCGGTTAGCTCTGTAAATGAGAAGTATGAAATGTTCATCGAAATTCTTCATCATTCCATAGCTTTATTCGTGCCTTTGAAGCGGGTGTGTGCTTCTCGAGCTTTACTTCCGGCGTATTTACAAAACATGATTGACCACCGTAGCTGTCTGCAATCTCTTCTCATTCGGAGCCGGACTGGGAAAATTTCAAAAGCTATTCTGAAAGATTCCAGCGATGCCTCGATAACTATAACAAAAACATCGAGAAAAAGATTATCGATAGTGGTAATAAGCGGCGCTTTTTCAAATGCTGAACAAAAAACTTAGGGCTTCTGCAAGGATTCCTTGTTAGAGAAGAGGTGACACCATCGCTGTTCTGGACGTGGATAAAGCCAATCTGCTAGCCGAGAAATTCTGCGAAGTATTCATTGAACCAGACAGCTATTCACCGTCTTTCCAGGGGCCAGTCGAATTCCCAATGGCTACATTTCCGTGCTTTGATGGTGCTTCTCTTTCTTTCTTTTTTCCTCTTCTTTTTTTTATCTTCCATCTCAGATTCCATCATATTATTGAGAAATGGTTACGAGAGTATCTTACAGGCAGAAGTTTCCAAGTCAAAATTGGCTCCTCTTTTTCCTCTCCCAAAATGGTTCTGAGCGGTGTTCCACAAGGAGGCGTTCTCTCGCCGCTTTTGTTTGCAATCTACACCGCTGACCTTCCTCAAATTTTAGAGGACTGTGGGGTTGTTTGCAAACAATTTGCTGACGACATCAAGATCTTTCGCAGGCTGGAAAATTCTGAAGATCATATCAAAATTCAATCTGCTTTGGATGCGATTTCAAACTGGTCGGAATTATAGAAACTGCCGTTAGCACCGGAAAAAACTGTTTACATGAGAGTCGGGAGGTCTACATTGCCAGGCAATTACAAATCGGGGGATCATGCATTGAGTAGTCTTCTCAGTTAAGGACTTGGGTTTTCTCTATGATAACAAACTGGATTTCACAGCTCATTTCAAGCACTTAGTTCGAAAAGCTTCTTCTCGCACTTATCAAATATCCTTCCCCTACAATATATTAAAATTGCGCTCTGAAACTCAGTGGTTTTTGGTGCAAGCCTTCCTTGTTAATGAATTCAGTTTTCCTTTTTTTAATTATCGATTCATATTTGATTCACTCGAGGGTTTGGATAATGTCCTTTTTTTCACATCGAGTCTTTAGTAATTTATTCGGTTTTTCGAATTTTGGAGTCATTTGGTGCAATACCGCTGCTAGTTTCTAGAAACACTTACCTTCATAGCAACCTTTATAAAATTGGATCGATTGGCTTGCGTAGCTGGTTTGCTGGTCCAAGCGGCCGTAGTGAGAGCGACGCTATAATTGCGTTCTTCGCACCTTCGTTCGCACCTTGTTTACGACCTGCCACCTGGGCAGTTATTGACAGCCGACTCCGCCCCTGCCCCGCCCATTTCGGGCATAACGCTTACCCCCCATCAAGTTTTGGTAATCCACGCAGCTATTCATGCCTTCTTTCTCTTTCACTATGGATTGCTTTTTTCGGCTTTCGCAGTGCCAATTGTCAGTCTGGATTTCTACGGAGTAACGATTACGACTAACGGTTAACAAGGGTTTTTGCTCGTTGAATGACTAACGAATTACAAAGTTCAAATTACGCAAATCCCTGAAGCCCATTAAAATTGAGGTGCTCTAACAGGTTTTGATAGAAGTTGGCAAGTCTCAACTCGTCGAATTCTGTCAGTGTGGTTAAGATTATTTCCGCATTTTGTTCCGATTTCCGCACTTCCGCACCGTATTCGGGAATCGGAAAGCGGAATTACGAGGCCTAAAAACCTGCGGAAATCGGAATGCGGAATTCCGCTCATCCCTGATAGGGAAGCACATGCTCCCCTTAAAGTTTCGAATTACAGCAAATGCCCCAAGAAATAAAACCTTCAATTCGTACTTGATACTCATTCAACTCATGACAGAGCGATTTTGCAAAAAAAAAAAAAATGAAAGCATACGACGCACTTTTGAGGCGGGACTCAGATGTCGGTAGCGTGGCTGGTTCAATTACTCAAATTTGTGGTACTTAGCCCGCCCAGCCGCTGGAGACCTCGCCGAACCGCTAGCAGCCCCAGATGGTGCTCGGCGAACTGGCCGAGCCGCATGGCTATGTGCCGGCAGCGTCGTGTGTCGGTGCGCTGATAGCGCTGGACTACCTTGCAGCAAGTGCCCCAGCGATTCAATTTTGCAGCACGTGCTCCTGCGATATTTTGCAGCTCGCGCTGCTGTTTTGGAGCACGTGCCACTGCGACAGAGCCTTTCGATAAGTGTGGTCACTAGAGTTGAATGCATATTCGACACGCATTGAATGCGGCGATTTTCTGAGCTACTGAAATTCCCACAGGGGAGGCACAATAATAGTTGCCATACGCCGGGCACTGTGGTTACACCCCCTTCCTGAGCCCGTGGTTTCATGAATACGGCCACAGATTGTTAATTGACTGTTCTCGTTTTTTACTTTAATTTGCAATGTTTCACAGGCGCAGAATACGTTAAAAATATTATAAACTTTGCACAGGACAGAGCTAAAATTTGGAAACACTTCGCCCTTTGTGAGCGTAGATGGGTGATCCTATGAACGAGGCACACTTCCACTGCAGTAGATTCAACCCGTCCTTCACACACCGACACCCTACTCTATAGACTTTCCCGGTTTCGTTCCCCAGATTGTTCTACCCAAAAGGGTTACAGTACAATGGTGCAGGACTACCTTGCAGAAACGTGCTAATGTCATCGGCTTCACTGGAGGGAAAACGTTATGGAGGGCTCAGCAGCAGTCAGAAAATAGTCATCAATACCCAATTTGGAATCGCCTCGTACCCCAACCGCTACCGCATACTAGGAGACATGTAGGACGATTCGCGGATCCCAAATGTTCGGCAATTGTCGGCAATAGAGAGTACACCGAGCGAGCCACGGTATGGTCACGCGCACACGTGTCGCAGAAGCAGATGCGGCAGAAAGGACCAGCCTTTGGAATGAGCATGAAGTGCTCGGAAAGGGAACCTGCAAGACCTATCAAGAGGCCCAGGCGACCAACAGGTCTGAACCTCACTTCGCTAAACAACGACATATAAACGACGCGTTGAACTAGAAAAGCATGTCAACAACAACACTCGTGATGATGAGATCGTGTGTGAAGTGTATCAACGCACAGACAGCATTCGAGCAACACAGTATTAGCTGTACTCTTTCTTCAAGGCAGAAGTCACGATAAAACCGTTTCAGTAGCTCTGGCAGAAAGCTCAAGTGTGGCTGAAGTTCCAAAGAAAAAAATCGCGAAAATTACTACTGAAGCCGAACCGTCGACAGAACGGGAACACTCTAGCCTAGGCTAGCTAGTGGATGAGCTCAGCAATCACTTATTATTATCCGTAGCCAACAGCGAAGGAGGGCCAGCACGCCGATACGAATTCTTCTTCTCTTTCTTCTTTACAGCCACAGGAAGGTTTTTGCCATAGGTTTAAGAAACGGGCGACCGAAGTTGGATTCGTCCACAAATCCATTGTTGTCAGTGTGGTGGGCCTCTTTGGGCAATCGAATAGGCGCTCAGTCGTGTGGCCACGGCTACCACAGTCCGGGCACTCGTCAGGCTTACTGCAATCGATCTTATGCGAGTATGACATCAGTATAGGGAAATGACCGCAGCGTAACGAGGCAAGGGTACTTCTAGCCCTCCTCCCAAGTTCCATCTCGGTGTTGCTGACTACAGGTGGTACGACCCCCAATATGGGGTTGATGGCAATCCTATTTAAAAGATCCCTGACGAACTTGGTGTGCTCCGCACGTAAAAGACACAGAGGATCCAGTTGGGAGTCCGTCCATCTTTGCATGCTGACTTTCTCAGAGGCATCCGCAAAAGGCCTTCTGATCTCTCTCTCTCTTACGGGATTCACGATCTCTCTTGATGGGTGGTCAGGCTGCTTGACAATGTTAATAACCAGTTGCTGCGCTTGGAATTGCCAGTGTTCCTTAACTGGCGAAATTCGGACTTCAGCATTAAGCTGCCGAGATGTCGTAAGTTCGTGCCGTGGCAGTGAGGAGGAAAGAAGATCACCTCCGTGCAAACCGACGTCAACCCCTCCGCGGAGAGGGTTTTTGTCATGGGAGAGTTGCTGGCTGGCTGCAGCTCTCCTAAGGATTCTACTACAAAGGGCCGGCATCGGAAGGAATCCAGGACCCCTCAGGAGTACCCATGCGCCACATGCACCAAGAAGGTCACCTGGAATACGATAAGTGTCCAATGTTTAAATGTCAGACGTGGGTGCATCTCTCCTGCTCGGGTCTCAGTTCTGTGAGGCACGACTCTTCCTTCCGTTGTGTTCTGTGCTCGGCCCCTGCAACTCTGATTCCTCTTTTACCAACCGCCCCCCTCTCTATTATTAATATTAACCTCAATGGCCTTCGTGCCAAGTTGTCTGAACTCTCTTTTTGCACGTACTCATCATCCTGATGTCATTATGGTTCAGGAAACCACGCTTCCCCCTTCGGCTACCGCACGACACCCCGACATTCCTGGCTACACTGATTATTATGCTCCAGAGTCATCCCTCGGCGGAGGAGTTTCTACTTTCATATCATTAAATTTACCCTCTCATCTCATACCAAACACCCCAAGGACGGTACTCTTGAGTGCCTACCTACCCATCTCCCTCTCAAAACACCTATGTCTCTTTTTAATATCTATATCCCTCCTACCACGTCCTATCCCCAATCTTACGACCCTACTCCCCCACTCAAGCAGCTGTACGACTGTTCCCTTTCACCTTATGTTGTCTTCGCAGGCGATTTTTAATCCGAATTCGTAGGCTATTCTGCTTGAATAGCAACTCCCGCAATTTTTTCGAAGAGTTTTACAGTGGTCAGCCATACATTACCTCTTGTTCGGGGTTGAATTTAGTGAGTGTTATTGCGGACTCGCTCTGCGGGCACGAGACGCAACGGTTTCGTACGAGCTGACGCGACCGCCCCTCAACGGTTGATCATGTGGGGTTTTCTTCGTTTTTCATAGTTTCTGTTATTTCTCAGGTCTATTTTTACAGTTTTGAGTCTTTGAGTTCTACGGTTGTTATAATACAACAGCTTGTTAAAGTTTTAATTTCACAAATAGCAGGATTCGACGGCAACGAATAGAAACTGAAAAATTTTTTGATGATTTTTTTTGTTTTGTTGTGTTACCCTGTTAGAACTGTACATAGTGTTCGCTACTGCCTTTTGACTTCTACAGCGAAATTTTCATTGATCGTAAGGCCGGGATCATACTTCCAGCGACAAGCGACGCGACGCAATGTTAACCATGGATATTGACCGAAAGTGCACTGTCGCTGTGGCCGGTCGCGAGAAGTATGGTCTCGGCCTCACTCTTTCCAGAATTTTTCTGTTGTTTGGGCTAGCACGAATCTCAAAAAAAACCTGTTTTTTTAATTTAAATCTTTTTTCGGAACTGCTTTCATGATGTGCGCTCTTGTTTTACTTTTCCAAAATCCTTTTTCCAAAATATGAATCACGCCCGAATTTTTTGTCGACGATTCCGATGCCGACGATACCCGCTATCCCTGGAATTGAAACTTTAGCAAACGATCGTTATAAAACAAACGTAGCGTTGAAGGATCAAAAACTGAAATGTGAGAAATAGGAAAAACCTAGAAAATTTCGAAAAAAAAACCTCATGATCAGCTGATGAGGGCGTACGCGGAAGCTCATACGAAACCGGTGCGCGGCGTGTCCGCAGCGCGAGTCGTCAATAACACACACTAAATTTAACCCCGAACTAGAGGATACGTTTCCTGACAGAAACAACGGAACGATTGCCATCGCATGCGCTGCTTTCAACGAAGACAAGAATAACCCTTAAGACATAGTTAATGTGTATGAAGGACAGAAATCATGCCTTGTCACAGAGAGTACTGCACGAGCATTCGCGTTTTGCGCCCACTTCACGATCTTGTACGGACGCAATTTCTATGGCACAGACATTCGAAATGATAAAAGCCAAAAACTCTCACTTAGCTTCATGTTGCAGCATTTTCCTGCCGTCATCTGAGGGAGCGAAGGATGTCACCATCGTATAGCAGGAATCGCCTTTCAATTGCTTTCTGCGACACTTTCCAGTTACATTGGCGGGAGTTTTGCAGTAGATCTGAAATAGGATACACACGTTGGAAAGAAGAAAATAACACTTGAAAGTGACTAAAGTCCGAATAGTCAGTGGACTTATGCGGCACAGTTTTTTTTTGGCCCAAATTCGTAGCTGGAGAAGAACGTGTAGTTCTCTCATCAGGCTCGTGGAAATGTTTCTTTTTCTAGTTTTCCTTCCGAGACTCAAGACAAAAACGCCACAAATAGCTCACCATGTGTCGCAAATTACATATCCATGAAGAAGATGGGCGACTTCCCTGTGAGGATTCATAAGAGGCCTCCCTTCCTCTTGTGAATCCTTATAGTGAAAGGACGGTGCTTCGCATCGAATTCAACATCCAACACAACACTAAATCTTCGGCTGGCCAACACTGGAATACTCCTAGTCAAAACATAGCCGAGTTGTAGTTTCAAAGCCGTCATCTTCAGCTTCTGCTGCACTTCTAGAGATGGCTGTGCTGTTCCTAGCCGCGTAAGCTGACTGCAATGATGATTCCTCTTAAATGTCGATGCAATAATCAGACCACTGCGTTCACACAAGTCAACAAAGCGGTAGCCATTGTCCGATGTTTGCTCCATTGGTTAGAGCCATTCACCGAATACTTCGGATTCCTGATCAAATTCCATCTTCGCATTTGCGTCAATCCCCACGACAACAGCAAATTGACAATGTATCCTGGCCAGAAATGTATTGAGTTCCTCATAAAACACATCCTTCCAAATTAACTCGGCGGTTTCGGCGAGCTCATAAGCGCTCACTATCTACAGATTCAATCCTCTGCGATCCGGCAGTCGTACGAATGCATTACGGCATAGCGTTGAGCGAAACTCCTTGGCAATACCATTGAAGCCCTTTCTTACAGCTATCGCACAGCCTCCCACTCTCCTATCATAAACGTAGCCGCAGTAGATGGTATACTCTCCGACGTTGACGATGGGTCTATCACTGAGGGAAGTTTCCTGCATAGCAGCAAGCGGTGCAAGGAAATATCTCAGAAGTCTGGATAGCGCCGTTTGTTGGATATCACTCGACAGCGTCCGACAGTTCAGGATGGCGAAATTTTGGCTTGTGGCCAAAGACTCCACGAACTCCCTAGGTACAGAAGCTAAGGCGTTCTGGACCAGAGGCCTTAGTGTGCCGGACGGCAGCACCTTTATGCAATGTATGGGATACTGTGACTATGTAGTTGTGCACGCTATATGGCTCGGACGTTCCCTATATGCACTCAAACGTCTGCTGGGCCTCGTAGAAGCAGGGGCACCAACGAGCAGGTACCTACATTTGCTCTACTTCCACCACACGGTTGCTCTATGTCAACATGTCAGTCGCCAAAAGTCTGCTGACCTCTAGAAACAGTTCAGCAATGAGCAAAAGTACACTCACTTCAATCTTGTTGGAAACAGGCGCCCTCAGCAGGATCTTTCTGTCTTCTCCTAATCTGGGATTGTCGTAGAATGAATCCTCGCACTGACCAATCACCACTGAATTCAAATGCACAAGGTTTGGTTTACGACAATCGATATGACGACACGCCACAAAGCGCCGCGGTGTATCGGCCCAGTAAATCGCCTGAAAATATTATTTTTTTGCTGTTGAAACAATGAAAACGCTGAGCTGAACAGTTGAAAGAAATTATAAACCTTTGATTTGAGAGAAGTTGGGGTTGAGGCGTCACTGGAGACGGAAGGAAGTAAGCCATTCACAATACAGTCATCATCCATCATGTACTCTCCTTAACAAACGTGGAATAATTATGATCGATAACTGGTTGAGAGATCGCCGCCACGAACACGTGGCACGCACGCAAGCAAGGAGGTAATGATAGGCTTTCACCTCGACGAGGATAGCGAGGGCAGCACGAGGGGAAGAGCTGCTGCTCGAGCAGCACGTGCTGCCTTTGTGCTGCTCTTAGCAGCACGTGCTGCCCTCGTCCTCCTTTCGTCGCCTCAGCTGCTGCTCTCCGTTTTGGCCAGCGCAGTGTGGTAACTTTCTCAGGCATTCGCCGCATTCAATGCGTGTCGAATACGCATTCAACTCGAAGACAAGGTGGTTTCGAGAACAGTCAGGGAACGTGCTACTAGGGGAGCACGTGCTCCTATTGAGTTTGAAATTACAGCACGTGCCCCAACAAATAAGCCGTCCAATGCGTGCATCATACACATTCAACTCGATGACAAAACGATTATCCAAAAAAAAGGAAAGTATACGATGCACTCCTGAGACGGAACTGAGAGGTCGGCAGCTCCGCCGGTTCAATTCCCCAAGTTTGCGGTACTTTACCCGCCCGGCCGCTAGAGGCCTCGTCCAATCACTGACGGCCCCAGATGGGGCTCGGCGGGCTGGCCGCGTCGCACGTTGATGTGCCAGCCGCGTCGCGTCTGTGTGCTGCTACGATAGCGCTGGACTACCTTGCAGCAAGTACCCCTGCGATTGAATTTGGCGGCACATGCTCCTGCTATGCGATTTTGCAGCACGTGCTGCTGTTTGGAGCACGTGCCCCTGTGATGGAGCCTTTCGATGGGTGTGGTCACTATACTTGTTATCCGAAGGTAATTCCTCGGATAATGGATCGATTCGGATAATGCCATTTTAAATATACCGGATATTGGTTCGAATCAGATAATGCGTTTTTTCAAATTTTCGGATATTGGATCGATTCAGATAATGCCATTTTTCCAATGATTCGGATACGGATATCCGTCGGATAATTTCGGATAAATTTCGGATATTATCGGAACAAACCTCAGGCAACACACACACACACACACACACACACACACACACACACACACACACATACACACACATACACACATACGCACACATACACACATACACACATACGCACACATACACACACATACACGCATATACACACACACACACATTTAACCTAAAATGAACCGATTTTAATCCGTTTTTATCCGATTTTATCCGATTTTACGCCAATTTTATCCGTTTTTTATCCGATTTTATCCGATTTTACGCCAATTTTATCCGTTTTATCCGGTTTTTATCCGATTTTTATCCGTTTTTATCCGATTTTATCCGAATTTTTGACCCTTCGGATAAAGGTTCGATTCAGATAATGCCGATTTTAAATTTCCCGGATATTGGATCGATTCAGATAATGCGTGTTTTCAAATTTTCGGATATCGGATTATCCGAATCTCGGATATCCGGTCGGATATCCGAAATGGAGTGATTCGGATACTAAGTATAGTGGTCACTCGAGTTGAATGCATATTCGACACGCATTGAATGCGGCGGTTTTCTGAGTTGCTCAAAGTGGTTCATTTGGGCAGCTACAAGGACATTCATAATCAGTTTGGAAAGTTACTTCTTTTGAGCATGTACATTAAGACTTCTAGATATCTATATACAAGGTGCACACCCACGCCGCTTCGCGGCGTACTTGTGGGCGTGCCTAGAGATCTATGGATTATTTGAATACCAGAGCAGTGCATCGCTGCGCTAAACAGCCTTGAAGGCACAGCGCAACATCAGGAGAAAAATTTGATATTATAGCCCTTCCACCGTGAATAGCAACCCTGCCAAGCGCGAGATATCAATTCGCTGTGATAAGTGAGAAACTTCAAGGTAAAAGTTGGCTCTGCCACAAAAGCCTAACTGCATCGCCCCGGAAAGGGAACCAAGAGCTCTGCTATTGTACATTTTCCTTTTGAGCATCGCCACACAAACTAGTTTTTCCGTTTGCAAAAATTTGGGTTACCTTTTCGGGGTCTAAACGCTCGATTATGCTTTTAGGGTGTTGTGAGCGGGGTCGACTTTCTCCGTGTAGGTGCTCACTTATTTAATCGAATTGAGTTCTCGAGCTTGACAGGATTGCTATACACGGTGGCTATAATATCGAATTTCACCCCTGAGGTACAGTTCCGCACAATTTTTCGGCTTTTTTTGCGATAAAAAAACTCCTGTATGTTTTCAAGGAAATCAGTTACACTGTTCTCAATCAAGCTTACACAGTGTACTTATGCATTGCAATGCATAACCCTTCACAGTCTGACACAGATTTTAAAGAAGAGAATCTGCGGAGAAAGTTATGTCACACTTCTCCATGGTTTGGTAACTTTTCGGGGGACATTGATGTACTGCTCAGTTCTTGAGCTCATCCCAGAAAGCTGTCTCTCCAGAAAGTGATTATGAATGAACATTTGAAGGAATAGGCACAAATTAGCAGTAGAACAGTACTCAGAACTGATTGTTCTCTTGTTTGCCCATTGACACGAAGCGAGGTCCATGACCACCGCTGCATTGACTCCGTCCATACGTGGCGAGAGCATGCGATTACGCAAAATCGATGGTCATCGTGGGCACACGATTCGCTAACCGCTCACACGCCCTCCTTCTCGCGCGCCCTCACTCGCTCGCTCTCGCGCGCTTGCGCTAACACCACGAAGCCAGCAGCAAGTTCCAAGCTTACAGCTCCATCACTGAAGCAGAAGGCATTCAACCTGTAGCAAAATTATTGCACTTGTTTTTCATAGTCCCACCACGGAAAACGAACACCGTGGGAAATCATCAGCCGTTGCGCCGACTTGGGCGATTGATCACCTGATCAAATGCTTTCAATCGAATCAACACGAGGAAGGGGGTGTTTTCCTGTCGCAGATTGCGGGCACGTGCTGCTTAGAGTTGAGGGGCGTCGAGAGGCGCACAACAGCGGGAACGCCCGCTCTCGCAACGTATGGACGCTGCCATACGTGGGCAGTGGGTGTGACAGCCGGGTGTCAATTGTTAACGACGGGTGACGATGTCTAATTTCCGTTCACTCTCTCTCTCTCTCTCACACACACACACACACACACACACACACACAGACGGTCACACACACTTAGCCATATATAAATAGTAGGATCAATTGACATCTTGTGTTTTTCTCCTAAACAACGTGTAGAGCTCAAGCAAAACAATCGGTCGTCATCTTAAACGTTGTAATGGGGAGCACTCAGCTCCTCGAGAACAACGAGGGCTGCACAAGTGGACGAGCTCCTGCTTGAGGAGCACG
This sequence comes from Aplectana chamaeleonis, assembly GCA_029168955.1. Lineage (NCBI taxonomy): Eukaryota > Metazoa > Nematoda > Chromadorea > Rhabditida > Cosmocercidae > Aplectana > Aplectana chamaeleonis. The sequence continues at coordinate 392,331 of JAPDOI010000256.1, read as the reverse complement.
TGCTGCCCTCGTTCTCCATTCGTCTCCTCAGCTGCTGCTCTCTCTTGTGGCCAGCACCGTGTGGTAATATTTCTCAAAATGGTCCACTCGAGTAGCTACAAGCACAGTCATAATCAGCATGAAGAGTTCTTGGCTTCTAAGCGTGCACATGCTCTACTCCCGTACAACTTAGAGTTAGAGTTCACACAACCAATCGATCTTCAGCCATATCACAAGGACTACCTTCTTCTTCTTTGCAGCCGCAAAGAGAGTAATTGCTATAGGTTCAGAAACTGGGCGACCAGCGTTGGATTCGTCCAAAGGTCTATTGTAGTCAATGTTGTAGGGTTTTTTGGACAGTTGAATAAGTGTAGGGTATTGTGGCCAGGACCACCACACTCCTGGCAAACGTCGGGAGTGATATTGTCGATCCTGTTCACGTAGGACTTCAGGAACGTTGAGTGCCCACAGCGCAACGAGGCTAGAGTGCATCTGGCACGTCTACTAAGCTGAGACTCAGACTCAGAAACTCGAGGCGGCTCAGTACCCAGAATAGGATTAACAGCCGCTCTTTCCAGATACCCTCTGACGAAATGGATGTGCTCCTCGCGCAACAGACGGAGGCGTTCTTGATATGAATCATGCCATCTTTGCAGATCGACTTTATCTGGAGCATCGGCAAAAGGTTTTCTAATGCCTCTCTCTCTCTTACAGGCTCAAGTACTCTCCAAGATGGGTGGTTGGGCTGCTCGACGATGTTAATGTACAGATGCTGGGCCTGGAGCTGACAGTGCTCCTTTACTGGTAGCACCCGTGTCTCGGCGTGTAAATGCTCGATTGGCGAACTCCTAGCACATCCGGTGGCGATCCGAATACGTTTTGTACACGCTGCACCTTAGTCCAGGATGAGTCCGACACTGAGTGCTGCCAAACCGGTGCCGCATACTCTAGGACGGGCTGCAGTATAGCCTTATACGTGGTCAGAATAGTTCCCTTACTGCTGCCCCATGACGTACCTCCCAGTGCTCTTAGCTCATTGAGTTTAGCTCTTACTATTGCTTGCTTTTGCTCGGTGTTCTTGTGAAACTTCAGCGACGGAGATCGAGTATAAGGCCGAGTAGTTTGACGAAGCGAGCAGCAAGCAGGCGATCTCCACCCCAGCTGACATCGGGATGGGCGCTGTGCTCTTTGGGGTCCGTTGTGAAAACTGATACTGAAGACTTGGCAGCTGAGACAATGAGCATCTTGTTATCGAAATAGCTTTTCAAATCAATCAGGTACTCGTTGATCTTGCTCGCGGCCACTTGTATGTCGCGGTTTTGGCACATGATAGTCATATCATCAGCGTAGGCGACAACTTTAATGTCCTGGGGAGGTGCCGGAATATCCTCTAAGTACAGATTAAACAGAGCGGGCGATAAGACTCCGCCTTGCGGAACACCTGCAGCTATGGGGATACTTTTAGAGACATGATTTTGAAACATAACTTTTGCTCGACGGCCCTTGACGAATGCTGTTATCCAACGCTTCTGACACGGTGGAATAGAGGACTTCAGTATGTTATCCGGTAGAATACCCAGGTTAACACTGTCGAATGCCTTTGTCAAGTCCAGGGCTACAGCAACGGTCCTGAGGGGCTTTCTCATGTTGAAGCCGTCGATGGCATAGCCAACGATTTCCAAAAGCGCCGTCGTGGTGGAATGTAGCTTCCTAAAGCCGTGCTGGTGATGTTGTTTCTCATTATGCTGAGCCAAATCATTGACGAGAAGCTTTTCAGCAACCTTGGCTAGAGGTGACAAAAGGCTTATTGGCCTGTATCCTTTCGCTGATGACAGCGATTTACCGGGCTTAGGCAGAGGAATGACATTTGCTGTTTTCCAGTCTTGTGGCAGTGTGCAGGTTCGGAATGATGCGTTCATTAAATCAGTGAGCAGCGAGAGAAATTCACTGGGGAGCTTCTTTAGGACTGCTGGACAGATTCCGTCAGGTCCAATGGCTTTGGAATTACGCATTTCCTTTATAATCTTCTCCACCTGCGCAGGAGTGAGGGCATCAGCCGTGCCCATAAGCGGAAGGCGGCACAGCTCCCTTACTGTCACTCGGTTTTGCGGGCCACGCTTCGCAAACGTTATGAAGAAGCTCTTGCCAAGAGCGTAAGCGGCATCTTGTCCTGACTTGAATACATTGTTCTCAAACTCGATAGTAGATACGGTGGCGGGTGTGGTTTTTCCGGAGAGTTTTCTCAGGATTTTCCATGTAGCAGCACCATCTGCCTTGAAGTTTAATTTTTCAGTGAACTTCTGCCATTCGTCTTTCTTGTGCCTGTCCAAGTCTTTTCTAATCTCGTTGTCAAGCCATTCCATGGATATTCAGCCGCTCGGTTAAGTGCAACCTCTCTGAATAGGCTCCAGTCTGCAATGCCTAAATTGAGATAAGAACGGTGACGAATACCAGAATAAGGGGCTAGAGAATTTGAGAGATCGATATGGACGAAAATGGGAATGTGATCACTAGACAGAGTTGTAGAAGTGGACCACGAGCAAGCACTAGAAAGATTGGAGGAAACGAGCGAAATGTCTGGGCTAGAAGATTGGCCGATGGAAAGGAGGCGAGTGGGCTGATCATCGTTTAGGATAACCAGGTCGCACTCCTCCGCCCATTCCTCGACGTCCTCTCCTCTAACATCAGAGTCAAGTGAAGAGCAAAAGGTATGAGCATTGAAGTCGCCCGCGAAGACGACTGAGGGTGAGAGGGCGCAGTCGTTGAGTTGTTTTAGAAGAGGGATAGGATTATAGGTTGGGGGACAAGATGTAGTTGGGGAATGAAGATGTTGAAGAGAGATAGGGGAGTTTTGAGTGGGAGATGGATGGGGACGTACTCGAGAGTACCGTCCGTAGGGACATTGAGAATTAGGTGAGAAGGAAGAGTGGATAGTACAAAAGTAGAAACTCCTCCACCGAAGGACGATCTTGGAGCATGGTATGAAGTATAGCTAGGGATATTTGGGTGAGAAGAGGTAGCAGAGGGGGAAAGTTTGGTCTCCTGAACCATTATAACATCTGGATGGTGAGTACGAGCAAAGAGAGAGAGTATATGTACAATAGAAAGTGGGCGATTAGAGGTAGAGGAATCAGAGTTGGAAGGTGAGGAGCATAGGACACAGCGAAAAGCAGAGTTATGATGCCTCACAGAACTGAGACCCGAACAGAAGAGATGCACCCACCTTTGGCATCCGAAGCACTGGACGCTTGTTTTACTCCATGTGACATCCTTGCCGCACGTGGCGTATGGGTACTTCTGAGCGGGTCAGGGATTCCTCTCCACGCCGGCCCTTTGTAGGAGAATCCTTAGGAGAGCTGAGGCCAGCCAGCATCTCTCCCATAGCAAAAATCCTCTTCGTGGAGGGGTTGAAGTCGGTTTGCACGGAGTTGATGTTGCTTCCTCCACACGGCCACGGCACGAACGTACGACATCTCGGCAGCAGGACTACCTTAAAGGTAGCGTACGCGCAAAAAAACGTATTCTTTTTTTTTAAATTTCTGCAGGTAGGCCTACCAGGTTGTGATATATCGCAGAGGCCACCCAAAATACGCAAGCTTCGAAGAAAAACTCGTTTGAAAATCCCGTAGCATTCAGCTTCCTTTAAATACGTCTGTTCGGTGTGTATTGTGTAATACACCAATGTCGAAAATTTGAACGTCTGAATTGGTTTAGCCCCTTAACTTTTTAGGTTCCGCATTTCTTTTCGCCTCTCTGTTGTCAAAAATTCTCTAAAACAAGAAGCTCTAAATACAGAGGTTTGAACGAGGATCTCTCGGAACAAAGAAAATAGACTTTTGGAGTTTCGCGGCCTGTCGAAACCTGTCGTGGCGCTTCTGTTCCTCATGTCAGATGACGCCTTTTCAGACCACGGAGCAGTTTTGACGAGCTTATAGCATTAAAAATGCGCGACATTGAGGTCTCAAGTTTCGCTATCTCCCCTTGGTTCAAACATTGGAATGAGAAGAAAACCCTAAATGCGGATTTCCGGATCAAAAAAGGGAACCTGCCTTTTAAAGGCACAGAACACCCAGAAGATGATTTTTTAGCTTTTATGCTGGTCTTAAGGAGGGTCACATTCTGATCACAGTGGTATTTCTTTTTTTCGTCCAAGACCCCCTATGAACAGAGTTATGGCTTATTAAAGATGCCTATAATAAAGGGTGAAAAATTGGCTGATGAATTGTCTCTTCTCTTCATTTGCAATCGTTGTCCGAGAGCGAGCCAGGATGAGGACTAAAGCCATTGATGGTAGGACTTCGGCGTATTTTGGCTACCGTAATCCGGCAATCGCTTCAGGACCCAAAGCCCGATTTCCCTCAACATCGGGACCGTTTCGAAGCTTCATTCAGTTCAATTGTGAGCGTTTCCGGTACGATTGCGTTCTGGAGCGTACTAGGTCATCCATGTAGAGGTTGATCACATCAGAACTTGTCAGCGCAGCGATCTTTTCAACTTTCAATCCTAATGTCCTCGAACTCTAGGCGTGATAGCTTAGAAAGGGGCACTCAAACTGAAAATCTTACGTTGTGTTCATTATTGACTTCATAGGCCTCCTGACTGATTTTGCAAGGGGAGGAAAACCCCGGGTTGGTGAGAACTTAGCGGAGTGTGAAAAACCGCTGTGTACTCATAGCTATCGTTCGTTTCAGAAGTTTATGCGATGATCTACTTCACGAATTTTTCTTGGGTGGAGCCATAAATGGGATCCTCGTGGAAAACGAGAATTCCCACAATTTCTATTTTCGGGGAGAATTTTTCCATAGGAATTTTTTTCAGTGCCTGCTCTACTCCTAAGGCGCACTGAAAAATTTCTACAAAATCAACTAGAAGTATTCAAACTACGGAGGGTCAGTGTGAATCACACTGTTTAGGTGTGATTCACATGCACTTGCCAATTTATTCTTCTGCCTCCACTGCCTGATTTCATTCATTCGGCAAGAAAAACCCTCGGCTCCGAATTTGGAAAATCAAGCATTCGCGGGAAAGCAAGCAAATGCTTATTGCTTGCTTATGCTTATTTCATTCTCAAATATCGAAAAGTTGCATTCAAATAAATCGAAGAGCGCTGTAGTGTTGACTGCGGCTTAGAAAAATTGATTAAAGCTTCTACAAGGAATATTAGAATGGCAAAGCCCTTCATCTCAAAACTCTTCCAGCCCAGTTCAGAATGCTGTTCATATTCTCCGAGGAACTTCTCCGAAAACCTGCTTCAGTGGTGATGGAGGGGTTAGAAAAGCTAATCGACATAACGAAAGGTGGTGAAAGAAACAGCCAATCTAAAGGGCGGAGGGAAATCGGGCCCTGGGTCTTGAAGCGATGGCCGGATTACGGTAGCCAAAATACGCCGAAGTCCTACCATCAGTGGCTTTAGGATAAGGACACAGTCTGGCTATGGTCTGAAGAACGATGAATTGTTGAGAATTCAGTCATTCATCTAGCCGCTACAGAGTTTGGAAATCTGGTGAGGAGTGTGGACCGTGGTGGTGAGCGAAGGAGGTCGAGCCTAAGGTGGTCGCCTATATCTCGCTTATTCGGAGGAATTGAGATCTCGCACTTGGCACGTCTTATAAAAGTGGGGTCTACAAGACAATCAAATAAAAATCGCAAAATCCATATCTGAGGGTGTAGTGTGACTTCAAGGTACACAACCGCTTGTTTGGTGGGTGGTGTGGGGGGTTACGTGTTCTCACCGCGTTTTCTGGGACAACGCATTACGAATTATCCATATCGAATTCGTATAGAGAGATAGAGTGTACTGTCGCATATGAGAAAGCTTGCCAGAAGCCTGTATGAATGGAAAGCAAACCACAGATGAAGTCGAGTATCTTTGCCGCCATCTTCCAGAAAGACACAGAACGGATATCAAATTGGGGAATAGTTATGTAAGCAAAGAAAGTGTGAGGACTGCTTCATAAGTATCGTACGCGTATGTAGATTTCGGGGGATGCGTGCCCACTCCTACTCGTTAAACTCTAACCACCAATACTCTGCTCAAGATCTATTCTAAGATCCACCCTCAGGCGGCACGACTCCGAGAATGGAGTTTACGGCGGTCTTGCATAAGTGATCCTTGACGAATTGGGTATGCTCAGCACGTAAGAGACGGAGGCGTTCTTGTTGTGCGTTGGTCCATCCCACGAAAATCAATATACAGAGATGGACCAACGCACAACAAGTACGCCTCCGTCTCTTACGTGCTAAGCATACCCAATTCGTCAAGGATCACTTATGCAAGACCGCCGTAAACTCCATTCTCGGAGTCGTGCCGCCTGAGGTCAGCGAAACCGAGATGGAACTCGGTAGGCGTGCCAGGTGCACCCTTGCCTCGTTGCGCTGCGGGCACTCCCCCATGCTTATGTCTTATTTACATAAGATCGATAGCAGCAGACCTGACGAGTGCCCGGATTGTGGTAATAAAGGGCATACTACTGCGCACCTTTTCAACTGCCCGATGAGACCGACATCGTTAACACTAGTAGATCTGTGGGAGAATCCGACGCTTGTGGCTCAGTTCCTCAATCTATGACGGGACCCTCTCTGTGGCTGCAGAAGAAGGAGAAGAAGACCAAAAACGTCCTTTTTCATGAGACAGTATGCCATCGCAAGGAATTAGGGTGCAGCTGACTTTTTAATCGGTAAGCAGATCATTAAATGATTGGAAGGGCACCGCTATATTTCTCCATGCCTCAGTATTTCGCTGTTTTTGATAATAGAAATCCTGAGCTCTATAGAAGTACCCGAGAGATTACGTTGTTCACATTAGACTGAAAATAGAGAGCATATAAAACATTACATCTGTAGTAAACTAGGAAATCTGTATATTACCAAACATGTTTTGGTGATTTTTAATCATTTCCATCGAAATCCAGGAAGAATGCAATCAAGTGAGCTTTCGGATCGGATAAGCAGGGTGGGGCGCCGCAACATGCGCTCGGCGGGAGGCGGACAGTTTTTGGCACGGTCTGAGCTTGGGGTCTTGCCCGTACACTTTTCAATTCCAAGCGTGAGCGATTTACCTGTTCACCTGCGCGCCCACCTCAAAGCTGGGAATTTCATGCAAAATTCACATTTTCGTTGCATCAAGTCTTCCAAAAAAAAATCTGGCACTTTATTGATCATTAAATCGAACGCCGTCTAGAAAAAAAAGATTTTCGTTAGGTTTGAGATGGTACACTCGAGTAAAATAGTTCCTTGCGAGCAATGTGAATGGTTCAGCTCGGTTAAAGGCTGATGAATTACACTAAACATGATGATGAACCATCCTGAGAAAGTTCACGACAATAATTTCGAAAGAAGAAAACATTTTCATTGAATTATTGCTTTTTCGGAAGGAAAAAATCACCATTTATAGATAAATCGCCAAATGATGGATACTCTGATATTTGCAATTCCGTTCGCCCTAGACATTCCTCTAACCAGTGCGAATTTCAGTGAATGAAGACTATTTTGAGGAAATTTTCATCTTTGGAATATGTAAGTATAACCTTTTTTCCCGAAGAAAGCCATGATTCGTCTTTAAAATCGAGAAAGACAGATTATTGCGCCTAATTCCTATCTTTACGGTCACAAAACCGAGTGAAAATAGATTCTTTTTTAGGGATAGAGAATATCTATGTTGAGGAATGTTTTTGGGACACTCACATTCACTACCGACCGAGGCCTGTGTTGAACTGCCATCGCAAACTCGTGCCAGATACGAGGCAGTCTTACATGGGCATGAGACAGTCGGCAATGCGAGCATCATTTCCTCGATCCGTGGCGAAGATCAAAGGATGATATAATCAAGGATGAAACACCCGTTAGGGATATCAATAGGCCTCACCGGGGTCTTTATCTTTGATGGGTCGCTGCAGCTCTGCTGCTGAAAGCGACATACCACCTGCGAAATAAAAATCATAAGAAAAAAGAAAAGATCATAAATGAGGAGAAGCAGTTGGGGTGAAAATAAAGAGCAGCAGTTGGGGAGAGAAGAGCAGCAGTTGGGGCCACAATGAGGAGCAGCAGTTGGGGCCACAATGAATAGCAGCAGTTGGGGCGACGACTGGAGCAGTTGTGGCAACTGTAGCAGCAGGTGGGGCAACCATACGAGCAACAGTTGGGGCAGTGAGCGGAGCGAGAGGACACAACGTGCTGCCCTGAGCAGCAGTTGGGGGAACGAAAGGGGCTTACACCTCGACGAGTAAATGCGTTAGTAATCTCTCGTGCTGCCTTATTAAGCCGCGAGTATCTGAGTAGTGATGAACATAGATCAAGTGATACCACGCTAGAACGCTGCGCCGCGGCGATCTCTCGACCAGTGATGGACGATAATTATTCTAGTCTCCCTCGCGAATCCTCTCAGCGTGAAACTATGAAAAATAGACATACAGTGCTTTTAACAGCGCCAACACCATCTTCAGAAATTTTCCCCCGCAACAACAGAAGTAGACCGAAAACTAGAGGTACAGTTCGAAAACAATCAAGTACTCGAATTGAAAGACTCCTTAGGAGCAGCACATACTGTCACTAGAAGCACATGGTCGATTCGAATCTGACACCTGCTGCAAATATGCAAATAAAAACAACAACCCACCGTCATCGCACCAGAGCGTAATGAAATTATGCAGGAGCGGGCACCTCGAGGCAATCAGGGCTTTTAAAGTCCCACTGATTTGACTAGGGCGAGGTCTACCCAACAAAAATACTTCTTCTGCAGCCTTGAAGCGATTTCCGTCAAAGGTTGAGGAACCGGGCGACAATTACAGGATTCGTCCGAGGGTCCATTGTCGTTAGAGTAGTAGGTCTCTTAGGGCACTTGAACAGTTGCGCAGTGCCGTGTCCGGAACTACCGCAGGCCGGGCCTGCATCAGGTCAACTGCTGTCGATTTTATTGACGTAGGACATAAAAAATGTAGAATGAACACAGCGCAGCGAGGCAAGAGCACATCTGGCTCGCCTGCGAAGTTGAGAGTCGGAATCGCAAACCCGGGGCCACACTTCTCCCAGGATAGGGTTCACAGCCCCACTTTTCTCAGGATAAGGTTAACAGCCGCCTTACCTTCTTCTTCTTTGCAGCCACAGAGAGGGTTCTTTCATGGACTCGGCCACTAGCGTAGGGTTCAGAAACTCGGCCACTAGCGTAGGGTTCGTACACAGATCCATTGTCGTTAATGTAGTCGGTCTCTGCGGGCAATTGAACAGGTGCGCAGTAGTATGCCCTTGACTACCGCAATCAGGACACTCGTCAGGTTTGCTGTTGTCAATCCTATGCAAGTATGACATAAGCATGGGGGAGTGTCCACAGCGTAACGATGCAAGGGTGCACCTGGCACGCCTGCCAAGTTCCATCTCTGTCTCGCTGACCTTCGGAGGTGCGACTCCCAGGATGGAGTTTATGGCAACTCTGCTCAAGTGTTCTCTCACGAATCGGGCATGCTCCGCGCGCAAGAGAAGGAGGCGTTCTTGTTGTGCTTCGATCCATCTCTGCACATCTGCTTTCGACGGAGCATCGGCGAAAGCCTTTCTGATACATCTCTCTCACCGGGTTTAGTACTCTTCGCGATGGATGATTCGACTGCTTCACGATGTTAATGTACATTTGTTGCGCCTGGAGTTGGCAACGGTCTCTAACTGGCAGTATGCGAGCTTCGGCGTGCAGGTGCTCACTTGGAGAGCTTTTAGAACAGCCTGTTGCAATTCGCAGAGCACAATTTTGGACGCGCTGCAGCTTGGAACAAGAGGTGTCCGACACGATGTGCTGCCAGACTGGCGCAGCATACTCCAAGGCGGGTTGCACAATAGCCTTATACGTGGTCAGGATCGTTTCTTTATTGCATCCCGAGGACGTTCCACCGAGAGCACGCAGGACGTTGAGTCTTGTTTTCACTGTGGCTTGCTTCTGCTCAGTATTCTTATGAAACTTCAACGAAGGATCCAACACGAGTCCAAGTAGCTTGGGGAATCGGGTGGCCGGCAATTGAGTATCGTCCCATTTCACCATGGGATTGGCACTGTGCTCTGCGTTATCAGTGGAAAAGACGGTGACGGATGATTTGGAGGCAGAGACTGTGAGCAATTTGCGATCGAAGAAACATTTCAACTCGATCAAGTAGTCATTGATCTTACTGGCGGCTACCGTAATGTCGCGATTTCGGCACAGAATAGTAATATCATCCGCGTATGCAACGACCTTGATGTCTTGAGGGGGAACGGGCAGATCTTCTAGATATAAACTGAAAAGTGCAGGCGGTAAAACTCCTCCTTGAAGGACACCAGCGGCGATGGGGATGCTATTGGGAACATGTCCCTGGAATAGCACATTTGCCCGACGTCCTTTAGTGAAGGCAGTTATCCACCGCTTCTGCCATGGCTTGATGGTAGACTTCAACAGACTCTCTGATAGTAGGCCTAGATTGACAGTGTCAAATGCCTTTGTTAAGTCGAGGGCCACACCAACAGTACGTTGGGGTTTCATGGCATTGAAGCCGTCCAGAACATAGCTCACAATTTCCAACAAGGCCGTAGTGGTGGAATGTAATTTACGGAAACCATGTTGGTGCTGCTGTTCGCTGTTATGCTCGGCAAGCTCCTCCACAACCAGTTTTTCGGCAATTTTGGCGATGGGTGAGAGCAGGCTGATCGGCCGGTACCCTTTAGCCGTGGATGGTGACTTTCCCGGCTTCGGCAGTGGAATAACACGAGCCACTTTCCAATTTTGGGGTAAACTACATCTACGGAACGATGTATTTATGACGTCAGCAAGAAGGGGCAGTAGTTCACTGGGCAGCCTCTTCAGGACTGCAGGGCTCAAACCGTCTGGCCCTATTGCCTTCGAGTTGCTCATCTCCTTTATCACCTTCTCGACCTGTGCAGGCGTGGCTGCATCATCTACATCCATGAGAGGCAATTTACAGAGCTCCCGTACAGTTATTCTATTCTGCATCTCTCTTTTGGTTCTAGTGATGAAAAAATGCTTTCCAAGTGCATTTGCGGCCTTCCCTGATTTGAAGACTCCACCTTCAAAATCAATCGTGGAATTGTTGGCGGAGGTGAACTTTCCGGAGATCCTTTTCAAGGCCTTCCACGTTGCTGCTGCATCATTTCTGAAGTTCATCTTCTCAGTGAACTTTTCCCAAGTTCCCTTCTTGTGCCTGTCAAGGTCCCTCCTGATCTCATCATCCAGCGCAGCGATGTCTGGATCAAGATGATCTGCGGCTCTCTTTGCGTCCCTTGTCCTTATCTTCTGCAATGTTTCCCTGGTGACATTGGGAAAGGTCTTTACGCGGCCTTCAGGGATCGCAGCTTTCATAGCCTTCAAGATAGCATCAGATAGGTGGCGCTCCTTCTGGTGTGCATCGTCATTCCACTGATAATCAGCCGCTTAGCGGAGTGCAACCTCCCTGAACAGGCTCCAGTCTGCAAGGCCTAAATTAAGATAAGAACGATGCCTTGTACTCGTGACAAAGAAACTCTTACAGAGAGAGTAGGCGGCTTCCTTTTCTGACTTGAAAACGTTATTACCAAACTCAATAGTGGAGACGGTGGCTGACGAGCTCTTTCCCGATAGTTTCCGAAGCACCTTCCAAGTAGCTCCACTGTCCGTCTTGAAATTAGTAAACGCTGCAATCCATCGCTTCTGCCAGGATGGTAGCGAAGACTTACTAAACAAGAATACAGCCCAAGTCAGACCCCCAGCAAGGACAGCACCAGAAACATGTTCCTCGACATGATACACAATGAAGATTTCCTAGCTGTGAACAATGGGTTAGTTCCACTCAGCAGTCAAAAGTCGTACAGAGAATGACTCGAGATCACCATCAGTCAAAAGTCGTACAGAGAGTGACTCGAGATCACCATCCAAGTCGGGCTCCAAAAAACCAAAATCAATCTCTATAACACGCAGGGTTGAGCAGGGCTGTCACTCGGCGCAACGGGGGTCGCAAAAATTTCGGAAATTTTTCTTTTCAACATTTTGGTCAACAGGGAGGGGGTCGTAGCTACGCCGAAAATTGGCGCAACAGCCTGCCCAACCCTGATAACACGGGATACCTTGTGTACTGTACGGAAGATAAGCACTTCGAGTTGAGAGCATTTCGTCGTCGAAATGGAAGCCTCCAATGTTGCAGCCCGTGTTCTCACTTGGATCACAAGACGGCCCAGTTCATCTGGAGGAGCACTGGAGGCGAAATTGTCGTCTGAGACTTACTCATTGTTTTTCGTTGACTTTGCCCCTTATAGCTAGTCAAAAGCCTACCTGAGTTCCCTTTAGGCAGCCGTAGTCTGCCGTATCTCAGCCGAAAATGAAATAAGACATATCCCAACCGTGCTATCTCCACTGCTACCTGAATTTCGTCGGTATACTTCAACAAAAAAGCGCAATCCTATTGCCCACGTAACCATCGTCATCACTTTCGGCGGCCTCAAGCCGGCCACAACGGGGGGGGGATTTTAACCTCAGCGAGCGATGAATAACATGTGTATCGACCAGAACGGCTACAGCCAGCCCAGGCGTGTTCAAGCCAGCCACCACGAGAAGCTTTCTCGACCTCACAGGGCAATGCATTGCATGCCTATCGGCTACGGCCTATCGGCGAACTATGACGGGGCCTAGACGACTTCGCAGTCGAGTTGAAAGCGCGCTGTGACGGAATTGGACCCCACTAGCAGCTATCCTTCACGGCGGCTGTGGGGCGAACGCTACTCTCCCCCTGCACCCAATAGTTGCTGCCGAGATGTCGTACGTTCGTGCCGTGTGGAGGGAAGAAGATCACCTCCGTGCAAACCGACGTCATCCCCTCCACGAGGGTTTTTGTCATGGGAGATGCTGGCCGGCCGCAGCCCTCCTTCGGATTCTTCTACAAATGGGCGGCGTCGAAAGGAATCTAGGAACTGTTCAGAAGAAGTTCCCAAGTGCCACATGCGACAGAGATGTCACTTGGAGTGGAACCAGCGTCCAATGCTTTGGATGCCAAAGGTGGGTGCATCTCTCCTGTTGAGGTCTCAGCTCTGTGAGGCCTTATAACTCTTCTTTTCGTTGTGTTTTGTGCTCCTCACCTACCCCCTCTTATTCCTCAAATTCCAATCGCCCCCTTTACATTGTACATAGAAATCTCAACGGCCTTCGTGCCAAGCTTTCTGAGCTCTCTCTCTCTCTCTTTGCACGTACTTACCATCCAGACGTGATCATGGTTCAAGAAACCAAGCTCTCTCCATCCCCCACCAGGGTACTGCACGAGGTGTGGGTCGGCCAGTTTAGCTCAGACCCTCCCTCTAATGGCAATTTTGCTCAGACCCCCCCAGGAACGTTAGTAGGTCAATTTTTGGCCATTTTCTCCCACCCCCACCAAGAGCTGATGTGTTCAAGCAGTTTATCCAGCAGGTTTACATACCTCTAACGTCACTGCAGTGAATTTCTCTTGTCGTATCTAAATGGTAAGTATAAAATTTTCAAATGGTAAAAAACCAAAATTGACAGCTCGAAGCCAATGTTTTGCCACAAAATTTGGATGTTTGAGAGGACGAGAGCACAAACAGCGCTTATTGCATTTATCTTCAATCACTGCACGAGGGATCGCCGCGACGCTGCTTGGCGGGAAAAATCGCGCGCGGGAAAACGAAGGGAGAATGGCTATTGATCGAACGATTTAGAGCCCAACTGCTCACCGCGGCCATCTCCCTGTGAGACAAAAACAATATGAGGAGAGGAGCTGAAAGTACGAAAGTATAACATCGGCGTGGATCGGGAAGAGACTTTGCGTTCACTGTTGAAGGTTAGCGCAAACTCGGCGCACCTATGCTATAGCATATGGCAGCGAGTTTGCGCCAACCTTCAACAATGAACGCGAAGTCTCTTCCCGACCCATGCCGACGTTATGTAACTGGTAACAGCTTGTGCTGTGTAATAAAATGCGGATGTTTGAAAGAGGGTTCGATCTCGCCGGAAGTCCATATTCTTTTTTGAGTCACGAGAGTCGGATATTCGAGGCAAGCGTGGCGTGATTGATTTACAAAGTATACCAACTTCCACCGTCTAAGATGGACGCCGAAGGGAGCTACAGTATACGGGATCACACCTTTCTCAGGTGTGGTCCCACACGAAGTCGACAATTTTGAAAACCAGGAGTCACGAGAGTAGGAAATTTGAGTTCAGTGTAGTTGATTTACTCGGTATACTCACTTTCACCGTCCAACATGGATGCTGATCACCGCTACAGTATCCCACTCCACATCCGGATGAGCTCTGTGCTCAGATGGGTCCGTTGTGAAGACGGTTACTGATGACTTGGATGAGGAGGTCTTTAGCATCTTGTCGTCGTAAAACGTCTTCAGCGTTTTCAGGTACTCGTTGATCTTGGTGGCGGCTACCTGTATCTCCCGGTCTCGACACATGATTGCTATATCATCGGCGTACGCGACAATCTTGATATCCTGGGGTGGTTCAGGCATATCTTCGAGATACAGACTGATGAGAGCTGGTGATAAAACACAGCCCTGGGGGACTCCAGCTGCTATGGTAATACTGTTGGAGACATGGTTCAGGAACATGACTCTTGCCCGCCGACCTTTGATGAAGGCCGATATCCAGCGCTTCTGCCACGGTGGTATTGACGACTCCAGCAAGTTTCTTGACAGGATCCCTAGGTTAACCGTGTCGAAAGCCTTGGTGAGATCCAAAGTGACAGCTACATTTCTCAATGGCTTCGAAGCGTTGAACCCGTCGATTGCATAGCTAGTGATTTCTAGCAATGCGGTCGTTGTGGAATGCAGCCTTCTGAACCCGTGTTGAAACAATTGTTTCTCGTTGTTCCACGCGGATGATAAGTCGCTAGGCGTAGCGCAACCTCACTGAACAGACACCAGTCTGCTTGGCCTAAATTAAGATAAGAACGCTGTCGAACACCAGAATAAGGAGCGAGAGAATTTGAGAGATCGATGTGCACAAAGATAGGAACATGATCAGTAGACAATGTTGTTGAGGTAGACCATGAGCAAGCATTGGAAAGATTGGAAGAGACAAGAGTTATGTCTGGTCTAGAAGATCGGCCGTTGGCAGGGAGACGAGTGGGCTGATCATCGTTTATAATGACCAGGTCGCACTTCTCTGCCCACTCTTCGACGTCATTTTTTTCTAGCATCAGAGCGAAGAGACGAGCAAAATGTATGAGCATTAAAATCGCCCGCAAGCACAGACAAGGATGAGAGGGAGCAGTCTTTAAGCTGCCTTAGGAGGGGAATAGAATTATAGGATGAGGGGCAAGAGGTATAGATGTTGAAAAGCGAAAGGGGAGTTTTAGGAGGGAGATGGACCGGAAGGTACTCAAGAGTACCGTCCGTGGGAGTGTTAGGTATGAGGTGTGACGGAAGAGTTGATAACACGAAAGTGGAAACTCCTCCGCCAAGATTTGACCTTGGAGCATGGTAAGATGTGCAGCCTGGGTTAATGGGATGAGGATAAGTAGGGGATGGAGAAAGCTTGGTTCCTTGAACCATGATCACGTCTGGATCAGGGATGTGCGGAATTTTCTGTTTTCTGCCCATTTTTGGCCATTTTTTTTCTGTTTTCTGTAAAAATAGGTAAAAATGGACAGAAAACAGAAAAAAACGTGTACCGCGATTTGCAGCAGGACTGTTTTTTTTGGATTTTTCAAAGCTAAGTCAAAAGGGTGAGGATGTACTTCACCCAGGCTCTCTGTAGTTGTACCACGCTAGACACTTTTATCTCTCTGTAGTGGTTATCCATTAGGGCATGTGTGGCGTTGTGGGAGGAAACGTTGCTGCTCGCTGTACACGGTCGGGGTCGATCCTCGCCGAGGTGAACCGAACCAACCAACCCTCCAGGATCCTTCAATTTGGAACAAATTTTTTTAGGGAGATGAAGGCACTCAAAGGGTTAGTCGGCTGGCCCCCGCAACCCACTAAATAAGCACGAAACCCATTCCTCTAAAAAAATGTGCCGCGTCAGTGCCGGCAAAGTACCGCGATCCCCGACTGTGCCGCGATAGTTCCGCGATAGTGCCGCAGCGGCTCCGTGATCAGACGATTCTGCTACCGTGCCTTGAGCCTCGACATCGCGGCGATAGTACCGCAGCAGCTCCGCGCTGGAACGTTAGGCTCCGCGAGGATGCAGCAGCGAACTCGCGTGGAGTTCGATGCACTGTCCTGTGTGGTAAAAAGAAATTGTCGCCGATTCAACATACCCAGGTTTGAGGTACATTCCGTGTTTCCCTGTGCGCAAAAGCGGCGGTAACATCTGTCCTTATCAGACAAAGGACGTAACGACCGCAGGTGCGAATTTTTGTTCTTACACTTAGACCCCCTCTAGTTGTCTTATAATTCTTAAATCACTTCATAGCAGACAGTCTCCAGAAGCCGCTGCGGCGTTATCGCGGAGCCAAAGTCGTGCTGTCGGGTCCCTGCTATAGCTCCGCGGTAGTGCCGCCGCGGCTCCGCGATAGTGCCGCTTTGTTGCCTGCACGCGCCAAAGCGGCACTATCGCGGAGCCGCAGCGGCAATTTCTCTCAGAGTCAAGCCTCTACGAATACCCGCTCCCCAACGTACCCGCTTTGATGGACGGGTAACGTTGGCCCAAACTGTACCATGACGTGTTTTAATTCACTGCAACGCAGATGGCATAGAATTCAGTGAAAATGAAGCGCCAAAAAATTGATGGTGAGCCCATGAGGCAGATGATAATTCTGCCACAGAGGTACGAGAGGCTCTCAACGGTGGAGCGAACGGCGCCTCAGGTCATTTATACTCTAACGGCACAGGTGGTACGGGCGTGACCATCAGCTCTGAGGAGTAGTACAGTGTTCAAATCAGCAGTTATCCCGCAATAAGTGTCAAAATATGTACACTCAGGAACGGAAAGCTCGCTAAGACTTCAATGCGTACTCCTTGTACAGACATGTGTATTGAGCTTCTGATAAACAATCGAGCTTTTATTGTCTGGGAAAAGGAAGGTTTGATGAACATTTGTCACCTCATCGCACTCATAATATGCAATTCTTGAGCGTCTCTACTTTTTGCTCTGGCCAACTGCAAGGTTTTGAAAATTCAGTGAAAGAAGCATAGATCACTCAAAAAATGTAAGAAAAAGCTCAACAATGTTTTGAAAAATTTCGTTTAGTGTACGCTGGACATGGTTTATTGATTTTTAAAAATTTTCTGTTTTCTGCCCATTTTTGGAGATTTTTTTCTGTTTTCTGTCAAACTAGATTTTCTGTTTTCTGTTTCCAAAAATAATTTTTCCGCACATCCCTGGTCTGGATGGTGAGTACGTGCAAAGAGAGAGAGAGTTCACAAAGCTCGACACGAAAGCCGTTGAGATTTATATGTACAATGGAAAGGGGGCGATTGGAGTTTGAGGAATCAGAGATAGTAGGTGAGGAGCACAAAACACATAAAAAGAATAGTTACGATGCCTCACCGAGCTGAGACCCGAACAGGAGAGATGCACCCACCTTTGGCATCCGAAGCACTGGACACTTGTTTTCATCCATGTGACATCCTTGCCGTACGTGGGGCATGTGTACTTCTAAGCAGGTCCAGGATTCGTCTCCACGCCGGCCCTTGGCAGGAGAATCCGAAGGAGAGCTGCTCCTTCGTCTTATCAGCCACAGCAGTTTCTTCCCATAGGCGTAGAAAGGCAGCTACATCACCCGGCTTGTTCCACATATCACGAGCAGACAGAGAAGCAGGTCTGGCGGAGCATGAAAATAAATGCAATGAATCATGCCCAGTATTCTGACAGTCAGGACATTTATCTGGAACCGACTCGTCGATCCTGTGTACGTAGGCTTTGAGGTATGAAGAATGACCGCAACGTAGACCTGCCAGAGTGACGTGGGAGCGCCTGGGCACAACTTCCTCACTATCCTCAACCGTAGGTGGCACGACACCAAGGATCAGGTTCGAAGGGGCGCAGGTCAGGTACTCAGACACAAATCTAGTGTGCTCGATTTGCTGTAGCGTCTTTCGCGTGAGCTCAGAGGTGGCCCGTCTTTGCCGATCCAATGTAGAAATAGCAGCATGGAGTGGTGTGCGAATATTACGGTGATGTGGATCAGATGACAGAAGTGGGTAGTTGGGATGTGCGGCGTTCTTAATAATGCCAATGTGGAACTGTTGAGATTGCAGCTGGCAGTGTTGTTTGACAGGAAGCACTGCACATTCTTGATGGAGATGGGATATGGCCGTTGACCTTGGGCAGCCAGTGATGACACGTAGTGCAGAGTTCTGTACACGTTGAAGCTTGTTCCAGGACGCCTGTGACAGATGTCTGGTCCATATCGGAGCCCCATATTCTAGAGTCGGCTGTATCATGGTCTTATACGTTGTGCGTAAAACGTCATTTGTGCTACCCCAGGTGGTGCCCGCCAGAGCACGGAGGGTGTTATTCCGCGTGTTGGCCGTAGCGGCTCGAATACGTGTGCTTTCGTGAAAACGCAATGAAGGGTCTAGGAACACACCTAGTAGACGAGGGTGCTTAGATAGGGGCAGCAGATTTCCTTCCCAGAGAACCTTGGGATGCAGTTTTTGTTTAGATTCCAGGAAGTTAGCCAGGTTGCCAAGGTATTTGTTCATCTCAGCGGTGGCGTGGTCGACAACAAGGTCAGTACAAATACAGGTGATGTCATCAGCATACATACATAAATGAATGTTGGGCGGCGGATCCGGAATATTGGACAGATACAGAGAGAACAGGCTAGGTGATAACACTCCACCCTGAGGGACGCCTGCCTTCAGGGGAATTGACTTCGATAGGTGACCATCAAATTTCACACGGATAGAGCGACTCTTGACAAAGTTGTCCGTCTATCTCTTGCACCAGTCAGGCATGGTAGAGTCCAGGATCGATTTAGACAGCAGTGAAGTACTGACATTATCGAAGGCAGCAGTTAGGTCAACTGGAACGACTAGACTTCTGCCAGCGGGAGGTTTCCTATTAAAGCCGGCAATTATGTGTTCTGTGATAGACGTGAGTGCAGTGATAGTGGAGTGAGCCTTCTTGAAGCCATGTTGATGCACGTTATGTTGTAGTGCGCCTTGGAGATGCGGATTGATGATTTTCTCCGCTAACTTAGCGATAGGGGACAGAAGGGGATGGGACGATGCGAAGTTGCCTGGTCTTCAGGTTTACCAAGCTTCAAGATCTGTAGGACGATGGCTTGCTTCCATCTCGCGGGTATCACACCGGTACTGAACAACGAGTAGACGAGATCGCTGAGTAATTCGAAGAAATGCTCCGGCAAGTGTTTCAGATGGACAGCTGACACGGCGTCAGGTCCCTCCGCCCTCGAGTTCTTCATTGACTTGATGACGGCAGACACAGCAGAGGCAGTTATTGCAGGTACATCATGACGACTGAGCTTCCTTTTGGACCGGAAAGTACGTCTGTGAGAACGATCTCGGCGCGACGATGCCGAGGTTGAGTCTCCGAAGCCGACAAGCAGCCTCATTGCCAAATTCAAAATTTTCTGATGGGAACTCCAGCATGTTTCAGTCCGCTGCCATTTTCTTTCCCGAAAGCTTCTTGAGAACGCTCCATGTCTTCTTGGCATCACTTTTAAAATTCATGGACTCAGTGAACTCCTGCCCCCGCTTTCGCTTGTGATCATTAAGCAACTTAGTAATCTCGTCAGACAGTTGTTGAACACTCGTGTCAGCAGGATCGGCTCGACGCTTCTCATCACGTAATTCGATCAGCTCCAAAGCTTCCTTATGAACGTTAGGGTGAAACGTTCTTACACGCCCTGTTGGGATGGGGATTCTGCAAGCATTGCATATGGCATGAACGATGAACTTCTCTTTCTCATGAACAGAGCCTGTTAGCGGATAGCTGGCTACCCGGCTGAGTAACACCTCCTTAAACAAGGCACAATTAGCCTTACGGTAGTTGGTATACAATTTGCTACGTGAGCCTATGAAATGTGCAAGATGACTATTGAGAAACAAATCCAATGATGCGCAAATAGGTACATGATCGCTGGCCATGGCTACAGCAGTGGACCAGTTCCAGGATAGAGCAAGAGAAGGGGAGACCAATGTGATATCCGGTGATGAAGGCCTACCCGTAGACGGGAGGCGAGTGGGGGTGTCCTCATTAATAGCAACAAGGTCCCAATCATCCGCAAAAAGCTCAAGTAATTCACCTCTATCATCGGGATCTAGAGAAGAAAACCAGGATGAGGAGAGAGCATTGAAATCGCCAGCCATAACAAGCGAGGACGATGGGAGGGCAGAGGGCACAGCATGTAAAAATGGACTAGGTCAAACGAATTTGGACATGAGGTTATAGGGGGAATGTAATCATTGATAATATTTAGAGGACAACTTTGCAATACAATATGAATTTCTATACATTTAACAACATTATCACTGGGGAGGGCAACAAGATGAGATGGAATAGAGGATTTTACAAAAGCAGACACGCCACCGCCATGTGATGAACGGGGAATATGATCGGTCAAATAACCAGGGAGACGGGGAAGGGAGGGGGAATATGCGCTAAGCTTGGTCTCCTGCAGGAGAATGACATCAGGTTGAGTGCGATCTTCATACACTGTGAGTTCAGCAATTTTGACACGCAGGCCATTGATATTGAGTTGATATATCCATGGACTATGCTGAGGAACCCTAGGAGGATTTACAGAGCAAGACATACAACAATAAGCATGAGTGTAGTCATCATAGCTGGACCATCCCGAACATTTGAGGTGCACCCAGCCAAGGCAACCACCACATTGAATGCTTGCATGTTGAGCAGATAGCCCGCAGTGACAGCAGGGATATCGTGGTGTCTTGCTGCGCGGTCCCGGATTCCTCTCGATGCCAGCTCGTAGAAGTAGAATACAGAGGAGTGCAGCAGCCAGCCAGTTACACTCCCAATATGAAAAAAAACTCCACATGGAGTGATTGATGTCAGTTTGATGAGTCTCCATAACGTCGACTCCACAGATCCACCACGCGTAGGTTGAACGTCTTGGATCCTCCTTTTTGTATATTGAGGGCGCCGACTCATGGTTGAGCAGCGTTGTGACTGGTCACAACGGAGGGTCGTAAAATTTTTGGAAATTTCGGTGAAAAAATGAAAATTTGGGTAGGGGTCGTAATACCTTTGGAGAAAATAGTATTTTTTCAAACAGCATGGTAAGGTAAAATAAGGTAGGAATAGTCAGTCGCGTGCGAGGTGTTTGCATTCTCAACAATATAAAAGCAGATTAGATGATAAGAACACAGAAGATGTTCAGAAAATTGACACTCTTGACAAAATTGACAATTAGACACTAAATAAAGCTTTGAAAATTTTTGGTTCCAGGAGGCCGTAAAATTTTGTGAGTTTTTTCATAGGAAAATCGGGGGGTCGTAGCCGCGACAAAAATCGCCACAACGGCCTGCTCAACCCTGCGCCGACTCGAAAGATACCTTACCCAGCTTACCGACAATAACCATCAATTGTGAATTCGGCCCCTGAATACGAATCTAGGGTATAATGCTCGAAATTCTGAAGCTTACTGTAAGTTACTTTAGATTCAATGCCGTATCTGTAGTTGGAGTAACCTAACTTGATTCTTCGAAAAGCCATAGGTGCACTTTGAATACGTGGTTAACACAACAAATTACTTCCCCCCCCCACCCTCAGAGCAGTTTTCGGCAAATCTGACTTTCATCGTATTACCGTATACCCACCATAACCTACCATAATTTACCGAAAATTGATAAACGCACATCTCGTATACAAGGAGAGCTGCTGCCGGCCAGCACCTCCCCCATGACAAACCCCTCTTTGCGGAGGGGGTGACGTCGGTTCGCACAGAGGTGATCTTCTTTCCTCCACACTGCCACGGCAAGAACGTACGACATCTCCTCAGAAAAAAAAAATGAAAACATATTACATGTAATATAAAAGGACTGAATTAATATACATGTAACATAAATTGGCCAATGTATATTACTTGGGGGTGTGTATACAAGTCTGTTGGTACCTGCTCGTTGGTGCCCCTGCTTCTACTGAACCCAGCAGACGTTTGAGTGTACACAGGGAACGTTCGAGCGATATAGCGTGCACAACTATATCGCGAAAGTATCCCGCACATTGCATAAAGGTGTCGCCGTCCGGCACACTAAGGCCTCTGGTCCATAACACCTTAGGATCCGTACCTAGGGAGTCATGGAGTCTTTGGCCACAAGCCACAATTTCGCCACCCTGAACTGTCGATCGCTGTCGAGTGATATCCAAAAACTGCGCTCTCCAGACTTCTGAGCTATTTCCATGCACCGTTTGCTGCTTTGCAGGAAACCCGCCTCAAGGATAGACCCGTCATCAGCGTCGGAGAGTACACCATCTACTGCGGTAACGCTGACGATAGGAGAGTGGGAGGCTGTGCAATAGCTGTAAGGAAGGATTTCAATGGTATGGTCAAGGAGTTCGGCTCAACGTCGTGTCGGAATGCATTCGTACGACTGCGGGATCACAGAGGATTCAATCTGTGGATAGTGAGTGCTCATGCGCCCACTGAAACCGCCGAAGACAATTCGAAGGATGCGTTTTATGAGGAACTCAATACGTTGCTGGCCAGGATACCTTGTCAACATGCTGTTGTCGTGGGGATTGACGCAAATGCGAAGATGGGACTTGATCAGGAATCCGAAGTACTCGGTAAATGGTTCTACCCAGTGGAGCAAACATCGGACAATGGCTACCGCCTTGTCGACTTTTGTGAACGCAGTGGTCTGATTATTGCATCGACATTCAAGAGGAATCATCGCCGCCATCAGCTTACGTGGCAGGGACCAACCCAGCTATCTCCAGAAGAGCAGCGGAAGCGGAAGATGACAACTTTGAAACTACAGCTTGACTATGTCCTGACGAGGAACATTCCAGTATCGGACATTCGAAGATCTAGAGCTGTGTGGGATGTCGCATTCGATTCGGATCACCGTCCTGTTCTGTTGAACTTCACTGCGAGGATTCATAAGAGGAAGCGAGGGGCTCAGCCTCTCCAGAGGATTGACATGACAAGTCTCAGAGATGAAGAGTGCAGAAGGAATTTCCGACAACGCGTTTCTATTCACATCGGAGTACGGACTAAGAAGAAACTTTGCGACGCGGATTCTTTTGTCAAGTGCATCCAGGACGCTTCGAAAGAGGCACTCCCGGTTGTACAGCCTAAGAAGAAGTTCGCCTACGTCTCAGAAGAAACAACATCTACCTACAACAGAGTATGTGCTCTCCGAACTGCAGGAAACTTCGTGGAGGAGAAGCGTCTGAGGAGGAAGTTGCGTCGGCAGCTTCAAAGTGACCGCGAACGAGAGTGGACGTGTAGAGCTAAGGAGTTCGAGAAGGCTTGGGAGGAGAAGAATCCGAAGAAAGCCTACACGTTGCTGCGACTGTATAGCGGGAAGATGAAGAGATGTTCTCCTGTCTTGAACACTACCAATATGGAAGGATTACTTCAGTTCACTACTGAATCGTCCAGCGCCATCAGTACCTGAGCTCCCGCATGTTCAGAGAGCACATTACGATGTCAGTGAGGAACCGCCGACTGAGTCTGAAGTTTTGGATTGTGTCCGGAAAATGAAGAATGGAAAGGCAGGTGGAGATGACAACATCACTGCTGAAATGCTGAAAGCTCTTCCTCCGTCTGGGATTCGTGAAATGACCAACACCATCCGTGCCATATGGATGAGCGAAAGGATACCCGATTCGTGGAGACATGCGATCATCGTACCTCTTCACAAGAAGCTATCCGTCACGGATCCTAAGAACTACAGAGGAATCTCTCTACTCCGTGTCATGTACAAGGTTTTAGAACGTATCATTCTCGAGCGACTTATCAAACATCTTGAAGGAACGACCAGAGATGAGCAAGCCGGTTTTCGACCTGGAAGATCGACCATCGACCAAGTGTTCGTCGTGAGAAGAGTAATTGAATCGTGGCAGCGGTTTTCGAAGCCATTACAGCTTGCTTTTTTGGACTTTGAAGCCGCGTTCGACTCTCATCGTGATCGATTGCTCAATGCTCTGCGAGCAGATGGAGTCCCGGAAAAGTATGTTCGGTTAATCGAGGACATGAACAAAGGAACAACAGCAGCAGTTCGTACACCTGTCGGATTTACGTCAGCTTTCGAGGTGAAAACAGGAGTAAGGCAAGGAGCCGTTGCAGGACCTTTTCTTTTCAACTTCGCCGTTGATGACATCATGCGTAGAGTTGCAGAACAGTTTCCTGCGGATGTGATCCTAACACCATCAGGACGCTCCCTTGTCGACCTGGAGTACGCCGACGACATTGTGTTATTCGCTGAAAACAACGCAAAACTGCAAAGGATTGTGAACCTCGTTTCGAAGTATGCCGCAGCCTATGGACTTCGTCTTCGTCCCGACAAATGCAAGCAGATGTGGGTCTCTCAGAGGCCTTCAACTGGAGTTTGTGTGGACGGACAACGTATCGAACTGGTGGACGATTTCTGTTATTTGGGCTGTTTGCTGAAGAACGATGGTAGTTATGCAGCGGATATTCGACAACGATGTGCGAAAGCTACGTCTGCATTCAATTCTCTAACCAAGTGTTTGTGGTCTACCACCATCGCGAAGGAAGTCAAGTTGCGCGTCTACCTATCCGCTATTCGCCCTATCATGATGTACGGATCGGAGACGTGGGCAGCACCGAAAACGCAGATGGAAAGGTTGGATTGCACGGAGAGGAAGCTTTTAGGCGTTTGCTTGGATATTTCTGGCCGCGTGTATGCCATAACGAAGACCTTTACAAGGAAATCGACGCAGTACATCAACGCTTGACACGAGGGAGGTGCCAGCATCTCCTAACGCCATCTCAAGCAGCAATGGAAAGTCGACTTCGACTGCTCGGGCATATACTAAGAAGAACGCCGGATCGTCTCGTACAACACGCTTTAAAAATGCTTCCAAATCCTGTCTGGAAACGGCCACCTGGGCGTAGGCGAAAGTTCTGGACGGATGTGGTTAAAGAGGATTTAAAGTCACTCGGCATCGAAAGACAGTTCAGGCGCGATGTTTCGTTTCGCAGGAAATGGAATAGTGACAGCTGGATGGAATGTGTTCAAATTGTGGCTGAAGACCGTGAAAAATGGACACGGCTGACTACTAGGACGGCACACCTCGGTGAAGATGCGGAATGACCGCGTCAGGCGAAAGTCAACCGATTAAACTAAACTAAACATATTACTTGCAAATCATCTCGACCGATGTATAGTGGAGTCCACCAAGAGTGTCTCATTTACTTATCAATATGAAGCGGTCGGCTGTGGATTAATGTGCATGAATCCCATACCAGCACGCTCGATACCGATTGAGCGAGAGTGGTTGTGCTGCAATGAGTTTCATGTTCATTGATCTCCAATGGACCGCTTCTCATTGATAAGTAAATGAGACACTCTTGATGGACTCCACTATATATCGCTCCCTCGCTCGCAGGCCAAATGTCGCAAGTAATATGTTTTCGATGGTGAAAACATAATACTTGTAACATAAGAGACGATTACAATATACTTGTAATACATCTCCGTCAATGTAAGTTACATGTGAATTATCTCTACTCAAGTAAATTACATGTAGTATAAGTGTAACATGATTCAAATATCTTCAAAAACTGAGGGCCCATGCTGAACACCTTCTGCAAACCTGCACAGCATACGGGCCGCCTCATACCTTACCGATGAGCGCAGGCCCATGGGATTGACATTCGACGGGGTAGTCACTCGCCCTGGGCGAGTCCTTGATCTCTCGCTCCTCATGAGACGTTATATCGTGTGGAGGATTAGAGGGAGCGACATGCATTTATTTGAGCAAGCTTAAGCCCACTGCTTCTTGTATGAAGCTGTGGGATCCAAGCTTGCTGCTTCAGTCATGAAGCAGCAAGCTTTAAGCTCCTGGGATGTCCAAAGAGCTTAAAGCTTGCTGATTCGTACCTGAAGCAGTAGCCTGGAACTTGCAGCTCCAACCCTTAAAGTATCGAGCTTCAACTTGCACCTCTAATTAAGCTACATGAAATACAAATGTATGTTACATGTAATATAAGTGTAGGTTACATGCGATATAAAGGTAATATACTTGAATGTCTCAAGTATCTTACACTTTATATTACATGTAACATGTTTTCATTTTTCTGAGTCGGCAACAATTTCTTCATCACACGTGCCAAGCGAGGCGTTCAAAACAGAGTCACTGTTAGAGAGCTGAGCGGGTTGTCGCTCATGAACGCTTCTGAGGCCTTTACTCTCCCCGAGTAGAGAAGGCTATCAAAGAAATGCGGAATCCGAAGGCTATCGGACCCAACGATATCTCCCCAGCCATCCTGAAAAAGCTTCCCATGGAACATCTACCGATGCTCGCAGATACCATCAAAACTTCTTTCCGGACCTACATTCTACCCCAAGCTTGAAAGACAGCCAACGTGATACCGTTGCCAAAGCCACGCAAGTCTCAAAGTACGGCAAAAGGCTTTCGACCAATTAGCCTTTTATCGCCCGTCGCCAAATTAGCTGAAAAGTTGATCGTGAGGGACCTGGCTGATCAAAATTAGCGACAGCAGCATCAGCATGGGTTCAGGAAACTTGACTCAACCACTACTGCTCTAGTGGAGATCGTAAGCTTTGCGGTCGATGGGTTCAACACGAAAAAGCACCTAAGAACGGTGGCTGTCGCCCTTGACTTGAGCAAAGCGTTTGACTCTGTTAACTTGGGACCGCTGTCCGACAAATTTTTGAAGTAGTATCCGATAGCATTCCAATAGCAGCCGGTGTTCCGCAACGCGGAGTGTTGTCCCCTTACCAATTCAGCCTCTATATGAGGACCTACCCGAGCCGCCGCAGGATGTAAAGATTGTTTTGTACGCCGACGACATCACCATCATGTGCCAGGACCGTGATCTGCAAGTAGCCGCTAACAAGATCAGCGCCTATCTCGCTGAGTTGAAGCTTTTCCTCGCTAATATGATGCTCACAGTCTCTGCTGCAAAGTCGTCTGTATCAGTGTTTACAACAAGCACCAAGGAACACAGTGCCCACCCAGATGTCAGATGGGATGGTAATCGTTTGCCAGCAGTAAGATTCCCCAAGCTGCTTGGTCTTATTCTCGATCCCTGCATATTGCCAGTCAAGGAGCATTGGGAACTCCAGGCACAGCAGATGAATATTAATGTTCTGAGACAGCTAAATCATCCGACAGTGAGAATTATGAAGCCCATTACAGAGAGGTCGATTAGGACGCCGTTCGCAGATGCTCCTCGTAAAGTTGATGTACAGAGGTGGGCCGACTCCAACATGGAAAGGCTTCGTGTTCTGCGTGAGGAGCACACAAAGTTTGTTCGAGGATATCTGGAGAAGGCGGCTGTGAACCCTATCTTAGGAGCAGTGCCGCCTCGGGTTAGCGAGTCAGAGTCTCAACTCGGCAGGCGAGCCAGATGTGCTCTTGCCTCGCTGCGCTGTGGTCACTCTATTCTGATCATGTCTCACGTCAAAAAGATCGACAGCAGCCGACCAGACGCATGTCCGGACTGTGGTGCTCCCGGACACGACACGGCGCACTTGTTCATGTACCCGAAGAGACTTACCTCCTTAGCAACAATGGACCTTTCGACGAATCCTGTGAAGGCCGCCCAAATCCTTAACCTATGACAGAAAACACTTTGAGGCTACAGAAGAAGGAGAAGATAAGAACACCGAGCAGAAGCAGGCTGTCGTTAAAGCCAAACTCAATGTTCTCAGGGCCCTAGGCAGCACCTAATGGGGTACCAGCAAGGAAACGATACTCACGACGTATAGGGCGATTCTTCAGTCCACCATGGAATACGCCGCACCGGTTTGGCAGCATCTAGTCTCAGAATCCTATTGGACTAAGATGCAACGCGTACAGAATGCCGTTCTTAGCATTACCACGGGATGTGCAAGGAAATCCCCAGTCGAGCATCTGCATGCCGAAACTCGTCTATTACCAGTGAAGGAGCACTGTCAGCTCCAAGCCCAGCAATTTCGTATCAATATTATTAAACAAACAACCACCCATCTTGGAAAGTGCTTAACCCAGTAAGAGAGAGAGAGAGAGAGAGAGAGAGAGAGAGAGAGAAAGCCATTTGCCGATGCTCCAAGCGAAGTCAACTTGCAAAGATAGCACGACTCACAGGAAGAACGAATCAGTCTTTTGCGCGAGGAGCACACCAAGTTCGTACGCTGTCATCTTGAGAAGGCGGCGGTGAATCCTTCACTAGAAGAAGTACCACCCCGAGTCTGAACATCAGAGACTCAACACGGAAGAAGGGCTAGATGCACACTCGCATCGCTGCGGTCACTGGACAATGCTTATGTCCTACGTCAGCAAGATTGACATCAGCAAATCTGATGTCTGTCCGGACTGCGGTTACATGGACCATAACACGGCACATTTATTCAACTGTCCGGAGAGACCTAACACGCTGACCACAATGGATCTATACCCGAATCCACTACTGGTCGCCCAATTTCTTCACCTATGACAAAACCCTCAATGTGGCTGCAAAGAAGAAGAAGACCCAATAGTTAACAAACACCTCATCTATAAACCTAGGTAACTTAGTTTTCTGGTTGCTGAGGGACAGGACAAGTATTTTTTGAGAAAAAAAAAACATACCCGGGTGTTACCAGCACCAATACAAACACATCTACAAAACATCAACTTCACCAGATACATGATGACAATTATCGACAACTTGATGAATATTCAAATGAAAAAGATTTCCCAAAGAAAACGTGGAGCCTAGCTTACTTGACTGCGTCCGGGCGAAGTGAATAATGTTATCCAGCCCACCCCCCCAATCGACTCATTGGCCGTGGGACAGATTTTTGCATTGGAGCAGGCTTTTCGCGCTAGCCTTCCACTCTTCTCAGAAAGTATCAATATCACAATTTCGCAGGATTTCTCTATCGTGCGAGCGAATTTCAAGGAGAGAATGGCTCAACTCACATGTATAACTGGTTTCGATATAGTCTGACCTTGACTGACTCTGCTATGGAGATTTCTTCTGATTTTATTTATTCATTCATTTTAAAGGGTAGAAGAACTTCACTAAAATTTGGATCTGGTTTTGGTGCGGAATGTCGATGTAGTGAAGTTGAATAAAAGTCCAATTTTGTGCTTCATATGCCATTATTCTAAAAAAGACACATCGCTCACATTTGGTCATTATAGCAATTAGAGGGCTTTGAAAGCACTGGAAAAAAACCTTCCAGATTTGACTCCAAATCCTCCCAGATGGGTTATTTGGGGCGCTGATCACGAATCTGGGAATTAATTTTCCATTTTCCAAAGTTTTCGACATGATTCGTTGAGAGCTCCCCAGCAGGGTAAAATTTGATGGCAAATCGCGACTTTTGACGATTGCTGGTGTACTACGATAGATATGGCTCAAATTGTGTCTTTGGGGGTTATTTGGAGTGCTGAGCGCGAATCTGACGTTCGTTTATCGACTTTAGTCAGACTACGGTAGATCACGATGGGTATACGGTAGTTTGGTCAAAGTCTCAGATTTGACTCAAAGTTTGTATGCGGGGTTATTCGTTGCGGTGAGCACGAATTCAATGTCCATTTGTCGATTTTCGAATTATTGAGGTACGTTTTGCTCCCTAAAGGGAATTGTACCCACCGTAACCCTAAGTAAACTTCAGAATTTTGACAAACGGACCTCAGATTCGTGTTCAGCACCCTAGATTACCCCTGCATACAAGTTTTGAGCCGAATCCGAGATTTTTCTCCAAAACACCCAAAAAAATTCATGGGGGGGTACCCTTACCTTGCCAGTAGGCTTTGAAAAAAGCGTTAAACTTTTTTCAGAGTGGATTCAGATAGTTACGAAGACGATAATCGGATTCTACGCCAAAAATAGTTCTAGAATAGCACATTCATAATTATATGCTTCACTGATGTCTAAAACGTAATGAAATAGAATGTTTTCATTATAGTTCTTCAGTGATACATTTCACTGTTATACAGTCAAACTATAACGAAACCAGTTATACATGTGAATTGAGCCATTCTATCCTTGAAATTTGCTCGTACCATAGAGAAATCCTGCGAAATTGTGATATTGCTACTTTCTGAGAAGATTGGAAGGCTAGCGCGAAAAGCCTGCTCCAATGCAAAAATCTGTCCCACGGCCAATGAGTCGATTGGGGGGGTGGGCTGGATAACATTATTCGGGCGAAGTAAGCAGCGGAGCGGTCGGTCATGGCAATATAAAACAGAGATAAGCACATTTTGACATGATAAGCCCGATAAGCCTCAATTCGACCGGCTCAAAATGAGAGAGCTATATAGACTGTTTTTCATGCCTAATTTTTACCTACTTCGAACTTTGCGAAAATGTCAGAATTTCCCTTCCGTCTCGCATTGAAATATACATAAATTCTCTACTAAAATCGAGAATTTGATTTGGGCTGGTTTGTAACACACCAGTCCCGACAAAATTGGATTAGGACATTTTCAAGTCCATTACAGGTGGAACAATGCAAGAAAATACGCAAGAATAATGAAACTGATCCATCAAAAGCAGCTGTTAAAATTTTGGCGGTCTGTAGGGGGCGTGTGCGGTGCTCAGATACTCGAGGGGGGCAAGCCCTACTTCCACCAGGACGCCAGCCTCCCTTCCATGACAAGGCTGGCGTGCCAGTGGAACAAGGCTGGCGCCCCTATCATCTCTTCGCGGCGGGACCGTCCCACCGCGGTTCTCACCCGCAGTGGTTACGCGGGTCAGCCCAAAGCCAATATTTAGGCGCCCTAGAATTTGCTTCGTTCTCATCGCTTCCTCGCCGTTCAGGACGACTTCCACCCTGATTACACTAGTAAACCCCTTGAGAAATACTGATATTTATTACAATTATCGGAATACTCTTCACTTTAATGGTAGTTTACACAAATATTCACAGTCGTACAAAGTGAGGCGGCTTCCACAATCTTCTTAGTTTCCATTTCACTGAAAAGTAACCTTTAATAACACACATTGAGTCTATGTTTATGAAAATCGTTAAATCCGATGAATCAATAATCTGTGGAAATCAGCTCACGTAAAAAAAACAAAATCGCAACTCCCACGGTTCAGATGTCAACACAAAGGAATAATAGGAATGTAGTAGATCTACGAAAAAGGAAAAACAACATGTAGAGCATAACGATGCGAGTGTATGCCAAAGTTCCGCGGGTCGTCCCAAAGTTACCTCCGTAGTCCTGCAATAAGACTATCTTCATCAGAAAGACTGCATAAGAAATCTCACTGCAAAGAAAACTACCTTCTGAGCTGTCTAGTCACAGCCACTATTAACGACGGCGCACTTGTAATCGCGCACATCGTTCCTGAAAATCAAAGTTTTAAGTGGTGGCTAAGGGCTGTGAAGGAAAGGTACAAAAATACCTATTGATGAGCTGATGGCTCCACGAATCCGTCTTCCACGTAGCTACGTCGGATCGTTTCTGGAGGAGTGGCCTTCTTTCATCTCGGCAAGACGACGGAGATCCAACAAACAAAAGCATATCGGAAGGTGGAATAGTGCCCTGAATACAATGCAAATGAATGGTTCAACACATCTACTGAGAAGAAAAAACGGAATTTTGATTCGGAGTTGTGAAAGCAGAAGAAGAAGAATGAAGTGGTGAAACAAATGACGAAAACGAGGGTTGAGATTGTGTGCTCCACCGTTGAAAACCTGCTCGAATCCCAACAGTCGCGTCGCGGTGCAGAGGGCTGGCTCAACGGTGGTCTGAGCGCCGTCCCTCTCAAGTCTCCGCCCACAAATACAGTTCAAGGCTGACCCCCTTGTGCGAAAATGAACGAGGCTTGCCCCCCTCGAGTGCCTGAGGGTGTGTATATTGTGGCGTGTGCGACTGCACACCATGCTCACACTTTACGCGCAATTATGCAAAAATCGCTCCATTCATTGAAATGAGTTTTGGGCGAAAAGTTACGTTAACCAGCGGTATTTCGCCTGTAAAAGCGTAACAGGCTAGTTCGGCGACATTTAAAAGCGTTTAGCTTAATTTGGAAGCGAAAACTCCCATTGGAAGACAGGATAGTCGATCTTATTTCAATATTAAGCCGCTGATGACGTTCATATTTCCAGCCTTTAGTCAATCGTTTTGTTGTGTAAATTTTAGTTGTACATCTGAGAAGTTTGAAAAGGCAAGAATGGTTTTCGCAGAGTTTCGGCAGCCTTATTTGCACCAAACCTTTTCTATGACGGTTTTTTCTACGTACATGTAGTCACATTTGCTACAGTCGCAAGCCAAAGCATGTAAACATATTTGATGCATATATGGGATCGATTTCATTGGATTGTTGTCTTATTCCGACTAAAACAACATTGCGATAATTATACTGTAAAATATGACACCGATTCAAGGTGTTTCCGGCAATATCACGATCAATGAGAGCAATGGTAGCGCATTACTAATATTTATAGTCAATATCAAAAATAAAAAGAACGCTGCTCTTATTTTTGCGCGATTGTGGATGCCTACTCTTGCATTTAGAAAGCGTATGAAGAAGAAATTTGAGATACTGCAGCTTACTAGCTATTCAAGTCATCTAACAAGGGGAATCCTTCTAGTCATGAAATGTACTTTCTAGAACAATTTTCGGACGTGGAGTCCAAATATGTCCTTCGCAGCTGCCTAGACTCACTCTGAAAAAGTTATGGGCGTTTTCGAAAGCCTCGCGGCGGGTAAGGGTACCCCATCACGGATTTTTTGGGTGTTTTGGAAAAAAATTTCGAATTTCGCTCCAAACTTGTATGCAGGGGTAATATAGGGTACCAAACACGATTCTTTGGTCTGTTTGTCGAAATTCTGAGGTTTAATGTAGGTTACGGTATGCGCCATGCTACCTAGGGGGCAAAACATACCTCAATAACCCGAAAATCGACAAATAAACATCAAATTAATATTCAGCACACCGAATAATCCCGGCATAGAACTTTTGAATTACATCTGAGACTTTGACCAGCCTACCGTATACCACCGTAACATACCGTATTCTGTCAAAATCGATAAATGGACCTCAGATTCGTGTTCAGCACTCCAAGAAACCCTCAGAGAAAGAGTTTGAGCCACATCAATAGTAGAATTCCGCAAATAGTCGGAAGTCGTGTGTTGCTCTTAATTTTCCCTCGATAGAGTGCTTTTAATATTCGTGATCAGCACACCAGGTAACCACCATTGAGAAGTATTAAGTCAAATCTGACACATTCGTGTTAAACGCTTCTTGAACCCCTTCATTGATATAAATAAACGCTCAGCCAACAATCGGCGCAGCTGGAAAACGCTATTACACTTTTCAAAGAAACACTTTTCACAAATGTTTTATTCTTCATACTTCTCCAGCGTGTAAATCAGTTTCGTATTTAGTGATTGTATTTTCTTCTAGTTTTCCTTACTTTGTGCCTTGATCAACTATATTCACGTCCAGCCTTTCACTTTCCATGCTTGTCAGTTTGCTCACCCAATATAATTCTTTTGAACTCTCACAACCATTTGATATGGGATCCCGCACTGATAGGTCTAGCATAACTTTTTGATTTTTCAGAGATAGGTGACTAAATTTTGTAATAACGCAATCTAATAAAGTATCTTGCAAGCTCGTTGTATTCTGAATCGTAACTGTTAGTACAAGAAGGTAGAAAAAATCCGCCATGAAGAAGGATTGGTGAAAACATGGACTCCAAGCCGGAAATATGAACTTCATCAACGATTGAGTAGGGAAATAAGATCGACTTTTCTGTCTTCCACTGGGAGTTTTCACTTCCAAAATAAGCTGAACGCTTTTAAATGTCGCCGAACCAGCCTGATATGCTTTTACAGGAGAAATACCGCTGATTAACATAACTTTTCGCCCAAAACTCTAACTTTAACTGATGGAGCGATTTTTGCATATTTGCGCGTAAAGTGTGAGCATAGTGTGCAGTTGCACACGACGCAATATATTTGACGGCTGTGCATTTTGTTCCACACCTGTCTAAGGGGTTGAGCAGAGTGCCAAGAAGGCGCGGCGTGGCGTAATGATGGAGAGCCATATTGATAGATCGCCGCGATCTATCAATACGGCTCTCCATCATCATGCCGCGCCGCGCCCTGTTGGCACTCTGCTCAACCCCTAAACGGCATGAGCCTGAATTTCGCACGAAAGGCCAGCATTCTGCAATCGCGTCGGAGGCGCCAAACATTTCAATCGACGGCTCATTTCTTCCGTGCCAGACTTGAATTTTTAATGATTTGAGGTGGCCCAGTGCAGACTGGATTGGAATAATTCTGACGCACTTCCAAGAAAAGGTGTGAAAAGAAGGTCACGGAAAGCTCACGGCTTGATTTGATTTATTACACGGTAGAACCGTGTGATATACAAAAAACAAAACGAAACATCTAAACGGCAACTGAAAAGATTAAAGATAGAGGACAATAATAAAGCAAATCGATAAACTGATTACGAGGCAACACCGGCACCATGAAGGGATGAGATCTTACAAACATCTCTATTGGAACAACAGATATATGGTTTTCGTTTTCTTTCTAGTCTGACTCATGTACCAGGCGGCTGGCCGTGTGGAGTTGGCGGCCTCACTGGAGAATGGCGTTTCGATTAGCGTGGGGTGATCTACCTTCGCGGCCCCGTCCACTCCTCAGACTAAAATGATTGCGCGCACTCTATGTATCCCCTGCAACAGGAGTCCTGATTTTCTCCTGTAGGAGTCCTGTGATACTCCTGTAGGAGTCCTTTTATTCTCCTGTAGGAGACCGGAACTTGTACGGTAGCTTGGAGGGAATTTCAAATAAAGTTTGCTGGAATCAAGCCAAAACCGCCTTGTTTTAGGATTCTTTTTAAATCAAAGCATGATTTTCACACTTCTTCGTTGACAATTTTGTCAACGGCAAAAATTAGTGTAGGGCATTAAGCACCATTACATTCGTCCCTCACTTATCATGAAGGAGGAAATTCGGCTCGTAAGCACCCCAATCAGTCAATGAGAGGGACCCTTCTGTGAACCTGCCCGGGCGAATCAGCTCTCCACCCCATGCACACGCGTATCGTACGCCGCGCGGGTTCGATCAAGCGTTCAACGTGCGCGTTCCAGGTGAACTACCGGAGTTGTTTTGTCTTGTAGGAGACCCAATGGAAGCGATGCGGCAGCGTGTCCTGGGGTGCGTTCCAAGAACATTCCCATGGCAAAACGCGTCCATGGAAACGAAGCCACGGCCACGTGGGAGCAATTTTCAGTTATAATTCGCATCCATGGAAAGCAAATTTGTCCATGGTGAGGTTGTTTTTCCTCCCACGGCGTCGTAGGAATGTTCTTGGAACGCACCCCTGTAGGAGACCGCTTCGCTCTAGTTCGGTCTCCCACAGGACAAAACAGCTCCTGTAGGAGACCGCGATCGTCGTTTTCTCCTGTAGGAGTCCGCTGCCAGTGTCGGAGGGTCATCGGGACTCACGCGTAAAATAAAATGCGTGTGGTGTAGACGCACACAAAACGCGCGCCTCAACTCGGACATTCGGGGGGCACCAGCCGAGTGTCCATGGGGGACTCATCCGACTCAGACAAGCCCAAGGACGATCCGCGGCGCTTTTGCAGGATCGTCCGCGGCCGACGACCGGACGATCCTTCACCGAAGCCGCGGATGCGCCGGCAATGCGCCGCGGACCATTTTGCCAGCGCCGCGGATCGTCCTGCAGGCGCCGCGGATCGTCCTGAGAGCCGCCGCGGACAGTCCTCTTGAATATTGTTATCCAGCCCACCCCAACCGACTCATTGGCCGTGGGACAGATTTTGGCATTGGAGTACGCTTTTCGCGCTAGCATGCCATACTCCTCAGAAAGCCTCAATATCACAATTTTGCAGGATTT
This sequence comes from Aplectana chamaeleonis, assembly GCA_029168955.1. NCBI lineage: Eukaryota > Metazoa > Nematoda > Chromadorea > Rhabditida > Cosmocercidae > Aplectana > Aplectana chamaeleonis. Next base: position 356,437 of record JAPDOI010000256.1, on the reverse strand, counting down.
CTCCATCGTAAGAGCTAATTTCAAGAGTAGAACAGCTCGACTAACATGCATAACTGGTTTCGATAGTTTAGCTGTACAACTGTGACATGTATCGCTGAAGAAGTATTGTGAAAGTATTATATTTTATTGCAATCTTTTAGACATCGGTGATGTATAATTATGATTATGAACAAATGATTAATGTATGATCATGAGCTTTAAATTCTCGAAATCGAGAGCTCATATTTTATGACTCTTAAGCAACAACTTTGTAATATTAGTTTAGACTGAAGACCTGTAACACATAGTTATTGCACAATCAGTTGTTTGTGTTACCATGGGCATGCATTGCAATATGCCATAAACTGAACAAGTCTACGAATGCACATCGAAACCAGTTCTACATGTAAATTGAGCTGTTCTACCTCTGAAAATAAGTCGTACGGTAGAGGTCTCTCTTTTTGTTTTCCTTCCTTACATTCCAGTGATTTATATGATTGTTTGGTTTTCTAGGGTAGATCTGGTTTCATGCCGAAATCGATCAAAGTCGGTATCAAACCGGAACTATTCTTGAAAAAAAAAACATGAGGAGAATTACCAAACCAAACAATCATGAAAATTATTTGAATGAGAAAAAAAAACAAAATCAGAAGAGAATCTCAAAAATGAACGAGAATATGAAAATTTGCTTACCATAGTGAATTTTTTCTGCCCTAGAAGTTGTTGCGATGGCATCTAGTTAGAAAGAATAATTAGCGTGCATGTAGATATAACGGTTTGAAGAAGTTACAAATACGATAAATTCGAAGTCAGCGGCTGGAAAATTGTCTAAGACTGCGGGGAATGAGGTGGTGGAGTCGTTCAATCCAAAAACAACTCAAAAATATATGTAGCTGCTTTTCATCGATCAGTATTGAGATGGTGGATTGGCGGTGCGCCCCGGAGCCACCCCCTTGAGAACAAACAGCGCCGCGGATCGGCCGTTTGACCGTCCCACTATCAATCGTGCCGCGGATCAGCCGCCAAGCGCCGCGGACCGTCCGGAAAGCTCATCTGCCGCCGCGGACGAGCCGTGAGTTTGTCTGAGGAGCGTCCCAAACTCGGCAGCAGCCCCCGAGCGCCCTCGGACCAACCCCCCGCTTCTCTTGGCGGCTGATCCGCGGACCTTTTTCGAATGAAGCGCGGGAATTCAAACCCGTAAAAACGGTTTTCGTCGTATTCCACTATATTTTCACCGTTATTATGCCAATACTAGTACTTAAATACTAGTACTACACTTTTTTGACTATTACTGCTCCATAATACTTGAATTTATAACTTTTTTACCACTTTATATTATAACAGTTGACGAAAACAACTTATGAGTTTATTGAATTAACAGTAAACCACAGCTATTCTAAATAACTTCAGTACAATGTTGCAAGATACCCTTTCTCTTACAATTTTGGAAAATTTTAATACAACAAGTGGGCGTGACCTATTAGGGTTGAAAACCAGGCTGGCTCTGATCAGTATACGATCATACCAAGGTTTTTGAATACTTCAAATGCAGTAAACAAGCATAGAATGACGTCTCAAAACGCGATGGCTAAAACTACAGGCCCACAGCCGAATCAAAACCGCGAGACAAGGCGGAAATTCTTAAGTACAAAAAAGTTGCTCACGATTTAATAGTTGTTGATCCGAGAAAATGATATCCAACGAGCTAAGGACATAAAATCATGTGCGAAAGAGAAGATACTCGATTGAAACGTTTCCCTCTCATATCAATGGTTGAGCATGCGACAGAGGTCATCTAGTTTTCACGGTTGTGGACCAGTGCTTGTTTTCATTCGGGTTTCCCCTTGACTTTTATCAAATAGACCCATCTGTGATATGCTTATAACAAACAAGTATATGATGCGTTCACAACGAACGAGGTAAGTATTACTCGAAATTCTAAACATAGGGAATCTATGAGGGGCTAGACATAGAAAATATATAAGGTGCTAAACATGGCAAATGTATAGTGACACCGGAGAACTCGATCAGGGGAACATCATCGTCTCCATCGACTGCAGCAGATTTCGCATCTTCCCAAGCCGCGTTTTCATTTAAGTCAAGTGGTCGATATCATCGTCTTCATCGACGGCAGCATTAGCAGCGTTCTGAACCGGCCTCACATGATGCTGAAACATGACGAATTAAAATTTTAGGAGTCATACGAATACAATTGAAAATAAAAGTCAAACGTAAAAACCTACAACGTCTTCTGCAAACTGTGAAGCAGCGTTTGCGCCATTGCGCGCGGCTCTCGACCATCTTCTCAAAGGCTTTGGAGGGTTCTGCTTCAGGCGATCCAAGTGACACAAAGCCTAAAAAATGTAGCATTTAAAAGAGTTTCCAAATTTGGCCTGGAAGTCACGGTATATATCCTGTTTCCGAGTGAAATTTATTTCCGTTCATCGCGTTTGTCGGCGCGCGTATGCTGCGTCTCCTTCTCTCCACACTTTCTCGCTGTCTTCACCCTCGCGCCGCACAAGCGCGCGATGGAACAGAGTAAATTTGACTCGGAACCAGAGGATACATATGTATATGTTTATCACATTCACTTGAGGCAAATGCGTGAGAACAGAAAACAGAGAAAAAAGCACATGCAATAGAACTAGCCAGGAAACCATACTGGGTGGGATTAAGGAGATTCACAAGATATATAGTACACTTCAAGAGGCTGCGAAATAATCATTACAGTTCCGAAATTCTCAAAATTTTTTTAAATAGAGTCCCCAAAGTTTGAAACCATCCTTCCGGTTAGCTTTTTTCATAGACAGTAGTCGTTTCTATTCCATTTTTGAGCAAACGAAGGTCTGGAGAAAGCTGTGGGACCCGAAAGGTAACCGAGAAAGGAAGCTTCGGGAAAAAAATCCATACGATAGCACGAATGACCGATAATATTTATGTAACTCCATAATACAACTATTTTGGAGTTTTTAGAGGATTTTGAAACTTTAATTAGTATTTCGCAGCCTCCTGATGTATATTGTGTTCATTGTGAAGGGAAATCAGGCTCAGGGATATCGAAATTATTTACCGAGGAGATTGTTTGATATGACTGTGATTAAGTAAAAGAAAGAAATATATCACGTCTGCAAAACATAAAAGCATGGAAGAGATGTTTGAAGGACAGCGCTGCAGCTGTTATGAGCGGTCCCACGAGGAAATTGTCGTTGCCCCCTCGGCTGAGCCCCTTTCACCCTCGGCTCGCTCGAAGCGCCACTCCGCCCCCTAATTCGTATCCTCGGATCAGCCCCCTCGTCCGAAATCGCCTCGGCTGGTACTATACATTGGATCCGATTCGGATAATTTCGGATATCCGTCCGAATGATTCGAAATTTTGACGATTCGGTATCCGAATCACCGAAAAAACGCCAAATCCGAACCGAGCCGAAATCCGAATCACCGAAAAAAACCCCAAAACCGAACCGAACCGAAATCCGAATCACCGAAAAAACGCCAAATCCGAACCGAACCGAAATCCGATTCACCGAAAAAACGCCAAATCCGAATCGAACCGAAATCCGATTCACCGAAAAAACGCCAAATCCGAATCGAACCGAAATCCGATTCACCGAAAAATCGTCAAATCCGAATCGAACCGAAATCCGATTCACCGAATTACACAGGATTCGATTGAATCGAGTTTTCGATTATACGAAATGCGTCACGATTCGATTCACTCATGCTAGTTTAAAGGCAAAGGACACCCAGGGAATTGTTTTTCTAGATTTCATCCTCATCTTGGAGACGGTCACACTCTGATCACAATGGTATTTCTGCAATCGTCCAAGACCCCCTACGAACGGAGATATGGCTCCTTGAAAATGCCTGTTTTTTCAGGGCAAAAATTTGGTGGACGAGTTGTCTTAGGCCTGTATTTCTCTTGATTCGCAGTTGCGGCACGAGAGCAAAACAGGATGAGGAGATAAATTGGAAAGGGAGGGAAGAACGATGACTCGGTTGAAAATCATCCATCAATGTAGCCGCTATTGAGATCGAAAGTCAGGAAGAGGGCCGGGCCTGTGGTATTGGCTGGAGCGGGCCGGGCCCGTGGTGGTCGCTTATATCTAGCTTATTTGGAGAAATTGAGATCTCGCATTTGGCACGTGTTATACAGGAGGGGTCTTCTACACAATTACTCAAAAATTTCAAATTTCGTATCTGAGGGTGTATGGTGCCTTTGAAGGATTCAATAGTGATCCATATACGCGCTCCAATAGCGACGCGAGCGCGGGCTACATTCCGAATTTTCTTCCAGAATTTTCTGGTTGTGTCTTTGCTTCTCCTTCGCTGTCAGTCTACGGTACTTTTCCTGACTGTGATTGTTTCTCGTATTGAAAGCCTGTCTTTGCGCATGCTAGTGGCCGTTTCGATGTTTCAAAATTCTGTCATATACATTTTCAGATATTTGCGGCTATATTCTTCTTCCCTAGTGCAATCCCAATAATCCGCATCTATCGCTCCGGTACGTTTTCTTTTTAGTCTCCTTGAATAACCGCCGTAGAATTAGAAGCTTCGTCGCTGCTGGTTGCGGACAGAGAAATTGATTTGGCGGCAACTCATGTTTAGGGTTTTTTTTCATCATTTCATTGCTTCGATAGCGGAACGGGCCGTTTTTCCAACTAGTTTAGTGCTAAAACTGGAGTACTGATTATTCCATTATTGTCTCGAAGATGATTGCAGGTGTTCTGAGCTTTTTCTCTCGCACTTCAGAGCACACATATCTGAAGCGATTTCTTCTGTATATCCGAGAAATTACAGCGAGTCACACACAATGTCTCATTCCTGACGGCCTTCGTATCGCTTCAAAGAAGGTGATGAACTGAATGCCTAGAAGGCTTGACGGATTAGATGTGGAAGTTAGGGTTTGCGCGAGAATCCTCTTAGAGCGTAAAAGCGACGAAAAGAATTTTTTTTTGCTGTCGATTGGGTTGCTGGGTCCGCAATCAGCAGTGACGAAGCATTCAATTTTACGGTGAAGACCACAAAACAATCAGAAACAGCACATTGGGAACGGTACCGATAATTTCGTCGATTCGAAACGCTGGTGCTATCTGCCCGGGTCATGGCGGGTTGCGACTGCGATTCGTTCGCATACATCTCACTGGGGCGCCCCACCTTTTCGCCTAAAGGTTCTAAAAGCTCTCAAAATATGCTTTAAATGTGGTGCTCTGTTTTAACACCCTGTATGCCACTTCACTTTGATCCTACCTATCCGCCGCCGGTAACTGCGCGTTGAAAACAGGACAGGGGCCCTTTACACACCGAGGGAGGAGTTGTCCCGCCTTTCGCGGCTCTAATTCCACTCGGGACCACTTCGCTCGCGTTGAGTGGCGTGACGTTTCAAACTGCAAAAACGGGACAGCTCCTCCCTCGGTGTGTAGAGAGCCCCTGTCCCATTTAAAACCGCCGCGCGCGCGGCGTGGCATACCCGACGCGGCGGTTAAGGCGTCGCGCGCGCCGTTTCGCATTAGGTCGCGCTCACGAACAGCAAGGAATTGAGCCAAATCAAGTTATTCGTTCGCAAGGTAAAAATTAGAGAATAAATGCTGTAATAAAGTACAATTCGCCGTATTTAGCTCACAAATAGATGGCATAGTACACATAATTGGGGCTAGATAAGACGATAATGGGGAATTTCTAAATATTACGAGCAACTACCACTCAACCCATGGTCAAGCAAATCAGTCTAGGATTTCGAAAAGAAACTACCTGTCATTGTTGGAAAGTTCTATCCAGTTAGGCCTTCAAGAAACTCTAAACATCTCTTTTTTTGATTCTGTTGGTCAAAACATTATTTTTGGATAACATACGTAATGGACTGTTTGCTAGGCTGAACACCAATTGAAAGTTCCGTTCTCAGGTTCCTAAACAAGATTCGCGTAGGTTTCAGTACGTCCATCGCAGACGATGATTAGGATGCGACTATAACTTTGCCTCATAAGCCACGAAGTCCTTTGGAATGGTTAGAGAAAGAGAGCGAGTGATTCTTGATCTAAAGCTCGGAGAGCCATCTAGAATAGTTTCGAGATTGTTTTTCGACGCTTAGGGACTATAAAGGTATTTCTGAGACCTTAGCCGGTGCTGTGTAGAATGAAAAAAATCTAGACTGACATGAAAGAGCCATATCGTTCCTGGTTTTCCCCCAGGTAGACTGCTGGAAATGTTTGTGGAGAATGTCAAAGAACCCAAGTTTACACTCGAAACACAATCTGAATACTCGAGTCCTGTGAGGGGTGAGATCCAGTGAGATATGTGCACATGTGACGAAGCCGCAACGCGAAGTGAGCTGGGACGAATAGAGAGAATGCTTAACTTTTCTAGTGTCTCCTATTACCCACGAAGGCTTAGGAAACCCATCATGACCGTGAGCATGCAAACCATCTTCTAGATAACTAGAACCATCAATCTTCAGTGAGATTCCTACAAAATCAAACCATCCATTGCTCCGCCGTGCTTGTTGCGGCATGGTTAACACAAAATTACTTGTGTTTTTGTGTTTAAAAAATGGCTTGTACACAGCGAAACGGGGTGATGTTTCCACCACTTGATGGGGTTCCCGTTCTCTCGCGTCTCTAGCGTGATGTTTCCAACATTTGATGGGGTTCTCCTTCGACGAGAGCACCATCAAATGATGGAAACATCACGCTAGAGATCTTCCATTTATTGCTCAACAGTTCCTGAATACTGTGTGGCACCGGCCGGGTCAATAGATTGCGAAAGAATTTAAAGGTAAGCAAATAGTGGATTGGTTTTACGTCTTCTTCTTATAATTTGTATATTCAGTTTTGCTGGACTCATTTTCGGCAACAAACGCAGAGGCCGGCTCTTTGGTGGGAATGCCAGGACGCTCCTCATGATGAAGGCTCACACATGTGAAGTGAATAAAAGGTGAGTAGAACGTGAAAATCCCATGGTGTTACGTTTAGATAATTCCACTTTATTCTCAGGCTCTCTCGTTTCTGGACTGAGGAGTACGCAGCATGCAATGGGGATACTATGGATGCTGATGACAGCTCAGAAGAGAGCGAAAGCGAATATCTGGAGTGAATGAGGCATTTATAGGAAGAAATCGTGCAACAAATACAGATGATGAAATTGAAAATTTTTGATGTGATCGAAAATATTATGAATAAATGGATTCTGATAAAAAAATTCAGCCTCTAACGTATGTGTGAAAACATGAACAGCTTTTCAAGAGCGAGCAGGAAATAGTATCTTCAGTTCAGACCGTATGCTGCAAAATTGTGGGATGGACCTTCTCCAATAGTTTTTTCTTGTTGTATCCGGCTCATTATCCGAATCGAGTATCCGAATCCGAGTGATCGGAAAAACGCCGAATCCGAATCGAACCGAAATCCGATTCACCGAAAAAACGCCATATCCGAACCGAACCGAAATCCGATTCACCGAAAAAACGCCAAATCCGAATCGAACCGAAATCCGAATCACCGAAAAAGGGGAAAATCCGAATCGAACCGAAATCCGAATCACCGAAAAAAGACCAAATCCGAATCGAACCGAAATCCGATTCACCGAAAAAACGCCAAATCCGATTCGAACCGAAATCCGATTCACCGAAAAAAACCGTTTTTCGGATCAGCCCGAAATCCGATTATCCGAAATTTTTTGCCTCGGATCCAATGTATAGCTGGTACCCCCAAAATGCCCGACTCAGACAAACTCACGGCTCGTCCGCGGCGGCAGATGAGCTTTCCGGACGGTCCGCGGCGCTTGGCGGCTGATCCGCGGCACGATTGATAGTGGGACGGTCTAACGGCCGATCCGCGGCGCTGTTTGTTCTCAAGGGGGTGGCTCCGGGGCGCACCGCCAATCCACCATCTCAATACTGATCGATGAAAAGCAGCCACATATATTTTTGAGTTGTTTTTGGATTGAACCACTTCACCATCTCATTCCCCGCAGTCTTAGACAATTTTCCAGCCGCTGACTTCGAATTTATCGTATTTGTAACTTCTTCAAACCGTTATATCTACATGCACGCTAATTATTCTTTCTAGATGCCATCGCAACAACTCAGACAAACTCACGGCTCGTCCGCGGCGGCAGATGAGCTTTCCGGACGGTCCGCGGCGCTTGGCGGCTGATCCGCGGCACGATTGATAGTGCGACGGTCAAACGGCCGATCCGCGGCGCTGTTTGTTCTCGAGGGGGTGGCTCCGGGGCGCACCGCCAATCCACCATCTCAATACTGATCGATGAAAAGCAGCCACATATATTTTTGAGTTGTTTTTGGATTGAACGACTCCACCACCTCATTCCCCGCAGTCTTAGACAAATTTCCAGCCGCTGACTTCGACTTTATCGTATTTGTAACTTCTTCAAACCGTTATATCTACATGCACGCTAATTGTTCTTTCTAGATGCCATCGCAACAACTTCTAGGGCAGAAAAAATTCCCGATGGTAAGTAAATTTTCATATTCTCGTTCATTTTTGAGATTCTCCTCTGATTTTGTTTTTTTTCTCATTCAAATAATTTTCATGATTGTTTGGTTTGGTAATTCTCCTCATGTTTTCAAGAATAGTTCCGGTTTGATACCGACTTTGATCGATTTCGGCATGAAACCAGATCTACCTTAGAAAACCAAACAATCATATAAATCACTGGAATGTAAGGAAGGAAAACAAAAGAGAGAATCACAAAAATAAACGTGAAAATGAAAAATTACCTACCACCGTGAATTTTTTCTCCCCTAGAAGTTGTTGCGGAGCCATCTGGAAGGATACAATTGGTGTGCATGTAGATATAATACTTTAATATATGAAGAAACGCAGAAGGACGGGTTTGGTCACAGAAGCCAAGAAAATTGAAGAAAATGAAAAAAAAAACACCTACAATCAGCTTATCGGCTACGGCGCCGGAATCTCGCCCGGCTCGAGCGCGTGCGGCCGCGAAGCGTCTCAATACGCAATCGCGGAGGGGAATTTGACGCAGAGGAGTGGAATTTGACGCAGAGAAGCACAGTACATGAACTCTGTTTCCATCGAGTGGGATATTCTAGTAGAGCACCACTCCCAATTAGATGGAAACAGTCAGTTCGCCCACCCCCAATCGACTCATTGGCCGTGAGACAGATTTCGGCATTGTTGCGCGCTCTTCGCGCTAGCGTTCTCATCTCCTCAGAAAGCATCAGTATCACAATTTCGCAGGGTTGCTCTACCGTACGACTTATTTTCAGAGGTAGAACAGCTCAATTTACATGTGAAACTGGTTTCGATGTGCATTCGTAGACTTGTTCAGTATATGGCATATTGCAATGCATGCCCATGGTAACACAAACAACTGATTCTATCAAAAAGGGGTCTTCCAAGCGAAAGAGGTTTGGTTCGAGTCAGAAACGTTCCAACAAAAAGGGAACAATAGGAAAGTGAAATGAAGAGAGTGTACAAAAAGTGAACAATAGGAAAGTGAAATGAAGAGAGTGTACAAAAAGTGAACAATATAATTTCAAGGCGATATTCTTGGTCGACTCTTCTAAACAGCGAAAACAAACCGTTGTGGTGTTCTACACGGAAGCACTTTGTGGAAACCTCGAAAATGGTTCTGACTACGCAAGAACCATTAAAATGTATATGCATGTAAACCTAATACTGTGCTTATATGGGTCAAATTCCGGTCCGCAATTGCGTCTCGACACGCTTTGCGGCCGGGCGCTTTCGAGTCGGAAGAGTTTCCAGCGACGCAGCTGCGGATCTGTTGACTCTAGGTGGGTTTTAGAAACTGGAAACTAAACAAAATTGAAGAAAACTGTCTAAAAAAGCCATATCGTGTCGGCTTTGGAGCTGGAAACTCGATTGCCTCGAGCGCGTGCGGCCCCAAAGCGTGTCGAGACGCAATTACGGACTGGAATTTAACCTACATAAGCACAGTACTTACCATCAAAACAGAGAATGATTTCGAAAAGACCTACACTGATGGTTAGCTTCAGGTGTAAGGAGAAGCGAATTTATAGTTATAGAAGTACAGCATCAAACGAGAATATTCCCATAAAATCTCATGGAACCAATAGAAGCCGTTTTCTGGAAAACACTAAACTCTTTCCTCGTAAAAACCACAACGGTTTGTTTTCGCTGTTTGGAAGAGTCGACCAAGAATATCGCCTTGAAATTATATTGTTCACTTTTTGTACACTCTCTTCATTTCACTTTCCTATTGTTCCCTTTTTGTTGGAACGTTTCTGACTCGAACCAAACCTCTCTCGCTTGGAAGACCCCTTTTTGATAGAATTGTTCACTTTTTATCGATATTACGCAGTAATATCCCATGTATGTAATTCATGCAAAACTAGCATACTTCATTACGCTTACTTATTTGGTGCATACATAGGCTGCTAATATACACCGACTTCTCGTCTTTGTGAAAGAGTTATAATTACAGAAATTTACATTAACCGCCTCTGGAGCACCTGGAATAGTTCGATTCTTGATACATTATCGGCGATCCTTCTGCAACTGCAGTGAACGCAAATACTTTACTTACTGTCAATATCTGCGCGAAAGATTCATAAAGCCCAGCAGAAGTAAAGACGACGTCTCGAGGACGTCATCAGAAGCCAGATGCACTTTTCACGACGTTTCGATGACGGGACTATCATAGACGGGGCCACCCAGCAAACAAGACAGAAATCAAAATACACCACCTACAGAAAAAGCTATCAATCGAAGTAGACTCTGTTTCATTCAAAGTGAACTCATGTTTTCGGTTATCACAGCGCGGAGCGGTGGCTTTTCCGTCGAAACTCCCTTATCACTAGTTATATTTGATCGAAGCCCACCGCTTCGCTGGTGGTGATAGTCGAAATCAACAGATCACTAGGGATGTACCAGAGCTTATTTCATAGAATTTTCATAACAACAATGATTGATAGCAGTATCCAGAAGCATCTTCGTGGAAGCTTTTGGTCATTTCCAATACATAAATCTTGGAGCCCCCGTCTGAGATAGTCCCCCGATGACGTCATCAGAAGCCAGAAGCACTTTTCACGACGTCCCGATGACGTCATCAGAAGCCAGAAGCACTTTTCACGACGTCCCGATGACGTCATCAGAAGCCAGAAGCACTTTTCACGACGTCCCGATGACGTCATCAGAAGCCGGAAGCACTTTTCACGACGTCCCGATGACGTCATCAGAAGCCAGAAGCACTTTTCACGACGTCCCGATGACGTCATCAGAAGCCAGAAGCACTTTTCACGACGTCCCGATGACGTCATCAGAAGCCAGAAGCACTTTTCACGACGTCCCGATGACGTCATCAGAAGCCAGAAGCACTTTTCACGACGTCCCGATGACGTCATCAGAAGCCAGAAGCACTTTTCACGACGTCCCGATGACGTCATCAGAAGCCAGAAGCACTTTCACGACGTCCCGATGACGTCATCAGAAGCCAGAAGCACTTTTCACGACGTCCCGATGACGTCATCAGAAGCCAGAAGCACTTTTCACGACGTCCCGATGACGTCATCAGAAGCCAGAAGCACTTTCACGACGTCCCGATGACGTCATCAGAAGCCAGAAGCACTTTTCACGACGTCCCGATGACGTCATCAGAAGCCAGAAGCACTTTTCACGACGTCCCGATGACGTCATCAGAAGCCAGAAGCACTTTTCACGACGTCCCGATGACGTCATCAGAAGCCAGAAGCACTTTTCACGAAGTCCCGATGACGTCATCAGAAGCCAGAAGCACTTTTCACGACGTCCCGATGACGTCATCAGAAGCCAGAAGCACTTTTCACGACGTCCCGATGACGTCATCAGAAGCCAGAAGCACTTTTCACGACGTCCCGATGACGTCATCAGAAGCCAGAAGCACTTTTCACGACGTCCCGATGACGTCATCAGAAGCCAGAAGGACTTTTCACGACGTCCCGATGACGTCATCAGAAGCCAGAAGCACTTTTCACGACGTCCCAATGACGTCATCAGAAGCCAGAAGCACTTTTCGCGACGTCCCGATGACGTCATCAGAAGCCAGAAGCACTTTTCACGACGTCCCGATGACGTCATCAGAAGCCAGAAGCACTTTTCACGACGTCCCGATGACGTCATCAGAAGCCAGAAGCACTTTTCACGACGTCCCGATGACGTCATCAGAAGCCAGAAGCACTTTTCACGACGTCCCGATGACGTCATCAGAAGCCAGAAGCACTTTTCACGACGTCCCGATGACGTCATCAGAAGCCAGAAGCACTTTTCACGACGTCCCGATGACGTCATCAGTGGCCAGAAGCTTTTTTCACGACGTCCCGATGACGTCATCAGGAGCCAGAAGCTTTTTTCACGACGTCCCGATGACGTCATCAGAAGCCAGAAGCACTTTTCACGACGTCCCGATGACGTCATCAGAAGCCAGAAGCACTTTTCACGACGTCCCGATGACGTCATCAGAAGCCAGAAGCACTTTTCAGGACGTCCCGATGACGTCATCAGAAGCCAGAAGCACTTTTCACGACGTCCCGATGACGTCATCAGAAGCCAGAAGCACTTTTCACGACGTCCCGATGACGTCATCAGAAGCCAGAAGCACTTTTCACGACGTCCCGATGACGTCATCAGAAGCCAGAAGCACTTTTCGCGACGTCCCGATGACGTCATCAGAAGCCAGAAGCACTTTTCACGACGTCCCGATGACGTCATCAGAAGCCAGAAGCACTTTCACGACGTCCCGATGACGTCATCAGAAGCCAGAAGCACTTTTCACGACGTCCCGATGACGTCATCAGAAGCCAGAAGCACTTTTCACGACGTCCCGATGACGTCATCAGAAGCCAGAAGCACTTTTCACGACGTCCCGATGACGTCATCAGAAGCCAGAAGCACTTTTCACGACGTCCCGATGACGTCATCAGAAGCCAGAAGCACTTTTCACGACGTCCCGATGACGTCATCAGAAGCCAGAAGCACTTTTCACGACGTCCCGATGACGTCATCAGAAGCCAGAAGCACTTTTCACGACGTCCCGATGACGTCATCAGAAGCCAGAAGCACTTTTCACGACGTCCCGATGACGTCATCAGAAGCCAGAAGCACTTTTCACGACGTCCCGATGACGTCATCAGAAGCCAGAAGCACTTTTCACGACGTCCCGATGACGTCATCAGAAGCCAGAAGCACTTTTCACGACGTCCCGATGACGTCATCAGAAGCCAGAAGCACTTTTCACGACGTCCCGATGACGTCATCAGAAGCCAGAAGCACTTTTCACGACGTCCCGATGACGTCATCAGAAGCCAGAAGCACTTTTCACGACGTCCCGATGACGTCATCAGAAGCCAGAAGCACTTTTCACGACGTCCCGATGACGTCATCAGAAGCCAGAAGCACTTTTCACGACGTCCCGATGACGTCATCAGAAGCCAGAAGCACTTTTCACGACGTCCCGATGACGTCATCAGAAGCCAGAAGCACTTTTCACGACGTCCCGATGACGTCATCAGAAGCCAGAAGCACTTTTCACGACGTCCCGATGACGTCATCAGAAGCCAGAAGCACTTTTCACGACGTCCCGATGACGTCATCAGAAGCCAGAAGCACTTTTCACGACGTCCCGATGACGTCATCAGAAGCCAGAAGCACTTTTCACGACGTCCCGATGACGTCATCAGAAGCCAGAAGCACTTTTCACGACGTCCCGATGACGTCATCAGAAGCCAGAAGCACTTTTCACGACGTCCCGATGACGTCATCAGAAGCCAGAAGCACTTTTCACGACGTCCCGATGACGTCATCAGAAGCCAGAAGCACTTTTCACGACGTCCCGATGACGTCATCAGAAGCCAGAAGCACTTTTCACGACGTCCCGATGACGTCATCAGAAGCCAGAAGCACTTTTCACGACGTCCCGATGACGTCATCAGAAGCCAGAAGCACTTTTCACGACGTCCCGATGACGTCATCAGAAGCCAGAAGCACTTTTCACGACGTCCCCATGACGTCATCAGAAGCCAGAAGCACTTTTCACGACGTCCCGATGACGTCATCAGAAGCCAGAAGCACTTTTCACGACGTCCCGATGACGTCATCAGAAGCCAGAAGCACTTTTCACGACGTCCCGATGACGTCATCAGAAGCCAGAAGCACTTTTCACGACGTCCCGATGACGTCATCAGAAGCCAGAAGCACTTTTCACGACGTCCCGATGACGTCATCAGAAGCCAGAAGCACTTTTCACGACGTCCCGATGACGTCATCAGAAGCCAGAAGCACTTTTCACGACGTCCCGATGACGTCATCAGAAGCCAGAAGCACTTTTCACGACGTCCCGATGACGTCATCAGAAGCCAGAAGCACTTTTCACGACGTCCCGATGACGTCATCAGAAGCCAGAAGCACTTTTCACGACGTCCCGATGACGTCATCAGAAGCCAGAAGCACTTTTCACGACGTCCCGATGACGTCATCAGAAGCCAGAAGCACTTTTCACGACGTCCCGATGACGTCATCAGAAGCCAGAAGCACTTTCACGACGTCCCGATGACGTCATCAGAAGCCAGAAGCACTTTTCACGACGTCCCGATGACGTCATCAGAAGCCAGAAGCACTTTTCACGCCGTCCCGATGACGTCATCAGAAGCCAGAAGCACTTTTCACGACGTCCCGATGACGTCATCAGAAGCCAGAAGCACTTTTCACGACGTCCCGATGACGTCATCAGAAGCCAGAAGCACTTTCACGACGTCCCGATGACGTCATCAGAAGCCAGAAGCACTTTTCACGACGTCCCGATGACGTCATCAGAAGCCAGAAGCACTTTCACGACGTCCCGATGACGTCATCAGAAGCCAGAAGCACTTTTCACGACGTCCCGATGACGTCATCAGAAGCCAGAAGCACTTTTCACGACGTCCCGATGACGTCATCAGAAGCCAGAAGCACTTTTCACGACGTCCCGATGACGTCATCAGAAGCCAGAAGCACTTTTCACGACGTCCCGATGACGTCATCAGAAGCCAGAAGCACTTTTCACGACGTCCCGATGACGTCATCAGAAGCCAGAAGCACTTTTCACGACGTCCCGATGACGTCATCAGAAGCCAGAAGCACTTTTCACGACGTCCCGATGACGTCATCAGAAGCCAGAAGCACTTTTCACGACGTCCCGATCACGTCATCAGAAGCCAGAAGCACTTTTCACGACGTCCCGATGACGTCATCAGAAGCCAGAAGCACTTTTCACGACGTCCCGATGACGTCATCAGAAGCCAGAAGCACTTTTCACGACGTCCCGATGACGTCATCAGAAGCCAGAAGCACTTTTCACGACGTCCCGATGACGTCATCAGAAGCCAGAAGCACTTTTCACGACGTCCCGATGACGTCATCAGAAGCCAGAAGCACTTTTCACGACGTCCCGATGACGTCATCAGAAGCCAGAAGCACTTTTCACGACGTCCCGATGACGTCATCAGAAGCCAGAAGCACTTTTCACGACGTCCCGATGACGTCATCAGAAGCCAGAAGCACTTTTCACGACGTCCCGATGACGTCATCAGAAGCCAGAAGCACTTTTCACGACGTCCCGATGACGTCATCAGAAGCCAGAAGCACTTTTCACGACGTCCCGATGACGTCATCAGAAGCCAGAAGCACTTTTCACGACGTCCCGATGACGTCATCAGAAGCCAGAAGCACTTTTCACGACGTCCCGATGACGTCATCAGAAGCCAGAAGCACTTTTCACGACGTCCCGATGACGTCATCAGAAGCCAGAAGCACTTTTCACGACGTCCCGATGACGTCATCAGAAGCCAGAAGCACTTTTCACGACGTCCCGATGACGTCATCAGAAGCCAGAAGCACTTTTCACGACGTCCCGATGACGTCATCAGAAGCCAGAAGCACTTTTCACGACGTCCCGATGACGTCATCAGAAGCCAGAAGCACTTTTCCCGACGTCCCGATGCCGTCATCAGAAGCCAGAAGCACTTTTCACGACGTCCCGATGACGTCATCAGAAGCCAGAAGCACTTTTCACGACGTCCCGATGACGTCATCAGAAGCCAGAAGCACTTTTCACGACGTCCCGATGACGTCATCAGAAGCCAGAAGCACTTTCACGACGTCCCGATGACGTCATCAGAAGCCAGAAGCACTTTTCACGACGTCCCGATGACGTCATCAGAAGCCAGAAGCACTTTTCACGACGTCCCGATGACGTCATCAGAAGCCAGAAGCACTTTTCACGACGTCCCGATGACGTCATCAGAAGCCAGAAGCACTTTTCACGACGTCCCGATGACGTCATCAGAAGCCAGAAGCACTTTTCACGACGTCCCGATGACGTCATCAGAAGCCAGAAGCACTTTTCACGACGTCCCGATGACGTCATCAGAAGCCAGAAGCACTTTCACGACGTCCCGATGACGTCACCAGAAGCCAGAAGCACTTTTCACGACGTCCCGATGAAGTCATCAGAAGCCAGAAGCACTTTTCACGACGTCCCGATGACGTCATCAGAAGCCAGAAGCACTTTTCACGACGTCCCGATGACGTCATCAGAAGCCAGAAGCACTTTTCACGACGTCCTGATGACGTCATCAGAAGCCAGAAGCACTTCTCCCGCCGCCCCGATGACGCCATCAGAATCCAGAAGCACTTTTCACGACGTCCCGATGACGTCATCAGAAGCCAGAAGCACTTTTCACGACGTCCCGATGACGTCATCAGAAGCCAGAAGCACTTTTCACGACGTCCCGATGACGTCATCAGAAGCCAGAAGCACTTTTCACGACGTCCCGATGACGTCATCAGAAGCCAGAAGCACTTTTCACGACGTCCCGATGACGTCATCAGAAGCCAGAAGCACTTTTCACGACGTCCCGATGACGTCATCAGAAGCCAGAAGCACTTTTCACGACGTCCCGATGACGTCATCAGAAGCCAGAAGCACTTTTCACGACGTCCCGATGACGTCATCAGAAGCCAGAAGCACTTTTCACGACGTCCCGATGACGTCATCAGAAGCCAGAAGCACTTTTCACGACGTCCCGATGACGTCATCAGAAGCCAGAAGCACTTTTCACGACGTCCCGATGACGTCATCAGAAGCCAGAAGCACTTTTCACGACGTCCCGATGACGTCATCAGAAGCCAGAAGCACTTTTCACGACGTCCCGATGACGTCATCAGAAGCCAGAAGCACTTTTCACGACGTCCCGATGACGTCATCAGAAGCCAGAAGCACTTTTCACGACGTCCCGATGACGTCATCAGAAGCCAGAAGCACTTTTCACGACGTCCCGATGACGTCATCAGAAGCCAGAAGCACTTTTCACGACGTCCCGATGACGTCATCAGAAGCCAGAAGCACTTTTCACGACGTCCCGATGACGTCATCAGAAGCCAGAAGCACTTTTCACGACGTCCCGATGACGTCATCAGAAGCCAGAAGCACTTTTCACGACGTCCCGATGACGTCATCAGAAGCCAGAAGCACTTTTCACGACGTCCCGATGACGTCATCAGAAGCCAGAAGCACTTTTCACGACGTCCCGATGACGTCATCAGAAGCCAGAAGCACTTTTCACGACGTCCCGATGACGTCATCAGAAGCCAGAAGCACTTTTCACGACGTCCCGATGACGTCATCAGAAGCCAGAAGCACTTTTCACGACGTCCCGATGACGTCATCAGAAGCCAGAAGCACTTTTCACGACGTCCCGATGACGTCATCAGAAGCCAGAAGCACTTTTCACGACGTCCCGATGACGTCATCAGAAGCCAGAAGCACTTTTCACGACGTCCCGATGACGTCATCAGAAGCCAGAAGCACTTTTCACGACGTCCCGATGACGTCATCAGAAGCCAGAAGCACTTTTCACGACGTCCCGATGACGTCATCAGAAGCCAGAAGCACTTTTCACGACGTCCCGATGACGTCATCAGAAGCCAGAAGCACTTTTCACGACGTCCCGATGACGTCATCAGAAGCCAGAAGCACTTTTCACGACGTCCCGATGACGTCATCAGAAGCCAGAAGCACTTTTCACGACGTCCCGATGACGTCATCAGAAGCCAGAAGCACTTTTCACGACGTCCCGATGACGTCATCAGAAGCCAGAAGCACTTTTCACGACGTCCCGATGACGTCATCAGAAGCCAGAAGCACTTTTCACGACGTCCCGATGACGTCATCAGAAGCCAGAAGCACTTTTCACGACGTCCCGATGACGTCATCAGAAGCCAGAAGCACTTTTCACGACGTCCCGATGACGTCATCAGAAGCCAGAAGCACTTTTCACGACGTCCCGATGACGTCATCAGAAGCCAGAAGCACTTTTCACGACGTCCCGATGACGTCATCAGAAGCCAGAAGCACTTTTCACGACGTCCCGATGACGTCATCAGAAGCCAGAAGCACTTTTCACGACGTCCCGATGACGTCATCAGAAGCCAGAAGCACTTTTCACGACGTCCCGATGACGTCATCAGAAGCCAGAAGCACTTTTCACGACGTCCCGATGACGTCATCAGAAGCCAGAAGCACTTTTCACGACGTCCCGATGACGTCATCAGAAGCCAGAAGCACTTTTCACGACGTCCCGATGACGTCATCAGAAGCCAGAAGCACTTTTCACGACGTCCCGATGACGTCATCAGAAGCCAGAAGCACTTTTCACGACGTCCCGATGACGTCATCAGAAGCCAGAAGCACTTTTCACGACGTCCCGATGACGTCATCAGAAGCCAGAAGCACTTTTCACGACGTCCCGATGACGTCATCAGAAGCCAGAAGCACTTTTCACGACGTCCCGATGACGTCATCAGAAGCCAGAAGCACTTTCACGACGTCCCGATGACGTCATCAGAAGCCAGACGCACTTTTCACGACGTCCCGATGACGTCATCAGAAGCCAGAAGCACTTTTCACGACGTCCCGATGACGTCATCAGAAGCCAGAAGCACTTTTCACGACGTCCCGATGACGTCATCAGAAGCCAGAAGCACTTTTCACGCCCTCCCGATGACGTCATCAGAAGCCAGAAGCACTTTTCACGACGTCCCGATGACGTCATCAGAAGCCAGACTTTCTTTTCACGACGTCCCGATGACGTCATCAGAAGCCAGAAGCACTTTTCACGACGTCCCGATGACGTCATCAGAAGCCAGAAGCACTTTTCACGACGTCCCGATGACGTCATCAGAAGCCAGAAGCACTTTTCACGACGTCCCGATGACGTCATCAGAAGCCAGAAGCACTTTTCACGACGTCCCGATGACGTCATCAGAAGCCAGAAGCACTTTTCACGACGTCCCGATGACGTCATCAGAAGCCAGAAGCACTTTTCACGACGTCCCGATGACGTCATCAGAAGCCAGAAGCACTTTTCACGACGTCCCGATGACGTCATCAGAAGCCAGAAGCACTTTTCACGACGTCCCGATGACGTCATCAGAAGCCAGAAGCACTTTTCACGACGTCCCGATGACGTCATCAGAAGCCAGAAGCACTTTTCACGACGTCCCGATGACGTCATCAGAAGCCAGAAGCACTTTTCACGACGTCCCGATGACGTCATCAGAAGCCAGAAGCACTTTTCACGACGCCCCGACGACGTCATCAGAAGCCAGAAGCACTTTTCACGACGTCCCGATGACGTCATCAGAAGCCAGAAGCACTTTTCACGACGTCCCGATGACGTCATCAGAAGCCAGAAGCACTTTTCACGACGTCCCGATGACGTCATCAGAAGCCAGAAGCACTTTTCACGACGTCCCGATGACGTCATCAGAAGCCAGAAGCACTTTTCACGACGTCCCGATGACGTCATCAGAAGCCAGAAGCACTTTTCACGACGTCCCGATGACGTCATCAGAAGCCAGAAGCACTTTTCACGACGTCCCGATGACGTCATCAGAAGCCAGAAGCACTTTTCACGACGTCCCGATGACGTCATCAGAAGCCAGAAGCACTTTTCACGACGTCCCGATGACGTCATCAGAAGCCAGAAGCACTTTTCACGACGTCCCGATGACGTCATCAGAAGCCAGAAGCACTTTTCACGACGTCCCGATGACGTCATCAGAAGCCAGAAGCACTTTTCACGACGTCCCGATAACGTCATCAGAAGCCAGAAGCACTTTTCACGACGTCCCGATGACGTCATCAGAAGCCAGAAGCACTTTTCACGACGTCCCGATGACGTCATCAGAAGCCAGAAGCACTTTTCACGACGTCCCGATGACGTCATCAGAAGCCAGAAGCACTTTTCACGACGTCCCGATGACGTCATCAGAAGCCAGAAGCACTTTTCACGACGTCCCGATGACGTCATCAGAAGCCAGATGCACTTTTCACGACGTCCCGATGACGTCATCAGAAGCCAGAAGCACTTTCACGACGTCCCGATGACGTCATCAGAAGCCAGAAGCACTTTTCACGACGTCCCGATGACGTCATCAGAAGCCAGAAGCACTTTTCACGACGTCCCGATGACGTCATCAGAAGCCAGAAGCACTTTTCACGACGTCCCGATGACGTCATCAGAAGCCAGAAGCACTTTTCACGACGTCCCGATGACGTCATCAGAAGCCAGAAGCACTTTTCACGACGTCCCGATGACGTCATCAGAAGCCAGAAGCACTTTTCACGACGTCCCGATGACGTCATCACAAGCCAGAAGCACTTTTCACGACGTTCCGATGACGTCGTCAGAAGCCAGAAGCACTTTTCACGACGTCCCGATGACGTCATCAGAAGCCAGAAGCACCTTTCACGACGTCCCGATGACGTCATCAGAAGCCAGAAGCACTTTTCACGACGTCCCGATGACGTCATCAGAAGCCAGAAGCACTTTTCACGACGTCCCGATGACGTCATCAGAAGCCAGAAGCACTTTTCACGACGTCCCGATGACGTCATCAGAAGCCAGAAGCACTTTTCACGACGTCCCGATGACGTCATCAGAAGCCAGAAGCACTTTTCACGACGTCCCGATGACGTCATCAGAAGCCAGAAGCACTTTTCACGACGTCCCGATGACGTCATCAGAAGCCAGAAGCACTTTTCACGACGTCCCGATGACGTCATCAGAAGCCAGAAGCACTTTTCACGACGTCCCGATGACGTCATCAGAAGCCAGAAGCACTTTTCACGACGTCCCGATGACGTCATCAGAAGCCAGAAGCACTTTTCACGACGTCCCGATGACGTCATCAGAAGCCAGAAGCACTTTTCACGACGTCCCGATGACGTCATCAGAAGCCAGAAGCACTTTTCACGACGTCCCGATGACGTCATCAGAAGCCAGAAGCACTTTTCACGACGTCCCGATGACGTCATCAGAAGCCAGAAGCACTTTTCACGACGTCCCGATGACGTCATCAGAAGCCAGAAGCACTTTCACGACGTCCCGATGACGTCATCAGAAGCCAGAAGCACTTTTCACGACGTCCCGATGACGTCATCAGAAGCCAGAAGCACTTTTCACGACGTCCCGATGACGTCATCAGAAGCCAGAAGCACTTTCACGACGTCCCGATGACGTCATCAGAAGCCAGAAGCACTTTTCACGACGTCCCGATGACGTCATCAGAAGCCAGAAGCACTTTTCACGACGTCCCGATGACGTCATCAGAAGCCAGAAGCACTTTTCACGACGTCCCGATGACGTCATCAGAAGCCAGAAGCACTTTTCACGACGTCCCGATGACGTCATCAGAAGCCAGAAGCACTTTTCACGACGTCCCGATGACGTCATCAGAAGCCAGAAGCACTTTTCACGACGTCCCGATGACGTCATCAGAAGCCAGAAGCACTTTTCACGACGTCCCGATGACGTCATCAGAAGCCAGAAGCACTTTTCACGACGTCCCGATGACGTCATCAGAAGCCAGAAGCACTTTTCACGACGTCCCGATGACGTCATCAGAAGCCAGAAGCACTTTTCACGACGTCCCGATGACGTCATCAGAAGCCAGAAGCACTTTTCACGACGTCCCGATGACGTCATCAGAAGCCAGAAGCACTTTTCACGACGTCCCGATGACGTCATCAGAAGCCAGAAGCACTTTTCACGACGTCCCGATGACGTCATCAGAAGCCAGAAGCACTTTTCACGACGTCCCGATGACGTCATCAGAAGCCAGAAGCACTTTTCACGACGTCCCGATGACGTCATCAGAAGCCAGAAGCACTTTTCACGACGTCCCGATGACGTCATCAGAAGCCAGAAGCACTTTTCACGACGTCCCGATGACGTCATCAGAAGCCAGAAGCACTTTTCACGACGTCCCGATGACGTCATCAGAAGCCAGAAGCACTTTTCACGACGTCCCGATGACGTCATCAGAAGCCAGAAGCACTTTTCACGACGTCCCGATGACGTCATCAGAAGCCAGAAGCACTTTTCACGACGTCCCGATGACGTCATCAGAAGCCAGAAGCACTTTTCACGACGTCCCGATGACGTCATCAGAAGCCAGAAGCACTTTTCACGACGTCCCGATGACGTCATCAGAAGCCAGAAGCACTTTTCACGACGTCCCGATGACGTCATCAGAAGCCAGAAGCACTTTTCACGACGTCCCGATGACGTCATCAGAAGCCAGAAGCACTTTTCACGACGTCCCGATGACGTCATCAGAAGCCAGAAGCACTTTTCACGACGTCCCGATGACGTCATCAGAAGCCAGAAGCACTTTTCACGACGTCCCGATGACGTCATCAGAAGCCAGAAGCACTTTTCACGACGTCCCGATGACGTCATCAGAAGCCAGAAGCACTTTTCACGACGTCCCGATGACGTCATCAGAAGCCAGAAGCACTTTTCACGACGTCCCGATGACGTCATCAGAAGCCAGAAGCACTTTTCACGACGTCCCGATGACGTCATCAGAAGCCAGAAGCACTTTTCACGACGTCCCGATGACGTCATCAGAAGCCAGAAGCACTTTTCACGACGTCCCGATGACGTCATCAGAAGCCAGAAGCACTTTTCACGACGTCCCGATGACGTCATCAGAAGCCAGAAGCACTTTTCACGACGTCCCGATGACGTCATCAGAAGCCAGAAGCACTTTTCACGACGTCCCGATGACGTCATCAGAAGCCAGAAGCACTTTTCACGACGTCCCGATGACGTCATCAGAAGCCAGAAGCACTTTTCACGACGTCCCGATGACGTCATCAGAAGCCAGAAGCACTTTTCACGACGTCCCGATGACGTCATCAGAAGCCAGAAGCACTTTTCACGACGTCCCGATGACGTCATCAGAAGCCAGAAGCACTTTTCACGACGTCCCGATGACGTCATCAGAAGCCAGAAGCACTTTTCACGACGTCCCGATGACGTCATCAGAAGCCAGAAGCACTTTTCACGACGTCCCGATGACGTCATCAGAAGCCAGAAGCACTTTACACGCCCCCCCGATGACGTCATCAGAAGCCAGAAGCACTTTTCACGACGTCCCGATGACGTCATCAGAAGCCAGAAGCACTTTTCACGACGTCCCGATGACGTCATCAGAAGCCAGAAGCACTTTTCACGACGTCCCGATGACGTCATCAGAAGCCAGAAGCACTTTTCACGACGTCCCGATGACGTCATCAGAAGCCAGAAGCACTTTTCACGACGTCCCGATGACGTCATCAGAAGCCAGAAGCACTTTCACGACGTCCCGATGACGTCATCAGAAGCCAGAAGCACTTTTCACGACGTCCCGATGACGTCATCAGAAGCCAGAAGCACTTTTCACGACGTCCCGATGACGTCATCAGAAGCCAGAAGCACTTTTCACGACGTCCCGATGACGTCATCAGAAGCCAGAAGCACTTTTCACGACGTCCCGATGACGTCATCAGAAGCCAGAAGCACTTTTCACGACGTCCCGATGACGTCATCAGAAGCCAGAAGCACTTTTCACGACGTCCCGATGACGTCATCAGAAGCCAGAAGCACTTTTCACGACGTCCCGATGACGTCATCAGAAGCCAGAAGCACTCTTTCACGACGTCCCGATGACGGCGTCAGAAGCCAGAAGCACTTTTCACGACGTCCCGATGACGCCATCAAAAGCCAGAAGCACTTTTCACCACGTCCCGATGACGTCATCAGAA
The DNA here is from genome assembly GCA_029168955.1 of Aplectana chamaeleonis. Classification (NCBI taxonomy): domain Eukaryota; kingdom Metazoa; phylum Nematoda; class Chromadorea; order Rhabditida; family Cosmocercidae; genus Aplectana; species Aplectana chamaeleonis. The sequence continues at coordinate 332,341 of JAPDOI010000256.1, read as the reverse complement.
GCCAGAAGCACTTTTCACGACGTCCCGATGACGTCATCAGAAGCCAGAAGCACTTTTCACGACGTCCCGATGACGTCATCAGAAGCCAGAAGCACTTTTCACGACGTCCCGATGACGTCATCAGAAGCCAGAAGCACTTTTCACGACGTCCCGATGACGTCATCAGAAGCCAGAAGCACTTTTCACGACGTCCCGATGACGTCATCAGAAGCCAGAAGCACTTTTCACGACGTCCCGATGACGTCATCAGAAGCCAGAAGCACTTTTCACGACGTCCCGATGACGTCATCAGAAGCCAGAAGCACTTTTCACGACGTCCCGATGACGTCATCAGAAGCCAGAAGCACTTTTCACGACGTCCCGATGACGTCATCAGAAGCCAGAAGCACTTTTCACGACGTCCCGATGACGTCATCAGAAGCCAGAAGCACTTTTCACGACGTCCCGATGACGTCATCAGAAGCCAGAAGCACTTTTCACGACGTCCCGATGACGTCATCAGAAGCCAGAAGCACTTTTCACGACGTCCCGATGACGTCATCAGAAGCCAGAAGCACTTTTCACGACGTCCCGATGACGTCATCAGAAGCCAGAAGCACTTTTCACGACGTCCCGATGACGTCATCAGAAGCCAGAAGCACTTTTCACGACGTCCCGATGACGTCATCAGAAGCCAGAAGCACTTTTCACGACGTCCCGATGACGTCATCAGAAGCCAGAAGCACTTTCACGACGTCCCGATGACGTCATCAGAAGCCAGAAGCACTTTTCACGACGTCCCGATGACGTCATCAGAAGCCAGAAGCACTTTTCACGACGTCCCGATGACGTCATCAGAAGCCAGAAGCACTTTTCACGACGTCCCGATGACGTCATCAGAAGCCAGAAGCACTTTTCACGACGTCCCGATGACGTCATCAGAAGCCAGAAGCACTTTTCACGACGTCCCGATGACGTCATCAGAAGCCAGAAGCACTTTTCACGACGTCCCGATGACGTCATCAGAAGCCAGAAGCACTTTTCACGACGTCCCGATGACGTCATCAGAAGCCAGAAGCACTTTTCACGACGTCCCGATGACGTCATCAGAAGCCAGAAGCACTTTTCACGACGTCCCGATGACGTCATCAGAAGCCAGAAGCACTTTTCACGACGTCCCGATGACGTCATCAGAAGCCAGAAGCACTTTTCACGACGTCCCGATGACGTCATCAGAAGCCAGAAGCACTTTTCACGACGTCCCGATGACGTCATCAGAAGCCAGAAGCACTTTTCACGACGTCCCGATGACGTCATCAGAAGCCAGAAGCACTTTTCACGACGTCCCGATGACGTCATCAGAAGCCAGAAGCACTTTTCACGACGTCCCGATGACGTCATCAGAAGCCAGAAGCACTTTTCACGACGTCCCGATGACGTCATCAGAAGCCAGAAGCACTTTTCACGACGTCCCGATGACGTCATCAGAAGCCAGAAGCACTTTTCACGACGTCCCGATGACGTCATCAGAAGCCAGAAGCACTTTTCACGACGTCCCGATGACGTCATCAGAAGCCAGAAGCACTTTTCACGACGTCCCGATGACGTCATCAGAAGCCAGAAGCACTTTTCACGACGTCCCGATGACGTCATCAGAAGCCAGAAGCACTTTTCACGACGTCCCGATGACGTCATCAGAAGCCAGAAGCACTTTTCACGACGTCCCGATGACGTCATCAGAAGCCAGAAGCACTTTTCACGACGTCCCGATGACGTCATCAGAAGCCAGAAGCACTTTTCACGACGTCCCGATGACGTCATCAGAAGCCAGAAGCACTTTTCACGACGTCCCGATGACGTCATCAGAAGCCAGAAGCACTTTTCACGACGTCCCGATGACGTCATCAGAAGCCAGAAGCACTTTTCACGACGTCCCGATGACGTCATCAGAAGCCAGAAGCACTTTTCACGACGTCCCGATGACGTCATCAGAAGCCAGAAGCACTTTTCACGACGTCCCGATGACGTCATCAGAAGCCAGAAGCACTTTTCACGACGTCCCGATGACGTCATCAGAAGCCAGAAGCACTTTCACGACGTCCCGATGACGTCATCAGAAGCAAGAAGCACTTTTCACGACGTCCCGATGACGTCATCAGAAGCCAGAAGCACTTTTCACGACGTCCCGATGACGTCATCAGAAGCCAGAAGCACTTTTCACGACGTCCCGATGACGTCATCAGAAGCCAGAAGCACTTTTCACGACGTCCCGATGACGTCATCAGAAGCCAGAAGCACTTTTCACGACGTCCCGATGACGTCATCAGAAGCCAGAAGCACTTTTCACGACGTCCCGATGACGTCATCAGAAGCCAGAAGCACTTTTCACGACGTCCCGATGACGTCATCAGAAGCCAGAAGCACTTTTCACGACGTCCCGATGACGTCATCAGAAGCCAGAAGCACTTTTCACGACGTCCCGATGACGTCATCAGAAGCCAGAAGCACTTTTCACGACGTCCCGATGACGTCATCAGAAGCCAGAAGCACTTTTCACGACGTCCCGATGACGTCATCAGAAGCCAGAAGCACTTTTCACGACGTCCCGATGACGTCATCAGAAGCCAGAAGCACTTTTCACGACGTCCCGATGACGTCATCAGAAGCCAGAAGCTTTTTTCACGACGTCCCGATGACGTCATCAGAAGCCAGAAGCACTTTTCACGACGTCCCGATGACGTCATCAGAAGCCAGAAGCACTTTTCACGACGTCCCGATGACGTCATCAGAAGCCAGAAGCACTTTTCACGACGTCCCGATGACGTCATCAGAAGCCAGAAGCACTTTTCACGACGTCCCGATGACGTCATCAGAAGCCAGAAGCTTTTTTCACGACGTCCCGATGACGTCGTCAGAAGCCAGAAGCTTTTTTCACGACGTCTCGATGACGTCATCAGAAGCCAGAAGCACTTTTCACGACGTCCCGATGACGTCATCAGAAGCCAGAAGCACTTTTCACGACGTCCCGATGACGTCATCAGAAGCCAGAAGCACTTTTCACGACGTCCCGATGACGTCATCAGAAGCCAGAAGCACTTTTCACGACGTCCCGATGACGTCATCAGAAGCCAGAAGCACTTTCACGACGTCTCGATGACGTCATCAGAAGCCAGAAGCACTTTTCACGACGTCCCGATGACGTCATCAGAAGCCAGAAGCACTTTTCACGACGTCCCGATGACGTCATCAGAAGCCAGAAGCACTTTTCACGACGTCCCGATGACGTCATCAGAAGCCAGAAGCACTTTTCACGACGTCCCGATGACGTCATCAGAAGCCAGAAGCACTTTTCACGACGTCCCGATGACGTCATCAGAAGCCAGAAGCACTTTTCACGACGTCCCGATGACGTCATCAGAAGCCAGAAGCACTTTTCACGACGTCCCGATGACGTCATCAGAAGCCAGAAGCACTTTTCACGACGTCCCGATGACGTCATCAGAAGCCAGAAGCACTTTTCACGACGTCCCGATGACGTCATCAGAAGCCAGAAGCACTTTTCACGACGTCCCGATGACGTCATCAGAAGCCAGAAGCACTTTTCACGACGTCCCGATGACGTCATCAGAAGCCAGAAGCACTTTTCACGACGTCCCGATGACGTCATCAGAAGCCAGAAGCACTTTTCACGACGTCCCGATGACGTCATCAGAAGCCAGAAGCACTTTTCACGACGTCCCGATGACGTCATCAGAAGCCAGAAGCACTTTTCACGACGTCCCGATGACGTCATCAGAAGCCAGAAGCACTTTTCACGACGTCCCGATGACGTCATCAGAAGCCAGAAGCACTTTTCACGACGTCCCGATGACGTCATCAGAAGCCAGAAGCACTTTTCACGACGTCCCGATGACGTCATCAGAAGCCAGAAGCACTTTTCACGACGTCCCGATGACGTCATCAGAAGCCAGAAGCACTTTTCACGACGTCCCGATGACGTCATCAGAAGCCAGAAGCACTTTTCACGACGTCCCGATGACGTCATCAGAAGCCAGAAGCACTTTTCACGACGTCCCGATGACGTCATCAGAAGCCAGAAGCACTTTTCACGACGTCCCGATGACGTCATCAGAAGCCAGAAGCACTTTTCACGACGTCCCGATGACGTCATCAGAAGCCAGAAGCACTTTTCACGACGTCCCGATGACGTCATCAGAAGCCAGAAGCACTTTTCACGACGTCCCGATGACGTCATCAGAAGCCAGAAGCACTTTTCACGACGTCCCGCTGACGTCATCAGAAGCCAGAAGCACTTTTCCCCGCCTCCCGATGACGTCATCAGAAGCCAGAAGCACTTTTCACGACGTCCCGATGACGTCATCAGAAGCCAGAAGCACTTTTCACGACGTCCCGATGACGTCATCAGAAGCCAGAAGCACTTTTCACGACGTCCCGATGACGTCATCAGAAGCCAGAAGCACTTTTCACGACGTCCCGATGACGTCATCAGAAGCCAGAAGCACTTTTCACGACGTCCCGATGACGTCATCAGAAGCCAGAAGCACTTTTCACGACGTCCCGATGACGTCATCAGAAGCCAGAAGCACTTTTCACGACGTCCCGATGACGTCATCAGAAGCCAGAAGCACTTTTCACGACGTCCCGATGACGTCATCAGAAGCCAGAAGCACTTTTCACGACGTCCCGATGACGTCATCAGAAGCCAGAAGCACTTTTCACGACGTCCCGATGACGTCATCAGAAGCCAGAAGCACTTTCACGACGTCCCGATGACGTCATCAGAAGCCAGAAGCACTTTTCACGACGTCCCGATGACGTCATCAGAAGCCAGAAGCACTTTTCACGACGTCCCGATGACGTCATCAGAAGCCAGAAGCACTTTTCACGACGTCCCGATGACGTCATCAGAAGCCAGAAGCACTTTTCACGACGTCCCGATGACGTCATCAGAAGCCAGAAGCACCTCTCACGACGCCCCGATGACGTCATCACAAGCCAGAAGCACTTTCACGACGTCCCGATGACGTCAACAGAAGCCAGAAGCACTTTTCACGACGTCCCGATGACGTCATCAGAAGCCAGAAGCACTTTTCACGACGTCCCGATGACGTCATCAGAAGCCAGAAGCACTTTTCACGACGTCCCGATGACGTCATCAGAAGCCAGAAGCACTTTTCACGACGTCCCGATGACGTCATCAGAAGCCAGAAGCACTTTTCACGACGTCCCGATGACGTCATCAGAAGCCAGAAGCACTTTTCACGACGTCCCGATGACGTCATCAGAAGCCAGAAGCACTTTTCACGACGTCCCGATGACGTCATCAGAAGCCAGAAGCACTTTTCACGACGTCCCGATGACGTCATCAGAAGCCAGAAGCACTTTTCACGACGTCCCGATGACGTCATCAGAAGCCAGAAGCACTTTCACGACGTCCCGATGACGTCATCAGAAGCCAGAAGCACTTTTCACGACGTCCCGATGACGTCATCAGAAGCCAGAAGCACTTTTCACGACGTCCCGATGACGTCATCAGAAGCCAGAAGCACTTTTCACGACGTCCCGATGACGTCATCAGAAGCCAGAAGCACTTTTCACGACGTCCCGATGACGTCATCAGAAGCCAGAAGCACTTTTCACGACGTCCCGATGACGTCATCAGAAGCCAGAAGCACTTTTCACGACGTCCCGATGACGTCATCAGAAGCCAGAAGCACTTTTCACGACGTCCCGATGACGTCATCAGAAGCCAGAAGCACTTTTCACGACGTCCCGATGACGTCATCAGAAGCCAGAAGCACTTTTCACGACGTCCCGATGACGTCATCAGAAGCCAGAAGCACTTTTCACGACGTCCCGATGACGTCATCAGAAGCCAGAAGCACTTTTCACGACGTCCCGATGACGTCATCAGAAGCCAGAAGCACTTTTCACGACGTCCCGATGACGTCATCAGAAGCCAGAAGCACTTTTCACGACGTCCCGATGACGTCATCAGAAGCCAGAAGCACTTTTCACGACGTCCCGATGACGTCATCAGAAGCCAGAAGCACTTTCACGACGTCCCGATGACGTCTTCAGAAGCCAGAAGCACTTTTCACGACGTCCCGATGACGTCATCAGAAGCCAGAAGCACTTTTCACGACGTCCCGATGACGTCATCAGAAGCCAGAAGCACTTTTCACGACGTCCCGATGACGTCATCAGAAGCCAGAAGCACTTTTCACGACGTCCCGATGACGTCATCAGAAGCCAGAAGCACTTTTCGCGACGTCCCGATGACGTCATCAGAAGCCAGAAGCACTTTTCACGACGTCCCGGACGTCATCAGAAGCCAGAAGCACTTTTCACGACGTCCCGATGACGTCATCAGAAGCCAGAAGCACTTTCACGACGTCCCGATGACGTCATCAGAAGCCAGAAGCACTTTTCACGACGTCCCGTTGACGTCATCAGAAGCCAGAAGCACTTTCACGACGTCCCGATGACGTCATCAGAAGCCAGAAGCACTTTCACGACGTCCCGATGACGTCATCAGAAGCCAGAAGCACTTTTCACGACGTCCCGATGACGTCATCAGAAGCCAGAAGCACTTTTCACGACGTCCCGATGACGTCATCAGAAGCCAGAAGCACTTCTTTCACGACGTCCCGATGACGTCATCAGAAGCCAGAAGCACTTTTCACGACGTCCCGATGACGTCATCAGAAGCCAGAAGCACTTTCACGACGTCCCGATGACGTCATCAGAAGCCAGAAGCACTTTTCACGACGTCCCGATGACGTCATCAGAAGCCAGAAGCACTTTTCACGACGTCCCGATGACGTCATCAGAAGCCAGAAGCACTTTTCACGACGTCCCGATGACGTCATCAGAAGCCAGAAGCACTTTTCACGACGTCCCGATGACGTCATCAGAAGCCAGAAGCACTTTTCACGACGTCCCGATGACGTCATCAGAAGCCAGAAGCACTTTCACGACGTCCCGATGACGTCATCAGAAGCCAGAAGCACTTTTCACGACGTCCCGATGACGTCATCAGAAGCCAGAAGCACTTTTCACGACGTCCCGATGACGTCATCAGAAGCCAGAAGCACTTTTCACGACGTCCCGATGACGTCATCAGAAGCCAGAAGCACTTTTCACGACGTCCCGATGACGTCATCAGAAGCCAGAAGCACTTTTCACGACGTCCCGATGACGTCATCAGAAGCCAGAAGCACTTTTCACGACGTCCCGATGACGTCATCAGAAGCCAGAAGCACTTTTCACGACGTCCCGATGACGTCATCAGAAGCCAGAAGCACTTTTCACGACGTCCCGATGACGTCATCAGAAGCCAGAAGCACTTTTCACGACGTCCCGATGACGTCATCAGAAGCCAGAAGCACTTTTCACGACGTCCCGATGACGTCATCAGAAGCCAGAAGCACTTTTCACGACGTCCCGATGACGTCATCAGAAGCCAGAAGCACTTTTCACGACGTCCCGATGACGTCATCAGAAGCCAGAAGAGCTTTCACGACGTCCCGATGACGTCATCAGCCAGAAGCACTTTCCCACACGACGTCCCGATGATGACGTCATCAGAAGCCAGAAGCACTTTTCACGACGTCCCGATGACGTCATCAGAAGCCAGAGCACTTTCACGACGTTTTCACGACGTCCCGATGACGTCATCAGAAGCCAGAACTTTCGTCCCGGATGACGTCATCAGAAGCCAGAAGGCAGACTTCACGACGTCCCGATGACGTCATCAGAAGCCAGAAGCACTTTTCACGACGTCCCGGATGACGTCAATCGTACGTCAGAAGCCGAAGCATCTTTCACGACGTCCCGATCGGACCGTCATCAGAAGCCAGAAGCACTTTTCACGACGTCCCGATGACGTCATCAGGAACGTCAGCCAGAAGCACTTTCATCGACGTTCCGAACTGACGTCTTCAGAAGCCAGAAGCTACTTTCACGACGTCCCGATGACGTCATACAGAAGCCAGAAGACTTTTCACGACGTCCCGATGACGTCAGATCAGTTCCGAAGCCAGAAGCACTTGTGATGGGCTTCACGACGTCCCGATCACTACTTAATGACGTCATCGAGAAGCCAGAAGCACTTTTCACGACGTCCTTCGATGATGTCATCAGAAGCCAGAAGCACTGCTTTCTCACGACGTCCTGATGACGTCATCCAGAAGCCAGAAGACTTTCACGACGTCCCGATGACGTCATCAGAAACCAAATGGCAGACGTCGTCATCGAGCAGAGCAATTTAGCTCCGATGATGTCATCTGACGTCGAAAGCCAGATGCATTTCGTTTGTGATTTTTTTTCATCGACGTCGAAAAGTGTTTGGTCCTGATGACTTCAGAAAGGTCAAGACGACGTGAAACAATGACGCGGATTCTGATGACGGTCCATCAGAGCGATTATCGACGTCCCGATGACGCGTCATCGATGACACACCACAATGGGACGTCGAAAAGTGCATCTACTTTTCCTGATGACGTCATCGGGACGTCGAAAAGTGCATCCGGCTTCTGATGACGTCATCGTAGACGTCGTGAAAGTACATTTGGCTTGATGAAGTCATCGGGACGTCAGAAAAGTGCGTTTCAGTTTCTGACGACGTCATCGGGACGTGGAAAAGTGCATCTGTTTGATGACGTCATCGGGACGTCGTGAAAAGTAAGCTTTGGCTTCCGATGACGTCATCGGAACGTCGTGAAAAGTACATTTATTTCTGATGACGTCATTGGGACGTCGAGTAGTGCTTGGCTTCTGGATGACGTCATCGGACGTCGTAGGTGCTTTGGTTTTGATGATGTCATCGGGACGTCGAAATTGCACTGGCTCTGATGACGTCATCAGCAATGTCGTGAAAAGCGTTTGGCTTCCGATGACGTCATCAGACGTCGAAAGTACATCTGATTTCCTGATGACGTCAATGGGACGTCAGAAAGTACATCTGTTCCTGATGACAATGGGACGCCGAAAAGTGCTTGGCTTTCTAATGACGCTCATCGGGACGTCGTGAAAGTGCTTGGCTTCTGATGACGTCATCAGACGTCGTGAAAAGTGCTTCTGGCTTGATGACGTCATCGGGACGTCGAAAAGTGCATCTGGTTTTGATGACGTCATCGGGACGTCGTGAAAAGTGTTTGAGCCTGATGACGTCATCGTGACGTCGTGAAAAGTACATCTATTTGATGACGTCATCGGACGTCGAAAAGTGTTTGAGTTTCTGATGACGTCATCGGACGTCGTGAAAAGTGCTTGGTTTGATGACGCCTATCGGACGTCGTCGAAAAGTGCTTTGGCTTCTGATGACGCCTACGGACGTCGAAAAGTGCTTCGGCTCTGATGACGTCATCGGGACGTCGTGAAAAGTGCTTTATTTGATGACGTCATCGGGACGTCGAAAAGTGCTTTGGTTTGATGACGTCATCGGGACGTCGCGAAAAGTGTTTCTATTTCTGATGACGCTCATCGGGACGTCGTGAAAAGTGCTTGGTTCTGATGACGTCATCGGGACGTCGTGAAGAAGTGCATCTGGCTTCTGACCAAGCGTCCATCGGGACGTCGTCAGTGCATCCTGGCTGCTGATGACGTCATCAGGACGTCGTGAAAAAGTGCATCTGGCTTCGGTAATCATCAGGACGTCCGTGGAAAGTGGCTGGACTTCTGATGACGTCCATCGGGGCTGACGTCGCGTGAAAAGTACTTCTGGCTTCCTGATGGCCATCATCGGGACGTCGTGTAAAGAGTGCTTCTGGCCTACCAATGACGTCATCGGGACGTCGTGAAAGTGCTTCTAGCTTCTGGTGACGTCATCAGGACGTGTCGCCGAAAAAGTCATCTGGCGCTTCGATGGCGATGACGGACGTGGCTGGAAGATATTGGCTTCTGATGGCATCGCATCGGGACGTCGTGAAAGTGCATCTGGCCTCGATGGCGTCATCGGGACGTCATTAGAAGAGTCGCATTTACGGCCTACCAGTGACGCTCATCCGGGACGTCAGCCAAAAAAAGATCTCTGTTCTGGCCTTCTGACGACGTCAGCGGGACGCTCGTGAAAAGTGCTTCCTGAAAGCTACCAGTAGCGTCATCGGGACGTCGTGAAAAAAGAAGTGCTTCACTGGCGCTGGTGGGCGTCATCAGGACGTCGTGAAAGTGCTTCTGGCTACCGATGACGTCATCGGGACGTCATTGAAAAGATCTTCTGGCATATGATGACGTCATCGGGACGTCGTCGAAGAGTGCACTTCTGGCCTACGATGACGTCATCTGGGACGATGAAGGGGTACTTCTGACACCATAGATGGCGTGTCAGGACGTCGTGAAAATTAACTTCTGGCTACGATGACCAATCCATCGGGACGTCGTGAAAGTCACATCTGGCTTCTGATTGACGCGTCATCCGGGACGTCATGAAAAATTGCATCTGGCTGCTGATGACGTCATCGGGACGGCCGTCGTGAGTAAGTGCATCTGGCTACGGTAAAGTCATCGGGACGTCGTCAGGAAGTGCTTCTGGCTTTGATGACGCTCATCTGGGACGTCGTCAGAAAGTGCTTCAGGCTTCTGATGGCATCATCAGGACGTCGTGAAAAGTGGATAACCAGGTTTGATGACGTCATCGCGGGACGTCGTGGGAAGTGCTATCTGGCTTCTGACATCATCAGGATCCGACGTGAAAAAGTACATCTGGCTTCTGATGACATCATCGCGCGGGGTGCGTCCATAATAAAGTACTTCTGGCTTCCTGATGGCGTCATCAGGACCGTCCCTGTGAAAAAGTGCATCTGGCTTCCTGATGACGTCAATCGGGACGTCGTGGAAAATGCTTCTGGCTTCTTGATGGCAATCATCCGGGACGTCGTGAAGAAAAGTGCTTCAAGCTTCTGAAAGCGTAGCGTCGGCGGACGTCATCGTGAAAAGCGCACCTTGGCTACCGGATGACGTCATCGGGACGTCGTGAAAAAGTGCTTCTGGCTTCTGATGACGTCGTAGGACGTCGTGGGTGCTTCACGGCTTCTGATAGCGTCATCCAGGGACGTCGTGCTTGAACCTCTGGTTTTGATGACGTGTCGGGACGTCGTGGATGTTTGCGGCTTCTATTTGATGACGTCATCAGGGACGTCATGTGAAAAGTGCTTCGCAGCCTGGTAGCGTCATCGGGACGTCGTGAAAAAGTGCTTCACCGGCTACTGATGAGCGTCAATGGGACGTCGTGAAAAATTCCATCTGGCTACGATGACGTCATCGGGGACGACGTGTTAGAAAAAGTCACGCATCAATGGCTTCTGATGACGTCATCGGGACGTCGTGAAAGATGCATCTGGCTACGATGACGTCATCGGGACGTCGTGAAGAGTGCTACTGGCTTCTCCGGTGGCGAAATCATGAGATGTCGCGTGAAAAAATTACTTCAAAAAGCTACCAGTGACGTCATCAGGACGTCGTGTAAATAACTTTGGCTTCTACAATGGCGTCATCAGGACGTCGTGAAAAGTGCGTCTGGCTTTCTGGTGGCGTCATCCGGGACGTCGTGAAAGGGTCATCTGGCTGCTATGATGACGTCATCAGGACGTCGTAGAAAAGTGCATCTGGCTACCGATGACGTCATCGGGACGTCGTGGAAAGTGCTTCTGGCTACCGATGACGCTTCGCATCGGGACGTCGTGAAAGTGCTCTATCTGGCCTACGATGACGTCAATGGGGACGTCACGGCCGAAGGTGCACTTCAAGCTACCAGTGATGACGTCATCAGGACCGTCGTGTGAAAAAGTGCTTCACCGGTCACGATGGCGTGTCGGACGTCGTAAAAGGTGCTTCTGGCTTCATGATGACGTCATCGGGACGTCGTGAAAGTGCTACTGGCTTCCTGATGAGCGTCATGGTGACGTCGTCAAAAGTGCATCTGGTTTCTGATGACTTCATCGGGACGTCGTGAAAGTGCTTCTGGCTTTCCTGATGAAATCGCGCATCAGGACGTCGTGAAAAAGATAGCCACGGCTACCGATGACGTCATCGGGACGTCGTGAAAAGTGCTTCTGGCTTCTGATGACGTCATCAGGTACGTCGTGAAAGATGCTTCTGGCTTCTGACGACGTCATCGGGACGTCGTGAAAAGTGCTACGGCTACAGTGACGTCATCCGGGACGTCGTGAAAAGTACATCTGGCTTCTGATGAGCGTCATCGGGACGTCGTGAAAAGTGCATCCTGGCTGCTGATGACGTCATCAGGACCATCCGTGAAAAGTGCATCTGGCCTGTGATGGCGTCATCGGGACGTCATGAAAAGTGCTTCACGGCTTCTGATGACGTCATCAGATGTGTCACGTGAAAAGTGCTTCTGGCTTCTGATGACGTCATCAGGACTGTCCGTGAAAGTGCCTACGGCTTCTGATGACGTCATCGGGACGTCGTGAAGAAGTCGCTCTGGCTTCTGATGACGTCCATCGGGACGTCGTGAAAAAAGTGCTTCAGCCCAGATGACGTCATCGGGACGTCGTGAGATATCAGTAGCTTCTATTGACGTCATGGGACGTCGTGAAAAGTCACATCTGGCTGCTGATGGCGTCGCATCAGGGCGTCGTGACGAAAGTGACGTCTGGCTTCGATGGGCGTCATCGGGACGTCGTGAAAAAGTGCATCTGACTACAAGTAAGCGTCATCGGGACGTCTGGCGGCGGATAGTCATTGCTTTGATGACGTCATCGGGACGTCATGAAAAGTGCATCTGGCTTCTGATGACGTCATCGGGACGTCGTGGAAAGTACTTCTGGCTTCTGATTGACGTCATCGGGACGTCGTGAAAAGTGCTTCTGGCTTTGACCAAGCGTCAGCGGGGACGTCGTCGAAAGGCTCTTCTGGCTAAGTGACGTCATCCGGGACGTCATGAAAAAAGTCACTTCTGGCTACCATTGACGTCATCGGGACGTCTAATGAAAAAGTGCTTCTACAAGCTTCTGATGACCGTCATCCGGGACGATCGTGAAAAAGTGCTTCTGGCTTCTGACCTGACGTCAGCTGGGACGCGTCGTGAAAAAGTGCTTCTGGCTTCTGGTGCGACGTCATCGGGACGTCGTGGAAAAAAGTGCATAAACTACTTCTGAGTGACGTCATCGGGACGTCGTGAAAGAGTGCATCTGGCTTCTGATGACGTCATCGGGACGTCGTAGAAAAAAGTGCATCTGGCTTCTGATGGTAGCGTCATCGGGACGTCACGTGGAAAGTGCATCTGGCTTCTGATGACGTCATCGGGACGTCGTGAAGAAGTGCTTCTGGCTTCTGATGACGTCATCAGGGACGTCGTGAAAAGCTCAACTTCTGGCTTCCTGATGACGTCATCCGGGACGTCGTGAAGAAGATGCTTCTGGCCTACCATTGACGTCATCGGGACGTCGTGAAAGTCTTACTGGCTTACCGATGACGTCATCGGGACGTCGTGAAAAGTCGCATCTGGCTTCTGATGACGTCATCGGGACGTCGTAGAAAAAGTGCATCGGCTTCTGATGACATCCATCAGGACGTCGAAAAGTACATCTGGCTGCTGATGACGTCATCGGGACGTCGTGAAAGAGTGCATCTGGCTTCTGATGACGTCATCGGGACGTCGCTGAAAAGTGCTTCTGGCTTCTGATGACGTCATCGGGACGTCGTAAAAATTCATCTGGCTTCTGATGACGTCATCAGGATCGTCGTGGAAAGAATTACTTCCCTGTGGCTTCTGATGACGTCATCGGGACGTCGTGAAAAGATGCTTCTGGCTTTTGATGACGTCAGCCGGGACGTCGTAAAAGAATGCTTCTGGCTTCTGATGACGTCATCGGGACGTCTGTGAAAAGTGCTTCAAGCTTCTGATGACGTCATCCGGGACGTCGTGAAAAGTGCTTCTATTGGCTTCTGACCAGTGAGCGTCATCCCAGAAGGACACGTCGTGAAGAAGTGCTTCCTGGCTTCTCGATGACGTCATCGGGACGTCGTTAGAAAAAGTGAAAGCTTCTGATGACGTCATCGGGACTGTCAGTGAAAAGTGCTTCTGACTACAATGATGACGTCATCGGGACGATCTGTGAAAAGTATCTGGCTTCTGGCTATGATGACGTCATCGGGACGTCGTGAAAAAGTGCTACATCTGAACTGATGAGCGTCATGCGGGACGTCGTGAAAGTGCATCTGGCTGCTGATGTTAACGTCATCGGGACGTCGTGAAAAGTGACATCATCTGGCTTCTGATGACGTCATCGGGACGTCGTGAAAAGTCGCATTAGCTTCTGAGTACGACGTCATCGGGACGTCGTGAAAAGTGCCTCTCTGGCTTACCGATGTATCCGTCATCGGGACGTTGTGAAAGAAGTGCTTCTGGCTTCTGATGACGTCATCGGGACGTCGTGGTCATCAAGTGCATTACTGGCTTTCTGATGACGTCATCGGGACACGTCGATGAAGAGTGCATCTGGCTGCTGATGACGTCACACATCAGGGACGTCGTGAAAAGTGCATCTGGCTTCTGATGACGTAATCCACATCGCGGGACGTCGTGGAAAGTGCTTCTGGCTTCTGCGGTGACGTCATCGGGACGAATCGTGAAAAAGTGCTTCACCGGCTTACCGATGACGTCATCGGGACGTCGTGGAAAGTGCTTCTGGCTTCTGCGATTGACGTCCATCGGGACGTCGTGAAGAGTGCTTCTAGCTTCTGATGACGTCATCAGGGACGTCGTGAAAAAGTGCATCTGGCTTCTGATGACGTCATCGGGACGTCGTGGAAAGTGACGCTTCTGGCTTCTGATGAGCGTCATCGGGACCCCGTCGTAGAAAAAGTTGCATCTGGCTTCTGATGACGTCATCCGGGACCGATCGTGGAAAGTATCACTACAGCTGGCTTCTGACTGACGTCAATCGGGACGTCGTGAAAGTCTTCTACTTCACAAGCCTGATGACGTCAGCGGGACGTCGTGAAAAGTGCTTCTGGCTTCACATTGACGTCATCGGGACGTCGTGAAAAGTCTCACTTCTGTGGCTTCTGATGACGTCATCGGGACGTCGTGAAAAGTGCTTCTGGCTTCTGATTGGCGTCATCGGGACGTCTGTAGAAAAAAGTGCTTCTGAGTTCTGCTACATTGACGTCATCGGGACGTCGTAAAAGAGTGCTTCTGGCTTCTGATGAGGCGTCATCGGGACGATCGTAGAAAGAGTGCTTCTGGCTTCTGATGACGTCATCGGGACGTCGTGAAAAAGATGCTCTGGCTTCTGATGGGCGCGTCATCGGGACCGTCGTTGAAAGAGTGCATCTGACTGTTCTGATGACGTCATCGGGACGTCGTGAAAAGTGCATCTGGCTGCTGATGACGTCATCGTTGGACGTCGACGGAAAGATCGCATCCTGGCTTCTGATGACGTCATCTGGGACGTCGTGCAGAAGGAGTGCTTCCTGGCTTCTTATGAGCGTCATCGGGGACTACCTCTCAGACGGAGGGCTCCAAGATTTATGTTATTGAAATGAGCCAAAGCTTCCACGAAAGATTAGCTTGATACTGCTATCAATCATTGTTGTTATAAAAATTCTATAGGAATAAGCTCTGGTACATCCCTAGTGACCTGTTGATTTCGATTATCATAACCAGCAGCGGAGCGGTGGGCCTCGATCACGAATATAACTTCAGTGATAAGGGAGTTTCGACCTGGAAGAAAGCCACCAAAACTCCAGCGCTGTGAGTAACCGAAAACATGAGTTCACCACTTGGAATGAAGCAGAAAAATTTTCTGCCACCTGGTTTGTGAGCTTAAAGGCAGTGTTGTCACGATGATTTTCCCAAATTCCCAAGTTTTCCCAACTCAAAACAAAGTGTTGGCCACCAGGTGTTTAAAAAGAAATTACGAAGAAACAACGGACGAACAAACGCACTAAAACGTCATATTCAGTGAGCATTAATCTCTGTAGCCCTCGGACTAGTTGTCCAGTTGTTATCAGTTTATGTTCACGGTGGTTGTCACCGGTGAAAATATGGAGTCAGTCGAAAATGGAAGAATGTTCCAGGCAAAATGGTACTAGTTAGGGTCCAGAAAGAAAAGAACGGACCAACAGAAAGCAAAATAATTAGCCAAGGACGGGCCTACAAATGAGTTTCATTGTCACAACAGACAGTTCCTGTGAGAGTAAAGAGGTGGGGTGAGAGTAAGGATTTCGTGACCTTCTGGGTTGCATTTTTCTCGATTCCTTCGTCCTATTTTGTTCTACCCGGGGCCAAACAATCTGATTTAGCTATTAGCCATAGCAAGAATCGAAGATTATCGTCAGAACACTGCCTTTAAAATTCAACCTGGGGGTGATTAAGTGGTGCTGATCACGGGCTCTAGAGGTTTACCTGTGGTTTTCCTAAGTCCGACAAAATTTGTTCAAAGCTTCACCACCGGCAAGAAAAATTTGAAGGCAAAATCGACTTTCGACGATTTCTGGAGATGTGACAAAAGATGTGGCTCAAATCCGTTCTTTTTGTGGTTTTATTTAAGGTGCTCAACACGAATCTGATGTCAGTTTATGGATTTTGTCCAGCTTACGATAGATTACGTTGGGTATACGGTATAGTTGTACACGAACAGAATTTTTGAAAAAATTTTCGATATTTTTTCGTTCGTTCGAAAATTCGTCAGAACGATTTTTTCAAATTGCATTCGTTCAGGAAATTTTTTCAGAAATTGTACAGCTATGCTGTTATACGGTAGTTAAATCAATGTCACAGAGCTTGTCTCAAAGTTTCTATGTGGGCGAGTTTTTAGGGTGCTCAATACAATTCGATGTCCATTTTGTCTGTTTTCAAACTGTATCAGAGTTCTGCCTCACTGAATATCAACATGTTTACCTACCGTAACCTACAGTGAAACCTATAAAGTCCGACAAGCGAACCCCAGATTCGTGTTTCAGCTTAAAAGTCACCATGTTTATCGCAGTATCGGAGAAAATTCAAAAAAAAACACCTCCAAAAATTCCACCAAGTGGGTGCCCTTAACTTCCCAAGCCCGCAAAGCTTTGAAAACGCAACTCGTGACTTCTTTCAGAGTTGAGTCAAGGCAACCGCTCACAGATTATGCCGGAGTCGCACTCACATTTTTAGCTACTAGTAGCAGAATATCCCTCCCAGATTATCGCCGCATTCAATGCGCGCCGAATAATACATTCAACTCGAGGAACAAAGGCGGTTACGAGCACTACTCAGGAACGATTAACTGCTAAGGAACGCACGTGCTCTTATAGTGTTTCAGATTACAGCACGTGCCCCGGGACAAATGAAGGACTTTCAATGCGTGCATGCAAACACGGTATTCAAACTCGATGAAAGCAAGTTTCCCAAAAAAGGAAAGAATGCCGAAAAACTCTTGAGGCAGGACACAGATGCCCGGCTTGGCCTGCTCGCTCGGTTCAGAATTACGGTGGTGCTTTGTTTGCCCAGCCGTTGGAGACCTCATTCAACCAATCGCGGCCCCAGATGGTGCTCTTCCGGACGAGCTGGCCGAGTCGCATGTCGGTGTGCCGGGCGCGTCGCGTGCCGATGTTGCAGCTACGATAACGCTGGACTAACTTACGGCACGTTGCTCCTGCGATTAAACTTTGCAACACGATGCTCCTACGGTAAAATTTTGCAGCACGCGCTGCTTTTTGGAGCAACACGCATTCGCTGCACGCACATTTTTGAGCTCATAAGGTACTCCATTTCGCTGATCGCGGACTACGCTTAAGCAGCTTCCCTTGTTAACCAGAAAAGAGTGATATCGGCTAACTTCACGCGCTTATTTTTTAAATCTACAATTTTTTCATCTCGCTACATTTACCTTTCCTCGAGAATTGACAACATGGATGGGAATCAGGGTAAATAAACACCACCGATATGATCAGAGATTCCTGACAATAAACAACTAAAAATGACCTGCAAATAGACACACATAAAGGGATGGAAAAAATCAAAATCTGCCTACAGAAGGCAGTTTCTCAAAGCTCATAAACCACGGAAACCTTCGGGTCCATCACGGGGGAACTTTGCGAGGTGCATCTCTCGGCATGCCACCAACACCCCTTCCTCGGGAGAAGACGTTGATTAAGAAACGAATCACAGATTTCTTATGATTAAGAAACGAGAAAAAGAAATTACCATAGGTTTACAGCATCATCAAAAAATAAAAGCGAATTGCAAATCTCATAACCTGCTTGAAAGCAATGAGAAACTTGGACGGCTTTGATCTTCGTAATACATCGATTGATAGGACGCTGCCACCCGCCCCTCCCGCGAATGTTCTGTAGAACAGCTCATCGACCTGCGCAGCCGTAGACATCCCAAATTGACGTCCTGTGGACAACAACTCGGTCTGCACGTCCGGATTTAAGGCACTCACGGCGGGATTGCCCGGTCGATGCGGGGCTGTTTAACAGCCTGTCGCCCCCTGCTCCAACAGCACACCGGGACGCGACCCCGCAGCCGAGAGCTGCCCTGTTCGCCAGCGGTGACTCGTTCTGGGCGGATCTGACCGTCCATGCAGAGCCAAACAGCGAGACATCTGAGTCGGACTCTGATGGTCAAAAAATTCTTAACCGCCGGTCCTGAGTCAAGAATTCACAGCCCTTTTTCTATTCTCAAACAACTTTTACGTGTATGTTACGGATGGGTTTATAGTCCTCCGGTTACAAGCCTTGTTTTCTGGCGAAATCATAGGTAATCTTACTATAGTGTAAGATGGGTTGATCTGTTGCTCTGCCGCGCGCTGTCATCATCCCATACGCTTACCCCCTCGACTTCCCTCTCCGGCGGGTTGTTGGCGAATACGACCCTAGGAGGAGATCTTATCAATATCTTACCGTATTGCCAGTGGCCAATAGCTTGAGTGAAAGCCCACACGCCCACTCAGGAATTCATCAGCTCGCTCGTTCGTGGTCTTTCAGATCTACAGAAGTTGTTGTGAATTTTATTCCCCCTATGGCCATTGCTCAGATAAAATCAGCCCCCACTTCCCGCCGGCCAAAGCCGGTGAACGATTCCTGAGGCAGAGGGATGCTGTGTTGAGACTCTTTCCAAAACCCTAGCTGTATGCGACCGCGCTGACTTTGGGCAGGTGGTCATTGTCTGTTGATGGCATCTGCGAATGAAAAAGACTGCAAGAGCCAAAGAGTGTGATCGAGCATCCCTGTTCAAGTCTCCAGAAGGGGAAGTTTCCGAGGAATTTTGTTACAACAGACAACTTTATCTAGAGGGCAGATTTTTCAAGTGTGCCACCCAGACGGACTGTCTTCTGTCAACGGTCTTCACCTTGGTATGTGTCAATAGCCCACGTAAAGGCGATGGCAGCGAGGGCCGCAGAGAACGCAGTGCTTGTTCACAGTGTACGGGCAGTCAACGAAACGGCGCTGCCGAACACATTCTGCCCACTGACCGAAATATTGGCTTTCCGCAGCGAAGGGGTTGAAAGCCCTAGTTATACATCGGCGATTCCGGTGCACCCGCTGGTTTCGCGGGACGTCTGCGATTGGTCAGATTTCGGGAAATTGAACATTAGCTTAGAAATGCCGCGGAAGCTGTCTCAGACGGCGGCGAAACTAGCTGGTGTAATTAACTTCTGGGACCTTACAGAATTGTGCTGTCTGTATCTGAGTAGTCCACCTACTTACGTCTCCACTCTCCGTAAGACAACAATGGAACGGTTTTCAAAGCGTGCCTTCGAGGCCGTCAATGATTTAAAAAATTCCCAAATTTCAGGTGACTTGAGACAATTATTCTCCATCTAACCACAATCTTTGTCATTAGCATCTGTGTAAGCCGAGAGTACATGCCTTCGACCTGCAATAAGAGTTATAGCACTTGTAGCTGAAGGCTCAAACAAACTACTAACTGCCCTAGTACAAACTGGCGCGGCATCATTGGCAATTTTAGTATCCTTCACGAATCAATCGAACAGAAGCCAGTACAGAGCATGGCTTTATCACGGGTACACTACAAAATTTAGTAGTAGGGACTCCACTTCCTGGCTCTGAGGGATGTTGTAGTCCAGCTTTTGCTTTGGTATACATGAGATGATATAACTATGCTTCTATACGAAACACCACCAACCAGATACTACTATATGTCTTTCTAGTTTTTCATTGCTTTTTAGAGATACCACTTGCATAGCTCTACATTGTAAGAGTATGTGTGCAAAAATAGTTCAAAAATGCATCCAACAGGCGAGAGATATGAGAGGCGTATTGTTGAGAACTTCCCCGTAGAAAAAGGGGCTTCAGCATCCTGATTTTCTTCTTGGGAAAGAGAGAGGGCGGTTTCAGAAGGGCTTTTCAATCATTCATTCGTTTACTAGAGAGATGCACTTTAGAAAAATTTCAAAATGAAGTATTTACAATACTCACCTAAGTTTTGGTAAAAAGGCGAAAAGACGCGGAAAATCGCTTTTTTCGTCTTTTGATCATAAGTCCTGCTTTCTTCAAAGTGGACGATTTTCAAACTTGAAGACACTTTTGGAATCAGCATCGATCCCTCTTCCTTTTCGATCAATACATGACTTACTCTGAAACAAGGCACTTATAGAGGTTGGACACGATCAATCGAGTGGTGTGAAAAATTAGGTCAAATGTTGAGGACTGTGAGTGTACTCTAGTTTATTGAATTTTTGACTTTTTTTCATCTGTTTACAAATTTTATTTTTATATTTCCATTTTTTTCTAAATTTAATCTCACTTCTCTCTTCTAGGTATTATTTATTAACTACTCATTTAGTTACTTGCCTTGGAAACTTTTTTGGTTCCTAACTATTTTGGCTTTTCTACTGGTATTTTGATACTCATTTTTAATTTGGTTTTATTTGATTTTTATATGAATTTTCACTGTAATTCGAATACTTATATTATTCAATTTGATCCAACATAACTATCGCTTTATCCCAGAAAAATAGTTTTGATAACAATAAAAATATTATTCGGATATGAATCGTTTCAACTGTGACTTCAGACAAACAATTCATATACTTACTAAAGCAACCTCTAAGTCTTCGATGTAAAGATGCAAATTCACGTTTCAAATTGTTTGTGTCAATACTTTCGAAAATTTCTTAGAGTTTTCATTTTCAGAAACTCCGAAAATACTCATTCGTCGCCCTGTTTTCTAGAATGTTTTCAAGTTTGTGAGAACAATTATTTTTTGGAATGAGTATGACATACTTCGCCCTTTCACGAGAAGTTGAATTTTTATAGGAATGTGGAGGGAGCCCTCTCTACTATCTTTGTTTTTGCAGGAAGAATTTGTTACAGTGCTCGCTTTTGAAATCTCCTTGCAATCGGTGAGTGAATAATTGGTCATGAACCACCCAGCTGCCAGGGCGCGCGGCCGCGGCATCTGTGCTGATGTATCCACCTGGCGAGAGTTGTGACTCAAACCAATTGACCGCTCTTCTAGGCAAATGCGAATAATTTGATTAAATATGGGTAATCCAGATTGAAATGTGGAATTTTCATTTTCTCAATTTTATAAAGTCGCATTTTCATCCCGAAGTGTGGAGAGGGCCCTCTGAGACTATCTTACTATTATTACGGGAAGAAATTCCATGAAGTACTCACTGCCAAAATCTCACCACAATTGGTGAGTAAATAAATCATCGTCACAAACCACTCAACTACCAAAACACGCTGCTATATCACCGCACTGATGCGTCCACATAGCCAAGGTAGCCTCAGTAACCACTCTTCAGCTCATGCACAAAATATCCTTCAGCCCTAAGGAATAATAATCGATCCCTCACTATGTTTTTTCGCCCCTACTGCCTCGAAGGCAGCTGGCTGACAGAGAAGATTGTCAGGAACGTTTGTTCAATTAACAATCAGATGAGTTGTGGCAGACACCAAAGATCCCGTGCGTCAATCGTCAGATTCCGAGACATCCAGGCTGTGAGTGGGCGACGCGGACGATTAAGCGGGCCATCTTCGGATAGAGCGGCGTGAGACGTTTCAGCGGCGACTTTGGTTCCTTTTGCCTGCGCACTCTTTCATTTCAGGGCTTTCTTCACGCTCTGTCAGAAACGCTTTGTTCTCGCATTTTTGCGAGACGTTTGAAATATTTTGTAGATTTTAACACAAGTCCGGAAACTTTCAGTCCGGACGTTGTACAACACCGCTCGTAGGATTTGGTCATAAGGCGCGCAAGGTCGGGTTTTAGCGTCTTGTTCGCCTTTTCTGTTTAACTCCGCTTCAAAGAAACGCTCTGCTTGAGGAGGAACTCGGGCAGCGGTTACTGTATTTACCTTTTGACGGAGGGAGAAGGCTCGGCGTCCAGTGTGTGCTGCGTCCTCCTGGCCCCGGCCACAGCCTCTGCAACTTGCTCGCTGTCTGTGGCCTCGCCGACTACCGTGCTGCCTCTCCTCAGCACACCCTCCCAGCTTTACACACTCTGCTATTCGCGCTTTCTCCCAGCATTGTCAGCAGCGCTGATTTTGGCCAGTCCCTCTGCCGGCAATCCATTTGCTGTCGGTGCGTCCACGTTTCAATGCCGCAGATGGTGTGCCTATCACCCCTCAACAGAGGCTGTGCGTAACTGAATTTTGTATTTTCCGGAAAATCGTAAATCGTAATTTTTGAAATTCCTCGTAATTCGTAAATCGTTACTGATAATGAGTAATGAGCCCACACATAACTCTCAGATTCCAGGAATTGTCGACTACTAGACGACTACTCCCGACCAATATCGCCCCAAGTCCCCTGAAATCGACGTTTAAGTCCCCTCATTATGGAACCAAAGTGAGGAGAGATGGAACAGCAAATGAGGGAATTGTGAAACCCGCAGAAATTTCCACAGCGCAGCGGATATGGAATCATTATTGGAACAAATCGGGGATCCCCTGATGATCCGCAGGATCGACATTGGCTAGAGGATAGCCTGACGCCTTCCTAAACAGTCATTAGCCTCCGTACCGCCCAACTCCGGCATTATAAGGCCCGACCTTGCGGTACTAGGCCACGTTTGACGACTACATGCCCTAGTCGCGATTTTCCAAGTTTAGTACTCGCTTACCACAGTTTACCAACAAGTCATTTATCAACAAATATAACAGTCATTTTATCCGTTTTGCGCTAAACAATAACAGTTCGCTTCCACAATGAAAATTTGCTACAAGAAGGTATAGAACACTAATATGGCAATGATAGGAATATAGCCGATCTTGAGATCTAAACTGGCGAAAGTCCGGGTGAAGATACCCATGAAATCGGAAGGAGATGTGCACTAACAACAACAACAACAGGGAAAATGAGATTTAGAACTAACAATAACAAAAAACAGACAAAAAAGAGTCGTGATTGCCTCACAGCCAGCTACAAAAGCACAAGTGGGTTCTTCGTGATATTTGTTTCATGCATCATCCCATCTAAAAGGATAGTCTCATTTAAAGCTAACCATGGGACATCAGGAAGCGCTCGGTCAAAATTGTATTGTATGAACTAAAACCTTTTCGTTTCGCACAATGTAACAAGGGCCAGGATGCGCATGCAAACAAGTCACTGGGAGCTCATCGGACACTTCAGGGACAGCCGTGCGTAGAAGAGATCCTAATAAGAATCGGCTGCGGCGTCAGGTGGGCATCATTCCGAGTCCGTGTTCGCAACAGCGCATCTGTCAGCTACCAGGTTGGTGTCCGCAGGCGACATCCTTTTGGGCTTCTGAAACTTTTGTTTCCAAGTTGTTTCAAAAAAAGGAAAATAGGCACCTACCGGTTTGGCCCCCAGGCTTTGTCCACCGTTGACTCAGTGGTGCCTGACCTCAGTTCTGTAAAAGTACACTAGAATGTATGAAAGGGCGGTTGCAATGTCGCGCAGGGCTCCTCCGTTGCACTGACGCATAGTGGTCGACCGTTCCGCGCAAGACAGCAGCGCTTGCAATCGTTGACGGTAATTTTTGACTAGCACACATACGACGATACCTGAAAAGTTGATAGGTAAGGCCACATCTTGACTCTAGAGCCAACAACCAACTCACGGGGAAGGATTGAAACAATCTCAGCCAGGAGGTATGTTAGAGCTCCCAGGGTGGTCCCGTCCTAGACCTGCCAGAGCGCGAAAGCCTATAATGTACCAAAGTAAAACAGGAGGACGACCACTATTAATGAAAGATTAGAATTACATCCATAAACTACAAAATCACATCAATCCGCAACTAGAGAGAGCTCGAATCGAGTCGAATTTTGAGTCAAAAAGTAAGCTTCGAAGCGCCAAAGAAAAAGAGCGCTTAAAAAAAAAAGTGGCTGTGGAAGCTTACGAAGTCAAGCAGGAAAAAGAGCCAAAAATTCCCGAAACCTGAACTTTTGCGCGTAGTGGAAAAATCGCCAGCAAAAACATTGGTTGATCAGTGAACTTCTCTTCGAATAGCAGCATAAAGAGTAGCCCAAGAAAACTTTGTTTGAGAGCCTCTATGGTGAATCTTCGGGGTCATTTCTGCAGGGAGGTCACTATGGCTTCGCGCTTAGCCACGACCATTTGTTCCGTTCCGCAATGACTCCTGGTTCTGGTGAGGAGATGGAGAAAGTTGATGAGCAAATTGCGCTACGGCACGGAACAGCCTACTTCACAACCGTGTTAAGCGTCAAAAAAATGACCCCGTTGACAATGTTTGGGTCGATTTTAAATTGACGAGCAGGTTTTGCCTTCTAAATGGCATAATACCTGCCGCAACAAACAATAATCGAGAGAAATTCGGCAAACGGAACTCAGATTCGTTTTCAGCATCTAAAAAAACCCCACGTACAAGCTTTCAGCCAAATCCGAACTTTTTTCCCAAGCATCCCAAGAATACATGATGAAAAAACAGCTGGCTTCGAAACCGCTTATAAATTCTTGGAACCAGCAGCTCAGGAAAGGATACTTTGCCCATTTTTACTATGGATCCCCAAAAGAGAATAACAATAAAATTCATTCTCATAGATTTTACCTATGCTTTGTATCCTTCTCTTGCGAGAGCTAAACAAAAGGTGGAAATAAAGACCACGCAATGGACAGAAAATGGAAGGAAAACAGCAAAAAATAAAAAAAACGAAAAATGGAGAGAAATGCAGCTTCAAATGCGGCTGCGCGATCGATGGAAATTTTCAAATTCCATTTTCCCGCGCGGACTCTGCCTGACACGCAAACATATGCCCCAAGTCCCCTGGACGACAATCGATAAGGGAAGTTATTCCACAATATCATCACTCCGACGCAGTGTTCCACATGTGCCAGAATTGAAACACTGGGCGGAACAAGCTTCGCCCTGTGCTCTAAGTCCCCTGAAATCTGAGAGAACCTCATTCGATGTGGAAACACCTTCTTAGCATTCCAGTGATGAGGTGTTTCCATATCGAAGTAGAGCATGGAGGTTGGGTTTCAAAGCTGACATTTTAGAGCAGCACTTGAATAAATATTCAGTACACATACGTGGGATAGGAAGAACGACTTTAATAGGGAAAATGGAAACTCTAAGTTTATTTAAGTACCACACCCCCTGTGTCAGAGTTTCGCCCAACTTTTTGAATACAGCAAGCATAGGGAAGTCATCGCTCTACCAAACACAGGATTCAGTTGATGCCAAGGAAGACAACACTGTGATTAGAAAAAATTTGCGGTTGGATAGTTTTGGCGCTTAACCTATCGAGGAAGGATGCTTGAGTAAGGTGTCCATCCCAAAGGGGATATACATTTACCAAACCACTTTTCACGCAGAAAGCAGAGTACGCTCTATATTTGTAAAAAGCATTGCTC
The DNA here is from genome assembly GCA_029168955.1 of Aplectana chamaeleonis. Taxonomy (NCBI): domain Eukaryota; kingdom Metazoa; phylum Nematoda; class Chromadorea; order Rhabditida; family Cosmocercidae; genus Aplectana; species Aplectana chamaeleonis. The sequence continues at coordinate 306,586 of JAPDOI010000256.1, read as the reverse complement.
TGAACTTGGGGTTATAAGCCCGTTCCTCCACATTTGTTTGGAGTGGAGACGGCGGTGCTTCTTCTTCTTCATCTTATCGGCCACAGCAGTTTCTTCTCGCATAGACGTAGAAAGGCAGCTACATCACACGGCTTGTTCCACATATCACGAGCAGACCGAGAAGTAGGTCTGGCGGAGCATGAAAAATAAATGCAATGAATCATGCCCAGTATTCTGACAGTCCAGGACATTTATATAGGACCGACTCGTCGATCCACTGTGTACGTAGGCTTTGAGAATTATGAAGACCATGACCGCAACGTAGACCTGCCAGAGTGACGCGAGAGCGCCTGGGCGAATCTTCCTCACTATCATCAACGCTGCAGGAGCACGACACCAAGGATCGGGTTGGAAGGAGCGCGCAGGTCAGAGTACTCAGACTACAAATCTGGTGTACTCGATTTGTTGTAGCCTCTTTCGTGTGAGCTCAGAGGTGGCCCCGCAGCGACGTGATCCAATGTAAGAAAATAGCAGCATGGAGCGGTGTGCGAATATTACGGTGATGTGGATCAGATGACAGAAGTGGTGTTAGTTGGGATGGGCGGCGTTCTTAATAATGCCAATGTGTGGAACTGTTGAGATTGCAGCTGGCAGTGTTGTTGGACAGGAAGTACTGCACATTCTTGATGGAGAGATGGGATATGGGCGTTGACCTTGGGCAGCCAGTGATTATTACGTAGTGCGGAAGAGTTTTGTACACGATTGAAGCTTGTTCCAGAGACGCGCCTCCTGAAGCAGATGTCCTGGTCCATATCAGACCCCCTATATTTCCAGAGTTGGCTGTATCATGGTCTTGTACGTTGTGCGTAAAACTTCGCTTTGTGCTGCCCAAGTGGTTTCACTTCCATGAGCTCGGAGGATGCTATTTCGAGCGGCTTCGATTACGTGTGTTTTTGTGAAAACGCAATGAAGAGGTCCAGGAACACACCAAGTAGACGAGAGTGCTTAGATAGGGACAGCACATTGTTTCCTTCCCCAGAAGGGCAACAGCCAGGGATGCAGTTTGTGCTCAGCATTTGCTATGTAGTGCACAAAGGCGATCTCTGAGTGGTGAAGGTTGATTAGGATTTTTGAAATGCAAAAATGGTGAGGAGCTCCCTAAAAATCTGTGCTTTCAAAAAATTAGGCTCTCCATCCTCTGCGTTCAAGAATTTGTCTCCTCAATATTAAAACATTTGAAAATTTCTTTTGAAAAAAGCAGGGAGACTCTGCAGCCATAATTTCTTAGAAATGTTTCAAACCAAGTTTTGAAGTACCCCTTCTTCTCTCGTAGCTTCTGGAGATAGACATCAGAAGGGGTTATTTTTGGGAGTTCCCGTAAAAATTTTTTCGAATAATGTTTTCAGGTTAAGAAAAATAATTTCCCGATTCTCCGGCAGATTTGAATTCACAGAAGTTCCCCTTTTTGCTTGTATCTTTTTAACCGCTAAAGATGGATGCGTAGGGGAAGGTTGTTTTTGATATCTCCGCAAAATTCTGCAATGAAGTGTATATTGGATTCCAACCGTTATTTGCTCCATGAGCCAGCCAGGTCCTTAGAGCGGAGCCCCATCTTTACTGTCTATATTTATATCGGAATGGAATTGCTGTCACGCAGTTTGCAGACGACCACGCTGTAGAAGTTTACAGAGAGCTAGAAAATAGTGGTGCTGGGAAGAATATCAATCATGTCAGGACCTCGCGGTCAAAGCATGATTCTGTTTGCAGTACGTGCTGCAGCAGCGGTTGTCTGCAACAGCAGCGAACCGAAAGTACGGTCCGATGCAGAGACTGCCAGCTCCATCAAAGGTCTGCGTCTCTGGTGTTCATCATGTGACAAAGAAGGCATTACATGGAAGTAAATAGCTGTGTGAAGCTACCGACACTGGCTCGGCTTGGGGGCAAGGAAGGAAGGTTGGAACTTCAAATAATAAGTTTGGGTCCGTCAGAGTGAGGAAGGGGGAGCGATTGGTCAGGTCTGTTCCCTAAACTCGTTATCAGCGAATTATAGTTCTCCATGACTGACCTACTGCTAACTTCGACCGGCCGAGCATGCACGGGTACGGGTTTACCGAAAATTGAAATTTAGAAGAGTAATCAAATATTAGAGGTGTTGTTAAATTTAAAAGTTAATTTGAAGTTTTTTGTAGTCAAAGTGCTAAATTTATATTTTGTACTAGACCGCAGATTTGCATTGCTCATTTAACCCGCGTTTTCACATTTATTACGATTTGTTACGATTTTGGACCCCAAATTTCGTAATTCGTAAATCGTAAAAATTTGCCAAAAGCATACACGTACATTCGTAAATCATAAAGCCGTGACGTGATTCGTAATTACGCACAGCCCTGTACCCCTCAAATCGAGAGACATCGTAAATATCAAAAATATGGGTAAAAAGGAATATATATATATATATATATATATATATATATGTATATGTATATATATATATATATATATATATATATATATATATATATATATATATATATATATATATATATATATATATATATATATATATTGTTGAGGAAACTCCCAGGTTTCAAAATACTGCAAACCAAACAGGAATGAGTCAAACCTTGAACACTGATTTCAGATGTGGTGTTTTAAGAGCTTAGGCAAATTCGCTGTTTTTTTTTTCTTTCTAATCACGACATTTAAGACATTGTTTGCAGTTGATTGCTCCGTAAAGCACTGCTACGTGAAATCCAGGGAGATTTTCCGTCTTCGTTCAAGGGCCCAGAAACATCCCGCCAAGCTCCATCTTTGGGGCGAAGGTATCACCATGAGGGAGAGACAACAGAATTGTGGCTTAATCTTTCGCTTGGCTGAAAGCAGAAGGATGATTAGTGAGATGTACTGCCAGATTCTTGAACGCTGCTATCTCCCATTTCTACAACAGATTTATAATGGTAAAGGCTTTTCTGAGTTTTGAGACAAAACCAGCTCCGAGTGATTGGATGCCGAAGTTTGGGATATGGTGTACTGGTGCAAGACAACGCCCCAGCTCAAAAGAGCGCCTTCACAGTCGGGCGCTTGGCAAGCTTGCCAGGGAGTGAACGTTTTTGGACTGGCCTTTTATAAAATTTGAGAAAGTGAAAAATACCATATTCCAATCAGATTACCCGTATTTAATCAGCGTTTAACTGCCCGCATTTGTCAAAAAGAGCGGTCAATTGGTTTAGTCACAACTTTCGCTAGGTGGATACATCCTCCACACACTCGCTTGCGGGGTCGGTGGCCGGTTGAGGGGGAGTTGAACAGGGTAGCGTGCTGCCGCTCGAAACGAAAAAGGGGCGGGCTAAAGCCCGAAAAACTCCCCCATTCGTGCCGAAAACTCCGCGTGTCAACCTCCCACCGACCCTACAATGCCACGTCACAGTTGACCCGTTCACACCGAAGGCTCTGCTAATCACACTCCCACCGACCCACTCAATGTGACGTCACACCCACGTGCTTACACCGAAAGTTTCACCTGATCACACTCCCATCGACCACCACCTACCAATCCTGCAGTCGCGGGCGCCGAGTGGCAGCGTTGGCGATTCAACCTGCCACCGACGCCCGCCGGAGCGCCGATATTCCGAACAATGCCAACGCATGACCAGCACAAACAACTCACATCCAAGCGCAGCGTATACGATTTAATGAGCTGCCATTTCCGCGCTCTACGCGAGAGAGTATCGAAGAGAAAACAGTGCAGACACTGCAACACGTTGCTCCGAAAACTCTGCCACATTTGAAGACATTACCACGAAAACTACCTGGCGGTTATGAGTCATGCCGAAACCTCCGCCGATCAGCCAGATCCGATCAATTTCATTGCAAAGGGGCGTTTTAACCTGCCACCGACCCCCGCGATTGCCTGAGTCAGTGCGGTGACGCTCCGCGGCCGCGTCGCCCTGGCAGCTGGGTGAATCTGCGAGCCAATTATTCACTCACCGATTGCCAAGGAGATTCCAAAAGCTGAGCACTGTAACAAAATCTTTCCCGCAAAAACAAAGATAGTAGAGAGGAGTTTCTCTCCACATTCCTATAAAAATTCAACTTCGAGAAAAGGGCGAAATATGTCATACCTATTCCAAAAAATAACTGTTTCCCACAAACTTAGAAAACATTCTAGAAGTCAGGGCGACAGCGAATGGTATTTTCGGATTTTGAAAATGAAAACTCCAAGAAATTTTCAGTATTGACACAAACAATTGAAACGTGAATTTGCTCCTACATCGAAGACTAGAGGTTTTAGTGTTATGATAGTTGTTTTGTCTGAAGTCACAGGATTTAAACGATTCATATCCGAATAATATTTTTATTGTTATCAAAACCATTTTTTCAGATAAAGCGATAGTTATTTTGATCAAATTGAATAATATAAGTATTCAAATTACAGTGAAACATTCATATAAAAAATCAAATAAACCAAATTAAAATGAGTATTAAAGTACCACTAGAAAAAGCCAAAATAGTTAAGAACCAAAAAGTTCCAAACAAGTAACTAAATGAGTAGTTAATAAATAATAATACCTAGAAGGAGGAAGTGAAGATTAAATTTAGAAAAAAAATAAAAATATATAAAAAAATAAAGGTTTGTAAAATGAAAAAAGTCGAGAAATTTAAAAATAAACTAGAGTACACCCAGTCCCCACATTTCAGCAGCTCATATTGACCCACTTTTTCACCCACTCGAGTTGATTGTGTGTCAACCCTATAATACTGCCTTGTTAATCCAGAGTAAGCCATATGTATTGATCAAAGAAGAAAAGAGGGATCGATGCTGATTCCAAAAGATGTCTTCAAGTTCGAAAAATCGATCCACTTTGAAGAGATTTATGATCAAAAAGACAGAAAAAGCGATTTTCCGCGTTTTTCGCCTTTTACCAAAACCTAGAATTGGGTATTCTAATTGTTTTTCTGCGTGTCAGAAGTCTGTGGAGAAAAATCTTGCATCGTTCTCTAGGAATGAGAAAATGAAACCCGGTAAGCTGAGCGCAGGGAGTTCAGCTTAAGCATTCTTCACAGCAGTTCTGTGGGAACTGCAAAGGTGAGTCAAATGGAAGAGGAAAACAATGAACAAATACTAATATGGGGAACGCGACGAGTAGCAATAAACAAATGTTGTTGTGTGCTTGAGAAAATAATAAACCACGTAGGGAGTCGTAGGGAGTAGGGCCGGATTGATTGGAGTGCTTCAGAGAAGTTGAGATGGGGATGGACATCTGGCTGCCTTTATGTGTACATACTTCCGGTCCGCATTGAGGCTATGATTGTTCTTTCCAGATGAGCAGCAAATTAACAAAATTGGACACGCTCTGTTTACCACATTCCTAGAGCGGTATCTAAAATTTATCGTCTCCTCCGGATCCCAACATGAAATCCCATAAAGCTCACCCCACAAGTAGTTTTTACCGTTATATGAAGTCCTAATTAGACCTTCGTAGAGGAACGTCTCATCGCGCTTTCCCCTCGAACTTGCCTCACAACGGAATATATTTGCGACAGATTGTTTTGGAGAGGACACAGGAAAGTTTCACTCACGGTGATTTCCTTGGCTTCCTTACGAAGCAAAGCCGAAATGTATTCGATGATGTAAAATGCAAATATCGAGGTGGTCCTCGCACTTCGCAATTTGTGGGGAGCAGAGCTCTGAGAGTTTTCGTCGAGAAAGAGCCGAGAAATAGCCCACCAAGGCTCCGCCAGCCAGCTCATCAAATTGGTGGACTAAGTTCCTCCACGCAACATCGCGGCTATTTCTCCGACTTTTCACGAAACGGAGCAACAAATAGCCGAGAAAGAACTGAGAAATAACGAGAAGTAACCAAAATTAGCCGGGACGCGACCGGCGTACCGATGCACGACGAGCCGTTTGCCGGTCCGCTGAGCCGCCATCGAGGGCCGCCAGCGGTTGGGCGAAAGGTGCTCCAGAAGGCTCAACGGGATCCAAGTACAATACCGCCGCTATCCAGAGGAAAAATGGGCAAAATGCGTGGTAAAGTGGGCAACTTCAAAGCGTCTTTCGACCACAACTCGCCTCAAAGTGCTCCGTTTTCAATGGCAGAAAAAGCCGAGAATGCTAAAGCATCTCGTGATCCTACAGTTAATCGTATAGCAAATATTTCGCCCGGAACTTAGGAGCAACATTATTTTCAAGGAGGCAAAATACATTTTCATTTTGCAGCCATGCTAGAGATCCGCAAAAAGCACGCCCATGTACCGATCACTTTTTCCCGCAGGGCTACCATAACCATTCTTGAACAAAACATGATAACGAATGTAAACACACGCTCATAACATGCGGGGTATAAAAGAGCAGGAGGAGCAGTATGCATTCATTCACACACACCGCTCTCCTCGAGAAGCCACTGGGAAGTGGCTGAGGAGAGTCGAAAATTATTGCAAACATGTTTGTTGGCTATTAAGATAGACTCATAACCCGTGCTGACACTTGGAAAAATTTTTAAGGAGGTTACGGTAGCCCTGCGGGAAAATGATCGGCATGAGCTGTGCTTGTAGAGAGATCGCGTACGGTTTGTTTTTTTGATCGAGATGGGCTCGTTATCTTGTGATAACATTATCAAATTCATAACATTCCACTTCATGGCCGTTGACCGTGCAAGGTCGGTGGAAGCTGCTCTCTCCGATTCGTCTCTGGCCATTTCCTGGATAGCCTCGTCAGCAGTGAGGTCTACAATCAGCGGGGAGATCTACGACTGTATCAAAGAAGACAAGAAGACCTGCGGTTTCCCTTCTGGCTGGCAAAGGAGTATCTTCAACGCTGGACTTATCGGCTCTTGCCACCTTGACAGAGTGAACGACTTCCGAATTTTTGGTGTGTGGATTTCTTGGAACTTATTAGCGATCTGCGTCGATCACGAACGACCCGTGATCCCAGTTTTTGTGCTTGCTTATTCGGTTCGTCTCCACCAGGGTCTATTGGATTCCACTTCTGCCTAGAATTGGCAATGATGAACTCACCACTGCAGCTCACATGTTAAGGGACACATATGTCCATTCCGTCAACGCAACTGCACTCATGAAATATGGTATCTCACGTTTTGGATGCTGCTATTCAGAGAAGTCAACTCGTCGACAACAGTTGCCAGACTGCATCAAGAACGCATTCAATGTGCTCTGAACGAACTTGTCACTTTGATTCGTCGTGAGAGAGATAGCAACTCGTGAGGAGAATGCTCTGCTCCGTCAGCGGCTAGGCATTCCCCTTAACTCACTTTATCAATGCCATTGATGTGGATCACACCTCTTGAACCGAAGCTCAAGCCACAAACATCACTCCTCTCAGAATAATGATTTTTTCATGAGTGCTTGAAAGATTAAGATCTGTTATCATTGGTGGCATACTTTGAATCAAGACATCCTGAGGATTTCTTCAAAGGCTCAGCAGGTATGACTGGAGTATAACGATTATGAGATATTCTATCTCATCTCAATACTAGAGTGCTCTCCAGTTTCTGTGTTTAGGTTAGGCGATCCCAATTCTAGCACACGTAGATTATTGAAGAGTTGTGCATTTTCCCTTGTACTCGTTTCCAAAAACTAGCGGTAAAGAGGAGCTTCTCGGCTATGGTTCTCCTTCGGGAAAGGAGGTATTCCTTCGAGGAATCCCTGACTAAAGCGGAGCTGAATCGGCGTCGAGAAGGAGCCCGTTTGAGATCGTGAAAAAAAAAAATACTAACTCCTCAAACTCCAGCTGTACAGGTTCTTCGGGACTGTACGATTCTGACCAAGGGGACTATAAGCTCACCTTCCCCTCGCTGGTGGTGGAGCGGTTTCACGCTGCTTAGTTCGGAAAGCGCGATTACCATGTGCACGCAAGGAAGTTCATTAAACCTCCAACCGGGTGATAGGACTCCTCATCATTCTTTTAAACTACGGGTGATGTGTGGCTTCGCGTTCCAGTAATAGAAATATCACGTGTTTTTATTCGAAATGTAGAGATTAATTACAAAAAATGCAGAAGTCACATTGACTTAGTGCTGAGCATTGACTGCTATGATGTTTTTGTCTTCACTGAAACTTGGCTAAACTCATCTCATTCACTATCTGCATTGTTATCTTATCTCAATAGCAACTACCAGGCACTGCGTTGCTTGATAGAATCAGAAGGCAGGGGTGGAGGCGTGGTTGTTCTCCTGAGAAATGATATGGGTTTTCACGGAGGTTTTGTCTGAATGTGTTTCCCGATGGTTTTGAGATTTTAGCGCTTGATATAATTTTGGAGTGCCATAAATACGACTCATTGCAGTTTACAGAACCTCATCCTGCACCTGCAGCCTTGAACGAGAAGACTTTCAAACTCTATCAGCGATTTGGAGTTATTTGTGAACATTCAGGCGGTTTGTTCTAGGTGAACTTCCAACTATCCGATATCGACTGGGAAGATAAAAAATAAGTCGATGTGCGTCATTTGCTTGCGCAATACGTTTGCGGATATGGTAGAGAGCCATGCCAGTCTACATCAGTTTGTGAAAAAATCCCACAAGAAGGCGACAGCATTCTTGACTTGATTTTATCAGATGACCTTGCGCTGGTGAAAAATGTTATTTATAAACCACCTGTTGGCTCAGTAGACCATATCAGCCTCAGTTTCTCATTATCTGCATCATATTCTGAGCCTGCAATCACCTTTTTCGGCATTTCAGAGGGTGTGACTATTCAATCATTTGTGACTATCTTTGGTCGGGTGGATTGGCAAAGTTTCATTTGAATCAACAAGTTCCTTTCAAGAAAAATACGAGACTGTTTTCTAGCGATACTACAACACACTATTGATTCTTTTGTGCCTTTAGAAGCGTGTAAGAGGGCTTTTCCAGAGTGTTTTTCTGCCCTCTTATCTTTCAAAACATGGCTGAACATAGGAGCTGCTTATTTTAATTTAGCTAGAAGTTCCGAATCAGGGAGGAGGGATTGGGCTAGGTTCCAAGATTTTACGCATAGATTTTGACTTTCGCCTGCAAAGCCTGTACAACGAGAAATTTGGAAGCCAAAATAATTTGCTAGGGGGGACAAAAGGATTTCTTCAAATATATCAACAAGAAACTTTCGACTTCTTGCAGGATTCGGGGTTTGAGAAAGGGGATTCTATTGCAGTTACAGATCCAAGATAAGGCTGGAGCTACTGGCTGATAAATTTCAAGATGTTTACACTGAAAGAGATGATAATTTTCCAATCACTACGAACCACTCGTTGTGCCATGAAATGGCTGGAGTTCCCAATGGTTTGAGGAGGTTTTCTTGTATGAACTCTTGTATCTAAATTGCCGCCAACTCATTCAATCACACCAGAATTTGTACCACAGCCATTTTTTGAAAAATATTGCCCATGTAATTACAGGTCCTTTAACATATATTTTCAACCAATCGATTTGTTATTCTGAAATTACTCTTCGTTGGAAACATTCATTTGTAACACCGCTGCTAAAAGGAACCTGCATCCTCAGGTTGATAACTGTAGACCTGTAAGCACATTACATCACAGCTTTGTAGAATATTTGAGAAAGGACTGAAGAAGCACATAAAGGAAGTCATCTTGAAGAAAAATTCGAATTATTCCACCGAACCAACATGGGATTTGTCCTGGGAAATCAGTGGAGACACGAACCTACTCCGAATGCATTAATGACTGGACGGAATATCTGGATTCAAGAAAGTGCTGTGACGTGGTGTATGTTTGATTTTTCCAAAGCATTTGATCGGAAGAGTTGATCACTCCCAAACTGCTGTATAAATTGACTATTTAAGCTCAGAATTTCATCCCTTGGTCACTAGATGGCTTTAAAAAATTATCTCTTAGGAAGAAGTTTCCAAGTAAAAAATAAACACAACATTTTCTTCCAGTCAGGTCAGAGTGAGAAGTGGTGTACCTCCAGGGAGGGGTATTGTCTCCTTCCCACTCTGTTTGCTGTTTTACACCTCAGAGCTTCCCGGTCTTCTTGGCAGGCGTTGTGGTGTAACGATGCAAACAATTTGCTGATGATATTAAAATTTATAAAAAGGTTGACAATGAAGAGGATCAGAATATGATTGCAGGTGCATTGGAGAAAAATTCTTGATTGGTCATATGAATGAAAAAAATTGCCTTTGGCTCCGGAAAAAAAACAGTTTTCATGAGATTACAGAGTATCTGGATTGCCATATGTACTTACAATTTCGGTGGTCATGTGCTTTGAATTTCGTATCCTCTGTTGAAGACCTGGGCTTTCACTACTAGCAGCAAACTGGACTACTCAGATCACCTAAAATTTCTGTACAGTAAAGCTTCCTCCAAGAGCTTTCCTCATTTTAAAGCCCTTATCTGTCAGAGATAAGAATGTTTTGTTAAAACTTACAAAACATATGTCAGGCCCATTCTAGAAAAGCGGAACATCAGTTTTCTCGCCACAGAAAAGCGTAAAAGATGTTTTACTATTGGAAAGAATTCAAAACAACTTTACGCAGAAGAATACTATATCCAAGAGCTAACATAGGGACCTTATAACAGCATACCCAATGCAGAAGACAGGAATAGAGAGCTTAAACTGCATTCCTTATACTCTTCGCCGACGACTCTATGATGCATGCGTAGTCTTCAAAAAATTTTATCGGGGCTCATGAAAACTAACGTCTCAAAATTTTTTAGGAAGCTAGTTCGCTCTAGGAACTAGGGGAAGCACTCAGAAAATCTCAGTATTCAGCTCCCAAAAGCAATACGAGAGCCTCTTCTTTCACATGTAGAGCTGGATCCCACCTTTGTTTCGTTGGAATCTTAGCGTCACTCCACTGCCCATTCCTGGTGCTCTGTTGCTAATTTCAAACGCCTTGCAGGGAAGAAAGCTGTTGAGTTACAAGAACTGTGATACTCAATACTCGCTTTCCATGCCTCCCACTCTCCTGTTCTAGTTATCTCATATTTTTATATTACGTGTGCCTTAAGCTTGGCGTATTCAATAAAATAAATAAATAAATAAAATAACAAGCTCCATCTTTAAAGGCTAGTTTTCAATAGTAAATTCCTAATTTTATCTCCTTATAGTTAGATAGGGGTGTGTAATATACAAGTCTGTTTGGTACCTGCTCGTTGGTGCCCCTGCTTCTACTGAACTCCAGCAGACGTTTGAGTGTACACAGGGAACGTTCTCGAGCGATTCACAGCGTGCACAGCACTATATCGCGAAAGTATCCCATACATTTGCATAAAGGTGTCGCCGTCCGGGCACACTAAGACCTCTGGTTCATAACATACCTTAGGATCCGTACCCTAGGGAAGTCATGGAGTCTTTGGCCACAAGCCACAATTTCGCCACCCTGAACTGTCGATCGCTGTCAGGTGATATCCAAAACTAACTGCGCTTATCCAGACTTCTGGAGCTTATTTCCATGCACCGTTTGCTGCTTCGCGATAGCAAGCCAGCCTCAAGGATAGACCCGTCATCAGCGTCGGAGAAGTACACACCATCTACTGCGGTAACGCTTTGACGATAGGAGAGTGGGGAGGCTGTGCAATAGCTGTAAGGAAGGATTTCAATGTACCGGTATGGTCGTAAGGAGTTTGACTCAACGTCGTGCCGGAACGCATTCGTACCGACTGCCGGGATCACACAGAGGATTCAATCTGTGGATAGTGAGTGCTCAATGCGCCCACTGAAACCGCCGAAGACAATTCGAAGGATGCGTTTTATGAGGAACTCAATACGTTGCCGGCCAGGATACCTTGTCAACATGCTGTTGTCGTGGGAATCGACGCAAACGCGAAGAGATGGGACTTGATCAGGAATCCGAAGTTACTCGGTAAATGGTCTCACCTGCAGTGGAGCAAACATCGGACAATGGCTACCGCCCCATGTCCGACTTTTGTGAACGCAGTGGTCTGATTATTGCATCGGCATTCAAGAGGAATCATCGCCGCCATGAGTACGGACTAAGAAGAAACTTTGCGACGCGGATTCTTTTTGTCCAAGAATTGCATCCAGGACGCTTCGAAAGAGGCACTCCCGGTTGTGCCCAGCCTAAGAAGAAGTTCGCCTACGTCTCAGAAGAAACAACATCTACCTACAGCAGAGTATGTGCTCCTCTCCGAACTGCAAGGAAACTTCGTGGGAGGAGAAGCGTCTGAGGAGGAAGTTGCGTCGGCGGCTTCAAAGTGACCGCGAACGAGAGTGGACGTGTAGAGCTTAGAGAAGGAGTTCCGGAGAAGGCTTGGGAGGAGAAGAAGAATCCCGAAGAAAGCCCTACACGTTCCTGCGAGACAGTAAGAAGCCAGGAGAAGATAAAGAGATGTTCTCCTGTCTTGAACACTACCAATGGAGTTGCAGTTGGTGATGCGACGCTGCCAATATGGAAGGGTTACTTCAGTTCACTACTGAGATCGTCCAGTAGCGCCATCAGTACCTGAGCTCCCTGCATTACGTTCAGAGAGCACATTACGATGTCGGTGAGGAACCGCCGACTGAGTCTGGAAGTTTTTGGATTGTGTTCTGGAAAAATGAAGAATGGAAAGGCAGGGGTAGGAGATGACAACATCACTGCTGAAATGCTGAAGCGCTTTCTTCCTCCGTCTGGGGATTCGTGAAATGACCAACACCATCCGCGCCATATGGATGAGCAAAGGATACCCGATTCTTGGAGACATGCGCGATACCTCTTCACAAGAAGCTATCCGTCACGGGTCCTAAGAACTACAGACGAATCTCTCTACTTCGTGTCATGTACAAGGTTTTGGAACGTGTCATTCTCGAGCGACTTATCAAACATCGTGAAGGAACGACCAGAGATGAGCAAGCCGGTTTTCGACCTGGAAGATCGACCGTCGACCAAGTGTTCGTCGCGAGAAGAGTAATTGAATCGTGGCAGCGGTTTTCGAAGCCATTACAGCTTGCTTTCTTAGATTTTGAAGCCGCGTTCGACTCTCCTCATCGTGATCGATTGCTCAATGCTTTGCGAGCAGGTGGAGCGCCGGAGAAGTATGTTCGGTTAATCGAGGACATGAACAAAGGAACAACAGCAGCAGTTCGTACACCTGTCGGATTTACGTCAGCTTTCGAGGTGAAAACAGGAGTAAGGCGAGGAGCCGTTGCAGGATCTTTTCTTTCAACTTCGCCGTTGATGACATCATGCGTAGAGTTGCAGAACAGTTTCCTGCGGATGTGATCCTAACACCATCAGGACGCTCCTTGTCGACCCGGAGTACGCCGACGACATTGTGTTATTCGCTGAAAACAACGCAAAACTGCAAAGGATTGTGAACCTCGTTTCGGGGTATGCCGCAGCCTATAGGCTTCGTCTTCGTCCCGACAAATGCAAGCAGATGTGGGTCTCTCAGAGGCTTTCAACGGGAGTTTGTGTGGACGGACAACGTATCGAACTGGTGGACGATTTTTGTTATTTGGGCTGTTTGCTGAAGAACGATGGTAGTAATGCATCGGATATTCGACAACGATGTGCGGAAGCTACGTCTGCATTTAATTCTCTAACCAAGTGTTTGTGGTCTACCACCATCGCGAAGGAAGTCAAGTTGCGCGTCTACCTATCCGCTATTCGCCCTATCATGATGTGCGGATCGGAGACGTGGGCAGCACCGAAGACACAGATGGAAAGGTTAAATTGCACGGAGAGGAAACTTTTTAGGTGTTTGCTTTGATATTTCAGGCCGCGTATATGCCATAACGAAGATCCTTACAAATAAATCCACGCAGTACATCAACGCTTGACACGAGAGAGGTGCCAGCATCTCCCAACGCCATCTCAAGCAGCAATGGAAAGCCGACTTCGACTGTTCGGGCATATACTAAGAAGAGCGCAGGATCGTCTCGTACAACACGCTCTTAGAATGCTTCCAAATTCTGCCTGGAAACGGCCACCTGGACGTAGGCGAAAGTTCTGGACGGATGTGGTTAAAGAGGATTTGAAGTCACTCGGCATCGAAAAACAGTTCAGGCGCGATGTTTCGTTTCGCAGGAAATGGAATAGTGACAGCTGGATGGAATGTGTTCTAATTGTGGCTGAAGATCGTGAAAAATGGACACGGCTGACTACTAGGACGGCATACCTCGGTGAAGATGCGGAATGACCGCGTCAGGCGAAAGCCAACCGATTATGTCAAGTAAGTCATAGTTAGATAGATTCTGGCATGGTGAACATTTTCGTCCTTTCGAAATTGAAAACGAAGCACTTTGAGGCGAATTGCGGTTGAAAGACACTTTGCCCATTTCGCCCATTTTTCCCCTTGGATAGCAGCGGTATTGTACCTCAAACTTGGGTAAATGAACCGACGAAGGTGTTGATATCTGAATCATGCCTCTAGACTTCGTAGCATACTTACTTACCTGGAGAACATTATTTCACGGCTATTTCTCGGCCATTTTTGGCACCTATTTCGCGGCCATTAATGTTCATCGGCAACATTTCGAGGCAACCAGCTATTTCCCGATTATTTCTCGCCTATTACGCGGAAAGCAGACATTTTGCGGCTGTTTCTCGGCTATTTCTCGGCCGAAACTCAGAGGAGCTGCCTTTCAAGGTCTATGTAGGGTGTCTCTGAGCGAATTTCAGAGAATAGAAGAAGCTTCTCTGTAACCCGATGTCAGAGGTTATAGTTTTGGCCCCTAGTTCAGCTTTCTGAGGTCATAGAACTATCGAAAGCAGCGCATTTTGGTGAACTGATTTCTGGTCAAGCAATTAACTATGGGTGTTGGGTTACGACACCGTCAGGAGACCTTATCTCGGGAGGACAACTGAGGACCTGTTCTGGAAATTCTCTTCGCCTCCCTTACTCAGGAATTTCTGAACAAGTTGCCTGAGACTTTAACGGAAGTTGCATGATGGCTTCGGGCAACTTGCTCTAAATTCACAAATAACTTGAAGCGATGTTACGTGTGACTTGACCAAAGACTTTCATGTAAGTTGCGCTAATAATACATAACATTGCGAGTAACTTGCACTGTTGCTGCACTTTACCTGACACCGACACGCGATGCGGTCATCACTTGCTCGCGGAGCATGCCGGGGCGGCCAGCCGCTATCCGGGGCCTCAACCGCTGTGCGGCGCGTAGTACCTCAAACTTGTGTAATTAAACCGATGGCGCTATCGACATCAGCGTCTTGCCTCGAGAGTGCGTCGTATTCCTCCCTAGAGAACAGCTCTCCCAGGATTAAGTTACATACATGTGCGATAAAAAACACATTTAGGGTAAAGGCAGTGTTCACGATAATCTTCAATTATGAGATTATTCGCTATATATGTAGATAAAGTGGTACCCGGGTACAACTGAAATAATGTAGAAATCGAGAAAAACGCACCAGAAGTACACGAAATTCTCAAGTATCACCCCACCTCTTAAGTATCACATGAAGTGTTTGTTGTGACAATAGAATCTTTTGTGAATCCGCCCTTAGCAATTCTCTAGTCTCTATTGCTCCGTGCTTTCCTTAAAACCCTAACCAATCCTACTTCGCATAAAATATTCTTCTATTTTCGATCGAACCAATGCTCCACCGGTGACAACCACCATGAACGTGTTCATTAAACCGGACAACTAGTCCATGCTATAGATTAACTCAGAAAAGTAAAAACATATTACATGTAATATAATAGACCCGAATCGAAATACATTTAATATAAATTGGCCAGTGTATATTACTTGCGAATTATCCCGCTCGATGTATGTCACATGTGAGATATCGGCCCCTCGCTCGCACGCCAAATGTCGCAAGTAATATGTTTTCGATGGTGAAAACACAATTCTTGTAACATAAGAGGCGATTACAATATACTTGTAATACATCTCCGTCAATGTAAGTTACATGTGAATTATCTCTACTCAAGTAAATTACATGCAAAATAAATGTAACATAATTCAAATATTTCCAGCAACTGAGGGCCCATGCTGAACACCTTCTGCAAACCTGCACAGCATACGGGCCGCCTCATACCTTACCGATGAGCGCAGGCTATTGATTGACATTCGACAGGGTGATCACTCGCCCTGGCCGAGTCGTTGATCTCTCACTCCTCGTGATTCGTTTTAATCGTGATGAAGGATTAAAGGGAGCGACAAGCAACATTTTTGAAGCAAGAGTTAAGCCCACTGCTTCTTGTATGAAGCTGTGGGATCCAAGCTTGCTGCTTCAGTCATGAAGCAGCAAGCTTTAAAGCTCCTGGGATGCCCAAGGGAGCTTAAAGCTTACTGAGTTGTACCCTGACGCAGTAGCCTGGAACTTGCAGCTCCAACCCTTAAAGCATCGAGCTTCAACTTGCAGCTCTAATTAAGTTACATGAAATATAAGTGTATCTTACATGTAATATAAGTGTAGGTTACATGCGATATAAAGGTAATATACTTGAATGTCTCAAGTATCTTACACTTTATATAACATGTAACATGTTTTCATTTTCTGAGAATGTCTCTGAATCTCGACGTTTTAATGCGTTTCTCTCCATTTCTTCGTAATTATGGCAACACTTGGAGGAAAACGCATTGTTTTATGTGAATAACTCGGGGACGAAAATCATCGTGAACACTGCCTTTAAACGTCAGTACTTTATGCCACGTGTAAGCCAACTCGCACCGCCCAACATACTTTGTTGAAGGTCACATGTAGCTTAAAGCTATGAAGATATGTAGCAGGTAACATGCTTAGAGTGTTCAAATTCGCATGTAACTTTATCAGAAATTCCTGAATAACCGGGGAAAGTTCCCCAGTTTTATTGAGGGAAATTCCGTCTTCGTTCTTGGCAAGTACCAATATGTGAATCCTGATTTCGCATTCCATACCACAATAATAGAAGCAATGTGAATCTCCAGCAGTTGGTCTGCAGATGTGCGTATGCATAAGTGCATTAGATAAGTACGTGATTTACTCGACTAGAAGCAGCACGCTTTTCATTGTTTCCTCGTCATGTTAGTAAAGCATAGTGGCCAGCGCATTATTTGAAAAACTCAAAAAAAAACACTCAACTCTAATGTGGTGAGTATATTTTAGTAAGGGGTTCCCGATAATACTCAAAACGAGTGCTGCTCTTTGAACTTGAAGAGGAAAAATCGTTTCGTAGCGTGCGCACCTTTATGCCACGCGGTCTCTTAGATGTTAAATTATGGACGAATGATATGTAATCACAGGCATTCGCTCAAGTACACCTCGAATTTTCTCAATTCAATAGATTTTTGATTCTGGGCCACTAGCCCTTTCTTTGTTCATATCATATAAATTTTGAGCGCTCTTTCAACTATGACATCTATTTTTTTGGGCTCAATAGCGATACCTCCTATGAGGAATACGTAATTTCAAACAAGCTACTGCGTACGGCCTTCATAAGCAGTCAGAAGACGTAGAAGGCGAACCACAACAAACTGCAAACAGTGAAATTTCGCTAGGGTTCCACGTGATATTTGCATTTTCGATGGGGAAAAACATTCCGAAGCAGGAAAAAACACAACAAAGGTATCCTTCACCCATTTGGCATGGGCTGTTCGAAGTTGTATTTCCTATAGAAGATCATCCTGTCATATTAAATACACAGCCAAAGTACTTGTAGAAATTATAAAGTGGACATGTTCTGTATCAACAACAACAAATGTGAAATCCTCCGGAACAGGTGATCAAAGACGAGGAGACAATTAATCTACCCTGAACACCTAAGGATAACCACGTGTCCCAACTGCGGACGTTTTGGTATTGCAGTGCGTGGTCCATGCGTCAGAATAAAACGAAAACGGAAAACATACGTACCAGCACGGTCATGGGGAGGGTGGTTCTTTTTAGGGAAAACTTAAAAACTTTGGGGATCGCTATTCTTTCCACCCACCTGAAATGATGTCTGTGTCACTGAAAAATCGAATCTTGAGATAAAATTATCTGGTGCCATGATTGTTGCCATCAGACAGTCAACATTATTGATGGAACAAAAGCAGTTTTTGAGATGAAAAATAGAAGTAAATCATCAAGCGTGTACTACCTCAACATTATCTCGACTACAACATTTGGAATAGACATTGCTTCGTGGTTTTCTAGCCAAATTCGATGAAAACGGAGACTGTTTTTATCGCTTCGGAGAATCGTTGGGCCAGCTAGGCCCAACGACTTCGTCTAAGAACTGGCAATGGTGGCGTAGAAGGTTCCGAATGATTGAGCCGAGCCGAGTTATGACAGGCACATATAAGGTGCGTTGGTCCCACGATTGTCCAAAAGCTCCACCGGACCATCGGGGCCAAAAATGTAGGGTACAGATTTTTCCGGTTTCTGCAGTGTTTTTCAGCTTCTCATTTGGCTGAAATTTTTCAAAATCTGCAGCGCATGAAGCGCTATTCATCGCCTCTGGAACAGTAAGCCCCCAAAGATTGAAAAAAAAACTCCAAAAATGAAACGAGTCTGGAAATGGCCGAATGTCAGTTTCAGAGTCAGTAACGTCTACCACTTTTTTTCACGTTTCAAGGGGGTCGTTCTTTGGTCCAAAAAATGTTCCTCTCAGGGGGATGTCGTTGTTTCGGAGCACCCATACCGACGCTGTGTACCAGAGCGAACCCAGCGTACCAGAGCGAAGTCTCAATTGTACCACAAGCTTCACTCCAGCTTTTTTTCTCCAGTCAGTTTTGATGATGAACCATATTGCCAGTCTGGTCACTTTGTCAGAAAGGGCTTCAGCTCGAAGTCATAGACAGAGGAAGCAGTATCACTTAGAAACTGAGCTCTTTTTCTGAATCCACGTCTAGACCATGTACACAAAAAGATTTAGTACTTTTCGCAGTTGCTTTGTTCACCCTTTCAATGTCGCGACTGATGTCATCATTGAATTTCTGAAAGGTAGTCATTCTCCGTCGAAATTCAGCTTGTTAATAGTACTCGCACAGGAATCCGCCCAGAACGAGAACGGACTTCTCTCAGTCTGCGAACACAGTTCTAATCCTGTTGCCTTCGGGAGACTAACAACAACAAGAGATTTTGTACTGTCGCCGAATGTACTGTTCTCCAAAAGTCACGTGCTAGTCACGTTCCTTACCGGCGTATGAGCTCCACATCTCATAAAGACGGCAGGTGACCCTACAAGGCTAATCCCATAGGGGACTCTGAATCCATTCTGGAGAATAATTTTAGCCCACTGTAGGTGTCCCTCATTGCGTAAAACGCCTCATAATAGCAGAGCGTGATGAAGGTGGTGTCCTTCTGATGCTCTGTGACAGAATTAACCTCTTTGCCACGGTGTCCTTGTAGCGCTCCCTGACAGGATAAACCTCCTTGCCGGGGAGTGTAGAATTCCTTGTAGAGCAGCTCCATCCACTTGGAAAGAGGGCAACAAACGAAAAATTAGCAGCCAGAGAACTCCTTTCTATCCCGAAAGCAACTGCGGTTACCGATGCAGCCGAATACGGCAACGAGCGGAAAGACCGCGACGCTCGCGTTGCTCTCAGCCACTGCGATCAATGTGGATAGATGAAAATAACTGGAAAGTGAGATTGGAAGTGGTCAGAACATGTACTCCATTCATAAAAAAATCATGAAAAAGAAGAGAGCCGAAAAAAGAAAATTCTCACCATTGAATACATTCCGAATCAATTGATCTCCCTTACATCGTATTGAAAACATATGAATTCACAAAATTCAGCTGCTTAGGATTTTCCAAATATTAGACGATTGGCAGCCCCAGTCTTACAAGGGGAGGACAGACCTGTTTACCAGAACTGTCCATACATCCATGTTTTTTCTGATAGACTACCTTGCGGGTAGTCGTAACAACATCCTACTATTTCTCCGAGTATTGGGGAAGGAAGTTATGGGTCATTTTTTAAAATGAGGTCAAAACGACGAAAATGTTGGGTGCTATATCCACTATGCCACCAGCAACGGGCGGCGACCAGATGGTACGCCGCGCAGGGGGGGGGGGGGAGCATGAATTGCGTGTCGCGTGGCGGCGTACCACAACCCGTTGAATGAGCCATTTCCATTTACGAGATGTTAACTCGCCTACCGCTCATGTGATAGTATCAATAGAAGAAGTTAACCGAATTAAGGTTCATGGACGTCTATCGGTAACTTGAGAATGACTTCTTTTGATACCTGATTTCTGTGAAAATATTAAGTTCTAATGGAGATCATTAAGAATTCCATATTTCTGGGTTACATACAATAAGATGCATCCACAGACGATTCTTAAACTGGGACGTCATCACTCTATCTGTGTTGACTCCACGGCACAGCGATGAATCAACGGTGGTACGCGGCGACGCAACACGCAGAGAGTGTCCTTGCCGGCGTACCAGCCTTCCCGCACCCCTTTAGCAATACCTCCGTGTCGAGTTGGCCGAGTGGTCCAAGTCGGCGAAAAAATATGCATGGCACCGAGCGTGCGTCGATGACCATCCCTGTCAATTCGACAGCCCGATCTCAAGGCTTTTTCCTAGCGAAATCGGAAAAGCGGGGAGGTTGGTTGTTGTAATATTGTTAGTTTTATGTTTTTCTGCTATTGCATTAGGAGTTTCCCTTTCGCCCACTTCCTCGAAAATGAGCTGCGGTAGCTGAATTACACTATACTTAGAGTAACCTACCGGAATCGCCCGAAAAAACGCCAAACGAACTTCATATTCGTGTTTCCAATTTTGTGGGTGCAGAGGTCAAAGAAATTCTTTTAGCCCAATGTTTGTCCAGGGGAGTAGTTTGGGGCGTGGAACACGAATAGGAGGTCCGTTTGTGTTTTTCTCGAGAACATGACAGATTACGTAACTTAATTGTAATATGCCTACAATATGCTCTTCACTTTTTTGGTTCATAACTTTTTTTCACTACTACTCGGGCAGCTAGATTGGGGCTTTTGGATTACCCGGGAGGTAGCTGATCAGAAAAACATGGAATTATGGGTAGTTCTGGCGACGCGGTCTGTTCATTCCCTTGTTAAAGGAAAAGATGAAAGCTTATTCCCGCAATGAGCGGCAGTTTTGCAGTTGTTATATTCCCTGATAATTTGGCCACTCACTCATCTGCACACACACACAGAAAAATTGAATGAAATGTTTGTCTCTCAGCCATTGCCAGCTGATTCGAATTGCAGATTTGCCAATCCTTCAAGCAGTCAGACTTCCTGCAGCCGATCGTTCACAACACAACAAGATGTTTTCAAAAAATAAACCCAAAATGGGTACACATGTAGCAGGTTAAATACATGCACTTACGCACTCAAGTGCTTACGTGTGCTCAACCAAGGCCTGAGAAACATCACGTGATGATATAAGGGCAATTACATGTATCGCATCAAACCCAATATTCATTAGGCGTGGAGTTTTTTGTATAAGTATATATGAGAAAAAGATTTCGACCTACATGCATACTTGTACGATCAGAACGAAAACATTTGTTACCGTGGAACTTCGAATGCAAGTTTTCATGTGAATGCTGCCTTTAGAAATACTGAATAAAGGGCAATCTTTCGAAAGAATAAGTTCTTGAATAGGTCGCTAGAGGGGTTCCAAAAAGTGCAGAACAATCAAAATGTAATCATTTTCAAAACTCCACCTCTGTTCCCAGAGGAACTGCTTGAGGGAACTGACAAAGGAGGTTTGCACCCATACCAAATGGAGTTTCCGGGATGCAATTTTATTATGTTCTAGAAGAAGGACAGTATCCCAATACCCCGTACACAGGATCTGCTAAGTGCCTCAGGCAGTCCCTAAAGGTCAAAAACTGAAGAAGGTCAGAACTACTTTACGGAAGCGAATAGAGTCGATTTAACGATAGAATTACATTAAGATTTGTTCCGGATTAGATGTTGAGAAAAATTTGGTGCTTTGCCCTTTTTAGATAAAAAGTTATGCTTTGTTGCTCAGACCAATAAACGTGCATCAGGAGCGCCCACACATATCCTCTGTTTCGGAACCAGAATTTATTCTGTTCCTTCGAGCTTGTGTGGAGCGAGGGTAGAGAAAGATGTGGGGGAAAAAGGAGAGGCAGCAGACGCTCGCAGACTACGAAACAGTGACTTCAATGGGTTGACGGTTTCTAATCCCGCTATACACTTTCTGGTTTGTTAGTGCCCTCCACACGATTCTACTTTCATCTTTCGAATTGCAGACAGTTAACTTCAAATTTAATTTCCAGATTTTTCTGCTTCGTCGAGAGGAAAATCGACTATTAGATTGGTTACTCTGATTACTGCATATTTTACTTCTGTTCCCCTTCCGTGTGTGAGATTCCTTTTAGGAAAATCCACGAAACTATTGAAGCCTAATAAAATGAAAAACAGTAACTAAGAGCTATGGTGAGCGAGATTCGAGACCTCCGATCCATCAAGTCACCGTTTCGTAATCTCTACGCTATCCACTTGACCAATTCGCCGCCGTTTCGTTGGGGTTATGTAAGGAGGTTTCAGTACGCATTCCGTGGTGCAGGAAGCAAAGCATAACTGTTGATCAAAACAAGATCAATGCATCAATTTTTTAGATGTATTCTGAACGCACCTGAAGGTTATTCAATCGTTAAACCAGCTTTACACACTTCGGTCGAGCCGTTCTGGCCTTGTTTATTTTTGACATTGTAGGGACTACCTGAGGCATTCAGCCGCCGAATCTGAGTAAAGGGCATTGCAACACTGCCTTTCCTACAGAACATATTACAATTGCATACCGAAATCCCATGGTATGTGTGCCACCCTCCCTTGTGAAGTGCGATATTTCCAAACTTTTCATGAGCGAATTTTAAAAATTGCGCACGGATCGCCAACGGAATGAGCATTGAGTAAGCTGCAGCAGTCATCGTGAGAGCAACAGGAGCGCTCATCACAGCGACATATCCTCTAGTGAAACTTATTTCCGTCGATCACGTGCTTGTGCGCGCGTAAGCTGCGACTCTTTCTCCCGCACATCGTCTGGCGTTCTCTCCCTCTCGCTTCACGCACGCACGTGAAGGGGTAAAATAAGTGGGCTCCGAAATAAAGGATATGTGGAGGACAGACTAACTTGGAAGGCTGCGAACCAGAAACTCTGCCTCTGCGTGTGCCACTCGTCGCATTGCGGTGAGCAAAGCATGCACCTAGCAAAGCTGCGGCAACACGGCCCATTATGTCAATTATATGGTATAAATCGGGGCTGTGCCCGTAGCTGCCCTATAGCGTAAGGTCTGCTATTGGTCAATACTTAAAATGCACCCATTGAGGCAACAGAGACGCTCCAAAAGTTGGATGAGATAGCAACGTTACTGAGGTCGTATGACCCTAGTACCAAGGCTCGCGCCGTTAGAATCGTCAAAAACGACCAAAAACTACTAAATTTAAGTAATGCATGACGAAAAACTCCGCCAACCCCGCCCATGAGCTTCGTCAACCCCCACCCCCTTTGACGCTTCCAGGGAGGTGAGCGTTCTAATACAAGCTGGAAGAGTCTATTGCCAAGCTTAGCTACCTCGACTGTTTTGTCGCTAATATTCGCTGTTTGAACCGCGCGCGGCAAAACTCGTCAATTTCACCAGATAACAAAATCAACCGGTTGGTGTTACTAACGCTCGTTGCTGAATTGTCTTTTTTGTTCCCGTACTAACATCTAGAGCTTCTCTCGTTTGTAACCATTATTGATGACCCCCATCGGTGGATCTCAGGAAGGTTGGCGGACCAACTATGATGGTATCCGGAGCTCACGTGTCACCTCTGCTTGAGCTTGCAGAGTGGGCCGGCCACTGCCCTTCCGACAGGAGCTCTCCATTCCCCCCCCTCCGGTTTCAATGAGACGAACCACATCGGTCTCTTGCGTTTATTTTCTTGTTCCAATTTTGTTCCTGCATAAGCGTACCCGAAATAAATAAATAATAATATTAACCCTTATTCCTCTAGTAATCGCACACAGTTTTCGTTAGTTTTTCTGTCATTGCTGCAACCTCAAATTCAAATGTTTGAATGAAATTTTTTTCAACTGTTGATTTCTGGTGCATTTCCATATACTGACTGATTATGGACATGATTTCTTCGTGTGAGGAGAAAGAGCAAAGATTGCAAAGCGAATTCCTTACATGGTTGTTGAAATGCGCTCTGATACCTACCTTTTTTGAATGTGAAACCAAATAATTAAAGGCAGCGTTCACGATGATCATCCTCGTTGACTTTCCACACTGAAATGATAGGCGAGAAGGATCCTAGGCTCCCATTGTCAAAAGAACGGTAGAAAACGAGCCAGGAGCGCCAAAATAACGGCTGCAAACAAGCGTTTTGGTGCCCCAGACACGCCTGGTGCCCCCAGATTCGCCCCCTCGGAATGATCAAATGAAGACTCAGATTCCTGAAAGTTTAAGTTCTGGCAAAAGTAAAGATTTGGCATGGCCATAGAAATATACTCAGGTAAAAGGGAAAATAAAGAAAAAATGAAAAAAGCTTTTGAAATATTCCTGAGAACGATTTGGCGTAGAATAATTTGTTTTTCGGGAAATGAAGTGAAATAGTTGAAAGTATGATTTGGCAGGCGAGTTTGAACCAACTATTAATAAGAGTTGTGCAGAACGAGAGATCGCCTTAATCTGTGCTCATCCGTAGAACATATCAAAGCGAAATCACGCGTGAAATGGGAAGCATCAAAACTTTCGGGAGCTGTAATCCGGCGGTCTTCACGTATTAGGTGAAGTAAAATCAACACGCGTGATTTCGCTTTGATATGTTCTACGGATAAGCACAGACAAAGCGATCTCTCGTTTTGCACAACTCTTATCAATAGTTGGTTCAAACTCGACTGCCAAATCATACTTTCAACTATTTCACTTCATTTCCCGAAAAACAAATTATTCTACGCAAAATCGTTCTCAGGAATATTTCAAAAGCTTTTTTCATTTTTCTTTATTTTCCCTTTTTACCTGAGTATATTTCTATGGCCATGCCAAATCTTTACTTTTGCCAGGAACCTAAGCTTTCAGAAATTTCATTTATTTTTTCTAAAGGTTTCCTTTCTAACATGATTTATGCCTGGTGGTGTTAGATGAAAGTAAATCCACTGATGTCCTGCCCCCCTCCTTCTATGACGTCCTGCGCACTCCAACTGATAGCCTGCACACTTTCTTTGACGTCCTGCACACGCCCACTGATGTTCTGCACACTCCCTCTGATGTCCTGCACGCTTTCTATGACGTCATGCGCACTCCCACTAATGTTCTGCGCACATTCTGTTTACATCTTGCACCTCCCACTGATGTCCTGCACACTTTCTATGTCATCCTGCACACTTCCACTAATGTCCTGCGCACATTCTGTTACATCTTGCACCTCCCACTGATGTCCTGCACACTTTCTATGACATTTTGCATACTCCCCACTGTTGTCCTGCACACTTTCTACGGCGTTCTGCGCACACCCATTTGGGTCCGGCACTTTCTACGGTGTCAGCGCACTCCCATTTAGGTTCCTCACACTTTCTATGGCGTTCTGCGTACACCCATTTGGGGTCACAAGCACGCTCATGCCGATCATTTTTTCGCAGGGCTACCGTAACCCTCCTTCAAAATTTTTCTGAGTGTCAGGCCCCGGTCAGAGTTGGTGCTATTTGCATCTGTATGCCCCCCCACCCCGCACCCCCAACACCCCCCGCACCCCCAACACCCCCAACACCCGCCCGGTCGATAGGTATGTTTAAAATGATAGAGTGAGGTTGAGAAGATCACTCGATGTATCCAACTAGATATGTCGATGATTACGTGGCCAACAGGATTGCACCTGTTCAGAGAAATAGTGAAGGAGAGTATAGTGAAGTAACGGAGGTAGCAGTAAGGTTAGCTTTCCAGTGATACGCAATGTTTTATCATAGGCCCGCCCACCCGGTGATTTTCTCATCCACGTATGTGCATGGATATCGACCGCGTCGGATACATCGAGTGATTTTCTCAACCTCACTCCATCATTTTAAACATACGCATCGACCGGGGGGTGCGGGGGGGTGTTGGGGGTGCGGGGGTGTTGGGGGTGCGGGGATACACCGAGTGATTTTCTCAGCTTCACTTCACCATGTTGTTCATACGTATCGACCGGGTGGGTGTTGGGGGGTGTTGGGGGGTGCGGGGGGATACACCGAGTGATTTTTGCATCCCATTTCCAATGCATTCTGTGTGTATCGACCGGGCTGGAGACGTCGGCTCATCCAACTATGACCGAGGCCTCAGCTTGGATATGAGCACATCGTGATAGCCAACAAACGTGTTTGCACAATTTCGACCTCCTCAGATTTTTCCCGGCGGCTTCTCGAAGAGAACGGTGTGTGAATAAATGCATACCGCTCCTCTGCCCTTTTATACCCCGCATGTTATGAGCGTGTGTTAGCGTTCGTAATCATGTTTGGCTCAAGAATGGTTACGGTAGCCCTGCGGAAAAAATGATCGGCATGGGCGTGCTTCTAGTTTTTCTAGTTCTAGTTCTCCTAGTTTTTTCGCCTATATACCGAGCAAGCTCGTTTCGATCGTTTCTTTCGTTTTACATGCGTTCGAATACAATTCGCGTGTTGCTTAGGTTTTCTCCAGATTCTTTCAGGTGTTAATTTTGGCTGGTGATCCGCTCAAGGAGTTGAATCGCCCCCAAAACCGTCACGCCGATCGGTTGGATCCATTTGGGTCCCGCACACTTTCTACGGCGTCCGGCGCACTCCCACTTGGGTCCCGCACACTTTCTACGGTGTTCTGCGCACACCCATTTGGGTCCCACACACTTTCTACGGCGTTCTGCGCACACCCATTTGGGTCCCGCACATTCTACGGCGTCCGGCGCACTCCCACGTGGGTCCCGCACACTTTCTACGGCGTCCGGCGCACTCCCACTTGAGTCCCGCATACTTTCTAGGGCCTTCTGCGCACACCCATTTGGGTCCAGCATACTTTCTACGGCGTCCGGCGCACTCCCACGTGGGTCCCGCACACACTTTCTACGGCAATCTGCGCACACCCATTTGGGTCCCGCACGCTTACTACGGTGTCCGGCGCACTCCCATTTGGGTCCCACACACTTTCTACGGTGTCCGGCGCACTCCCATTTGGGTCCCACACACTTTCTATGGCGTTCTGCGTACACCCATTTGGGGTCACAAGCATGCTCATGCCGATCATTTTTCGCAGGGCTACCGTAACCCTCCTTCAAAACTTTTCTGAGTGTCAGCTTGGATATGAGCACATCGTGATAGCCAACAAACGTGTTTGCACAATTTCGACCTCCTCAGCCTTTTCCCGGCGGCTTCTCGAAGAGAACGGTATGTGAATGAATGCATACCGCTCCTCTGCCCTTTTACACCCCGCATGTTATGAGCGTGTGTTAGCGTTCGTAATCATGTTCTGCTCAAGAATGGTTACGGTAGCCCTGCGGAAAAAATGATCGGCATGGGCGTGCTTCTAGTTTTTCTAGTTCTAGTTCTCCTAGTTTTTTCGCCTATATACCGAGCAAGCTCGTTTCGATCGTTTCTTTCGTTTTACATGCGTTCGAATACAATTCGCGGGTTGCTTAGGTTTTTCTCCAGTTCTTTCAGGTGTTAATTTTGGCTGGTGATCCGCTCAAGAGTTGAATCGCCCCCAAAACCGTCACGCCGATCGGTTGGATCCATTTGGGTCCCGCACACTTTCTACGGCGTCCGGCGCACTCCCACTTGGGTCCCGCACACTTTCTACGGCGTTCTGCGCACACCCATTTGGGTCCAACACACTTTCTACGGCGTTCTGTGCACACCCATTTGGGTCCCGCACACATTCTACGGCGTCCGGCGCACTCCCACTTGGGTCCCGCACACTTTCTACGGCGTCCGGCGCACTCCCACGTGGGTCCCACACACTTTCTACGGCGTTCTGCGCACACCCATTTGGGTCCCGCACACATTCTACGGCATCCGGCGCACTCTCATTTGGGTCCCGCACACATTCTACGGCGTCCGACGCACTCCCACTTGGGTCCCGCACACTTTCTACGGCGTCTGGCGCACACCCACGTGGGTCCCGCACACTTTCTACGGCGTCCGGCGCACTCCCACTTGAGTCTCGCATACTTTCTAGGGCCTTCTGCGCACACCCATTTGGGCCCCGCACAATTTCTACGGCGTCCGGCGCACTCCCACTTGGGTCCCGCACACTTTCTACGGCGTTCTGCGCACACCCATTTGGGTCCCGCACGCTTACTATGGCGTCCGGCGCACTATCATTTGGGTTCCACACACTTCCTAGGACGTTGTGCGCACACTCATTTGGGTCCGGCATACTTTCTACGGCGTCCGGCGCACTCCCACGTGGGTCCCGCACACTTTCTACGGCAATCTGCGCACACCCATTTGGGTCCCGCACGCTTACTACGGTGTCCGGCGCACTCCCATTTGGGTCCCGCACACTTTCTACGGTGTCCGGCGCACTCCCATTTGGGTCCCACACACTTTCTATGGCGTTCTGCGTACACCCATTTGGGGTCACAAGCATGCTCATGCCGATCATTTTTTCGCAGGGCTACCGTAACCCTCCTTCAAAAAATTTTCTGAGTGTCAGCTTGGATATGAGCACATCGTGATAGCCAACAAACGTGTTTGCACAATTTCGACCTCCTCAGCCTTTTTCCGGCGGCTTCTCCGAAGAGAACGGTGTGTGAATGAATGCATACCGCTCCTCTGCACTTTTATACCCCGCATGTTATGAGCGTGTGTTAGCGTTCGTAATCATGTTTTGCTCAAGAATGGTTACGGTAGCCCTGCGGAAAAAATGATCGGCATCGCCCCAAAACCGTCACGCCGATCGGTTGGATCCATTTGGGTCCCGCACACTTTCTACGGCGTCCGGCGCACTCCCACTTGGGTCCCGCACACTTTCTACGGCGTTCTGCGCACACCCATTTGGGTCAACACACTTTCTACGGCGTTCTGCGCACACCCATTTGGGTCCCGCACACATTCTACGGCGTCCGGCGCACTCTCATTTGGGTCCCGCACATTCTACGGCGTGCGGCCCACTCCCAATTGGATCCCGCACACTTTCTACGGCGGCAGGCGCACTCCCACGTGGGTCCCACACACTTTCTAATGCGTTCTGCGCACAGCCATTTTATTCCCGCACACTTTCTACGGCGTCTGGCGCACTCTCATTTGGGTCTCGCACACTTTCTACGGTGTCCGGCGCACTCCCACTTGGGTCCCGCACACTTTCTACGGCGTCCGGCGCACTCTCATTTGGGTTCCACACTTTCTAGGGCGTTCTGCGCACACCCATTTGGGTCCCACATACTTTCTACGGCGTTCTGCGCACACCCATTTGGGTCCCGCACACTTTCTACGGCGTCCGGCGCAATCCCACTTGGGTCCCGCACACTTTCTACAGCGTTCTGTGCACACCCATTTGGATCCCGCACACTTTCTACGGTGTCCGGCGCACTCCCATTTGCGTCCCACACACTTTCTATGGTGTTCTGCGTACACCCATTTGGGGTCACAAGCACGCTCATGCCGATCATTTTTTCGCAGGGCTACCGTAACCCTCCTTCAAAAATTTTCTGAGTGTCAGCTTGGATATGAGCACATCGTGATAGCCAACAAACGTGTTTGCACAATTTCGACCTCCTCAGCCTTTTTCCCGGCGGCTTCTCGAAGAGAACGGTGTGTGAATGAATGCATACCGCTCCTCTGCCCTTTTATACCCCGCATGTTATGAGCGTGTGTTAGCGTTCGTAATCATGTTTTGCTCAAGAATGGTTACGGTAGCCCTGCGGAAAAAATGATCGGCATGGGCGTGCTTCTAGTTTTTCTAGTTCTAGTTCTCCTAGTTTTTTTTCGCCTATATACCAAGCAAGCTCGTTTCGATCGTTTCTTTCGTTTTACATGCGTTCGAATACAATTCGCGGGTTGCTTAGGTTTTTCTCCAGTTCTTTCAGGTGTTAATTTTGGCTGGTGATCCGCTCAAGAGTTGAATCGCCCCAAAACCGTCACGCCGATCGGTTGGACTCCATTTGGGTCCCGCACACTTTCTACGGCGTCCGGCGCACTCCACATTTGGGTCCCGCACACTTTCTACGGCGTTCTGCGCACACCCATTTGGGTCCCACACACTTTCTACGGCGTTCTGTGCACACCCATTTGGGTCCCTCACACATTCTACGGCGTGTGGCGCACTCTCATTTGGGTCCCGCACACTTTCTACGGCGTCCGGCGCACTCCCACTTGGGTCCCGCACACTTTATACGGCGTCCGGCGCACTCCCACGTGGGTCCCACACACTTTCTACGGCGTTATGCACACACTCATTTGGGTCCCACACATTCTACGGCATCCGGCGCACTCCCACTTGGGTCACGCACACTTTCTACGGCGTCCGGCGCACTCTCATTTGGGTCCCGCACACTTTCTACGGCGTCCGGCGCCCTCCCACTTGGGTCCCGCACACTTTATACGGCGTCCGGCGCACTCCCACTTGGGTCCCGCAGACTTTCTACGGCGTTCTGCGCACACCCATTTGGGTCCCGCACACATTCTACGGCGTCAGGCGCACTCTCGTTTGGGTCCCACACACATTCTACGGCGTTCTGCGCACTCTCATTTGGGTCCCGCACACTTTCTACGGCGTCCGGCGCACTCCCATTTGGGTCCCGCACACTTTCTACGGCGTCCGGCGCACTCCCATTTGGGTCCCGCACACTTTCTACGGCGTTCTGCGCACACCCATTTGGGTCCGCACAATTTCTACGGCGTCCGGCGCACTCCCACTTGGGTCCCGCACACTTTCTACGGCGTTCTGCGCACACCCATTTGGGTCCCGCACGCTTTCTACGGCGTCCGGCGCACTATCATTTGGGTTCCACACACTTTCTAGGGCGTTGTGCGCACACCCATTTGGGTCAGCATACTTTCTACGGCGTACGGCGCACTCCCGCTTGGGCCCCGCACACATTCTACGGCGTTCTGCGCACATCCATTTGGGTCCCGCACACTTTCTACGGTGTTCTGCGCACACCCATTTGGGTCCCGCACACTTTCTACGGTGTCCGGCGCACTCCCACGTGGGTCACGCACACTTCCTAAGGCGTCCTGCGTACACCCATTTGGGTCACAAGCATGCTCATGCCGATCATTTTTCGCAGGGCTACCGTAACCCTCCTTCAAAAATTTTCTGAGTGTCAGCTTGGATATGAGCACATCGTGATAGCCAACAAACGTGTTTGCACAATTTCGACCTCCTCAGCCTTTTCCCGGCGGCTTCTCGAAGAGAACGGTGTGTGAATGAATGCATACCGCTCCTCTGCACTTTTATACCCCGCATGTTATGAGCGTGTGTTGGCGTTCGTAATCATGTTTTGCTCAAGAATGGTTACGGTAGCCCTGCGGAAAAAATGATCGGCATCGCCCCAAAACCGTCACGCCGATCGGTTGGATCCATTTGGGTCCCGCACCCTTCCCACTGCGTCCGGCGCACTCCCACTTGGGTCCCGCACACTTTCTACGGCGTTCTGCGCACACCCATTTGGGTCCTACAGACTTTCTACGGCGTTCTGCGCACACCCATTTGGGTCCCGCACACTTTCTACGGCGTCCGGCGCACTCCCATTTGGGTCCCACACACTTTCTACGGCGTCCGGCGCACTCCCATTTGGGTCCCGCACACTTTCTACGGCGTCCGGCGCACTCCCACGTGGGTCCCACACACTTTCTACGGCGTTCTGCGCACACCCATTTGGGTCCCGCACACATTCTAGGCATCCGGCGCACACCCATTTGGGTCCCGCACACTTTCTACGGCGTCCGGCGCACTCCCACTTGGGTCCCGCACACTTTCTACGGCGTTCTGCGCACACCCATTTGGGTCCCGCACACTTTCTACGGCGTCCGGCGCACTCCCATTTGGGTCCCGCACACTTTCTACGGCGTTCTGCGCACACCCATTCGGGTCCCACACTTTCTACGGCGTTCTGTGCACACCCATTTGGGTCCCGCACACATTCTACGGCGTTCTGCGCACACCCATTTGGGTCCCGCACACATTCTACGGCGTCCGGCGCACTCTCATTTGGGTCCCGCACACTTTCTACGGCGTCCGGCGCACTCCCACTTGGGTCTACACACTTTCTACGGCGTTCTGCGCACACCCATTTGGGTCCCGCACACTTTCTACGGCGTCCGGCGCACTCCATTTGGGTCCCGCACACTTTCTACGGCGTTCTGCGCACACCCATTTGGGTCCCGCACACTTTCTACGGCGTCCGGTGCACTATCATTTGGGTCCCACACACTTTCTACGGCGTTCTGCGCACACCCATTTGGGTCCCGCACACTTTCTACGGCGTCCGGCGCACTCCCATTTGGGTCCCGCACACTTTCTACGGCGTTCTGCGCACACCCATTTGGGTCCCGCACCCTTCCTACGGCGTCCTGCGCACACCCTTGTGGGTCCCGCACATTTTCTACGGCGTCCGGCGCACTCCCATTTGGGTCCCACACACTTCCTACGGCGTTCTGCGCACACCCATTTGGGTCCTACAGACTTTCTACGGCGTTCTGCGCACACCCATTTGGGTCCCGCACACTTTCTACGGCGTCCGGCGCACTCCCATTTGGGTCCCACACACTTTCGAAGGCGTTCTGCGCACACCCATTTGGGTCCTCTGCACTTTTATACCCGCATGTTGAGCGTGTGTTGCGCACACCCATGTTTTGCTCAAGAATGGTTACGGTAGCCCTGCGGAAAATGATCGGCATCGTTCTACGCCGATCGGTTGGATCCATTTGGGTCCCGCACACTTTCAACGGCGTCCGGCGCACTCCCACTTGGGTCCCGCACACTTTCTACGGCGTTCTGCGCACACCCATTTGGGTCCTACAGACTTTCTACGGCGTTCTGCGCACACCCACTTGGGTCCCGCACACTTTCTACGGCGTCCGGCGCACTCCCACTTGGGTCCCGCACACTTTCTAGGGCGTTCTGCGCACACCCATTTGGGTCCCGCACACTTTCTACGGCGTCCGTTGCACTCTCATTTGGGTCCCACACACTTTCTAGGGCGTCCTGCGCACACCCATTTCGGTCCCGCACACTTTCTACGGCGTCCGGCGCCCACCCATTTGGATCCCGCACACATTCTACGGCGTCCGGCGCACTCCCACTTGGGTCCCGCACACTTTCTACGGCGTCCGGCGCACTCCCACGTGGGTCCCGCACACTTTCTACGGCGTTCTGCGCACACCCATTTGGATCCCGCACGCTTTCTACGGCGTCCGGCGCACTCTCATTTGGGTCCCGCACACTTTCTACGGCGTTCTGCTCACACCCATTTGGGTCCCACACACTTTCTACGGCGTTCTGCGCACACCCATTTGGGTCCCACACACTTTCTACGGCGTTCTGTGCACACCCATTTGGGTCCCGCACACATTCTACGGCGTCCGGCGCACTCCCACGTAGGTCCCGCACACCTTCTACGGCGTTCTGCGCACACCCATTTCGGTCCCGCACTCTTTCTACGGCGTTCTACGCACACCCATTTGGGTCCCGCACACTTTCTACGGCGTTGTGCGCACATCAATTTGGGTCCCGCACACTCTCTACGGCGTCCGGCGCACTCCCACTTGGGTCCCACACACTTTCTAGGGCGTTCTGCGCACACCCATTTGGGTCCCGCACACTTTCTACGGCGTTCTGCGCACACCCATTTGAGCCCCGCACACTCTCTACGGCGTCCGGCGCCTATCGCACTCCCATTTGGGTCCCGCACACTTTCTACGGCGTTCTGCGCACACCCATTTGTATCCCGCACACTTTCTACGGCGTCCGGCGCACTCCCACTTGGGTCCCGCACACTTTCTACGGCGTTCTGCGCACCCTCATTTGGGGCCCGCACACTTTCTACGGCGTTCCGCGCACACTCACTTGGGTCCCGCACACTTTCTACGGCGTTCTGCGCGCACCCATTTGGGTCCC
The DNA here is from genome assembly GCA_029168955.1 of Aplectana chamaeleonis. Taxonomy (NCBI): domain Eukaryota; kingdom Metazoa; phylum Nematoda; class Chromadorea; order Rhabditida; family Cosmocercidae; genus Aplectana; species Aplectana chamaeleonis. Next base: position 272,716 of record JAPDOI010000256.1, on the reverse strand, counting down.
ACACACTTTCTACGGCGTCCTGCGCACACCCATTTGGGTCCCACACTTTCTACGGCGTTCTGCGCACACCCATTTGGGTCCCGCACACTTTCTACGGCGTTCTGCGCACACCCATTTGGTCCCACAAACTTTCTACGGCGTTCTGCGCACACCCATTTGGGTCCCGCACACTTTCTACGGCGTCCGGCACACTCCCACTTGGGTCCCGCACACTTTCTACGGCGTTCTGCGCCCACCCATTTGGGTCCCTCACCCTTTCTACGGCGTCCGGCGCACTCTCATTTGGGTCCCACACACCTTCTACGGCGTTCTGCGCACACCCATTTGGGTCCCGCACTCTTTCTACGGCGTCCGGCGCACTCTCATTTGGGTCCCGCACACTTTCTACGGCGTTCTGTGCACACCCATTTGGGTCCCACACACTTTCTACGGCGTTCTGCGCACACCCATTTGGGTCCCGCACACTTTCTACGGCGTCCGGCGCACTCCCACGTGGGTCCCCCACACTTTCTACGGCGTTCTGCGCACACCCATTTGGGTCCCGCACGCTTTCTACGGCGTCCGGCGCCCTCTCATTTGGGTCCCGCACGCTTTCTACGGCGTCCGGCGCACTCCCATTGGGGTCCCGCACACTTTATACGGCGTTCTGCGCACACCCATTTGGGTCCCACACACTTTCTACGGCGTTCTGCGCACACCCATTTGGGTCCCGCACACTTTCTACGGCGTCCGGCGCACTCCCATTTGGGTCCCGCACACTTTCTACGGCGTTCTGCGCACACCCATTTGGGTCCCGCACACTTTCTACGGCGTCCGGCGCACTCCCATTTGGGTCCCACACACTTTCTACGGCGTTCTGCGCACACCCATTTGGATCCCGCACGCTTTCTACGGCGTCCGGCGCACTCTCATTTGGGTCCCGCACACTTTCTACGGCGTTCTGCGCACACCCATTTGGGTCCAAACACACTTTCTACGGCGTTCTGCGCACACCCATTTGGGTCCCACACACTTTCTACGGCGTTGTGCGCACACCCATTTGGGTCCCGCACACTTTCTACGGCGTCCGGCGCACTCCCATTTGGGTCCCGCACACTTTCTACGGCGTTTTGCGCACACCCATTTGGGTCCCACACACTTTCTACGGCGTCCGGCGCACTCCCACGTGGGTCCCACACTACTTTCTACGGCGTCCGGCGCACTCACACCCATTTGGGTCCCGCACACTTTCTACGGCGTTCTGCGCACACCCATTTGGGTCCCACACACTTTCTACGGCGTTCTGCGCACACCCATTTGGGTCCCACACACTTTCTACGGCGTTCTGCGCACACCCATTTGGGTCCCGCACACTTTCTGCGGCGTCCGGCGCACTCCCATTTGGGTCCCGCACACTTTCTACGGCGTTCTGCGCACACCCATTTGGGTCCCGCACACTTTCTACGGCGGCCGGCGCACTCCCATTTGGGTCCCGCACACTTTCTACGGCGTTCTGCGCTCACCCATTTGGGTCCCGCACACTTTCTACCGCGTCCGGCGCACTCCCACTTGGGTCCCGCACACTTTCTACGGCGTTCTGCGCACACCCATTCGGGTCACACACACTTTCTACGGCGTTCTGCGCGCACCCATTTGGGTCCCGCACACTTTCTACGGCGTCCGGCACACTCCCACTTGGGTCCCGCACACTTTCTACGGCGTTCTGCGCACACCCATTTGGGTCCCACACACTTTCTACGGCGTTCTGCGCACACCCATTTGGGTCCCGCACACTTTCTACGGCGTTGTGCGCAAACACATTTGGGTCCCGCACACTTTCTACGGCGTCCGACGCACTCCCACTTGGGGTCCCGCACACTTTCTACGGCGTTCTGCGCACACCCATTTGGGTCCCACATACTTTCTACGGCGTTCTGCGCACACCCATTTGGGTCCCGCACACTTACTACGGCGTCCGGCGCACTCCCACTTGGGTCCCGCACACTTTCTACGGCGTTCTGCGCACACCCATTTGGGTCCCACACACTTTCTACGGCGTTCTGCGCACACCCATTTGGGTCCCACACACTTTCTACGGCGTTCTGCGCACACCCATTTGGGTCCCGCACACTTTCTACGGCGTCCGGCGCACTCCCACTTGGGTCCCGCACACTTTCTACAGCGTTCTGCGCACACCCATTTGGGTCCCACACACTTTCTACGGCGTTCTGCGCACACCCATTTGGGCCCCACACACTTTCTATGGCGTTCTGCGCACACCCATTTGGGTCCCACACACTTTCTACGGCGTTCTGCGCACTCCCATTGGGGTCCCGCACTCTTTCTACGGCGTCCGGCGCACTCCCACGTGGGTCCCGCACACTTTATACGGCGTTCTGCGCACACCCATTTGGGTCCCGCACGCTTTCTACGGCGTCCGGCGCACTCTCATTTGGGTCCCACACACTTTCTACGGCGTTCTGCGCACACCCATTTGGGTCCCACACACTTTCTACGGCGTTCTGCGCACACCCATTTGGGTCCCGCACACTTTCTACGGCGTTCTGCTCACACCCATTTGGGTCCGCACACTTTCTACGGCGTTGTGCGCACACCCATTGGGTCCCGCACACTTTCTACGGCATCCGGCGCACTCCCACTTGGGTCCCGCACACTTACTACGGCGTTTTGCGCACACCCATTTGGGTCCCACACACTTTCTACGGCGTTGTGCGCACCCCCAATTGGGTCCCGCACACTTTCTACAGCGTTCTGCGCACACCCATTTGGGTCCCACACACTTTCTACGGCGTTCTGCGCACACCCATTTGGGTCCCGCACACTTTCTACGGCAATATGCGCACACCCATTTGGGTCCCACACACTTTCTACGGCGTTCTGCGCACACCCATTTGGGTCCCGCACACTTTCTACGGCGTCCGGCGCACTCCCATTTGGGTCCCGCACACGTTCTACGGCGTTCTGCGCACACCCATTTGGGTCCCACACACTTTCTACGGCGTTCTGCGCACACCCATCTGGTTCCCGCACAATTTCTAGGTCGTCCGGCGCACTCCCACTTGGGTCCCGCACACTTTCTACGGCGTTCTGCGCACACCCATTTGGGTCCCACACACTTTCTACGGCGTTCTGCGCTTACCCATTTGGGTCCCACACACTTTCTACGGCGTTCTGCGCACACCCATTTGGGTCCCACACACTTTCTACGGCGTCTTTCGCACTCCTGCTTGGGTCCCGCACACTATCTACGGCGTCCGGCGCACTCCCACGTGGGTCCCGCACACTTTCTACGGCGTTCTGCGCACACCCATTTGGATCCCGCACGCTTTCTACGGCGTCCGGCGCACTCTCATTTGGGTCCCGCACACTTTCTACGGCGTTCTGCGCACACCCATTTGGGTCCCGCACACTTTCTACGGCGTTCTGCGCACACCCATTTGGGTCCCACACACTTTCTACGGCGTTCTGCGCACACCCATTTGGGTCCCGCACACTTTCTACGGCGTCCGGCGCACTCCCACTTGGGTCCCGCACACTTTCTACGGCGTTCTGCGCACACCCATTTGGGTCCCACACACTTTCTACGGCGTTCTGCGCACACCCATTTGGGTCCCGCACACTTTCTACGGCGTCCGGCGCACACCCATTTGGGTCCCACACACTTTCTACGGCGTTCTGCGCACACCCATTTGGGTCCCACACACTTTCTACGGCGTTCTGCGCACACCCATTTGGGTCCCACACACTTTCTACGGCGTTCTGCGCACACCAATTTGGGTCCCACACACTTTCTACGGCGTTCTGCGCACACCCATTTGGGTCCCACACACTTTCTACGGCGTTCTGCGCACACCCATTTGGGTCCCGCACACATTCTACGGCGTCCGGCGCACACCCATTTGGGTCCCGCACACATTCTACGGCATCCGGCGCACCCTCATTTGGGTCCCGCACACTTTCTACGGCGTTCTGCGCACACCCATTTGGGTCCCACACACTTTCTACGGCGTTCTGCGCACACCCATTTGGATCCCGCACGCTTTCTACGGCGTCCGGCGCACTCTCATTTGGGTCCCGCACACTTTCTACGGCGTTCTGCGCACACCCATTTGGGTCCCACACACTTTCTACGGCGTTCTGCGCACACCCATTTGGGTCCCACACACTTTCTACGGCGTTGTGCGCACACCCATTTGGGTCCCGCACAATTTCTACGGCGTCCGGCGCACTCCCACTTGGGTCCCACGCACTTTCTACGGCGTTGTGCGCACACCCATTTGGGTCCCTCACACTTTCTACGGCGTTCTGCGCACACCCATTTGGGTCCCGCACACTTTCTACGGCGTCCGGCGCACTCCCACTTGGGTCCCGCACACTTTCTACAGCGTTCTGCGCACACCCATTTGGGTCCCACACACTTTCTACGGCGTTCTGCGCACACCCATTTGGGTCCCACACACTTTCTACGACGTTCTGCGCACACCCATTTGGGTCCCACACACTTTCTACGGCGTCTTTCGCACTCCTGCTGGGGTCCCGCACACTATCTACGGCGTCCGGCGCACTCCCACGTGGGTCCCGCACACTTTCTACGGCGTTCTGCGCACACCCATTTGGATCCCGCACGCTTTCTACGGCGTCCGGCGCACTCTCATTTGGGTCCCGCACACTTTCTACGGCGTTCTGCGCACACCCATTTGGGTCCCACACACTTTCTACGGCGTTCTGCGCACACCCATTTGGGTCCCGCACACTTTCTACGGCGTTGTGCGCACACCCATTTGGGTCCCGCACACTTTCTACGGCGTTCTGCGCACACCCATTTGGGTCCCACACACTTTCTACGGCGTTCTGCGCACACCCATTTGGGTCCCACACACTTTCTACGGCGTTCTGCGCACACCCATTTGGGTCCCGCACACATTCTACGGCGTCCGGCGCACTCTCATTTGGGTCCCACACACTTTCTACGGCGTTCTGCGCACACCCATTTGGGTCCCACACACTTTCTACGGCGTTTTGCGCACACCCATTTGGGTCCCACATACTTTCTACGGCGTTCTGCGCACACCCATTTGGGTCCCGCACACTTTCTACGGCGTCCGGCGCACTCCCATTTGGGTCCTGCACACTTTCTACGGCGTTCTGCGCACACCCATTTGGGTCCCGCACACTTTCTACGGCGTTCTGCGCACACCCATTTTGGTCCCGCACACTTTCTACGGCGTCCGGCGCACACCCATTTGGGTCCCACACACTTTCTACGACGTTCTGCGCACACCCATTTGGGTCCCACACACTTTCTACGGCGTTCTGCGCACACCCATTTGGGTCCCACGCACTTTCTACGGCGTTGTGCGCACACCCATTTGGGTCCCACACACTTTCTACGGCGTTCTGCGCACACCCATTTGGGTCCCACACACTTTCTACGACGTTCTGCGCACACCCATTTGGGTCCCACACACTTTCTACGGCGTCTGTCGCACTCCCACGTGGGTCCCGCACACTTTCTACGGCGTTCTGCGCACACCCATTTGGATCCCGCACGCTTTCTACGGCGTCCGGCGCACTCTCATTTGGGTCCCGCACACTTTCTACGGCGTTCTGCGCACACCCATTTGGGTCCCACACACTTTCTACGGCGTTCTGCGCACACCCATTTGGATCCCGCACGCTTTCTACGGCGTCCGGCGCACACCCATTTGGGTCCTCACACTTTCTACGGCGTTCTGCGCACACCCATTTGGGTCCCACACACTTTCTACGACGTTCTGCGCACACCCATTTGGGTCCCACACACTTTCTACGGCGTTCTGCGCACACCCATTTGGGTCCCACGCACTTTCTACGGCGTTGTGCGCACACCCATTTGGGTCCCTCACACTTTCTACGGCGTTCTGCGCACACCCATTTGGGTCCCGCACACTTTCTACGGCGTCCGGCGCACTCCCACTTGGGTCCCGCACACTTTCTACAGCGTTCTGCGCACACCCATTTGGGTCCCACACACTTTCTACGGCGTTCTGCGCACACCCATTTGGGTCCCACACACTTTCTACGACGTTCTGCGCACACCCATTTGGGTCCCACACACTTTCTACGGCGTCTTTCGCACTCCTGCTGGGGTCCCGCACACTATCTACGGCGTCCGGCGCACTCCCACGTGGGTCCCGCACACTTTCTACGGCGTTCTGCGCACACCCATTTGGATCCCGCACGCTTTCTACGGCGTCCGGCGCACTCTCATTTGGGTCCCGCACACTTTCTACGGCGTTCTGCGCACACCCATTTGGGTCCCACACACTTTCTACGGCGTTCTGCGCACACCCATTTGGGTCCCGCACACTTTCTACGGCGTCCGGCGCACTCCCACTTGGGTCCCGCACACTTTCTACAGCGTTCTGCGCACACCCATTTGGGTCCCACATTCTTTCTACGGCGTTCTGCGCGCACCCATTTGGGTCCCGCAGACTTTCTACGGCGTCCGGCGCACTACTACTTGGGTCCCGCACACTTTCTACTGCGCCCGGCGCACTCCCACGTGGGTCCCGCACACTTTCTACGGCGTTCTGCGCACACCCATTTGGATCCCGCACGCTTTCTACGGCGTCCGGCGCACTCTCATTTGGGTCCCGCACACTTTCTACGGCGTTCTGCGCACACCCATTTGGGTCCCACACACTTTCTACGGCGTTCTGCGCACACCCATTTGGGTCCCACGCACTTTCTACGGCGTTGTGCGCACACCCATTTGGGTCCCACACACTTTCTACGACGTTCTGCGCACACCCATTTGGGTCCCACACACTTTCTACGGCGTCTTTCGCACTCCTGCTGGGGTCCCGCACACTATCTACGGCGTCCGGCGCACTCCCACGTGGGTCCCGCACACTTTCTACGGCGTTCTGCGCACACCCATTTGGATCCCGCACGCTTTCTACGGCGTCCGGCGCACTCTCATTTGGGTCCCGCACACTTTCTACGGCGTTCTGCGCACACCCATTTGGGTCCAAACACACTTTCTACGGCGTTCTGCGCACACCCATTTGGGTCCCACACACTTTCTACGGCGTTGTGCGCACACCCATTTGGGTCCTGCACAATTTCTACGGCGTCCGGCGCACTCCCACTTGGGTCCAGCACACTTTCTACGGCGTTTTGCGCACACCCATTTGGGTCCCACATACTTTCTACGGCGTTCTGCGCACACCCATTTGGGTCCCGCACACTTTCTACGGCGTTCTGCGCACTCCCATTTGGGTCCCACACACTTTCTACAGCGTTCTGCGCACACCCATTTGGGTCCCACACACTTTCTACGGCGTTCTACGCACACCCATTTGGGTCCCGCACCCTTTCTAGGGCGTTCTGCCCCCACCCATTTGGGTCTCGCACGCTTTCTACGGCGTCCGGCGCACTCTCATTTGGGTCCCGCACACTTTCTACGGCGTTTTGCGCACACCCATTTGGGTCCCACATACTTTCTACAGCGTTCCGCGCACACCCATTTGGGTCCCGCACACTTTCTACGGCGTTTTGCGCACACCCATTTGGGTCCCGCATACTTTCTACGGCGTTCTGCGCACACCCATTTGGGTCCCACACACACTTTCTTCGGCGTCCTGCGCACTCCCACTTGGGTCCCGCACACTTTCTGCGGCGTCCTACGCACTTCCACTTGGGTCCCGCACACTTTCTACGGCGTTCTGCACACACCCATTTGGGTCCCGCACACTTTCTACGGCGTTCTGCGCACACCCATTTGGGTCCCACACACTTTCTACGACGTTCCGCGCACTCCCATTTGGGCCCCACCCACTTCCTTCGCCGTTGTGCGCACACCCATTTGGGTCCCGCACACTTTCTACGGCGTCCGGCGCACTCCCACTTGGGGTCCCGCACACTTTCTACGGCGTTCTGCGCACACCCATTTGGGTCCCACATACTTTCTACGGCGTTCTGCGCACACCCATTTGGGTCCCGCACACTTTCTACGGCGTCCGGCGCACTCCCACTTGGGTCCCGCACACTTTCTACAGCGTTCTGCGCACACCCATTTGGGTCCCACACACTTTCTACGGCGTTCTGCGCACACCCATTTGGGTCCCACACACTTTCTACGGCGTTCTGCGCACACCCATTTGGGTCCCGCACACACTCCACCGCGTCCGGCGCACTCTCATTTGGGTCCTGCACACATTCTACGGCGTCCGGCGCACTCCCACTTGGGTCCCGCACACTTTCTACGGCGTCCGGCGCACTCCCACGTAGGTCCCGCACACCTTCTACGGCGTTCTGCGCACACCCATTTGGGTCCCGCACACATTCTACGGCATCCGGCGCACTCTCATTTGGGTCCCACACACTTTCTACGGCGTTCTGCGCACACCCATTTGGGTCCCACACACTTTCTACGGCGTTGTGCGCACACCCATTTGGATCCCGCACGCTTTCTACGGCGTCCGGCGCACTCTCATTTGGGTCCCGCACACTTTCTACGGCGTTCTGCGCACACCCATTTGGGTCCCACACACTTTCTACGGCAATCTGCGCACACCCATTTGGGTCCCACACACTTTCTACGGCGTTGTGCGCACACCCATTTGGGTCCCGCACACTTTCTACGGCGTCCGGCGCACTCCCACTTGGGTCCCGCACACTTTCTACGGCGTTTTGCGCACACCCATTTGGGTCCCACATACTTTCTACGGCGTTCTGCGCACACCCATTTGGGTCCCGCACACTTTCTACGGCGTCCGGCGCACTCCCACTTGGGTCCCGCACACTTTCTACAGCGTTCTGCGCACACCCATTTGGGTCCCACACACTTTCTACGGCGTTCTGCGCACACCCATTTGGGTCCCACACACTTTCTACGACGTTCTGCGCACACCCATTTGGGTCCCACACACTTTCTACGGCGTCTTTCGCACTCCTGCTGGGGTCCCGCACACTATCTACGGCGTCCGGCGCACTCCCACGTGGGTCCCGCACACTTTCTACGGCGTTCTGCGCACACCCATTTGGATCCCGCACGCTTTCTACGGCGTCCGGCGCACTCTCATTTGGGTCCCGCACACTTTCTACGGCGTTCTGCGCACACCCATTTGGGTCCCACACACTTTCTACGGCGTTCTGCGCACACCCATTTGGGTCCCACGCACTTTCTACGGCGTTGTGCGCACACCCATTTGGGTCCCGCACACTTTCTACGGCGTCCGGCGCACTCCCACTTGGGTCCCGCACACTTTCTACGGCGTTTTGCGCACACCCATTTGGGTCCCACATACTTTCTACGGCGTTCTGCGCACACCTATTTGGGTCCCGCACACTTTCTACGGCGTCCGGCGCACTCCCACTTGGGTCCCGCACACTTTCTACAGCGTTCTGCGCACACCCATTTGGGTCCCACACACTTTCTACGGCGTTCTGCGCACACCCATTTGGGTCCCACACACTTTCTACGGCGTCTTTCGCACTCCTGCTGGGGTCCCGCACACTATCTACGGCGTCCGGCGCACTCCCACGTGGGTCCCGCACACTTTCTACGGCGTTCTGCGCACACCCATTTGGATCCCGCACGCTTTCTACGGCGTCCGGCGCACTCTCATTTGGGTCCCGCACACTTTCTACGGCGTTCTGCGCACACCCATTTGGGTCCAAACACACTTTCTACGGCGTTCTGCGCACACCCATTTGGGTCCCACACACTTTCTACGGCGTTGTGCGCACACCCATTTGGGTCCCGCACACTTTCTACGGCGTCCGGCGCACTCCCACGTAGGTCCCGCACACTTTCTACGGCGTTCTGCGCACACCAATTTGGATCCCGCACACTTTCTACGGTGTCCGGCGCACTCCCACTTGGGTCCCGCACACTTTCTACGGCGTCCGGCGCACTCCCACGTGGGTCCCGCACACTTTCTACGGCGTTCTGCGCACACCAATTTGGATCCCGCACACTTTCTATGGTGTCCGGCGCACTCCCACTTGGGTCCCGCACGCTTTCTACGGCGTCCGGCGCACTCTCATTTGGGTTCCACACACTTTCTAGGGCGTTCTGCGCACACCCATTTGGGTCCCACATACTTTCTACGGCGTTCTGCGCACACCCATTTGGGTCCCGCACACTTTCTACGGCGTCCGGCGCACTCCCACTTGGGTCCCGCACACTTTCTACAGCGTTCTGCGCACACCCATTTGGATCCCGCACACTTTCTACGGTGTCCGGCGCACTCCCATTTGGGTCCCACACACTTTCTATGGTGTTCTGCGTACACCCATTTGGGGTCACAAGCACGCTCATGCCGATCATTTTTTCGCAGGGCTACCGTAACCCTCCTTCAAAAATTTTCTGAGTGTCAGCTTGGATATGAGCACATCGTGATAGCCAACAAACGTGTTTGCACAATTTCGACCTCCTCAGCCTTTTCCCGGCGGCTTCTCGAAGAGAACGGTGTGTGAATGAATGCATACCGCTCCTCTGTCCTTTTATACCCGCATGTTATGAGCGTGTGTTAGCGTTCGTAATCATGTTTTGCTCAAGAATGGTTACGGTAGCCCTGCGGAAAAAATGATCGGCATGGGCGTGCTTCTAGTTTTTCTAGTTCTAGTTCTCCTAGTTTTTTTTTTCGCCTATATACCAAGCAAGCTCGTTTCGATCGTTTCTTTCGTTTTACATGCGTTCGAATACAATTCGCGGGTTGCTTAGGTTTTTCTCCAGTTCTTTCAGGTGTTAATTTTGGCTGGTGATCCGCTCAAGAGTTGAATCGCCCCCAAAACCGTCACGCCGATCGGTTGGATCCATTTGGGTCCCGCACACTTTCTACGGCGTCCGGCGCACTCCCACTTGGGTCCCGCACACTTTCTACGGCGTTCTGCGCACACCCATTTGGGTCCCACACACTTTCTACGGCGTTCTGTGCACACCCATTTGGGTCCCGCACACATTCTACGGCGTCCGGCGCACTCTCATTTGGGTCCCGCACACATTCTACGGCGTCCGACGCACTCCCACTTGGGTCCCGCACACTTTCTACGGCGTCCGGCGCACTCCCACGTGGGTCCCGCACACTTTCTACGGCGTTGTGCGCACACCCATTTGGGTCCCGCACAATTTCTACGGCGTCCGGCGCACTCCCACTTGGGTCCAGCACACTTTCTACGGCGTTTTGCGCACACCCATTTGGGTCCCACATACTTTCTACGGCGTTCTGCGCACACCCATTTGGGTCCCGCACACTTTCTACGGCGTCCGGCGCACTCCCACTTGGGTCCCGCACACTTTCTACAGCGTTCTGCGCACACCCATTTGGGTCCCACACACTTTCTACGGCGTTCTGCGCACACCCATTTGGGTCCCACACACTTTCTACGGCGTTCTGCGCACACCCATTTGGGTCCCGCACACATTCTACGGCGTCCGGCGCACTCTCATTTGGGTCCTGCACACATTCTACGGCGTCCGGCGCACTCCCACTTGGGTCCCGCACACTTTCTACGGCGTCCGGCGCACTCCCACGTAGGTCCCGCACACTTTCTACGGCGTTCTGCGCACACCCATTTGGGTCCCGCACACATTCTACGGCATCCGGCGCACTCTCATTTGGGTCCCACACACTTTCTACGGCGTTCTGCGCACACCCATTTGGGTCCCACACACTTTCTACGGCGTTGTGCGCACACCCATTTGGATCCCGCACGCTTTCTACGGCGTCCGGCGCACTCTCATTTGGGTCCCGCACACTTTCTACGGCGTTCTGCGCACACCCATTTGGGTCCCACACACTTTCTACGGCGTTCTGCGCACACCCATTTGGGTCCCGCACACTTTCTACGGCGTCCGGCGCACTCCCACTTGGGTCCCGCACACTTTCTACGGTGTTCTGCGCAAACCCATTTGGGTCCCGCACACTTTCTACGGCGTTCTGCGCAAACCCATTTGGGTCCCGCACACTTTCTAGGGCGTTCTGCGCACACCCATTTGGGTCCCGCACACTTTCTACAGCGTTCTGCGCACACCCATTTGGGTCCCACACACTTTCTACGGCGTTCTGCACACCCATTTGGGTCCCACACACTTTCTACGGCGTTCTGCACACCATTTGGGTCCCGCACACTTTCTACGGCGTTCTGCGCACACCCATTTGGGTCCCACACACTTTCTACGGCGTTCTGCGCACACCCATTTGGGTCCCACACACTTTCTACGGCGTTCTGCGCACACCCATTTGGGTCCCTCTACGGCGTTCTGCGCACACCCATTTGGGTCCCACACACTTTCTACGGCGTCTTTCGCACTCCTGCTGGGGTCCCAGGCGTCCGCACACTTTCTACGGGCGTTCGCGCACACCCATTTGGGTCCCGCACACTTTCTACGGCGTCCGGCGCACTCCCATTTGGGTCCCGCACACTTTCTACGGCGTTCTGCGCACACCCATTTGGGTCCTGCACACTTTCTACGGCGTCCGGCGCACACCCATTTGGGTCCCGCACACTTTCTACGGCGTTCTGCGCACACCCATTTGGGTCCCACACACTTTCTACGGCGTTCTGCGCACACCCATTTGGGTCCCGCACACACTTTCTACGGCGTTCTGCGCACACCCATTTGGGTCCCGCACACACTTTCTACGGCGTTGTGCGCACACCCATTTGGGTTCCGCACACCTTCTACGGCGTCCGACGCACTCCCACGTGGGTCCCGCACACTTTGTACGGCGTCCAGCGCACTCTCGTTTGGGTCCCGCACACTTTCTACGTCGTTCTGCGCACACCCATTTGGGTTCCGGACACTTTCTACGGCGTCCGGCGCACTCTCATTTGGGTCCCACACACTTTCTACGGCGTTCTGCGCACACCATTTGGGTCCCACACGCTTTCTACGGCGTTGTGCGCACACCCATTTGGGCCCCGCACACTTTCTAGGGCCTCCGGTGGACTCTCATTTGGGTCTCACACGCTTTCTAGGGCGTTCTGCGCACACCCATTTGGGTCCCGCACACTTTCTACGGCGTTCTGCGCCCATCGACTTGGGTCCCGCACACTTTCTAGGGCGTTCTGCGCACACCCATTTGGGTCCCGCACACTTTCTACGGCGTTCTGCGCACTCCCATTTGGGTCCCGCTCACTTTCTACGGCGTTCTGCGCCCATCCACTTGGGTCCCGCACACTTTCTACGGCGTTCTGCGCCCATCCACTTGGGTCCCGCACACTTTCTACGGCGTCCAGCGCACTCTTATTTAGGTCCCACACACTTTCTACGGCGTCCGGCGCACTCTCATTTGGGTCCCACGCACTTTCTACGGAGTTCTGCGCAAACCCATTTGGGTCCCGCACGCTTTCTACGGCGTCCGGCGCACTCTCATTTGGGTCCCTCACACTTTCTACGGCGTTCTGCGCCCTCCCATTTGGGTCCCACACACTTTCTAGGGTGTTCTGCGCACACCCATTTGGGTCCCGCACACTTTCTACGGCGTCCGGCGCACTCCCACTTCGGTCCCGCACACTTTCTACGGCGTTCTGCGCACACCCATTTGGGTCCCACATACTTTCTACGGCGCTCTGCGCACACCCATTTGGGTCCCGCACACTTTCTACGGCGTCCGGCGCACTCTCATTTGGGTCCCACACACTTTCTAGGGCGCTCTGCGCACACCCATTTGGGTCCCGCACACTTTCTACGGCGTTGTGCGCACACCCATTTGGGTCCCACACACTTTCTACGGCGTTCTGCGCACTCCCATTTGGGTCCCAGCACACTTTCTACGGCGTCCGGCGCACTCCCATTTGGGTCCCGCACACCATCTACGGCGTCCGGCGCACTCCCACGTGGGTCCCGCACACTTTCTACGGCGTTCTGCGCACACCCATTTGGGTCCCGCACGCTTTCTACGGCGTCCGGCGCACTCTCATTTGGGTCCCGCACACTTTCTACGGCGTTCTGCGCACACCCATTTGGGTCCCACACACTTTCTACGGCGTTCTGCGCACACCCATTTGGGTCCCACACTTTCTACGGCGTTCTGCGCACACCCATTTGGGTCCTGCACACTTTCTACGGCGTCCGGCGCACTCACACTTAGGTCCTGCACACTTTCTACGGCGTTCTGCGCACTCCCACTTGGGTCCGGCACACTTTCTACGGCGTTCTGCTCACACCCATTTGGGTCCCACACACTTTCTAGGGCGTTCTGCACACACCCATTTGGGTCCCGCACACTTTCTACGGCGTCCGGCGCACTCTCATGTGGGTCCCGCACACTTTCTACGGCGTTCTGCGCACACCCATTTGGGTCCCGCACACTTTCTACGGCGTTCTGCGCACACCCATTTGGGTCCGCACACTTTCTACGGCGTCCGGCGCACTCTCTTTTGGGTTCCACACACTTTCTACGGCGTTTTGCGCACATCCATTTAGGTCCCGCACACTTTCTACGGCGTTTTACGCACACCCATTTGGGTCCCGCACACTTTCTACGGCGTCCGGCGCACTCCCATTTGGGTCCCGCACAATTTCTACGGCGTTCTGCGCACACCCATTTGGGTCCCACACACTTTCTACGGCGTTCTGCGCACACCCATTTGGGTCCCACACACTTTCTACGGCGTTCTGCGCACACCCATTTGGGTCCCGCACACTTTCTACGGCGTCCGGCGCACTCCCACTTGGGTCCCGCACACTTTCTACGGCGTTCTGCGCACACCCATTTGGGTCCCGCACACTTTCTACGGCGTCCGGCGCACTCTCATTTGGGTCCCGCACACTTTCTACGGCGTTCTGCGCACACCCATTTGGGTCCCACACACTTTCTACGGCGTTCTGCGCACACCCATTTGGGTCCCACACACTTTCTACGGCGTTCTGCGCACACCCATTTGGGTCCCGCACACTTTCTACGGCGTCCGGCCCACTCCAATTTGGGTCCCGCACACTTTCTACGGCGTTCTGCGCACACCTCATTTGAGTCCCGCACACTTTCTACGGCGTTCTGCGCACACCCATTTGGGTCCCACACACTTTCTACGGCGTTCTGCGCACACCCATTTGGGTCCCACACACTTTCTACGGCGTTCTGCGCACACCCATTTGGGTCCCACACACTTTCTACGGCGTTCTGCGCACACCCATTTGGGTCCCACACACTTTCTACGGCGTCTTTCGCACTCCTGCTGGGGTCCCGCACACTATCTACGGCGTCCGGCGCACTCCCACGTGGGTCCCGCACACTTTCTACGGCGTTCTGCGCACACCCATTTGGATCCCGCACGCTTTCTACGGCGTCCGGCGCACTCTCATTTGGGTCCCGCACACTTTCTACGGCGTTCTGCGCACACCCATTTGGGTCCCACACACTTTCTACGGCGTTCTGCGCACACCCATTTGGGTCCCACGCACTTTCTACGGCGTTGTGCGCACACCCATTTGGGTCCCACACACTTTCTACGGCGTCCGGCGCACTCCCACTTGGGTCCGCACACTTTCTACGGCGTTCTGCGCACACCCATTTGGGTCCCGCACACTTTCTACGGCGTTCTGCGCACACCCATTTGGGTCCCGCACACTTTCTACGGCGTCCGGCTCACTCCCATGTGGGTCCCGCACACTTTCTACGGCGTTCTGCGTACACCCATTTAGGTCCCGCACACTTTCTACGGCGTTCTGCGCACACCCATTTGGGTCCCGCACACTTTCTACGGCGTTCTGCGCACACCCATTTGGGTCCCGCACACTTTCTACGGCGTTCTGCGCACACCCATTTGGGTCCCGCACACTTTCTACGGCGTTCTGCGCACACCCATTTGGGTACCGCACACTTTCCACGGCGTCCGGCGCACTCCCATTTGGGTCCCACACACTTCCTACGGCGTTCTGCGCACACCCTTGTGGATCCCGCACACTTTCTACGGCGTCCGGCGCACTCCCATTTGGGTCCCACACACTTCCTACGGCGTTCTGCGCACACCCATTTGGGTCCAGCACACTTTCTACGGCGTTCTGCGCACACCCATTTGGGTAACCCTCCTTCACAAATTTTCTACGTGCGTTCTGCGCACACCCATTTGGGTCCCGCACAAATTTCTACGGCGTTTCGACTCCTCAGCCTTTCCCGGCGTTCTGCGCACATTTCTACGGTGTGTGAATGAATGCATACCGGCGTCCTCTGTCATTTGGGTCCCGCACACTGTTCTACGGCGTCCGGCGCACTCCCATTTGGGTCCTGCACACTTTCTACGGCGTTCTGCGCACACCCATTTGGGTCTCGCACACATTCTACTACGGCATCCGGCGCACTCTCATTTGGGTCCCACACACTTTCTACGGCGTTCTGCGCACACCCATTTGGGTCCCGCACACTTTCTACGGCGTCCGGCGCACTCCCACTTGGGTTCCGCACACTTTCTACGGCGTCCGGCGCACTCCCACTTGGGTTCCGCACACTTTCTACGGCGTTCTGCGCACACCCATTTGGGCCCCACACACTTTCTACGGCGTTCTGCGCACACCCATTTGGGTCCCGCAGACTTTCTACGGCGTTCTGCGCACACCCATTTGGGTCCCGCACACATTCTACGGCCTCCGGCGCACTCCCACTTGGGTCCCGCACACTTTCTACGGCGTCCGGCGCACTCCCACTTGGGTCCCGCACACTTTCTACGGCGTTCTGCGCACACCCATTTGGGTCCCACACACTTTCTACGGCGTTCTGCGCACACTCATTTGGGTCCCACACACTTTCTACGGCGTTCTGCGCACACCCATTTGGGTCCCACACACTTTCTACGGCGTTCTGCGCACACCCATTTGGGTCCCGTACACTTTCTACGGCGTCCTGCGAGCTCTCATTTGGGTCTCACACACTTTCTACGCCGTTCTGTGCACACCCATATGGGTCCCGCACACTTTCTACGGCGTCCGGCGCACACCCATTTGGGTCCCGCAGACTTTCTACGGCGTTCTGCGCACACCCATTTGGGTCCCGCACACTTTCTACGGCGTTCTGCGCACACCCATTTGGGCCCCACACACTTTCTACGGCGTTCTGCGCACACCCATTTGGGTCCCGCACACTTTCTACGGCGTCCGGCGCACTCTCATTTGGGTCCCGCACACTTTCTACGGCGTCCGTCGCACTCCCACTTGGGTCCCGCACACATTCTACGGCGTCCGGCGCACTCCCACTTGGGTCCCGCACACTTTCTACGGCGTTCTGCGCACACCCATTTGGGTCCCGCACACATTCTACGGCATCCGGCGCACTCTCATTTGGGTCCCACACACTTTCTACGGCGTTCTGCGCACACCCATTTGGGTCCCACACACTTTCTACGGCGTTGTGCGCACACCCATTTGGATCCCGCACGCTTTCTACGGCGTCCGGCGCACTCTCATTTGGGTCCCGCACACTTTCTACGGCGTTCTGCGCACACCCATTTGGGTCCCACACACTTTCTACGGCGTTCTGCGCACACCCATTTGGGTCCCACACACTTTCTACGGCGTTGTGCGCACACCCATTTGGGTCCCGCACACTTTCTACGGCGTCCGGCGCACTCCCACTTGGGTCCCGCACACTTTCTACGGCGTTTTGCGCACACCCATTTGGGTCCCACATACTTTCTACGGCGTTCTGCGCACACCCATTTGGGTCCCGCACACTTTCTACGGCGTCCGGCGCACTCCCACTTGGGTCCCGCACACTTTCTACAGCGTTCTGCGCACACCCATTTGGGTCCCACACACTTTCTACGGCGTTCTGCGCACACCCATTTGGGTCCCACACACTTTCTACGACGTTCTGCGCACACCCATTTGGGTCCCACACACTTTCTACGGCGTTCTGCGCACACCCATTTGGGTCCCACGCACTTTCTACGGCGTTCGGCGTACTCCCACGTGGGTCCCGCACACTTTCTTGGGCGTTCTGCGCACACCCATTTGGGTCCCGCACACATTCTACGGCGTTCTGCGCACACCCATTTGGGTCCCGCACACATTCTACGGCGTCCGGCGCACTCTCATTTGGGTCCCGCACACTTTCTACGGCGTCCGGCGCACTCCCACTTGGGTTCCGCACACTTTCTACGGCGTCCGGCGCACACCCATTTGGGTCCCGCACAATTTCTACGGCGTCCGGCGCACTCCCACTTGGGTTCCGCACACTTTCTACGGCGTTCTGCGCACACCCATTTGGGCCCCACACACTTTCTACGGCGTTCTGCGCACACCCATTTGGGTCCCGCACACTTTCTACGGCGTTCTGCGCACACCCATTTGGGTCCCGCACAATTTCTACGGCGTCCGGCGCACTCCCACTTGGGTCCCACACACTTTCTACGGCGTTCTGCGCACACCCATTTGGGGTCCCGCACACTTTCTACGGCGTGCGGCGCACTCCAATTTGGGTCCCGCACAGTTTCTACGGCGTTCTGCGCACACCCATTTGGGTCCCACACACTTTCTACGGCGTTCTGCGCACACCCATTTGCGTCCCACACACTTTCTACGGCGTTCTGCGCATACCTATTTGGGTCCCGCACACTTTCTACGGCGTCCGGCGCATTCTCATTTGGGTCCACGCACACTTTCTACGGCGTTCTGCGCACTCCCACTTGGGTCCCGCACACTTTCTACGGCGTTCTGCGCACACCCATTTGGATCCCGCACGCTTTCTACGCCGTTCTCCGCACACTCTTTTGGGTCCCGCACACTTTCTACGGCGTTCTGCGCACACCCATTTGGGTCCCACACACTTTCTACGGCGTTCTGCGCACACCCATTTGGGTCCCACACACTTTCTACGGCGTTCTGCGCACACCCATTTGGGTCCGCACTTTCTACGGCGTCCGGCGCACTCCCACTTGGGTTCCGCACACTTCCTACGGCGTATCGCGCACACCCATTTGGGTCCCACACACTTTCTACGGCGTTCTGCGCACTCCCACTTGTGTCCCGCACACTTTCTACGGCATTCTGCGCACGCCCATTTGGGTCCCGCACACTTTCTACGGCGTCCGGCGCACTCTAATTTGGGTCTCGCACAGTTTCTACGGCGTTCTGCGCACACCCATTTGGATTCCCACACACTTTCTACGGCATTCTGCGCACACCTATTTGGGTCTCGCACACTTTCTACGGCGTCCGGCGCACTCTCATTTGGGTCCCGCACACTTTCTACGGCGTTCCTCGCACTCCCACTTGGGTCCCGCACCCTTTCTCCGGCGTTCTGCGCACACCCATTTGGGTCCCACACATTTACTACGGCGTTCTGCGCACACCCATTTGGGTCCCGCACACTTTCTACGGCGTCCGGCGCACTCTCATTTGGGTCCCACACACTTTCTACGGCGTTCTGCGCACACCCATTTGGGTCCCACACACTTTCTACGGCGTTCTGCGCACACCCATTTGGGTCCCGCACACTTTCTACGGCGTCCGGCGCACTCCCACTTGGGTCCCGCACACTTTCTACGGCGTTCTGCGCACACCCATTTGGGTCCCACACACTTTCTACGGCGTTCTGCGCACACCCATTTGGGTCCCACACACTTTCTACGGCGTTCTGCGCACACCCATTTGGGTCCCACACACTTTCTACGGCGTTCTGCGCACACCCATTTGGGTCCCGCACACTTCCTACTGCGTTCTGCGGACACCCATTTGCGTCCCGCCCACTTTCTACGGCGTTCTGCGCACACCCATTTGGGTCCCGCACACTTTCTACGGCGTCCGGCGCACTCCCACTTGGGTCCCGCACACTTTTTACGGCGTTCGGCGCACACCCATTTGGGTCCCACACACTTTCTACGGCGTTCTGCGCACACTCATTTTGGTCCCGCACACTTTCTACGGCGTTGTGCGCACACTGATTTGGGTCCCGCACACTTTCTTCGACGTTCTGCGCATACTCATTTGGGTCCCGCACACTTTCTACGGCGTTCTGCGCACACCCATTTGGGTCCCACACACTTTCTACGGCGTTCTGCGCACACCCATTTGGGTCCCGCACACTTTCTACGGCGTCCGGCGCACTCTCATTTGGGTCCGCACACTTTCTACGGCGTTCTGCGCACACCCATTTGGGTCCCGCACACTTTCTACGGCGTCCGGCGCACTCCATTTGGGTCCCACACACTTTCTACGGCGTTCTGCGCACACCCATTTGGGTCCCGCACACTTTCTACGGCGTCCTGCATACTCTCATTTGGGTCCAGCACACTTTCTACGGCGTTCTGCGCACACCCATTTGGGTCCCACACACTTTCTACGGCGTTCTGCGCACACCCATCTGGGTCCCGCACACTTTCTACGGCGTCCGGCGCACTCTCATTTGGTTCCCGCACACTTTCTACGGCGTTCTGCGCACACCCATTTGGGTCCCACACACTTTCTACGGCGTTCCGCGCACACCCATTTGGGTCCCGCACACTTTCTAGGGCGTTCTGCGCACTCTCATTTGGGTCCCGCACACTTTCTACGGCGTCCGGCGCACACCCATTTGGGTCCCGCACACTCTCTACGGCGTCCGGCGCACTCCCACTTGGGTCCCGCACACTTTCTGCGGCGTTCTGCTCACCCCCATTTGGGTCCCACATACTTTCTACGGCGTTCTGCGCACACCCATTTGGGTCCCGCACCCTTTGTACGGCGTCCGGCGCACTCTCATTTGGATCCCACACACTTTCTACGGCGTTCTGCGCACACCCATTTGGGTCCCACACACTTTCTACGACGTTCTGCGCACACCCATTTGGGTCCCACACACTTTCTACGGCGTCTTTCGCACTCCTGCATTGGGTCCCGCACACTTTCTACGGCGTCCGGCGCACTCCACGTGGGTCCCGCACACTTTCTACGGCGTTCTGCGCACACCCATTTGGATCCCGCACGCTTTCTACGGCGTCCGGCGCACTCCTCATTTGGGTCCCGCACACTTTCTGCAGCGTTCTGCGCACACCCATTTGGGTCCCACACACTTTCTACGGCGTTCTGCGCATACCAATTTGGGTCCCACACACTTTCTACGGCGTTGTGCGCACACCCATTTGGGTCCCGCACACTTTCTACGGCATCCGGCGCACTCCCACTTGGGTCCCGCACACTTACTACGGCGTTTTGCGCACACCCATTTGGGTCCCACATACTTTCTACGGCGTTCTGCGCACACCCATTTGGGTCCCGCACACTTTCTACGGCGTCCGGCGCACTCCCACTTGGGTCCCGCACACTTTCTACGGCGTTTTGCGCACACCCATTTGGGTCCCACATACTTTCTACGGCGTTCTGCGCACACCCATTTGGGTCCCACATACTTTCTACGGCGTTCTGCGCACACCCATTTGGGTCCCACACACATTTTCTACGGCGTCCGGCGCACTCCCATTTGGGTCCCGCTCACTTTCTACGGCGTCCTACGCACTTCCACTTGGGTCCCGCACACTTTCTTCGGCGTCCTGCGCACACCCATTTGGGTCCCGCACCCTTTCTACGGCGTTCTGCACACACCCATTTGGGTCCCGCACCCTTTCTACGGCATCCGGCGCACTCTCATTTGGGTCCCGCACACTTTCTACGGCGGGCTGCGCACACCCATTTGGGCCCCACACACTTTCTACGGCGTTCTGCGCACACCCCCGTGGGTCCCGCACACTTTCTACGGCGTTCAGCGCACACCCATTTGGGGCACGCACACTTTCTACGGCGTCCGGCGCACTCTCATTTGGGTCCCGCACACTTTCTACGGCGTCCGGCGCACTCCCACTTGGGTCCCGCACACTTTCTACGGCGTTCTGCGCACACCCATTTGGATCCCGCACGCTTTCTACGGCGTCCGGCGCACACCCATTTGGGTCCCACACACTTTCTACGGCGTTCTGCGCACACCCATTTGGGTCCCACACACTTTCTACGGCGTTCTGCGCACACCCATTTGGGTCCCACACACTTTCTACGGCGTTGTGCGCACTCCCACTTGGGACCCGCACACTTTCTACGGCGTCCGGCGCACTCTCATTTGGGTCCCGCACACTTTCTACGGCGTTCTGCGCACACCCATTTGGGCCCCACACACTTTCTACGGCGTTCTGCGCACACCCATTTGGGTCCCGCACACTTTCTACGGCGTCCGGCGCACACCCATTTGGGTCCCACACACTTTCTACGGCGTTCTGCGCCCACCCATTTGGGTTCCACACACTTTCTACGTCGTTCTGCGCACCCCCATCTGGGTCCCACACACCTTCTACGGCGTTGTGCGCACACCCATTTGGGTCCCACACACTTTCTACGGCGTCTTTCGCACTCCTGCTGGGGTCCCGCACACTATCTACGGCGTCCGGCGCACTCCCACGTGGGTCCCGCACACTTTCTACGGCGTTCTGCGCACACCCATTTGGATCCCGCACGCTTTCTACGGCGTCCGGCGCACTCTCATTTGGGTCCCGCTCACTTTCTACGGCGTTCTGCGCACACCCATTTGGGTCCCACACACTTTCTACGGCGTTCTGCGCACACTCATTTGGGTCCCACGCACTTTCTACGGCGTTGTGCGCACACCCATTTGGGTCCCACACACTTTCTACGGCGTTCTGCGCACTCCCACTTGTGTCCCGCACACTTTCTACGGCGTATTGCGTACACCCATTTGGGTCCCGCACACTTTCTACGGCGTTCTGCGCATACCCATTTGTATCCCGCACACTTTCTACGACGTCCGGCGCACTCTCCGCGGGTCCCGCACACTTTCTACAGCGTTCTGCGCACACCCATTTGGGTCCCACACACTTTCTACGGCGTTCTGCGCACACCCATTTGGGTCCCACACACTTTCTACGGCGTCTTTCGCACTCCTGCTGGGGTCCCGCACACTATCTACGGCGTCCGGCGCACTCCCATGTGGGTCCCGCACACTTTCTACGGCGTCCGGCGCACTCCCACTTGGGTCCAGCACACTTTCTACGGCGTTTTGCGCACACCCATTTGGGTCCCACATACTTTCTACGGCGTTCTGCGCACACCCATTTGGGTCCCGCACACTTTCTACGGCGTCCGGCGCACTCCCACTTGGGTCCCGCACACTTTCTACGGCGTTCTGCGCACACCCATTTGGGTCCCACACACTTTCTACGGCGTTCTGCGCACACCCATTTGGGTCCCACACACTTTCTACGGCGTTCTGCGCACACCCATTTGGGTCCCACACACTTTCTACGGCGTCTTTCGCACTCCTGCTGGGGTCCCGCACACTTTCTACGGCGTCCGGCGCACTCCCACGTGGGTCACGCACACTTTCTACGGCGTTCTGCGCACACCCATTTGGATCCCGCACGCTTTCTACGGCGTCCGGCGCACTCTCATTTGGGTCCCGCACACTTTCTACGGCGTTCTGCGCACACCCATTTGAGTCCCGCACGCTTACTACGGCGTCCGGCGCACTCTCATTTGGGTTCCACACACTTCCTAGGGCGTTGTGCGCACACCCATTTGGGTCCCGCATACTTTCTACGGCGTCCGGCGCACTCCCACGTGGGTCCCGCACACTTTCTACGGCGTTCTGCGCACTCCAATTTGGATCCCGCACACTTTCTACGGTGTCCGGCGCACTCCCACTTGGGTCCCGCACACTTTCTACGGCGTCCGGCGCACTCCCACGTGGGTCCCGCACACTTTCTACGGTGTCCGGCGCACTCCCACTTGGGTCCCGCACACTTTCTACGGCGTCCGGCGCACTCCCACGTGGGTCCCGCACACTTTCTACGGCGTTGTGCGCACACCCATTTGGGTCCCACACACTTTCTACGGCGTTCTGCGCACACCCATTTGGGTCCCACACACTTTCTACGGCGTTGTGCGCACACCCATTTGGGTCCCGCACACTTTCTACGGCGTCCGGCGCACTCCCACTTGGGTCCCGCACACTTTCTACGGCGTTTTGCGCACACCCATTTGGGTCCCACATACTTTCTACGGCGTTCTGCGCGCACCCATTTGGGTCCCGCACACTTTCTACGGCGTCCGGCGCACTCCCACTTGGGTCCCACACACTTTCTACGGCGTCTTTCGCACTCCTGCTGGGGTCCCGCGCACTATCTACGGCGTTCTGTGGCGCACTTCTGAGTCACACCGTGCGGCGTTCCAAAAAGTACTCACGAGAACCTGCGGTATTGATTGAAGCGTTGCCCCGTCAAATCCTGAGCAAAAGCCTATCAGTAACGGTGTTTAATTCACTAGTTCATTCTTACGAATAAGTAAACGTCGGATGGTTTATAATAACATGTTTACGTGTTTTTGTCTTTCTTGACCCTCAATTTTGAGGTTCCGCAAAAATTGAGCAATCAACTTCGAATTTTGACAGGAGCTAGGTGCAAACAAAACCAGCACCCTTGCCAAAAATGAGCTCTCTTGCTCAACGATAAGTGTTCCAACAAGATCGTGAACGCCAACTGAAAAAAAAGGAGATGAACATTTTTTCGACCAAAATGACGTGGTTTGGCAATTTTTCTCGAATCTCAGGGAACCATTCCGGACCATTTTTTGAACAGTTATTCACCTTTCTAAAGTATGTTAAATGCAAAAAGAACGGTCTTCCTACGTTTACTCTGGACCCTGATACTGAGATCAGGGGGTTGCGCGATGGCGAATCAAAGCCAAATCTGGTGAGCGCTTCGCGCTCACCACAATTACAGGAATGATCAAGTGAAGGAAGTGTTGATAAGTAAGCTGTTTGCTTCATTGCACTGTCAGGTATCATTCTTCTAGCGGTCAATTCCTCCACGCTCAAAAATCAACGTAAACAAGAGAGGGCCTATTTTTGCTCAGAACCGCGTCTTTCGTGTCCTTTTTAGGCATGCCTTGCTATATAGGGCACCAGACCTTCCTTAAACTGTGGAGATATCGGAAGTGAAATTTATCGTGAACACTGCCTTTAAAGGCACAGGACACCCTCAGATATGAAATTTGAGATTTTCATGTAATTGTGTAGAAGACCCCTAATGTATAACACGCGCCAAATGCCAGATCTCATTTCCTTCAAATAAGCGAGATATAAAGCGACCACCACAGGCCCGACCCACTTCGCTCACCACCACGGGACTGGCCCCTCCCAGATTTACGAACTCAATGGCGGCTCGATGGATTGATGAATTCCAACAAGACGTCGTTCTTGAGTCCATTCACTGGACTGTTTACTTATCTAGCTTTCTCTCACGCAACGATTTCGAATGAAGAGAAATACAGACCTGAGACAACTCGTCCACCAATTTTTCACCCTCAAAATCTAGGCATCTTCGAAGAGCCATAGCTCTGTTCAAAGGGGGTTTTGGATGATTTCAGGGATACCACTGTGATCAGCGTGTGACTCTCTCCAAGATAAGCATGAAATCTGAAAATTAATTTTCTGGGTGTCCTGTGCCTTTAACCCAATTTCAAAGCGCTATTTCCGTTTACCTTTCAATACCTGAATTCTCCTCGAAGCCTTGCATTTTATCTCAAACAAATCACTAATATAGAAGAACTTCGTGATTTTGCCACATTAAAATCCATAAATTGTTAGAAAAAATTACTTTTTTATGAATTTTCGTTCATTTTTTGCTGTCAAAATGTTTCGGAAGAAACGCAGAGGATAACCAATGGTATATGAATGTGCTAAATACGAGGAAACGTCGAGAAATCCACTCATCACAACACTTAAACGCCAGCCCCATTTGGACACGAGGGTCATTCGATGGCTACCGTAACCCAAAATCTTCCACTCTAGCGCGCCCAATGACCAAAAGATAGGGGCGGTATTGTACCAGTGTCAAAGCTTCGATTATCTAACTGTTTTGCTTTGCTACTGATTAGTATGATTTGGATATGAAACATTTGTGAGAAACTCGTTAAAATAAGTGAAATGTCTTATGCTACTGATTTGGCATGGGAATAAACTCAAAAGAAGCGCTAAAAACTCAGTGAAATGATTCATCGTTGATTTGGCTGTGCACGCATGTTTACTAAACAGCTAAAAATTGAGTGTGAGATTGAAAAACCCGTCCACGCACGCTTCTTACTGAGCAGTTATATATTCGTGTGACAGCAGTTCTCTAGTTGACGACATTCGCATAGACCCACTACGTGATGTTATTTCCACTTTCATTAACTGATAGTCATTCGGAAGCGAACGCGTCGAATAATTTAATGTCTTGAAAATCAATATTTCTGAATGATTGAGGTGGGCGACACAACATGATTTTGCAAGGACCTGAGACTTGTTAACCTAAACTGCAAGCGTTAGGTTGAGTTTCCAGAAAAGAGATGTGCGTGATTTGGTTTTCAATCTCACACTCAATTTTTTGTTGTTTAGTAAACATATGCACAGCCAAATCAACGATGAATCATTTCACTGAGTTTTAGCGCTTCTTTTGAGTTTACATTCCCATGCCAAATCAGTAGCATAAGACATTTCACTTATTTTAACAAAGTTTCTCACAAATGTTTCATATCCAAATCATACTAATCCGTAGCAAAAGCAAAACAGTTAGATAATTTCACTTTATTTTACCAAAGGTTTCCTTTTAAAGGCACATTACACCCTCAGATATGACCTTTCAAATGTTTCATGCAGTTGTGTAGTGGAGCCCTCTTGCATAACACTTGCCCACCTTCTTAGCACCACCACAGTTCACACCCTTTTTCATGGTTTCCGAACCCAATAACGACTAGATGAACGGTTGAATCACAAAGCCGCGTTTTCGATTTTCACTCCCTTGCCGGTCCTCCCGGTTGGGTCGAACACGCGATCCGTAATGCTTGGCATACTCGCAGTTGGGTCCCGCCACTCTTTTTCCCGGCGCTTAGCGCTTTTTAAGTCGAGTCTCACACACTTTCTCCGGCGCTTGGCGTGCTCCCAGTTAGATCACCG
Source organism: Aplectana chamaeleonis (assembly GCA_029168955.1). Taxonomy (NCBI): domain Eukaryota; kingdom Metazoa; phylum Nematoda; class Chromadorea; order Rhabditida; family Cosmocercidae; genus Aplectana; species Aplectana chamaeleonis. The sequence continues at coordinate 245,816 of JAPDOI010000256.1, read as the reverse complement.
CTCCACTATCCCCGGCGCTTGGAGCGCTCCCAGTTGGGTCCCGCACACTTTTCTCCGGCGCTCGGCGCTTTATTTGGGGTCCTGCACACGTTCCCCCGTCGCTTGGCACCATTTTTACTCTCTGGGTCGCGAACACGTTCCCGGCGCTTGGCAGCACTTTTGCGTTGGGTCCCGCACACGTTCTGTGGGGTTTGGCACTCTTCCAGTTGGGCACCGCGCACGTTTCCCGGCGCTCAGCACAGTTCTGGTTGGGTCCCGCATACGTTGCCCGGCAGCTTGGCGCACTTCTACTAGGGGTCCTGCGCACGTTCCTCCGGCTCTTAGCGCGCACTTCTAGTGTGGTTCCGAAGACGTCTCCTGGCGCGCAGGCGCACTTCTAGTTGGATCCCGAACACGTTCCCCGACGCTCGCCAGCACAGTTCTCAGTTGGGTCCCGCATACGTTTCCCGGCGCTCAGCACAGTTCATTTAGTTGGGTCCCGCATACAATGCCCAGCAGCTTGGCGCACTACTGCTCAGGTCCTGCACACGTTCCCCCGCGCTTGGCGCACTTCTAGCTTGGGTCCTGCACACGTTTCCCGGCGCTTGGCGCACTTATAGCTGGGTTCCCGCACACGTTTCCCGGCGCTCAGCTGACTTCTAGTTGGGTTCCCGCACGCCCAATGCCAATCGGCTCAGCACTTCTACTTGGGTTCCTGCATACACGATTCCCCGGCGCTTGGCGCACTTCTACTTGGATCCTGCACACGTTCCCCGGCGCTTGGCGCACGGACTTTGGGTCCTGCCCATCTTCCAGGCGCTTTGCGCACTTCTAGATGGGTCCCGCACACGTTCCTCCGGCACTTGGCGCGCTTCTGTTTTGGGTCCCGCAGCCACGTTTAACCCAGCGCTTGCCGCCACTTCTACTCTGGGTCCATGCACACCTTCCCCGGCGATTGGCGCACTTCTGTTCTGGGTCCCGCACGCGTTCACCCCGGCGCTTGGCGCGCTTCTGTTTGGGTCCCGCATGCGCTTTGCCCAGCGCTTGCCGCACTTCTACTTCTGGGTACCTGCATGCGATTCTTCGGCGCTTGGCGCACTTGGTTGGGTCCCGCACACGTTCTGTGGGGTTTGGCACGCACTTCCAGTTGGGCACCGCGCGCACGTTTTCCCGGCGCTCAGCACAGTTCTAGTTGGGTCCCGCATGCAGTGCCCAGCGCTTGGCGCACTTCTATGGGTCTGCGTTCCCCCGCGCTGGCTGCTTATGGGTCTGCACGTTTCCCGGCGCTTAGCACACTTATAGCTGGGTTCCGCACGCGGTACCCGGCGCTCTTCTGGGCTGCATTTACTAGTCTGGGTCCTGCATACAATGCGCCCGTCGCTTGGCGCACTTCTACTTGGGTTCTGCACATCGTTCCCCCGGCGCGCTTGGCGCACTTCTACTTCTAGACTCTGCACGTTCCCGGCGCTTGGCGCACTGCAGCCAATTTGGGTCCCGCCCACCTTCCAGCGTCGCTTTAGCGCACTTCTAGATGTGTCCTGCAACGCGTTATTCGGCGCTTGGCGCACTTCTATTTGGGTCCTGCACAGTAATATCGTTCCCCGGCGCCTTGGCGTGACTTTCTACTTGGGTCCTGCACACCTTCCCCTCGGCGCTTGGGCGCACTTCTTGTGGGTCCTGCAGCATGTTCATGGCGCTTGGCGCACTTCTACTTGGAAGTTTTAATATCGTTCCCGAAGCTTCGCGCAATTCTAGATACGTCCCGCAATAAGCGCCGTGTGCATACGGTTCCTGATGGAACGAGAAGCGCTTTCAGACCTACCCTAACGCTTGCAATCAATTCACTACTTATCACAATACCACTCCATTTCTCTCGATTGCCCAATCCATGTTTCTTATCATCCTGCAAAGTTTCTTCTGACCGGACGACACACACAGGCTCACACACACACACACACACACACACACACACACACACACACACACACACACACACACACACACACACACACACACACACACACACACACACACACACACACAGCCAGCCACACACACACACAGGCCACACACACAGCCACACACACACACACACACACACACACACACACACACACACACACACACACACACACACACACACACACACACACACAGCCACACACACACACACACACACACACACACACACACACACACACACACACACACACACACACACACACACACACACACACACACACACACACACACACACACACACAGCCACACACACACACACACACACACACACACACACACACACACACACACACACACACACACACACACACACACACACACACACACACACACACACACACACACACACACACACACACGACACACACACACACACACACACACACACACACACACACACACACACACACACACACACACACCACACACACACACACACCACACACACCAACACCACATCACATCACCACTACACACACACACATCAATATCATCACACATCACTTCACACACACACACACACATCTTAAAAAACTACACTCTTTTCCATATCCTGGAGAAACCACAAAGCAGATTTTTCTGGAAATCCTGGGCAGTGAAGTTAAACCCTTTACTGCTCTACATTTTGTGAAAAATGCCAAGTTCGGAACTATCTTCCAAACCGAGATTCTGGTAACCAGGGGTTTGCGCAGAAGCAATCCTTTTTCCCAACTGTAGCGTGGCTTTCCGCGCGCAACTACAATTCCTGATGTTGATTGTGCCTTTAAGTCATCCACATACATCGATCGAAAATCGATATCCTATCCTACTATATATATTTTAGTAAATTTAAGTAAAGTGTATGTGTGTGTATGTATGTATGAAGGTATGTATGTATGTACATAAGGTATGTATGTATGTGTGTTTTCTTCTGTGTGTTTGTACTTGACTGTTTATCTGGCTTGACTTTCAAGTTATGTGTAAGGCAACCTTACGGGATGGGCTCCTGCTGAAGTGAGCAGGAGTAAGGCAGGGTGCAGGACCTTGTAGCGATGCGCAGTACATCACAGAAAGAAAGGGCATGGACCCAACAACAGAAGGCCAGTACGCCATAGAAAAGTGTGTGTACGGACCCAAATATGTAGTGCGCCAGGACGCCGTAGAAACGTGCAGGACCTAAGTGGAGGCGCGAAGTGTGCCGATCCACGCAGAGCAGTGCGTGGACGCAAGAGGGAGGCGAGACGCCGTAGGAAGTGTGCGTAGACCAAGCGGAAGCGCGCCGAATGCCGTAGAGTGTGCGGGGACCCAAGGGAAGTGCGCAGGACGCCGCAGAAAGTGTGCGGGACCCCAGATGGAGTGCGCCGAACGCCGTAGAGTGCGGGACCCAAGGAAGTGCGCAGGACGCCGTAAAAAGTGTGCGGGACCCAAGGGTGGAGGCGCCGAACGCCGTAGAGTGTGCGGGACCCAAGGGGGGAGTGCGCAGAACGCCGTAGAAAGTGTGCGGGACCCAAGCGGGAGTGCGCTTTCGACGCGCCGTAGAGTGTAAGGTGGATCCAAGGAGAAGTGAGAAGTGCGCAGGACGCCGTAGAAAGTGCGCGGGACCCAAGTGGAGTGCGCCGGACGCCGTAGAAAGTGTGTGGATCCGGCGGAGGTGTGCCGACGCCGTAGTAAAGTGTGCGGGACCCAAGGAATGCGCAGAACGCCGTAGAAAGTGTGCGGGATCCAAGTGAGCGTGCAGGACGCCGGCAGCGGGTGACGCGGACCCGAGGGGAGTGCGCCGAATGCCGTAGGAAGTGGGCGTAACCAACAGAGAGCACTGGACGCCAGGTAGAGTGTGTGCGGCACTAAGGGAAGTGCGCAGGACGCCGTAGAAAGTGTGCGTGGACCCAGGAGGAGAGCGCCGACGCCGTAGAAAGTGTGCGGACCCGGCGGAGAGTGGCGCCGAACGCCGTAGAGAGAAAAAAAAAGGCGTGGTGGACCCACCCAAGTGGAAGTGCGCAGGACGCCGTAAAGGGTAAAAAGTGCGGACCCAAGTGGGAGTGAGATCTCCGGACGCGGTAGAAAGTGCGGCGTGGGATCCGCAAGTGGGAGTGTGCCGGACGCCGTAGTAAAGTGTGCGGGATCCAAGTGGGAGTGCGCAGAACGCCGTAGGAAGTGTGCGGGATCCATGTGGGATACGTGCGCGCAGGACGCCGCAGAAAGTGTGCGGACCCAAGTGGGAGTGCGCTGAATGCCGTGTAGGAAGCGGCGTGTGACCAAAAAAAAAGAGAGCGCCGGACGCCGTAGAGAGTGTGGACCTCAAGGGAAGTGCGCAGGACGCCGTAGAAAGTGTGCGGACCCAAGTGGGAGTGCGCCGAACGCCGTAGGAAGCGGTGCGGATCTGAGCGGGAGAGCGCCGGACTCCGTAGAAAGTGTGCGGACCCAAGCGAGAGTGCGCCGGACGCCGTAGAAAGTGTGCTTGACCCGATGGGAGTGATAATGCGCCGGACGCGCCATGGAAAGTATGCGGACCCAAGTGAGTGAGCGCCGGACGCCGTAGAAAACATGTGAGATTCAGGGAGAGAGTGCAGAACTTCAGAATCACTATGCGCATCTAAAAGAGAGCGTACACCATCCCTTTCTTCAGGTCCCTACCCATCACCACTCATTCCAACTGCTTAAATGTTTATAGGTACTAACTTTTTTCAATTCGGGTATATATACAATGAAAGTAAGATAATCAGAATCTGCATCCATGAAACACAAACATCATTCTACTTGATTCGACAATAAAAGTAGCAGGGTGTCGGTTGATCATGAAAACGTTTAGTAAATTCCAGACATCGGTTGTCCTTATCATGAAAGAAATTAGAATAAATCAAAAGCCGCTTCAGGACCTTATGAAACAGAAGAACGACTGGTGTGTCACGGTACAGATAAAGAGGTAAACGGGTGTTCCAAAGTTTGGAATGCTTTGTGGTTTCGAATCGTTTAAGCGTTGCCGCCTAAGCCAGCTTATGGGCCGGTGCAGGAAAAAAGGAAGCGCCGATTCATTTGTCTTATACCCAAATGCCGGCGAAGCCGGCAAATGGGCCGGCGCAGCCGGACCCCAGCGGCAGAGGCCGGCGTCAGCCGGCAGACACAGCTGGTGTTTTAATATGTTTCACCTGGAGCGGCAACAGCCGATTTTTTTGACAAACTAAAACCTTGTTTTGACTGCACCTGGTCGCTGCGGCCATGCGAGGAACAACTATTCCTTTTTCATAGCGCGTAATGGAAAGGCGCTCCAACTGTGATCGCTTCGTTCAAACGTCCTAAATCGGTGGGTCGCGGCGGCTGAATCCTATGTTGTACTGCATCACTGCTGAAGGAGCGATTACAAATGGTCGCTGACCATCGCTCCGTCGCTGCCAAAATGGCAGCGATGGAGCGATTGGCAGCGAATGAAACGTTTCTGTCTGTGAACTTTGCTCAATTAACATGACGATATCAGTGTTTACGAGTCGGAACATGTTATTAATGTCCACTAGCCATTACTTTCCACCGATTGATTTCCCTCAATCGCTCCCGCACGCGATGGCTCGCTCCTGCCCGCAGCAGCACACTTCCGCCCGGAGCGGTCCGCTGACGCCCGTCATACCTGTATCACACCCTCCACGTCTCGCCTATGAATATTTTCTGACAGCTAAGGATCCATTGCTATTGGGGACGGCCGCTGCCGCTCATGACGTCTTATCGCCGCTCTTTCACCGAAAGCAGTCAAAAAGCGGCCATGAGGCGCTATGAGCAGATACGGGAGTCCCCGTTAGCTATGGATAACGCCTAAGGTCTTGGTCATAGTTAGCGGATCGTCTGTAGCCGGTTAACAAGTTCTGAAAAACCTAGAATTGACGAAAAACACCCGATTCGGCCAGCGGTCGCCGATCAGCTCGATATGAATGAAGGACACGACAGTAGAGGATTAACAAAACAGCTGGTGTGGAAAACAGCACCAATACTAGCAGTTTCTTCCGGACCACTCTTTCTGCTCCATAGACTAATAGTTCCTTTCGTTTGCTGGTAGTTCTGCTTATTATGGGAAGCAGCATTGAGTTTTTAGTCTCGATTTTGTTGGGTCCAACGAAGAGCATTATAGCGGCCATGAGACACATCAGACTTTCTTCTTCTTCTTTGCAGCCACATCGAGGGTTTTGTCATAGGCGGAGAAACTGGGCGACCAGTAGTGGATTCGTCCATAGATCCATTATGGTCAGCGTGGTAGGTCTCTTCGGACAAGTAAATAAATGTGCGGTATCATGGCCGATAGGCCCGCAGTCCGGACAAACATCAGATTTGCTGCTGTCAATCTTGCTGACGTAAGACATAAGCATTGTAGAGTGACCGCAGCGCAGCGATGCGAGTGTGCATCTAGCCCTTCTTCCGAGTTGAGTCTCGGATGTACAGACTGGGGGCGGTACTTCTCCTAGTATAGGATTTACCGACGCCTTCTCAAGATGACACCGTACGAACTTGGTGTGCTCCTCTCGCGAAAGACGGAGTCGTTCTTGCTGTGAGTCGTGCCATCTTTGCAAGTTAACTTCGCTTGGAGCATCGGCAAATGGCTTTCTTTTGTCTCCTGGGATAAGCACTCTCCAGGACGTGTGGTTTGGTTGTTCAATAATATTGATACAGAAATGTTGAGCTTGGAGCTGACAGTGCTCCTTCACTGGTAATAGACTGGTTTCTGCAAGCAGGTGCTCGACTGGGCAACTCCTTGCACATCCGGTGGCGATACGAAGAGCGGCATTTTGTACTCGTTGCATCTTCGTCCAAGAAGGTTCTGAGACGAGATGCTGCCATACCGGTGCGGCGTATTCCAGGGTGGGCTGAAGAATCGCCTTATACGTTGTTAGTATAGTTTCCTTGCTGCAACCCCATGATGTACCGCCCAGGGCCCTGAGGACATTGAGCTTAGCTTTACCGACTGACTGCTTTTGTTCGATATTCTTATGGAGCTTGAGCGACGGATCAAGCACAAGACCGAACAGTTTTAGAAATCGAGCTGCTGGCAGACGGTTTCCATCCCACTCTACATCCGGATGAGCGCTGTGCTCAGATGGGTCCGTTGTGAGGACAGATACCGTTGACTTGGATGCGGCAATCTTTAGCATCTTCTCGTCGAAAAAGCTCTTCAGCGTGATCAGGTACTCCTTGATCTTGTTGGCGGCAACATCTATGTTCCGATCTCGACACATGATTGTGGTGTCATCGGCATACGCGACAACCTTGATATCCTGTGGCGGTTCAGGCATATCCTCGAGTTAGACTGAACAAGGCTGGCGATAGGACACCGCCCTGTGGGACTCCAGCTGCGATAGGAATGCTGTTCGAGACGTGATTCTGAAACATTACTCGAGCTCGTCTTCCCTTGATGAATGCTGTTATCCAGCATTTCTGCCATGGCGGTATTGATGATTTCAGTAAGTTGCTTGACAGGACTCCATGGTTTACTGTGTAGAATGCCTTGGCGAGATCTAAGGCAACAGCAACAGTTCTCTGTGGCTTCTTGACATTTAACCCATCAATGGCAAAGCTAGTGATTTCCAGCAGAGCTGTCGTGGTGAAATGCAGTTTTCTGAAACCGTGCTGAAACACTTGGTTCTCATTGTGCTCTGCAAGGTCCTTCACATTCAGTTTCTCTACTATTTTCGCAAAAGGGGGCAGCAAACTAATGGGGCGATTTTTCTTGACTGAAAGTTGGGGCTTGCCAGGCATGGGCAGCAGCATGACGTTAGCTGTTTTCTAATTCTGCGGGATAGTACACGAACTGAACGAGGTGTTTTTCAAGTCAATGAGAAGCGGAAGGATTTCAGTTGGTAACTTCTTCAAGGCAGCAGGGCATATTCCGTCGGGACCAACAACTTTAGAGTTCCGCATATCTTTATAACCTTCTCGACTTGCGTCGTAGTGAACGCTTCGGCCGTGCTCATAAGCGGGAGGCGGCACAGCTCTCTTACTGTATCCCCTCCACAAAGAGGGTTTTTTCATGGGAGAGGTGCTGGCCGGCCGCGTCTCTCCTTCTGATTCTCCTGCAAAGGGCCGGCGTGAAAAGGAATCCTAGACCCGCTCAGAAGAAGTACCCATGTGCCACATGCGACAGAGATGTCACTTGGAATGGGACCAGCGTCCAATGGTTTGGATGCCAAAGGTGGGTGCACTTATCTTGTTCGGGTCTCAGTTCTGTGAGGCATCATAACTCTTCTTTTCGCTTGTGTTATATGCTCTTCACCTTCTAACTCTGATTCCTCCCACTCCAGTCGCCCCCTTTCCATTGTACATATCAATCTCAGCGGCCTTCGTGCCAAACTTTCTAAGCTCTCTCTCTTCGCACGTACTTACCATCCAGACGTGATCATGGTTCAAGAAACCAAGCTCTCTCCATCCCCTACCCGTCCTCATCCTAATATCCCGGGCTATACTGCCTTCCATGCTCCAATGTCAGCTCTTGGCAGAGGAGTTTCAACCTTTGTTTTATCTTCTCTCCCCTCCCACCTCATACCCAACACCCCCACGGATGGTACTCTCGAGTACCTTCCAATCCATCTCCCTCCCAAAACACCTATGTCTCTCTTCAACATATATATTCCACCCACTACCTTATGCCCCTCATCTTACAATCCTATTCCACTTCTTAAGCAGCTTTACGACTGCTCCCTCTCATCTACGATTGTTTTCGCGGGCGATTTCAACGCTCACACTTTTTGCTCGTCTCTTGGCTCTGATGCTACAGGAAATGACGTCGAAGAATGGGCAGAGGAGTGTGACCTGGTCATCTTAAACGATGATCAGCCCACCCGTCTCCCTACCAACGGCCGATCCTCCAGCTCAGACATTTCTCTAGTCTCGTCCAATCTCTCTAACTCTTGCTCATGGTCCACCTCAACTACTCTGTCAAGTGACCATGTCCCCGTCTTTATCCATATCGACCTCTCCAACTCTCTCGCTCTCTATTCTGGTGTTCGTCAACATTCTTATCTTGATTTAGGCCGAGCAGACTGGCGCCTGTTCAGTGAGGTTGCACTTCACTTAGTGGCCGATTACCCGTGGAATGGCGACGTGCACCAAAAAGAGTGCCATTTATCTGACGCGATCCGCGGAGCCATGAAAGCGGCTATTCCTGTCGGCCGCGTTAAGACGTTCTATCCAAATGTCACAAGGGAGACCCTCGATAATATCAGGACAAGAGATGCCAGGAGAGCGGTCAACCATCTGGACCCCGTCGTTGCTGAGCTTGACGATGAGATCAAAAAGGACCTGGACAGGCACAAGAAAGAAGAGTGGGAAAAGTACACCGCGCAGTTGGATTTCAAGACGGAAAGCGCAGCTACTTGGAAGGTTTTACGAAAGCTCTCGGGTAAGAGCTCACCCGCTACCGTCTCCACAATTGAATTCGACAACGGTGTATTCAAGTCAGGCAAGGAAGCCGCTTATGCGCTCGGTAAAAGTTTTTTCATCACCAGTGCAAAGCGTGGTCCGCAGAACAGAGTTACAGTAAGAGAGCTGTGCCGTCTGCCGCTTATGAGCACGGCCGAAGCGTTCACTACGACGCAAGTCGAGAAGGTTATAAAGGATATGCGGAACTCTAAAGCTGTTGGTCCCGACGGAATATGCCCTGCTGTCTTGAAGAAGATGCCGACTGAAATCCTTCCGCTTCTCACTGATTTGATAAACACCTCGTTCAGGTCGTGCACTATCCCGCAGAATTGGAAAACAGCTAACGTCGTGCCGCTGCCCAAGCCTGGCAAGCCCCAAGTTCCAGTCAAGGGATATCGCCCCATTAGTTTGTTGTCCTCATTTGCGAAAGTAGCCGAAAATTTGATTGTGAAGGACCTTGCAGAGCACAATGATAAACAGGTGTTTGAGCACGGATTCAGAAAGCTGCATTCCACCACGACAGCTCTGCTGGAAATTACTAGCTTTTCCATTGATGGGTTCAATGCCGAGAAGCCCCAGAGAACTGTGGCTGTACCCTCAGATCTCACCAAGACATTCGACACAGTAAAGCATGGAGTCCTGTCAAGCAACCTACTGAAATGATCAATACCGCCATGGCAGAAACGCTGGATAACAGCATTCATCAAGGGAGGACGAGCTGCTGCCGAAATGTCGTACGTTCGTGCCATGGCAGCGTGGAGGAAAGAAGACCACCTCCGTGCAAACCGACGTCAACCCCTCCGCGTGGAGGGTTTTCGTCATGGGAGAGATGCTGGCTGGCTGCAGCTCTCCTAAGGATTCTACTACAAAGGGCCGGCATCGAGAAGAATCCAGGACCCGCTCAGGAGTACCTATGCGCCACATGCAGCAAGAAGGTCACATGGAATGGGATAAGTGTCCAATGTTTTGGATGTCAGAGGTGGGTGCACCTCTCCTGTTCGGGTCTCAGTTCTGTGATCCTTCCTTCCGTTGTGTTCTGTGCTCTGCACCCAGTAACTCTGATTCCTCATTTACCCACCGCCCCCTCTCTATTGTACATATTAACCGCCATGGCCTTCGTTCCAAGTTTTCTGAGCTCTCTTTTTCTGCTCGTACTCATCATCCTGATGTCATAATGGTTCAGGAAACCAAACTTTCTCCTTCTACTACCGCTCGTCACCCTAACATTCCTGGCTACACTGCTTATCATGCTCCAAGGTAAGCTCTCGGCGGAGGAGTTTCCACTTTCGTAATATCAAATCTACCCTCTCATATCATACCAAACACACCAAAGGACGGTACTATCGAGTACCTACCTATCCATCTCCCTCTTAAAGCACCTATATCTCTTTTTAATACCTATATCCCTCCTACCACGTCCTGTCCCCTGATCTTATGACCCTACTCCTCACTCAAGCAGTTGTACGACTGCTCCCTTTCACCCTGTGTTGTCTTCGCAGGCGACTTCAATGCTCATACATTCTGCTCGTCGCTTGACACTGACGCTAGAGGAGAAGACGTCGAAGAATGGGCGGAAGAGTGCGATCTGGTCATTCTCAACGATGATCAGCCCACTCGTCTCCCGGCCAACGGCCGATCCTCTATTCCAGACATCTCTCTTGTATCATCTAATCTCTCCAGCGCCTGCTTCTTCTCTTCTTTGCAGCCGCAGGAAGGTTTTTGTCAAAGGTTCAAGAAACTGGCGACCGAAACCGGATTCGTCCACAAATCCATTGTTGTCAGAGTGGTCGGCCTCTTTGGGCAATCAAATAGGTGCTCGGTTGTGTGGCCACGGCTACCGCAGTCCGGGCACTCGTCAGGCTTACTGCGATCGATCTTATGCAAGTATGACATCAGCATAGGGGAACGGCCGCAGCGTAACGAGGCAAGGGTACTTCTAGCCCGCCTACCGAGTTCCATCTCGGTGTTGCTGACCATGGGTGGTACGACCTCCAATATGGGATTGACGGCCATCCTACTCAAGTGATCCCTGACGAACTTGGTGTGCTCCGCACGTAAAAGGCGCAGACGATCCAGTTGGGAGTCCGTCCATCTTTGTATATTGACTTTCTCGGGAGCATCCGCAAAAGGCCTTCTGATATGTCTCTCTCTCACGGGATTCATGATCCTTCTTAATGGGTGGTCAGGCTGCTTGACAATGTTAATAGCCAGTTGCTGCGCTTGGAGTTGGCAGTGCTCCTTAACCGGCAGAACTCGGGCCTCAGCATGAAGATGTTCCACTGGGGTGCTTTTAGCACACCCTGTGGCAATCCGAAGTGCAGCATTTTGAACTCGCTGCATCTTTGTCCACGATGACTCCGATATCATGTGCTGCCATACCGGTGCAGCGTACTCCAACGCCGGCTGCAATATTGCCTTGTAGGTTGTCAAAATTGTCTCCTTGCTACTTCCCCACGACGTTCCTCCCAGAGCTCGTAGAACGTTGAGCTTTGCTTTCACTGTAGCCTGTTTCTGCTCAGTATTCTTGTGGAACCTCAACGAAGGATCCAATACTAGGCCGAGCAGCTTAGGGAAACGTGCGGCAGGCAGACGAGCGTCTTCCCAATTCACAACGGGGTGAGCGCAGTGTTCCTTAGGGTCAGTGGAGAAAACTGATACAGATGATTTAGCGGCAGAGACAGTGAGCATCATATCATCGAGAAAGCTCTTCAGAACGATGAGGTAGCTATTGATCTTGCGTGCAGCTATATTAATGTCTCTGTCTCGGCACAAGATGGTGATGTCATCCGCATACGCAACGACTTTGATGTCACTTGGGGGGACGGGCAAATCTTCCAGGTAAAGACTGAACAGAGCAGGCGATATGACTCCTCCTTGAGGGACACCGGCAGCGATCGGAATGCTATTAGAGACATGTCCCTGAAACAACACTTTTGCGCGGCGTCCTTTGATGAGTGCGGTAATCCATCGCTTCTGCCAAGGCGGGATGGTGGACCTCAATAGCTTCTCAGACAGTATGCCTAAGTTGACAGTGTCAAATGTCTTCGTGAGGTCCAGGGCTACTCCAACAGTGCGTTGAGGCTTTCCGGCGCTGAAGCCATCCAAAACATAGCTCACAATCTCCAGCAGCCCCGTGGTGGTAGAGTGTAATTTGCGGAATCCATGCTGGTGCTGCTGATTGTTATTATGCTCGGCCAGCTCCTTGACGACCAGTTTCTCAGCGGCTTTGGCGATTGGTGATAAAAGACTTATTGGCCTGTATCCCTTAGCCGTGGAGGGCGATTTACCTGGCTTGGGCAACGGGATGACGCTTGCCATTTTCCAGTCTTGCGGTAAGATGCACGTGCGAAAGGATGTGTTGATGACGTCAGCCAGGATTGGCATAATCTCACTCGGTAGTTTCTTCAAGACCGCAGGACTAATGCCATCCGGCCCTACAGCCTTCGAGTTTCGCATCTCTTTAACCACCTTTTCAATCTGCGCGGGCGTCACAGCTTCTGCTACATTCATAAGAGGTAACTTACATAGCTCTCTTACAGTCACTCGGTTCTGCTTCCCTCTCTTAGCCTGAGTTATGAAAAAATTCTTTCCGAGAGCAGTTGCAGCCTCCTTTCCCGATTTGAAAACTCCATTCTCGAACTCGATCGTGGAATAGTTGGTGAAGGTGCTCTTGCCCGAGATCTTCTTTAGAACTTTCCAAGTTGACGCTCCATCACTCTTGAAATTCATCTTCTCCGTAAATTTCTCCCAACACTCCTTCTTGTGCTTGTCCAGATCTCGCTTGATCTCACTATCCAGCTCAGCAATGGTCGGATCCAGGTGATCTACGACTCTCTTTGCATCCCTTGTCCTTATCTTCTCCAAGATTTCCCTGGTGACATTGGGAAAGAAGGTCTTGACTCGGCCCTCCGGAATGGCTGCTTTCATGGCCTTGCGAATCGCGTCAGTCAAGTGACGCTCCTTCTGGTGCACGTTTCCATTCCATGGGTAGTCATCCACATGGCGAAGTGCCACCTCCCTGAACAAGCGCCAGTCTGCAAGGCAAAGATTTAGATAAGACCTTTGACGGATACCTGAATAAGGAGCAAGAGAATTAGAGAGATCGACATGGACAAAGACGGGGATATGATCACTGGACAGAGTTGTAGCGGTAGACCAAGAGCAGGCGCTAGAGAGATTAGATGATACAAGAGAGATGTGTGGACTAGAGGATCGGCCGTTGGCCGGGAGACGTGTGGGCTGATCATCGTTGAGAATGACCAGATCGCACTCCTCCGCCCATTCTTCGACGTCTTCTCCTCTAGCGTCAGTGTCAAGCAACGAGCAGAATGTATGAGCATTGAAATCGCCTGCAAAGACAACAGAGGGTGAAAGGGAGCAGTCATACAGCTGCTTGAGTGAGGGAGTAGGGTTGTAAGATTGGGGACAGGACGTGGTAGGAGGGATATAGATATTAAAAAGAGATATAGGTGTTTTAAGAGGGAGGTGGATAGGCAGGCACTCAAGAGTACCGTTCGATGGGGTGTTTGGTATGATATGAGAGGGTATATTAGATAATACGAAAGTGGAAACTCCTCCGCCGTGAGCTGACCTTGGAGCATGAGAAGCAGTGTAGCCAGGAATGTTAGGGGTTACGAGCGGTAGTAGGAGAAAGCTTGGTTTCCTGAACCATTATGACATCAGGATGATGAGTACGAGAAAAAAGAGAGTTCAGACAACTGGGGACGAAGGCCATTGAGGTCAATATGTACAATAGAGAGGGGGCGGTTGGTAAAAGAGGAATCAGAGTAGCTGGGGGCAGAGCACAGAACACAACGGAAGGAAGAGTTGTGATGCCTCACAGAACTGAGACCCGAACAGGAAAGATGCACCCACCTTTGACATCCGAAGCACTGGACGCTTGTTTTACTCCATGTGACATCCTTGCCGCACGTGGCGCATTGGTACTTCTAAGCGGGTCCTGGATTCCTCTCGACGCCGGCCATTTGTAGTAGAATCCTTAGGAGAGCTGCAGCCAGCCAGCATCTCTCCCATGACAAAAACCCTCCACGCGGAGGGGTTGACGTCGGTTTGCACGGAGGTGGTCTTCTTTCCTCCACACTGCCACGGCACGAACGTACGACATCTCGGCAGCAGCGCCTGCTCTTGGTCGACCGCTACAACTCTGTCCAGTGATCATATCCCCGTCTTAGTCCATGTCGATCTCTCTAATTCTTTTGCTCCTTATTCAGGTATCCGTCAAATGTCTTATCTAAATCTTTGCCTTGCAGACTGGCGCTTGTTCAGGGAGGTGGCACTTCGCCATGTGGATGACTACCCATGGAATGGAAAACGTGCACCAGAAAGAACGTCACTTGACGGACTCGATTCGCAAGGCAATGAAAGCCGCCATTCCGGAGCGCCGAGTTAAGACCTTCTTTCCCAATGTCACCAGAGAAATCTTGGAGAAGATAAGGACAAGGGATGCAAAGAGAGTGGCAGATCACCTGGATCCGACAATTAACGAGCTGGATAATGAGATTAAGCGAGATCTGGACAAGCACAAGAAGGAGTGTTGGGAGAAATTCACGGAGAAGATCAATTTGAAGAGTGATGGAGCGTCAACTTGGAAAGTTCTAAAGAAGATCTCGGGCAAGAGCACCTCCACCAACTACTCTACGATCGAGTTCGAGAATGGAGTCTTCACATCGGGAAAGGAGGCTGCAACTGCTCTCGGAAAGAATTTTTTCATAACCCAGGCTAAGAGAGGGAAACAGAATCGAGTGACTGTAAGAGAGCTCTGTAAGTTGCCGGTGATTAAAGAGATGCGCAACTCGAAGGCTGTAGGGCCGGATGGCATTAGTCCAGCGGTCTTGAAGAAACTGCCGACTGAGATTATGCCAATCCTGGCTGACGTCATCAACACATCCTTTCGCACGTGCATCCTACCCCAAGACTGGAAAATGGCAAGCGTCGTTCCGTTGCCCAAGCCAGGTAAATCGCCATCGACGGCTAAGGGATACAGGCCAATAAGTCTGTTATCACCAATGACAAAGGTCGCTGAGAAACTGGTCGTCAAGGAGCTGGCCGAGCATAATAAGAAACAGCAGCACCAACATGTAACACGCAAATTACATTCTACCACCACGGCGCTGCTAGAGATTGTGAGCCATGTTTTGGATGACTTCAACGCCACCAAGCCTCAACGCACTGTTGGAGTAGCCCTGGACCTCACGAAGGCGTTTGACACTGTCAACTTGGGCATACTGTCTGAGAAGCCATTTAGGTCCACCATCCCGCCTTGGCAGAAGCGATGGATTACCGCACTCATCAGAGGGCGCCGAGCAAAAGTGCTGTTTCAGGGACATGTCTCTAATAGCATACCGATCGCTGCCGGTGTCCCCAAGAAGGGTCATATCGCCTGCTCTGTTCAGTCTTTACCTGGAAGATTTGCCCGTCCCCCCAAGTGACATCAAAGTCGTTGCGTATGCGGATGACATCACCATCCTGTGCCGAGACAGAGACACTAATGCAGCTGCACGCAAGATCAACAGCTACCTCATCGAGCCGAAGAGCTTTCTCGATAATATGATGCTCACTGTCTCTGCCGCTAAATCACCTGTATCAGTTTTCTCCACTGACAATAAGGAACACTGCGCTCACCCCGTTGTGAATTGAGAAGACGCTCGTCTGCCTGCCGCACGTTTCCCTAAGCTGCTCGGCCTAGTATTGGATCCGTCGTTGAGGTTCCACAAGAATACTGAGCAGAAACAGGCTACAGTGAAAGCAAAGCTCAACGTCCTACGAGCTCTGGGAGGAACGTCGTGGGGAAGTAGCAAGGAGACAATTTTGACCACCTACAAGGCAATAATGCAGCCGGCGTTGGAGTACTGCACCGGTATGGCAGCACATGATATCGGATTCATCGTGGACAAAGATGCAGCAAGTTCAAAATGCTGCTCTTCGGATTGCCACAGGGTGTGCCAAAAGCACCGCAGTGGAACATCTTCACGCTGAAGCCCGAATTCTGCCAGTTAAGGAGCACTGCCAACTCCAAGCGCAGCAACTGGTTATCAACATTGTCAAGCAGCCTGACCACCCATTAAGAAGGATCATGAATCCCGTGAGAGAGAGACATATCAGAAGGCCTTTTGCGGATGCTCCCGAGAAAGTCAATATACAAAGATGGACGGACTCCCAACTGGATCGTCTGCGTCTTTTACGTGCGGAGCACACCATGTTCGTCAGGGATCACTTGAGTAGGATGGCCGTCAATCCCATAATGGGGGCCGTGCAACCCGTAGTCAGCAACACCGAGATGGAACTCGGTAGGCGGGCTAGAAGTACCCTTGCCTCGTTACGCTGCGGTCATTCCCCTATGCTGATGTCATACTTGCATAAGATCGATCGCAGTAAGCCTGACGAGTGCCCGAACTGTGGTAGCGCTGGCCACACAACTGAACACCTATTCGATTGCCTTAAGAGGCCTACCACTCTGACAACAATGGATTTGTGGACGAATCCGGTTTCAGTCGCCAGTTTCTTGAACCTTTGACAAAAACCTTCCTGTGGCTGCAAAGAAGAAGAAGAAGACGAGCTAGAGTTATGTTTCAGAATCACGTCTCGAACAGCATTCCTATCGCAGCTGGTCCCACAGGGCGGTGTCCTATCGCCAGCCTTGTTCAGTCTGTACCTCGAGGATATGCCTGAACCGCCACAGGATATCAAGGTTGTCGCGTATGCCGATGACACAACAATCATGTGTCGAGATCGGAACGTAGATGTTGCCACCAACAAGATCAAGGAGTACCTGATCACACTGAAGAGCTTTTTCGACGAGAAGATGCTAAAGATTGCCGCATCCAAGTCAACGGTATCTGTCCTCACAAAGGATCCATCCGAGCACAGCGCCCATCCGGATGTAGAGTGGAATGGAAACCTTCTACCTGCTGCGCGATTTCCAAAACTGCTCGGTCTTGTGCTTGATCCGTCGCTCAAGTTCCATAAGAATACCGAACAAAAGCAGGCAGTCGTTAAAGCTAAGCTCAATGTCCTCAGGGCCCTGGGCGGTACATCATGGGGTTGCAGCAAGGAAACTATACTAACACCGTATAAGGCGATTCTTCAGCCCACCCTGTAATACGCCGCAACGGTTTGGCAGCATCTAGTTTCAGACTCCTCTTGGACTAAGATGCAACGCGCACGGAATGCCGCTCTTTGCATAGCCACCGGATGTGCTAGGAGTTCCCCGATCGAGCACCTGCATTAAACACGTCTACTACCAGTGAAGGAGCACTGTCAGCTGCACGCCCAACGATTCCTTATCAACATTGTAAAACAACCAAACCATCCGTCATGGAGAGTGCTTAACCCCATTAGAGAGCGAGCCAAAAGAAAGCCATTTTCCGATGCTCCAAGCAAAGCCAACTTGCAAAGATGGCACGACTCACAGCAAGAACGACTCTGTCTTCTGCGCGAAGAGCATACCCAGTTCGTACGGTGTCATCTGGAGAAAATGCGGCCGAAAATCCTGTTCTAGGAGAAGTACCGCCACCAGTCTGCACATCCGAGTCTCAACACGGAAGAAGGGCCAGGTGCACCCACGCATCGCTGCGGTCACTCTACAATGCTTATGTCTTACGTCAGCATGATCGACAGCAGCAAATCTGATGTTTGTCCGGACTGCGGACATTTATTTACTGTCCGAAGACACACGCTGACCAAAACTGATTTACCACGCTGACCCTACCACGCTGACCAAAACTGATTTATGGACGAATCCACTACTGGTCGGCCAGTTTCTACGCCTATAACAAAACCCTTGACTTGGCTGCGAAGAAGAAGAAGCATACGCGTGCGAATGCGATGAACCCGAGTGAAATTCGCTCCGAAACAAATGGTAAACTTCGTGGATGTTTAACTCTATAACAATCAAACATTCCCTCGATCTACCTACTGGCGAGCTGGCGAAACGCGTCATTTGGGCCCAAATGGAGCCGTGAAATGAAGTAGTAGAGTTCAGGCGGAGTGGTACGGCATTATAGTTCATCCGCCAAACGGCTGGGGTTTAATGCAATCCTGCAATATTGATCGTGTCGCGCGATCACTTTTGGGCGTCATTTATCCTTCCGCAGCGGCGAAGCGCAATACTGTAATATTGATCGCGCGGCACGATCAGTATTATAAGTATGCACCTCGACAAAACAATAGGCCCGCGGCGGAACTATGAACGACGCCTTATACGACAGCACTGTGCAGCGGAGGAACTATAACCAGTGCCTAACGACTCCGCACCGATGATCCGCTTGCGCTCGGAAGAAGACAGACAGCGAGAACACCGAAAACGTCGCTCGTTCAGCCCGAAAATTGTATCGGTGCTCCTTGGCGACTGAAGATTTTGTTTACCCTTTAATGTCCCATAGAGCGACTCGAAGTCACCTTTTTAGCACTGGCTGCCTGCCGAGTGAGCGCTAGGTGGTGGGGAGGGGGGACATTTGCTGTTATTAGTGCCGGTGCCTGAGCTCCCGCATGTTCAGAGAGCACATTACGATGTCAGTGAGGAACCGCCGACTGAGTCTGAAGTTTTGGATTGTGTCCGGAAAATGAAGAATGGAAAGGCAGGTGGAGATGACAACATCACTGCTGAAATGCTGAAAGCTCTTCCTCCGTCTGGGATTCGTGAAATGATCAACACCATCGTGGAGACATGCGATCATCGTACCTCTTCACAAGAAGCTATCCGTCACGGATCCTAAGAACTACAGAGAAATCTCTCTACTTAGTGTCATGCGCAAGGTTTCAGAACGTATCATTCTCGAGCGACTTATCAAACATCGTGAAGGAACGACCAGAGTTGAGCAAGCCGGTTTTCGGCCTGGAAGATCGACCATCGACCAAGTCTTCGTCGTGAGAAGAGTAATTGAATCGTGGCAGCGGTATTCGAAGCCATTACAGCTTGCTTTTTTGGACTTTGAAGCCGCGTTCGACTCTCCTCATCGTGATCGATTGTTCAACGCTCTGCGAGAAGATGGAGTCCCGGAAAAGTATGTTCGGTTAATCGAGGACATGAACAGAGGAACAACAGCAGCAGTTCGTACACCTGTCGGATTTACGTCAGCTTTCGAGGTGAAAACAGGAGTAAGGCAAGGAGCCGTAGCAGGACTTTTCTTTTCAACTTCGCCGTTGATGACATCAGGCGTAGAGTTGCAGAACAGTTTCCTGCGGATGTGATCCTAACCCCTTCAGGATGCTCCCTTGTCGACCTGGAGTACGCCGACGACATTGCAGGGTTGAGCAAGCCGTTGCGACCGGCCACCAAAAATTTACGACCCCTCCCGGTGACCAAAATTTTTACGAACCCCTGAAATGGAGAAATGGCTACCTTTCCGAATGGTTTGGAGATAAACCCCATTTTTTCGAAGATTTTACGACCCCTTCCCAAAATTTGATTTTTTTTTCGAAAAATTTCCGAAATCTTTACGACCCCCGTTGCGACCGGTCGCAAGCCTGCCCAACCCTGCGACATTGTGTTATTCGCTGAAAACTACGCAAAACTGCAAAGGATTGTGAACCTCGTTTCGAAGTATGCCGCAGCCTATGAACTTCGTCTTCGTCCCGACAAGTGCAAGCAGATGTGGGTCTCTCAGAGGCCTTCAACGGGAGTTTGTGTGGACGGACAACGTATCGAACTGGTGGATGATTTCTGTTATTTGGGCTGTTTGCTGAAAAACGATGGTAGTTATGCAGCGGATATTCGACAACGATGTGCGAAAGCTACGTCTGCATTCAATTCTCTAACCAAGTGTTTGTGGTCTACCACCATCACGAAGGAAGTCAAGTTGCGCGTCTACCTATCCGCTATTCGCCCTATCATGATGTACGGATCGGAGACGTGGGCAGCACCGAAGACGCAGATGGAAAGGTTGGATTGCACGAAGAGGAAGCTTTTTAGGCGTTTGCTTGGATATTTGTGGTCGCGTGTGTGAAATAACGAAGACCTTTACAAGGAAATCGACGCAGTACATCAACGCTTGTCACGAGGGAGGTGCCAGCTGCAGAGATGTCGTACGTTCGTGCCGTGGCAGTGTGGAGGAAAGAAGATCGTCTCCGTGCAAATCGACGTCATCCCCTCCAGAAAGAGGGTTTTTGTCATGGGAGAGGTGCTGGCCGGCAGCAGCTCTCCTTCGGATTCTCTTGCAAAGGGCCGGCGTGGAGAGGAATCCTGGACCCGCTCAGAAGTAGAAGTACCCATGTGCCACATGCGACAGAGATGTCACTTGGAATGGGACCAGCGTCCAATGCTTTGGATGCCAAAGGTGAGTAGATTTCTCTTGTTCGGGTCTCAGTTCTGTGAGGCATCATAACTCATCTTTTCGTTGTGTATTATGCTCCTCACCTTCCATCTCAGATTCCTCTATCTCAAATCGCACCCTTTTCATTGTGCATATCAATCTAAACGGCCTTCGTGCCAAGCTTTCTGAACTCTCTCTCTTCGCACGTACTTACCATCCAGACGTGATCATGGTTCAAGAAACCAAGCTCTCTCCATCCCCTACCTATCCTCATCCCAATATCCTAGGCTATACTTCTTACCATGCTCCAAGGTCATCTCTCGGCGGTGGAGTTTCTACTTTCGTTCTATCTTCACTTCCCTCACACCTCATTCCCAGCACCCCCACGGACGGTACTCTCGAGTACCTCCCAGTCGATCTCCCCCTAAAAACACCCCTTTCTCTTTTCAACATATACATTCCACCTACAACTTCATGCCCTTCATCTTGCAATCCTATCCCACTTCTCAAGCAGCTGAGCAACTGCTCCCTCTCATCCTCGGTCGTTTTCGCGGGTGATTTCAACGCTCACACCTCTTGCTCGTCTCTCGGTCCTGATGTTAGAGGAAATAACGTCGAAGAATGGGCAGATGAGTGCGACCTTGTCATTTTAAACGATGATCAGCCCACTCGTCTCCCGGCCAATGGCCGATCCTCCAGCCCAGACATTTCTCTTGTCTCGTCCAACCTTTCTAGCTGCTGCTCATGGTCTACCTCGAGGACTGCCAAGTGACCATGTTCCTGTCTTTGTCCAGATAGATCTATCCACTTCTCTCGCTACCTTTTCTGGTGTTCGCCAACGTTCTTATCTTAATTTAGGCCGAGCAGACTGGCGCCTGTTCAGTGAAGTTGCGCTACGCCTATCGGCAGATTACCCGTGGAATGGAAGCGTGCACCAGAAATAGTGTCATTTATCTGACGCAATCCGAAAGGCCATGAATGCGGCTATTCCTATCGGTCGCGTCAAGACGTTCTATACAAATGTCAACAGAGACATCCTCCACAAAATTAGAACGAGAGATGCGATGAGAGCGGTTAATCATCTGGACCCCGTGGTTGCTGAGCTTGACAATGAGATCAAAAAGGATTTGGACAGACTTAAGAAAGAAGAGTGGGAGAAGTTCACCGGGCAGTTGGATTTTAAGACGGACAGTGCAGCTACTTGGAAGGTTTTACGGAAGCTTTCGGGTAAAAGCTCACCCGCCACCGTCTCCACAATCGAATTCGACAACGGTGTATTCAAATCAGGAAAGGAAGCCGCTTATGCGCTCGGGAAAAGTTTTTTCATCACCAGTGCTAAACGAGGTCCGCAGAATAGAGTGACTGTAAGAGAGCTGTGCCGCCAGCACGGCCGAAGCGTTTACTACGGCGCAAGTTGAGAAGATTATAAAGGAAATACGGAACTCTAGAGCTATTG
Organism: Aplectana chamaeleonis; assembly: GCA_029168955.1. Classification (NCBI taxonomy): domain Eukaryota; kingdom Metazoa; phylum Nematoda; class Chromadorea; order Rhabditida; family Cosmocercidae; genus Aplectana; species Aplectana chamaeleonis. The sequence continues at coordinate 223,718 of JAPDOI010000256.1, read as the reverse complement.
GTCCTGATGGGATATGTCCTGCTGTCTTGAAGAAGATGCCCACTGACTTACTACCGCTTCTCACTGATGTGATAAACTCCTCGTTCAGGTCGTGTACTATCCCGCAGAATTGGAAGACGGCAAACGTCGTTCCGCTGCTCAAGCCTGGCAAGCCCCAAGCTTCAGTCAAATGACATTGGCCCATTAGCTTGTTGTCTTCTTTTGCTAAAGTAGCTGAAAAGCTGATCGTCAAGGACCTGGCTGAGCATAACGAGAGACAGGTGTTTCAGCATGGATTCAGAAAAATGCATTCCACCACGACAGCTTTGTTAGAAATTACGAGCTATGCAATTGATGGTTTCAACGCCTATAAGCCGGAAAGAATTGTAGCAGTTGCCTTGGATCTCACTAAGGCTTTCGACACAGTGAATCTTGGTATCTTATCAAACAACTTACTGGAGACTGGAGTCATCAATCCCGCCATGGCAAAAGCGCTGGATAGCTGCATTCACTAAGGGAGGACGGGCTAGAGTTATGTTCCAGAATCATGTCTCAAACAGCATTCCGATTGCGTCTGGAGTCCCACAGGGCGGCGTATTGTCGCCTGCTCTCTTCAGTCTGTACCTCGAAGATATGCCCGCCCCTCCCCAGGATATCAAGGTGGTCGCCTACGCTGACGATATGACTGTCTTGTGTCGTGATCGGGACATAAATGTGGCCGCCGCTAAGATTAACGGGTACTTGATCACACTGAAAGGCTTCTTCGTCCGCAAAATGCTGAAGATTTCTGCGTCAAAATCATCGGTATCCGTACTCACAACGGACCCATCTGAACACAGCGCACATCCGTATGTCGAATGGAATGGAGATCGTTTGCCTGCGGCCCGCTTCCCAAAACTTCTCGGACTCGTGCTCGATCCATCGCTCAAGTTCCATAAAACACGGAACAGAAGCAGGCTATCGTGAAAGCGGAGCTTAACGTGCTTAGAGCCCTGGGCGGTACAACATGGGGTAGTAGCAAAGAAACCATTATTACAACGTATAAGGCGATTCTCCAACCTGCACTAGAATACGGCGCACCTGTTTGGCAGCATCTAGTTTCGGAATCCTCTTGGACTAAGATGCAACGCATAAAGAATGCAGCTCCTCGAATCGCCACCGGATCTGCAAGAAGTTCCCCAGTCGATCAATTGCATGCTGAGACCCGCTTATTACTAGTAAGGGAGCACTGTCAGCTCCAGGCCCAACAATTTTTCATCACATTGTCAAACAACCAAATCACCCCTCTTGGAGAGTGCTAAGCCCCGTCAGAGAGAGGCGTCAGAAAGCCATTCGCCGATGCTCCCAGCAAAGTCAATCTGCAAAGATGGCACGACTCACAGCAAGAACGACTCCGTCTATTGCGCGAGGAGCATACTCAGTTCGTACGGTGCCATCTGGAAAAGGCGGCAATCAATCCCATATTGGGGGTAGTGCCGCCTCAAGTCTGCACATCCGAGGCCGAACTCGGAAGAAGGGCCAGGTGCACCCTGGCATCGCTGCGCTGTGGTCATTCTACCATGCTCATGTCCTACGTCAGCAAAATAGAGAGCAGCAAATCAGATGTCTGCCCGGACTGCGGCTGCCTCGGCCATGACATTGCACACCTCTTCAAATGTCCGGAGAGACCCACCACGCTGACCGTAATGGACTTATGGACGAATCCGTTACTGATCGCCCAGTTTCTCAACCTATGACAAAACCCTCAATGTGGCTGCAAAGAAGAAGAAGAAGGGGGTGCCAGCATCTCCCAACGCCATCTCAAGCAGCAATGGAAAGTCGACTTCGACTGCTCGGGCATATACTAAGAACGCCGGATCGTCTCGTACAACACGCTTTAAGAATGCTTCCAGATCCTGTCTGGAAACGGCCACCTGGGCGTAGGCGAAAGTTCTGGACGGATGTGGTTAAAGAGGACTTGAAGTCACTCGGCATCGAAAGACAGTTCAGGCGCGATGCTTCGTTTCGCAGGAAATGGAATAGTGACAGCTGGATGGAATGTGTTCAAATTGTGGCTGAAGACCGTGAAAAACGGACACGGCTGACTACTAGAACGGCACACCTCGGTGAAGATGCGGAATGACCGCGTCAGGCGAAAGCCAACCGATTAAGTCAAGTAAGTCAAGTGCCGGCAAGGGCTCAGGGGCCTGTCGCGCACATCTGAACTACGTTGCACTGAAAGTCGACTGTTTCCCTCGGCAGACTAGTTCTCCCGATAAAGGCTCGTCGCTCCACGGCGATATTCGGACAACTTTCCCTTATCGGGATAATTACAGTTGGAGCACGTCACCGCCCACTGCTCTGTTTAGGGACCGAATATACTCTCGCCGCTGAAAGGCGCGCCAGCATGCACTGGAGGAGTGTTGATCATGCACCGCACGATCGATTCCCCAGCATTGCATGCTGCCGCGTCTTTCAACGGTGAGACTCTCGGTCCCTAATTCAATTCCTCAACGACGATGATAACTTCGGCCCATTGCTGTATCCGGAACTCGTTCGTAATAGTTTCCATATTTATAGTAGGCTCTCACTTACATCCACGTCCTAGGCGGGTTTATTGACAGCCAGCTGCCGATAAACCCTCCCAGGACGTGGATGTAAATGTGAGCCTTATAGTATTTTGCTATTCTCTGACAGAAGCACAAGCACCTTTTATAACGGAGCGAGATTTATTCCAGTCCTGCGCGAGTAAGTTACTCTCTCCATTTCCCCCATGCCCTCCTGCCAGCTCCACCCCTTGCTCCGCCCTGGTCCACAATACACACCGTGTAAATTTTGTTAAGAAATGGAGTATATATAGTGAAGAGGACAGAATTGGTGCAACCGAGAAGAAAAGCAAGTCTAACTCGTACTCCGTCAACACGATAGGACCAACAGCCCTTACATTCACAAACTTGAGCAGGAATTACACCATTTCTCGGAAGTAGGAAACATGACAAATGTACATATGCTACAGGTGCAATTTCGTGAGATAAAAATTTTATGTAAATATTAGTTCCACAATTGTGAGCTTCATGATCACACAGGAGGGAACCGAAAACTACATATTGTGACGATTCGACCAGAAAACACTGCGACGGTAGTGGACCGGACCTCAGCGAAGAAATGGAACAAAGTGAAATAAGAAGAGACAGATCAGTCCATCAACCACGAAATATCCGTGTTAATTAGAAAATTAAGCAACGGATGGCATAATAATAATTTCGCAGAACTTATGCTATAACATTTACAAGTCGATTGTGATTGTGTGTTACAGCAGTCATAACGCAAATCAAAACTGATGGATCGCAGTACTGCGGAAGACCATAAATCACAGCTTTTGAAACATATTACATGATGACTCCAAATAACAGGCCTTGAAAGGTTTTCGCACTGAGCCAATTCAGATTGATATTTTCATCCTAAGAATCCTATGAGGAATACCCCTCCAAGCTCACCAGCCCATGATGCCTTCGCAATAGTATGGCAGTATAGAAGGAAAGAGATTGATCGGTGGTGGTTATTGATCGGCGTCAATTATAGCGCAACGTGTAAGATCGACTCCTCTCCTACTCAGAAGTTTCGAATCAAGTTACTACCGAGATTCCGCACAAAATCAAGGCACTTGTGGCTTATCTGAGTTTTTTCAAGTTACTTACATGGGCATAACCATGTCACATGCCACTTCTGAATCTCGCCAGTAACTTGGCCCATCAATCCTCTCGATTACCTGAAATCCAACCACAAACATGAAAAAACACGATGAAACGTATGATCACGTCATAACGTGCTTAACACGTGCACAGCCAGTATAAAAGGCGCCTCATTTCCCTCAAGCGGCATTCTGATGCCAGTCCTTGAAGGTGACTTCGAGTCACTCTCCGGAGGCCAGCACATTTTTGACCGCTGGGGATAAGGGAAGAGGGGCAGGTTTTTGCCGCGAATCGCCGAGAGGGTGGCTCCTCACCGCACACCTCGGCGAAGATTATGCACTTGTTACGGACCGGGGCGGGGCTTGCTCTGTACCCGGACCCCGGGGGTACCGTACCAAGGTTACTTGCATCTCAAGAGTAAGTTGAATATTGCTTTGGAGAAAGTTACCTGTATTCTGAAAATAAGTTGATGGTTTCCTTAAATAAGTTACTTGTGACATTGAGTCACTTGTGACATAAAGACATGTTGCATGAAGACTTCACGTGACATACTCAAAAGTAACGTTTAACTTGATTCTAAACTTCTGAGTACTACGTCTCCACGAAATACGTCTCATTCTGTGTTCCTCTACGCTTCCCCAATTACATGATATGCATCAACGTCGTAACAATGTGACGGCGTTTTATCGAAAACCATCCATATGCTTGAAAACTTTTGCCCAGGTACGCAAAATTGCCGAAACAATGTTGTCGAGGATGGGCAGTATGCCATCACAAGGATCCCCAAGAACCAAACAAAATGCAGTTAAGTCGCAAACAGTTTTTCACAGGTCCAAGTCTGTTAGATGCGAGCATATCCTTTCTTAGCTACATACGTATTTGGAGTTATCATGTGAGACATTCTTTCAAAATTCTGAGAACCATGTACAGGAGCAGGTTACAAACAAACAGCTGCTTATCGCTGAAAATAATGATATGGCTAAAGCTTGCCGAAAGGCAACTGTGACTCAACTATCAATATAGAATTACACACGAAAACAATTTAACGATGACATTTTAGCGGGATTTAGCCCAAGAGGCAACGAATCGACTAACCCTCGTTTTATAGCTATTTTGTGGCATCGCAATGCAGACTAGGCTATCACAAGCAAAGAGTACTGCACAATGTCTTAAGCAAATAAATATAACAAGGCGTACACATAAGGTAAGTAGGCTATCGAGCACTCAAAAAATAAAAGGAAACCGAGAGAGACACCCCTGCTGAAACAATAGCACAGATCTCGAAAAGGCAGAATACTTCATCGCTTCTCAAGCTGAGCAATTCGAGCTTCGACGCTAACCAATCGAGCCAGCAAGTCGTTGTATTCCTTTCTAGAAACCCATTCCGAAACAACTGAGGACGAAATCGATGAGATTGTTGGCAGATGAGCAACCGAAGTAACTGACGGCTTTATGGCTGAAATCAAGATAATAGGTCAGCAGAAATTTGTGATGAGAAAGGTGGGAAAATTGCTTACAGGGAACATGCTCCTTACGATCGTCAAGCTTAACTTCAGCAGGTGGTGGACGCAAAGGTCCCGTTTTAGCTGCAGGCGTGGCAGAAACAGTAGAGATTCCAGGAAATCCGCTCTAAACATGAAATATAGCCGAATAATTTCAACCTCAATCAGGTTTACAAGCCATCCCCACTAATGAGTCCTCGTTGAGCAACGGCTCAGATAGAAAGACGACTTTTGAGGATGAGTTTTCTCACTTCTGTTCGAATCACTCAATTTGTTCCCTTCGTTTCAGAATAGGTAAATTTGAAGGTGTGAAAAAGGTAGCAACAAACCATGGAAGGTTTTGAGCAGACTTGAAAACATTAGTGTTCAAAAACGCGACAATCGCTTTAATCGCGGGAGAAATGAGGGTTAACTGAACGTGTTAAGTCCCACTATTGCTGGTAGCTTCGACTGGTCGCGGTGCTGAAAACAGTTACAAAACCCGTCGCGTCAACAGATCTGGCACTGATTCGCGACTGGTTGGAACAGTTTGCAGTTTCAGTCGCCGAGCGACTGGGGTATTTCATAGCTGGTCGAAGCGACCTGCTTGATTTTGTTAGGTCGCTTCGACTAGTCGCGTCGCTTCCATGATGGAAGCGATTCGTCGAGTGGATGCGACGAGGCCGTATTCTTTCGTCGAGGCGTAGGGTATTTAGGGCCAAATTGCGGACTCTACACTCAATCTCGCGGCGTTGTGCGCAGATCTCCGTCATGTTCCACGTGGAATTGGGTCCCCACGACCGAGCCCAAATCGCTTGACTATTTGAAATCGCTGGACGGAGCGATTTCAAATCGCTTCGTCCAGCGATTTCAGATCGCAGCAGTATTGTTGGTCGCTTCGACTTCAAGTCGAAGCGACCAGCTATGAATGGGGCTTTACGAACGATGTTTAATCGGGTCCCTGAAAAGAGTTCAATTTTATTTTGTGGTGCAGCGACTGTCATTTTTTTTCTAAAAAGCAGCCGCCGCCAGCAAGCCAAGACAACTCTAGAAAGGGTGACAGCCGTTGTTCGCATGCCGCAGCAAAATAGACGCGTTCTGGGAGTTGACTTTGAACGAGTAGTGGCCAATATTAACCAGAAATTTGACTTTTAGAATATCCGACAGCACGACCTTCAGTTGGTGGGAATGTACGCCAAACCATTCTGGTAATGCTGGCAGAGGACCTAATACACAAGCAACCACTTGAACAACCTTTCGATATGCAGAACAAGATTTTAAGCGAAAAATCTGATAAGGAACGCTATGTACCTCACGACTCGTCGAATGAGTGGGAACAGATGCACTCGTTCCTCCAATGAGGGTGAAAGGATTCTTCTCTTGCACTTCACTGGACACTGATTTCGTTGGGCTTTCGAGAAGACTATCCATCGACTGAACAAACTGATTTCAGCAAAAAAAAATCCCCAATGTGAAAGGTGAGCAATATCACAAACCCCTCTCTTTTTTATCAGCAACATACTTGCCGGACGCTTGCCAGGAGGACGAGCACGGGTTTTTGTGACATGATTCAGAGGACTAGCCACGTCGTCACTCGACTCGTCCGCTTCCACACTACTCAGAGGCCTACTTATTGCAACTCCTTCATTTGTCGAGCTCACTATCACAGACTTCGTCAACTTTGAAGACATCTGACCAGGCTGTCCCACGATTAGATCCTGAAAACTTGGATCAATTACGCTTCGAGCTTTGTGAAAACCTACCATTACAAGATTTTCTCGAAAATGAATCCGAAACTTGACTAGGTGAAAAACGACAACTACCACGACGTTAGTGAGCAAGAAGTTTTAGAGAACGTCCTCATTCGGACAAGTGGCCTTAGCATTATTCAAAACACCGAATACGGTGATTTATCTCCTTAAATTGGATATACATGGTGTTCTAAAATTATGGGCGCTCTGTTTCACTTCACATTCAACAAGAATTTCGGCAAACGATTTCCTGTGTTTTCGAATTATTATGTACTTTCGTATGTTAGCTCCGTGTTTCATCACTACTTTGTTACACTGTTCTTGAGAATAGCATAACGGAAGCTTATCCGATGCATAGTTCCGTCGTCGCAAAGCACAGTGAAGGACACGCCTCAAGAAGCATCGCCAATCCACTCTCCTTGCACTCACTCAGAGAAACTCACGGCCCGTCCGCGGCGGAAGATGAGCTCTCCGGACGGTCCGCGGCTCCTGACGGCTGATCCGCGGCACAACTGATAGCGGGCTGGTCAAACGGCCATCCGCGGCGCTGTTCATTCTCGATGGGGTTGGTTCCAGGGCGCACCGGCAGTTGAAAGACTTCCACCTCCTCATCTCACTCACTCACATCTCACTTGACCGCATGCACGGCTGCAGTGGCAGACATGAAAAAAACATAGTAAATCGAATGATCACGTCCTAATGTGTTTATCACATGCACAGCCGGTATAAAAGGCGCCTCATCTCACTCGAGTCCTCATTCGGCATTCGGATGCCGGCCCTGGAAGGTGACTTTGAGTCCCTCTCCGGAGGCCAGCATATTTTTGACCGCTGGGGGATAAGGGATCCTCACGGCTGATGGGGGGGGGGCGATTTTCGCCGCGGCGGTCAGCAGGGAGGGTGGTTCCTCACCGCAGACCTCTGCGGAAATATTGTGAAGGCGTGCTTTTTGTGTAGTTGCAGACAAGACACGCTATTTGACGTCACATTTGCAGAAAAGGACGGTCCGCAGCGGCTCTCAGGACGATCCGCGGCGCTTTGCCGGCGCTTTACCGGCTTCGGTGAAGGATCGTCCGGTCGTCGGCCGCCGACGGTCCTGCAAAAGCGCCGCGGACGGGCCGTGAGTTTCTCTGAGCAAACACTATCTAGAAAGCAAAAAGCTCTCTCGCTCAGCTTGGTACACTCTTGAACAAAGTCGGCAGATGTGGAAAGGTCAGTGTTACCACCTCCAGGAATGTTAAGAAGATTCGAAACCGGATAGATCGAAATCGCGACGGTCAGGGAGGAAAACAGTTCTCAGCTTCTCTTTGCAGACAACAAGCTGCAAACAGTTGAGAAAGGCACGAAGCCTTTGCGTCGCTTTACAGGAGTCCCGCACCGCGCCATTGTCTTCTCACAATCAGATGAGGAAGCCCTTACGGTGGACCCAATAATATACCCCATAAGCAATAGTTTCGTCTCCGAAAGCATCGAGGCAGCCATATAGCGAGTAAAAATTATTGGAAGGGCAGCTCATCTCATTTCTGTCATGGTTTTGGGACCAATCACGATAGACGACGAAACTTTCCTCGTTCTCATGGATTCTGGTGTCAAATTGACACGGAAGTACACAGGCAAGCAATCCAGAAGGATATCTTAAAGCCCTCTACAATCTCGAACTTTGCCAGCATACCCTGCTGCTTCTCGCAGGACTTCTAGCTAGCGCATAATGAAAAGTCCCTTCGAGTGTGGTGCCGTCGTGTGCTTCGTGACTTCATCTCTCACCAAGATAAGTCATCTTGCTCACCGATCCTGAATCTTCTTGACTTCTCAATGTGATCTGTGATCGGAGCAAAGGTCTGTGAATCTCGTTGCACAAAGATGTACTCCCTGAAAGCTACCCTCCGGAAATCCTGTGTCGTGTTGGATGACGATAGAGTGAGGACCGAATATTCGAGTTCGAATAAATATTCGAATGTTTCGAACGAACTTTTATTCGAACATTCGAAAAGTGTGAATATTCGAACATTATTCGAATTCGACTATTCGCAAAAGGTGAGAATTCGAACATTATTCGAATTCGACTATTCGTAAAAGGTGAATGTTCGAATATTATTCGAATTCGACTATTCGGGAAAAGTGAATATTCGAATATTATTCGAATCCGACTATTCGGAAAAGGTGAATATTCGAATATTATTCGAATTCGACTATTAGGAAAAGGTGAATATTCGAATATTATTCGAATTCGACTATTCGCAAAAGGTTAATATTCGAACATTATTCTTCTTCTTCTTTGCAGCCACATTGAGGGTTTTGTCATAGGTTGAGGAACTGGGCGACCAGTAACGGATTTGTCCATAAGTCCATTACGGTCAGCGTGGTGGGTCTCTCCGGACATTTGAAAAGGTGTGCAGTATCATGGCCGAGGCAGCCACAGTCCGGGCAAACATCTGATTTGCTGCTGTCTATTTTGCTGACGTAGGACATAAGCATGGTAGAATGACCACAGCGCAGCGATGCCAGGGTGCACCTGGCTCTTCTTCCGAGTTCGGCCTCGGATGTGCAGACTTGAGGCGGCACTACCCCCAATATGGGATTGATTGCCGCCTTTTCCAGATGGCACCGTACGAACTGAGTATGCTCCTCGCGCAACAGACGGAGTCGTTCTTGCTGTGAGTCGTGCCATCTTTGCAGATTGACTTTGCTGGGAGCATCGGCGAATGGCTTTCTGACGCCTCTCTGACGGGGTTTAGCACTCTCCAAGACGGGTGATTTGGTTGTTTGACAATGTTGATGAAAAATTGTTGGGCCTGGAGCTGACAGTGCTCCCTTACTGGTAATAAGCGGGTCTCAGAATGCAAGTGATCGACTGGGGAACTTCTTGCACATCCGGTGGCGATTCGAAGAGCTGCATTCTGTATGCGTTGCATCTTAGTCCAAGAAGATTCCGAAACTAGATGCTGCCAGACTGGTGCGGCGTATTCTAGTGCAGGCTGGAGAATCGCCTTATACGTTGTAATAATGGTTTCTTTGCTACTACCCCATGAAGTACCGCCCAGGGCTCTAAGCACGTTAAGCTTCGCTTTCACGATAGCCTGCTTCTGTTCCGTGTTCTTATGGAACTTGAGCGATGGATCGAGCACGAGTCCGAGAAGTTTTGGGAAGCGGGCCGCAGGCAAACGATCTCCATTCCATACGACATACGGATGTGCGCTGTGTTCAGATGGGTCCGTTGTGAGTACGGATACCGATGATTTTGACGCAGAAATCTTCAGCATTTTGCGGACGAAGAAGCCTTTCAGTGTGATCAAGTACCCGTTAATCTTAGCGGCGGCCACATTTATGTCCCGATCACGACACAAGACAGTCATATCGTCAGCGTAGGCGACCACCTTGATATCCTGGGGAGGGGCGGGCATATCTTCGAGGTACAGACTGAAGAGAGCAGGCGACAATACGCCGCCCTGTGGGACTCCAGCTGCAATCGGAATGCTGTTTGAGACATGATTCTGGAACATAACTCTAGCCCGTCTTCCCTTAGTGAATGCAGCTATCCAGCGCTTTTGCCATGGCGGGATTGATGACTCCAGTAAGTTGTTTGATAAGATACCAAGATTCACTGTGTCGAAAGCCTTAGTGAGATCCAAGGCAACTGCTACAATTCTTTCCGGCTTATAGGCGTTGAAACCATCAATTGCATAGCTCGTAATTTCTAACAAAGCTGTCGTGGTGGAATGCATTTTTCTGAATCCATGCTGAAACACCTGTCTCTCGTTATGCTCAGCCAGGTCCTTGACGATCAGCTTTTCAGCTACTTTAGCAAAAGAAGACAACAAGCTAATGGGCCAATGTCATTTGACTGAAGCTTGGGGCTTGCCAGGCTTGAGCAGCGGAACGACGTTTGCCGTCTTCCAATTCTGCGGGATAGTACACGACCTGAACGAGGAGTTTATCACATCAGTGAGAAGCGGTAGTAAGTCAGTGGGCATCTTCTTCAAGACAGCAGGACATATCCCATCAGGACCAATAGCTCTAGAGTTCCGTATTTCCTTTATAATCTTCTCAACTTGCGCCGTAGTAAACGCTTCGGCCGTGCTGGCGGCACAGCTCTCTTACAGTCACTCTATTCTGCGGACCTCGTTTAGCACTGGTGATGAAAAACCTTTTCCCGAGCGCATAAGCGGCTTCCTCTCCTGATTTGAATACACCGTTGTCGAATTCGATTGTGGAGACGGTGGCGGGTGAGCGGGTCCGTACCAAGAGGCACCCAAAAAGGGTTTGCCGCCAGCACCAGTGGGTACGTTTTATGGTGGGGCGGCCGCTAATTGCCCTCCGCCTCTCACAGACAGCAAATCGCCGACGCCGCAGTCGCGGCGAGAGGTGTCGCGCCGGCGGCGAATCGGGTTGAGCTCCGTTTCGGGCTGCTATCAGGACCAGTGAAGCTGAAATTCGGCAATTGAATTTCAGCAGGCCTGAGCTCCATTCTCAAGCTATCATATCTTAACGCTTCCCATTTGAAACTTTGAAAACCTCTTCCGAAATGACAGCGTTTTATTTTCTTACTTTACTGAGCGGCCGAGAGGCTGATTGTACTGATCTGGGACACCAGTTTTGAACTTTCAGCTTCAAGGAGAAGCTGAAATATGAAATTTTCAAATTTAACTCTGAATACTAAAATTTTCATTTTTTCTTCTTTCAAGGCCAGTCTTGAGGTTGGAATGTGTTATTGCGATCCTTTCAGGTTCTGATCTTGCCAGCTTCAAGGAGAAGCTGAAATATGAAATTTTCAAATTTAACTCTGAATACTAAAATTTTCATTTTTTCTTCTTTCAAGGCCAGTCTTGAGGTTGGAATGTGTTATTGCGATCCTTTCAGGTTCCGATCTTGTCAGCTTCAAGGAGAAGCTGAAATATGAAATTTTCAAATTTAACTCTGAATACTAAAATTTTCATTTTTTCTTCTTTCAAGGCCAGTCTTGAGGTTGGAATGTGTTATTGCGATCCTTTCAGGTTCTGATCTTGTCAGCTTCAAGGAGAAGCTGAAATATGAAATTTTCAAATTTAACTCTGAATACTAAAATTTTCATTTTTTCTCGTTTTAAGGCCAGTCTTGAGGTTGGAATGTGTTGTTGCGATCCTTTCAGGTTCCGATCTTGTCAGCTTCGAGGAGAAGCTGAAATATGAAATTTTCAAATTTAACTCTGAATACTAAAATTTTCATTTTTCTGGTTTTAAGGCCAGTCTTGAGGTTGGAATGTGTTACTGCGATCCTTTCAGGTTCCGATCTTGTCAGCTTCAAGGAGAAGCTGAAATATGAAATTTTCAAATTTAACTCTGAATACTAAAATTTTCATTTTTTCTGGTTTTAAGGCCAGTCTTGAGGTTGGAATGTGTTGTTGCGATCCTTTCAGGTTCCGATCTTGTCAGCTTCAAGGAGAAGCTGAAATATGAAATTTTCAAATTTAACTCTGAATACTAAAATTTTCATTTTTCTGGTTTTAAGGCCAGTCTTGAGGTTGGAATGTGTTGTTGCGATCCTTTCAGGTTCCGATCTTGTCAGCTTCAAGGAGAAGCTGAAATATGAAATTTTCAAATTTAACTCTGAATACTAAAATTTTCATTTTTTCTTCTTTCAAGGCCAGTATTGAGGTTGGAATGTGTTATTGCAATTCTTTCAGGTTCCGATCTTGTCAGTTTCAAGCAGAAGCTGAATTTATTATGGATCATATCTTAGAACAGAACTTAGTATATTATTAATAGTTACTAGTCTTCGAATAATGTTTGTAGTGAACTAGCAAACAAACGAGGTCGACCTTGTGCAACGTTTATGGACTAATTACCTGCAATGCACCTGTGCGATGATACTCTAGGACTGCCTACGTTTCTACGATGTCACGAGGAGATGAGAGAGTAGAGGGTGACTGACGACTATATAGTTGTGTATTTCTTATAGACATGAGTATTACTACGTGCCAGTACAAATAACATTATTTATGCCGGTTTTCGACAATTGAGTGTCTCACAACGCATTGACAAACGGTAGGAACGCGTTACTGTTAAACTACGAGCATTTCAGCCCTAAGTAGTAAACTTCACCTTAATTGATGGATAGCTTATTGGAGGAATTTATCGAAATTATCGACCTTAACACTATAAGTTACAAAAAATCAGGGTTGTAGTATCATCTAGATTGCAGATGATCGAATGTTGTCCGACGACAGGGGTGGGCCATGACCCCGTTCACGTTAACAGCTCAGCAACAGAGTTTCCCTGTGGCAAGCGGGAACCAATTACATACATCCGCTGGCCATAGTAGAACCAATCACGTACATCCCCTGGCCATAGTGATTTGAGGTATATAAGACCATGGAGAAGATCAAAATCTATATGTCATTATGGCCTACTTCTATGGAGACTTCATCGATTTTCAGTCACCTAATGATCCACGATACCGAGTATGATTCTATATTAGAGCATACACAGAATGTTTCCACAATTTCCCTTGTAGGTCCCTCTACAAGCAAACCTTCCACAGCTCCCTATACAACCTTTCCCAAATCTTCAGTATTATCCAATCCAGTACGCACAAAACTTTCATCATTACCCTGTACAACAAGCGGTATAATACCTCACACATTATTGAGGGAAATTTCTCATCCGTATTTAGATGATAAGTAAAATTTTGCAGGTAAACAATGCTCAGTTTATGTATCCACACTACAATGGGCCATATCTTATGGCTCCTGAGGTAATTCTATTTCTACCCTTCACAGACTCGTTTTGAGTCCGAATTGAACTTTCCAAACGAATTTTGCCAACTATTTTTTCTGCTAATTAACTTTTTCATTATTGCATATTCACACTGAACTATTACATTTCAGAGCATTTTCTAGAGAACTTGGAATCCTCGCTTTATTCAATTGCGTAGTTGAGTTCCTCGGAATTTCCAACTTATGTTTGTTTAACTCTCTGTGGAGTGTAACTTCTCTATTTTTGTGTAAAACATTCTACGTAATTCAATTACTCAATATCGCGTATGCCGACAGGTTTCATAATCCGACATGGCTTTTTAAATGATCCTTTTTATCCCCCCCCCCACACAAACGGCTTTTATCCTTCGTGCTCAAATACAAAATTTGAAACCAATTGTTATGAATTTTCGGATAACAAATAATTCGAAATGCATTTTCGCCCATTTCTACCTTTCCTGGATAATTATGGAAAAGCGTCTGATAGAACATTTCAATAGATGAATTTCTTGAGCAGCCCATTTTGAAAATTGCGATACAGTGAATGTATGCGTTATGAGCTTCCTACATTCCCGAATGCATGAATTTCTTGAACGAACTTTTTCTTAGAAAACCCATAGTCAAACGAAATGTCGAATGAAATCTCTGAGCAAATTATTTAAATTAGCGAGTGATTGCATCAAAAATTAAAAAAACAGTTCAAATTTTCAGAATCAGTAATTTTTATTTGATTTAGATAACCTACGATCTCGAAACCTGAACCTGAAAGGATCGCAATAACACATCCCAACCTTGAAACTGGCCTTGAAACCAGAAAAATGAAAATTTTAGTATTCAGAGTAAAATTTGAAAATTTCATATTTCAGCTTCTCCTTGAAGATGACAAGATCGGAACCTGAAAGGATCGCAATAACACATTCCAACCTCAAGACTGGCCTTGAAAGAAGAAAAAATGAAAATTTTAGTATGCAGAGTTAAATTTGAAATTTTCATATTTCAGCTTCTCCTTGAGGCTGACAAGATCGGAACCTGAAAGGATCGCAATAACACATCCCAACCTTAAAACTGGCCTTGAAACCAGAAAAATGAAAAGTTTAGTATTCAGGGTAAAATTTGAAATTTTCAAATTTCAGCTTCTCCTTGAAGCTGACAAGATCAGAACATGAAAGGATCGCAATAACACATCCCAACCTTAAAACTGGCCTTGAAACCAGAAAAATGAAAAGTTTAGTATTCAGAGTAAAATTTGAAATTTTCAAATTTCAGCTTCTCCTTGAAGCTGACAAGATCAGAACATGAAAGGATCGCAATAACACATTCCAACCTTAAAACTGGCCTTGAAACCAGAAAAATGAAAATTTTAGTATCCAGAGTAAAATTTGAAAATTTCATATTTCAGCTTCTGCTTGAAGCTGACAAGATCAGAACATGAAAGGATCGCAATAACACATTCCAACCTTGAAACTGGCCTTGAAACCAGAAAAATGAAAATTTTAGTATTCAGAGAAAAATTTGAAAATTTCATATTTCAGCTTCTCCTTGAAGATGACAAGATCGGAACCTGAAAGGATCGCAATAACACATTCCAACCTCAAGACTGGCCTTGAAAGAAGAAAAAATGAAAATTTTAGTATGCAGAGTTAAATTTGAAATTTTCAAATTTCAGCTTCTCCTTGAAGCTGACAAGACCGGAACCTAAAAGGATCGCAATAACACATTCCAACCTCAAGACTGGCCTTGAAAGAAGAAAAAATGAAAATTTTAATATTCAGAGTTAAATTTGAAAATTTCATATTTCAGCTTCTCCTTGAGGCTGACAAGATCGGAACCTGAAAGGATCGCAATAACACATCCCAACCTTAAAACTGGCCTTGAAACCAGAAAAATGAAAAGTTTAGTATTCAGGGTAAAATTTGAAATTTTCAAATTTCAGCTTCTCCTTGAAGCTGACAAGATCAGAACATGAAAGGATCGCAATAACACATCCCAACCTTAAAACTGGCCTTGAAACCAGAAAAATGAAAATTTTAGTATTCAGAGTAAAATTTGAAATTTTCAAATTTCAGCTTCTCCTTGAAGCTGACAAGATCAGAACATGAAAGGATCGCAATAACACATTCCAACCTTAAAACTGGCCTTGAAACCAGAAAAATGAAAATTTTAGTATCCAGAGTAAAATTTGAAAATTTCATATTTCAGCTTCTGCTTGAAGCTGACAAGATCAGAACATGAAAGGATCGCAATAACACATTCCAACCTTAAAACTGGCCTTGAAACCAGAAAAATGAAAATTTTAGTATTCAGAGTAAAATTTGAAAATTTCATATTTCAGCTTCTGCTTGAAGCTGACAAGACCGGAACCTAAAAGGATCGCAATAACACATTCCAACCTCAAGACTGTCCTTGAAACCAGAAAAATGAAAATTTTAGTATTCAGAGTAAAATTTGAAAATTTCATATTTCAGCTTCTGCTTGAAGCTGACAAGATCGGAACCTGAAAGGATCGCAATAACACATTCCAACCTTAAAACGGGCCTTGAAACCAGAAAAATGAAAATTTTAATATTCAGAGTAAAATTTGAAAATTTCATATTTCAGCTTCTGCTCGAAGCTGACAAGATCGGAACCTGAAAGGATCGCAATAAAACATTCTAACCCCATGACTGGCCTTGAAACCAGAAAAATGAAAATGGCAGTATTCAGAGTTAAAATTGAAAATTTCAAATTTCAGCTTCTGCTTGAAGCTGACAAGATCAGAACCTGAAAGGATGGCAATAACACATCCCAACCTCAAGACTGGCCTTGAAACCAGAAAAATGAAAATTTTAGTATTCAGAGTTAAAAATGAAATTTTCAAGTTTCAGCTTCTGCTTGAAGCTGAAAGTTCAAAACTGGTGTCCCAGATCAGTACAATCAGCCTCTCGGCCGCTCAGTAAAGTGAGAAAATAAAACGCTGTCATTTTGGAAGAGGTTTTCAAAGTTTCAAATGGGAAGCGTTAAGATATGACAGCTTGAGAATGAAGCTCAGGCCTGCTGAAGCTCACTTGCCGAATTTCAGCTTCACTGGTTCTGATAGCAGCCCGAAACGGAGCTCAACCCGATTCGCCGCCGGCGCGACACCTCTCGCCGCGACTGCGGCTTCGGCGATTTGCTGTCTGTGAGAGGCGGAGGGCAATTAGCGGCCGCCCCACCATAAAACGTACCCACTGGTACTGGCGGCAAACCCTTTTTGGGTGCCTCTTGGCCGCCCCCCCCCGGGTGAGCTTTTACCCGAAAGCTTCCGTAAAACCTTCCAAGTAGCTGCACTGTCCGTCTTAAAATCCAACTGCCCGGTGAACTTCTCCCACTCTTCCTTCTTAAGTCTGTCCAAATCCTTTTTGATCTCATTGTCAAGCTCAGCAACCACGGGGTCCAGATGATTAACCGCTCTCATCGCATCTCTCGTTCTAATTTTGTGGAGGATGTCTCTGTTGACATTTGGATAGAACGTCTTGACGCGACCGATAGGAATAGCCGCATTCATGGCCTTTCGGATTGCTTCAGATAAATGACACTATTTCTGGTGCACGCTTCCATTCCACGGGTAATCTGCCGATAGGCGAAGCGCAACTTCACTGAACAGGCGCCAGTCTGCTCGGCCTAAATTAAGATAAGAACGTTGGCGAACACCAGAAAAGGGAGCGAGAGAATTGGATAGATCGATCTGGACAAAGACAGGAACATGGTCACTTGGCAGTCCTCGAGGTAGACCATGAGCAGCAGCTAGAAAGGTTGGACGAGACAAAAGAAATGTCTGGGCTGGAGGATCGGCCATTGGCCGGGAGACGAGTGGGCTGATCATCGTTTAAAATGACAAGGTCGCACTCATCTGCCCATTCTTCGACGTTATTTCCTCTAACATCAGGACCGAGAGACGAGCAAGAGGTGTGAGCGTTGAAATCACCCGCGAAAACAACCGAGGATGAGAGGGAGCAGTCGCTCAGCTGCTTGAGAAGTGGGATAGGACTGTAAGATGAAGGGCATGAAGTTGTAGGTGGAATGTATATGTTGAAAAGAGAAAGGGGTGTTCTTAGGGGGAGATGGATTGGGAGGTACTCGAGAGTACCATCCGTGGGGGTGCTGGGAATGAGGTCTGAGGGAAGTGAAGATAGAACGAAAGTAGAAACTCCACCGCCGAGAGATGACCTTGGAGCATGGTAAGAAGTATAGCCTGGGATATTGGGATGAGGATAGGTAGGGGATGGAGAGAGCTTGGTTTCTTGAACCATGATCACGTCTGGATGGTAAGTACGTGCGAAGAGAGAAAGTTCAGAAAGCTTGGCACGAAGGCCGGTTAGATTGATATGCACAATGAAAAGGGTGAGATTTGAGATAGAGGAATCTGAGATGGAAGGTGAGGAGCATAATACACAACGAAAAGATGAGTTATGATGCCTCACAGAACTGAGACCCGAACAAGAGAAATCCACCCACCTTTGGCATCCAAAGCATTGGACGCTGGTCCCATTCCAAGTGACATCTCTGTCGCATGTGGCACATGGGTACTTCTACTTCTGAGCGGGTCCAGGATTCCTCTCCACGCCGGCCCTTTGCAAGAGAATCCGAAGGAGAGCTGCTGCCGGCCAGCACCTCTCCCATGACAAAAACCCTCTTTGTGGAGGGGATGACGCCGGTTTGGGCGGAGGCGATCTTCTTCCCTCCACACTGCCACGGCACGAACGTACGACATCTCGGCAGCAACATTATTCAAATTCGATTATTCGCAGAGGTGAATATTCGAACGTTATTCCAATTTGAATACCCGAGCTGATTTAACAAAAAATATGAAAATCAGCTCTAATGTATGAAGGAATCGACGTACCTTTCAAGACTGATGTCATTTTCTTCACTACTCCATTGTTCCATATTCCGAACGCAAGAGCTAAATTTTCTCCCCACACCGTCTGATGAGGCTACTAGGGCTGTTCTAACAGGGGGAGCCACATGGCAATCGCACTTGGCCACTCCCATTTTTTCATGCCGCTGCGCAATGATAACACCAACCATAGCTTCGTTGGGTGGAGCCATGTACTCCACCAACCTTCACCCCCTGGGCAGGTGAAGGTGAAGGGAACCTTCACCATTGGGAGAACCGGTGACAACCGGTGAAACGAACCGAAAAAAATGAAAGTGACTGTGACTGAAATGAAAGTGACTCATGCAAGTCATTTTCAAGATTGGGTGGGTGTCACTGCCGGTTTTTCGTCCATAACTCTTTTGTGCTTGGAGATAGAATTCTGCGTCACCTCGTGCTTCCAGTTTGGAAAAATATTTTCTCAATCCTTCAGCCTAATTCATTTTACGAAACACCGGTTTTTCGCCTATAACTCTTTAACCTGGTGAGGGTTGTTTTTGAAATCTACGTAAAATTCTGCGTCGAATGATATATCGGGTTCCTAACTTTGCTCGCTCCATAAGCCAGCCAGGTCGGTGGAGCCGAGCTCCGTTGTTGGCTCCAGCAGAACTCTGTGCCTCTCAATTAAACCATAGAGGCGAAAGCACCCTATTGAGATAACTATGGAGCTCGGCTCCACCAATCTGGCTTTCTTATGGGGCAAGCAAAGTTAGTTAGGCTCCTCGAACAAGCTCCTTAGGCTAAGCTAGAGCGGAAAAGTTGATTTTGTAGCATTCTTTGCGTTATAGCCCGTACAGGTTTAGAGATGAGTCGTGCCTTATTAATTGCAATTGTAGGTGGAAATAAAGCTTTAGAAGAAGAATTCAACTTGTTATTGCCGCTCACTTCGTAGTTGCGCGATATTGCTATGGATGCTTGAATTATTCGTCATTCGAATTTCGAATATTCTTTCGTTCGAAATAAAAAAAATGAACGAATTTATTCGAAATTCGTTCGTTCGAAATAAAAAATGAACGAATTTATTCGAAATTCGTTCGTTCGAAATAAAAAATGAACGAACTTATTCGAAATTCGTTCGTTCGGAATAAAAAATGAACGAATTTATTCGAAATTCGTTCGTTCGTAATAAAAAATGAACAAATTTACTCGAAATTCGTTCGTTCGGAATGGAAAATGAACGAATTTATTCAACATTCGTTCGTTCGAAATAAGAAATGAACGAATCTATTCGAAATTCGTTCGTTCGAAATAAAAAATGATGAACGAATTTACTCGGAATTCGTTCGTTCGAAATAAAAAATGAACGAATTTATTCGAAATTCGTTCGTTCGAAATAAAAAAAATGAACGAATTTATTCGAAATTCGTTCGTTCGGTCTCTTTTTAAAAAGTCCTCACACTAGATGACGACAACCTGCGAGAATGATGCCAGCCTTTCGAAGCGAACTTCTTATCAGTATCCGAGGAGATGGCGAACATTTTGGGATCTAATGATTGTGTTGTGTTCACAACACTATGTATCAATTATCCGTTTGTTATAGTTGAATTCCGATTTAGTGTATGAAAAACACTTCGAGACTTGTGCGCCCATAAATATGTAACACCTTATATACTAGCCTACCAAAGTGGCATATTTTCAGACGAAGTCTGAATAGTCAATCGAACCGATTGAAGATCGATATGCAAAAAACTCAATGCAACATGTCCACCACCGGTTCAGAGCGAGAGGTTGTGTTGCAGTGCGGTTCATGTGCACTGATCTTTAGCCTTAGACTCTGTTTCTACTCCGGCAGGACGCTGCGGAAATGACAAAGCAGATGTCACTATCCCGCAACTTCAACATGCTGAGACAATTCGAAAAGAAAACTAGTACGCTGAAAAACACTGCGAACTGTTGTAGTCGCGACGCATCGTATAGTGTGCCGCTGGAGGATCTAACCGGTGGATGTTTGCCATGTTCCATTAGGTGATCATTTTTCGGTGCTAAAACTGTTAATACACAGTAAAAGAATAATGAACAGTGCTGCAATAAAAGGACTAAAAGAATAAGACAACAGTACCACAGAAAATTGTGGCGAGAGAGCAAAATTTCGGCAGAAGGCATTTCGAAAACCCCAAATTTCTGGTTTGCAATTATGCGGCGTTATACGCAAAAATGCGTATGTCTCTAAATCACGCGGTAAGTTGCGGCAATGTCTAGGGGCCTAGTTATACATAAGCGTTTCGCTGCCGCTGGCTTTTGCGGGGCGTCTGCAATTGGTGAGATTTCGAAATTGACCAATAGCAGACATGCCGCCGAAGCCAGCAAGAGCAAAACCCGGTGTATAACTAGAGACTAAACGGCGAACTCCGCATGGGTATAACCAGGCAGTTACTTCGTCTGTAAATATGCAACTTCTGAAGGGCTAACTTACACTTACGCATGTCGGCGATGCAGTTATATGCATTCAAAATTGAAAACTCAGAAAACAAATAAAATGAAAAGACCGCTAAGAAAGTAGCACCAACCTTGGAAATTCGGTCTCGAGCAGCAGCGAAAGCTGAATTTTGTTGTTTAACTTGGAGATGGTAACACTGGCGACGATGATGTAGCAGAGGCTGCGGGAGGAGACACACCAGCTCCATTAATCGACGTCGAACTTTCCGAGAGTTTTTGCTTCAACGGCTTAGCTGGAACAGCGGGCGGAACCATTCCAGGAGGATTGACCAGAGGAGTTTTCGCGGCAAGTTTCGGAGGATGAGAAGGTGGATGGTAAAAACTGCCAGATGGCGTAGAACAAGGAACCTGTAACGTTGTTTTTTTTTACCTTTCGTGATAACTTAGAGGCTATTCAGACTACTCACAAGGGAACCATCATTACACGCCATGACCATTTCAAATAAAATGAGCTATCCTAGTTTCAATTTTCGACGTAGAATTCGAATACATTGCAGATGCGAAACGTTACTCTGAACGGAGTTATATGCGTTTATGTGATTTTTACACCACAGATGATGATTCTACACCAGCTGACTATGGGATGATTCCTGGGGCCGTATGCACATCTCTCCCCGAGCGTCCCCGCGAAGCCACTCTGTGATTGGTCATCAGACGAAATTGACCGATTATGGATGGCCTTCGCGGGGACGGGGACGCTCGGGGAGAGATGTGCATACGGCCCCTGGTGTAGAAATCTTATCGGTGACGACGACTCAGATCACACGTTATGATGCATCTACGAGTGAAGCGCGAAAAACGCATATAACTCCGTTCAGAGTAACGTTTCGCAGCTGCGATGTAAAAATTCGAATTCTGCGTCGAGAGCTGATCTCAGAAAGACTTATTTCATTCGGAATGGCCACGGCGTATAATGATCCTTCACTTGTCAGAGCCAGTACATCACGCGCGAGGGTCGCGTTGGAGTATAAATGGATTGACGCTACCCCGCGCGCCACCAGCAGCTCCCGTACCAACCTTTCCATGATTTTCAATATTACTCTACTCCAACATCGACTTCGTCCTATTTCATGATTATCAATTCCAGTGCTATTCTCTGCCAGCGTAGTGGAGAACGCTTGTTTGGAATTTTCTCGCACACAGAGTTAAGGCCAAGTTTATTCCGCTCCGCCATGGCGTCGCCGTTACCCATAGTCTCTCTACGCGCGTGACGCGCTGGCGTTGAGGAGTATGCAAAGCCCCGTAATAACTCGGAGCTATTTAACGTGTAGGGGCTTCCATGATGACCGGTAGGATGCAAGGTATCTACGGATTACTGAAGGAACAGATGGAATCTGCAACACATTTTCGGGGCATACAAAGGAATGATCTGCTGCTATCAGTCTGCGGAGCTCATGAGAGAGCGTTGTAATTACCGCGCAAAGAGAATATGCAACTAACCTTACCCAAGTACTAATGATGAAGTTGCACAACCTATTAGTCATGGTATATCTACCTACCGATCTGTTAGAGGCAACGAACTTCGGCTTCTTTCAAATGACTATGCCTTCCCGTGTCTGATAGGCAGCAAGTTTTCAACCAACACAACAATCTCAGCAACTACCCAGTTCAGTTTGTAAGTCTCAGACGACAGGAACGAAGTCTAGATGCCACACCGCAAGTGCGAAAGCGAGAAAAAGTAGCATAACGGTTAATGAATTACGCCCGTACATTCATTGATGTGGAACACATGAACGCAACCCTCCACCACTTCACTACAATTTCTGAATGTTTTCGGAACGAAGACAGCCTTTTAGTGGATTTCAAATCTCATATTGATGTCTGAGAAAGACGTAGGAGGGAAATGTTTTGCATCATGGCGAACCGGGGACCTACCCCCCCTGGGATCGTCACAGAGTACGCCTAAGCCAGCTTTGTTGTCCAGCGCTGGCCACCGCGAGTAGCGTCCTCGATGTGCGACAAAACTATGAAATCCTTCCCCTAACTTTTTGCCGCATGGATGTTTGCCGCATGTTTGTTTACGAGCACGCAGCTATATGCTCATAGACTCAATCATTTCGAGTAAGCTCCCTTTTTCGATTATCACAGTGCGGAGCGGAGGCTTTTTCGTCGGAATCTCCTTATCACTAGTTATATTTCACCGAACCCCACCGCTCCACTGCTGGTGATAATCGAAATCCACAGGTCACTAGGGATTTGCCAGTCCACGTGCCGTAGCTCTCAGAACTCTAAATGCTCATAATAAGTGACTATCATGATTATATAACACTGCTTTAATCAATTAGATTTGCTCTTGCCTTGCTAGCTCCTGTATTCTCTAGATGACCTACAGGTACTATAGAGTGTTTGATCTTTTGCCGCCCACTGTCGATGTGTGGCCGAAAAGACCCAAACACGCCAGTTTCTTCTAGAGCTCGCAGAGGTTGGTTCTCTCCAATCCTACTCTCCTTTGCAAGCTGTCTTCTGTTCCCCCTCCCATTCCCTTCCCCTCGTCTACCTGGAAACAGCCCCAATTGTAGAGTCGTTAAGGCAGTCCTAGACGCTTTCCTCGACAGTTTGGAACTATTTCCTCCATGTGGGCTCGTCATACGACAAATATGCAGGTTGCTAAGGCAGTCTCTGACGCTTTCTCTGCAATTAAGTGAACCAGGTTGTCAAGGCAGTCTTCTTCTTCTTAGCAGCCGCAGGAAGGTTTTTGTCAATGGTTCAAGAAACGGGCGACTGAAACCGGATGTGTCCACAAATCAATTGTTGTCAAGGTGGTAGTCCTCTTTGGGCAATCGAAAGGTGCTCAGTTGTGTGGCCACGGCTACTTCAGTCCGGGCACTCGTCCGGCTTACTGCGATCGATCTTATGCAAGTATGACATCAGCATAGAGGAGTGACCGCAGCGTAACGAGGCAAGGGTACTTCTAGCCCGCCTACCGAGTTCCACCTCGGTGTTGCTGACTATGGGTGGTACGACCCCCAATATGGGATTGACGGTCATACTACTCAAGTGATCCCTGACGAACTTGGTGTGCTCCGCACATAAAAGACGCAGACAATCCAGTTGGGAGTCATTCCATCTTTGTATATTGACATTCTCGAGAGCATCCGCAAAAGTCCTTCTAATATCCCCCTCTCTCACAGGATTCATGATCCTTCTTAATGGGTGATCAGGCTGTTTGACGATATTAACACTCAATGGACCGCTTGTCCACACTGCGCACCCACGGCTGTTTTGTCCCTGGGACCTCGTGTCCACACTGCGCACCCACGCCAAAAACTCGATTTTTTCGTTTTACTTCAAGAAAAACGGATTCCTTATAATTATTTCTTTTTATCTTCTTTATGGCCGACGTTTCGGAGAAACCTCCTTCTTCAGAGCCTGAAAGGATCGAATAAGATTTGCGCTTACTCGATCAAACGTCGCCTTAAACTTACCGATTCGAGAGCCCAAATTTCCCCCGCGTGGGTGTGAGAGAGGAGGGCAGATGAACCTCGCCCAGCCAGGAACTCGCTAGTAAACGAAACAGCGCGGTAAGTCAATAGTATAGCCGTCTTGCTCATTTAAGTCCGAGTAGAACAAGCAGCGGAGCGGTTGGTCATGGCAAAACACAACAGTGATAGGAGATTTTGACATGATACGCCCGATAAGCCTCACTTCGACTGACTCAGAATGAGGAGGAGAGGCTATAGGAACGCTGTGAATCACCACTGTAATGTTAGAAGGCTAGTCTGCGTATGGCCTGAGTTCCCGCGTTATATACAGATCTTCTCCCTCGATTAATCTGCGGGTCATAGCTTGAATGAAAAATGCCTTCCAATGTTTTTCGCGCCAGGGTATCAGTCTCCCGAGCCATTGTCTCGACCTTGATATCAAAGCTCACAAATGGGTCATGACCCGATGCTTCAAGCACTGTTGTTTCCCGCTGCCTTTCTTTGCTGTCGTCCAAGTGTTCTTTGATCCTGACATGGAGCGGCGCGACGCTTTCGATATTTCTCGCTGCACAGTCACAGGAAATCATATATCACACCGCGTGGTGCTCCCACAGCCGGGCAAATCACACAATCGAGAAATACATTTTGTGTGATTTGCCCGGCTGGCAAGGACGGGGATTGCACCACGTGCGGTGTGGTCTATATGATTTCCTGTGAGCTGTGCAGCGAGAAATACATCGGGAAACGTCGCGGCTGCTCCATGTCAGGATCAAAGAACACTTGGACGGCAAAGAAAGGCAGCGGGAAACAACAGTGCTTGGGGCGCATCGGGTCATGACCCATTTTGGTGAGAGCTTTGATATCAAGGTCGAGATAATGGCTCGGGAGACTGATACCGCAGCGCGAAAAACATTAGAGGCATTTTTCATTCAAGCTTATGACCCGCAGATTAATCGAAAGGGAGAAGGTCTGTATATAACGCGGGAACTCAGGCCATACGTAAGACTAGCCTTCTAACATTACAATTGGTGGTCTACAGCGTTCCTATAGCCTCTCCTCCTCATTCTGAGTCAGTCGAAGTGAGGCTTATCGGGCGTATCATGTCAAAATCTCCTATCACTGTTGTGTTTTGCCATGACCAACCGCTCCGCTGCTTGTTCTACTCGGACTTAAATGAGCAAGACGGCTATACTATTGACTTACCGCGCTGTTTTGTTTACTAGCGAGTTCCTGGCTGGGCGAGGTTCATCTGCCCTCCTCTCTCACACCCACGCGGGGGAAATTTGGGCTCTCGAATCGGTAAGTTTGAGGCGACGTTTGATCGAGTAAGCGCAAATCTTATTCGATCCTTTCAGGCTCTGAAGGAGGTTTCTCCGAAACGTCGGCCATAAAGAAGATATACCGACCTCGTGTCGAGTACAACATCATCAGACATCTAGATTATTACCATGCCGAGGTTTATGGAGAGTCGCACATGGAGATTATTTGTTTTATATCTATGCTTAATACAACTTCCATAACTGGTATGAAGATATTGAGCGCCATATATCTCCTTTTAACATAGGCAGTTGTAACAAAAAATCAGTTTGAAAACTCACTAAAGTGATTGGCCGTGGAGCGCGCCGGTCCGCTACGGGGGCTAGCCGTGGAACGCGCGGTCTCCTAAGTGTTAATAACCAGTTGCGGCGCTTGGAGTTGACAGTGCTCCTTAACAGGCAGAATACGGGCTTCAGCATTAAGATGTTCCACTGGGGTGCTTTTAGCACACCCTGTGGCAATCCGAAGAGCTGCATCTTTGTCCACGATGAATCCGATATTATGTGCTGCCATACCGGTGCAGCGTACTCCAATGCCGGCGGCAATATTGACTTGTAGGTAGTCAAAATTGTCTCCTTGCTACTTCCCCACGACGTTGCTCTCAGAGCTCGTGGGACGTTGAGCTTTGCTTTCACTGTAGCCTGTTTCTTCTGCTCAGTATTTTTGTGGAACTTCAACGAAGAATCCAGTACTAGGCCGAGCAGCTTAGGGAAACGTGCGGCAGGCAGACGAGCGTCTTCCCAATTCACAACGGGGTGAGCGCAGTGTTCCTTAGGGTCAGTGGAGAAAACTGATACAGATGATTTAGCGGCAGAGACAGTGAGCACCATATCATCGAGAAAGCTCTTCAGAAGGATGAGGTAGCTATTGATCTTGCATGCAGCTATATTAATGTCCCTGTCTCCGCACAAGATGGTGATGTCATCCGCATACGCGACGAATTTGATGTCACTTGAAGGGACGGGCAAATCTTCCAGGTAAATACTGAACAGAGCAGGCGATATGACTTCTCCTTGAGGGACACCGGCGGCAATAGGGATGCTATTAGAGACATGTCCCTGAAACAGCACTTTTGCTCGACGCCCTTTGGTGAGTGCGGTTATCCATCGCTTCTGCCAAGGCGGGATGGTGGACCTCAATAGCTTCTCAGACAGTATGCCCAAGTTGACAGTGTCAAACGTCTTCGTGAGGTCCAGGGCTATTCCAACAGTACGTTGAGGTTTTCTGGCGTTGAAGCCATCCAAATCATAGCTCACAATCTCCAGCAGCGCCGTGGTAGTAGAGTGTAATTGGCGGAATCCATGCTGGTGCTGCTGCTTGTTATTATGCTCGGCCATCTCCTTGACGACAAGTTTCTCAGCGGTTTTGGCGATAGGTGATAAAAGACTTAATGGCCTGTATCCCCATCCGTGGATGGCGTTTACCTGGCTTGGGCAACGGTATGACGCTTGCCATTTTCCAGTCTTGCGGTAAGATGCACGTTCGAAAGGATGTGTTGATGACGTCCGCCGGTATTGGCATAATCTCACTCGGCAGTTTCTTCAAGACCGCTGGACTAATGCCATCCGGCCCTACAACCTTCGAGTTGCGCATCTCTTTAACCAGCTTTTCAATCTGCGCGGGCGTCACAGCTTCTGCTTCATTCATTAGTGGTAACTTACAGAGCTCTCTTTACAGTCACTTGGTTCTGCTTCCCTCTCTTAGCCTGAGTTATGAAAAAATTCTTTCCGAGAGCAGTTGCAGCCTCCTGTTCTGATTTGAAAACTCCATTCTCGAACTCGATCGTGGAATAGTTGGTGGGGGTGCTCTTGCCCGAGATCTTCTTCAGAACTTTCCAAGTTGACGCTCCATCACTCTTGAAATTCAGCTTCTCAGTGAAATTCTCTCAACACTCCTTCTTCTGCTTGTCTAGATAATGGTCGGATCCAGGTGATCTGCGACTCTCTTTGCATCCCTTGTCCTTATCTTCTCCAAGATTTCCCTGATGACGTTGGGAAAGGCCTTAACTCGGCCCTCCGGAATGGCTGCTTTCATGGCCTTGCGAATCGCGTCGGTCAAGTGACGTTCTTTCTGGTGCACGTTTCCATTCCATGGGTAGTCATCCACATGGCGAAGTGCCACCTCCCTGAACAAGCGCCAGTCTGCAAGGCAAAGATTTAGATAAGACATTTGACGGATACCTGAATAAGGAGCAAAAGAATTAGAGAGATCGACATGGACAAGGACCGGGATATGATCACTGGACAGAGTAGTAGCGGTCGACCAAGAGCAGGCGCTGTAGCGATTAGATGACACAAGAGAGATGTCTGGACTAGAGGATCGGCCGTTGGTCGGGAGACGAGTGGGCTGGTCATCATTAAGAATGACCAGGTCGCATTCCTCCGCCCATTCTTCGACGTCATTTCCTCTAGCGCCAGTGTCAAGCGACGAGCAGAATGTATGAGCATCAAAATCGCCTGCGAAGACAACAGAGGGTGAAAGGGAGCAGTCGTACAACAGCTTCGAGTGAGGGAGTAGGGTTGTAAGATTGGGGACAGGACGTGGTAGGAGGGATATAGATATTAAAAAGAGATATAGGTGGTTTAAGAGAGAGGTGGATAGGCAGGCACTCAAGAGTACCGTTCGATGGGGTGTTTGGTATGATATGAGAGGGTATATTAGATAATACGAAAGTGGAAACTCCTCCGCCGTGAGCTGACCTTGGAGCATGAGAAGCAGTGTAGCCAGGAATGTTAGGGTGACGAGCGGTAGTAGGAGAAAGATTGGTTTCCTGAACCATTATGACATCAGGATGATGAGTACGAGCAAAAAGAGAGAGTTCAGACAACTTAGCACGAAGGCCATTGAGGTTAGTATGAACAATAGAGAGGGGGCGGTTGGTAAATGAGGAATCAGAGTTACTGGGGGCAGAGCACAGAACACAACGGAAGGAAGAATCGTGATGCCTCAAAGAACTGAGACCAGAACATGAGAGATGCACCCACCTCTGACGTCCAAAACACTGGACACTTATCCCATTCCAGATGACCTCGCTGCATGTGGCGCATAGGTACTTCTGGGGCGGCATGCATGTACGCGGCGGGTAAGGTTGGGGTTAGGCAGGGTTTGAAGCGTCGGCGCATTCGATGATTGCGGCGCGAGGGCTGAAAGGGGGTTAGCCTAGCACTGAAAATCTTTCCTCGCAAACCCTACCTAGGAGGTTGGGGCAGCCGAAACCCCGTTGAGACCCCAACTATTGATTATCTCCAGCAATCGCACAGCAATCATGAAACGCGCCGACGCCCCAAACCCTGCCTAACCCCAATCTAACCCGACGCGTACGTGCATGCCGCCCCTGAGCGGGTCCTGGATTCTTCTCGATGCCGGCCCTTTGTAGTAAAATCCTTAGAAGAGCTGCAGCCAGCCAGCCTCTCTCCCATGACAGAAACCCCCCACGCGGAGGGGTTGACGTCGGTTTACACGGAGGTGGTCTTCTTTCCTCCACACTGCCACGGCACAAACGTACGACATCTCGGCAGCTCAAGGCAGTCTCTGACGCTTTCCCTGCACTTAATGAACTCAGGTTTTTAGGGCTGTCTAGGACGCCTTCTCTGGGGTCGCAGTTATGGCGAGCCATGACGCAAGTGCACTAAGAGTCAGACGGCTGTCATTGACGCCCTCCCCACCACATGCGGTCACTTTTGGTTCGGATCACGTGAGAAACTGCAAGGCAAATCAATTCATGGGTACCACCTAGACCGATTGATTAGCCCACCAAGGTCACACCATGCCAAAGAGACCCAAAAAACCTTTGTGGAGGGGAATGCTCTCATCGATGTATTGTTGTTATTCAATTGTTTGGGCGCCCATGTATACTATGTACCACTTACTTAAGTTAGACACTGATAATTTTTCTTTCAGATGTCGAACAACGATACCGACCGGTTGGCAAACTCGAGAGGATTCTTCTGGATGAGAATCAACAATCGAGCGAACATGGTCGCGCAGGAGTGGCAGAACTGCTTCCGACGTTCAGCAAGCGCAATCGAGACCGTGGTCAAGCGTCGCGAAGCCGGCGTAAGAGAGCTCGTGCTTCACAGCCTCCCGACTCCTCTGCTTCTGCAATGGATTCGTCGCCTTCAGAGGCCTCCGAGAGCTCAGATTCGGAGGACACCCACCCTTCATTGGCCAGGAAGATGAAGGACCGTGAGGAAAAGGATTGGAATAAGTTTGAGCCGCCCTCGCCTCTGCAAAAAAGCTGAGCGCTCGGGTGAGGATTGCGGATGGATTGTTGACTAACTTCGACACATGCTCGGCTGGCATGTATGTGGGTAGAGAAGAGAGATTGTCCTATTACGAGCGCCTCCCTTTTCCTAGCTTCACCGTTAGCATGATGGCCTACGCTTTCGATTGCCAGTAGATGAGCAATCAATGGTCGCCCATTCTGAGTGCGCTATAAACGCGCTAAATCTTCTGGTCATTAGTCGTCATGAAGCCGCAGAACACCGCTATGACAGGTCAGATGCGTACACCAAGCAGGTCATGGAACTGCTCGACATTGCCCTGCACGACTTCAATGTTCGTCGCAGAGAACGTTTTTTAACGTTTTCAGGTAGTTTTTTTGCCTCCATTCTTTCGATGTTGCCTCACAGTTTGCAACAATATTTTTCAGGAGCTATGGAGTGGATCCAATGAGGTCGACGCCAAACTACCGCCGTTTGCCGATCGAAACGCCGACACGTGCGGCGGACAAACCCTGGAACGAATTTGCTCCAGAGTTGATCGGATCCAAGCTGGCCACCGAAGTGGTGGAGAAAACCCAATGCCAGCGACTCACCGAGGTTCTACTGAAGGAGCGCAAATCGTCTCACCAGAAGAAGGAGAAGGCTCCGAAGAAGCAACAGCGGCCACCCACGAAGAAGGAAAGATTTCAAGAGCCAAGGTCGGTTTTATTTAAATCATCCTCTTCTAATGCCTTAAAGAGTGGTTGGGTAGCTGGTTGGTTTTGCTTCTTCGCCCAAGAGTGAGATGCTTTGGGTATAGACCTTTGGGCTTGGGAAACCCTGCGTGGCTATAAGCTTGTTTTTCTTGGTCAGCCCCCGGAGCTAAGATTATATACCATCAACAAGCACAATGAGGTCCCGGCGCAGGTGAGGAAGTGGAGAAGATGCTTAAAAAGGGAGCAATAGAGCAAATAAGCTGGTCTGAGAAAGTGTGGATATCTAGTTTTTTCTGTATCCCTAAAAAAAGAAGGCTCACTTCGTCCTATAATCAACTTAAAACCATTAAACAATTTTATTGCACGGGCTCACTTCGAACTCGAGCCGCTAGATTTACTCAGGGATCTAGTTCAGCAGGGTTCATATATGGTCAAGTTGGACATAAAGGACGCTTATTTTTCGATCCCAATTCACAAAGACTACCAAAACTATTTTTGCTTTCAGTACGGCGGTAGACTTTTCCGCTTCCGTTCCCTGCCTTTCGGTTTGTCACCCGCGCCATATGTTTACACGCGTCTTACTAAACATGTGGCCAGGGCACTAAGAGAGCAGGGAATAAAGTTGGTGGTGTATTTAGACGACTGCATCCTGGTTGCCGAATACGGCAGACACTCTGCAACTTCATTTATCGTTAGCCTTAGCCCTATTCGAAAGACTCGGCTTCTTGATTAAACGTGAGAAATCTAGCCTTATACCTTCCCTGGTAATTGAGTTCTTGGGTATCACTATTGATGTGTCCTCCTACCAATTCCTGGTGCCCGCGCAGAAGATCGCGCGTTGCCAGCAGGAGGCGTCGGAGCTCCTTAAAGGCATCGTACGCGCAAAAAAAACGTATATCATTTTTTCATGTTTGTGCGCAGACGATTCTCTGACATACAGGATAAGAGTGGAAAGCCTCCACAAAACCATCAACTTCCGCAAAAAAACTCGTTTTAAACCGTCTCGGATTATCTACTTCCCACACCTCCGTCAATTTCAGTGTGTCTGGTGCAATACGTCGAAAGTTTTTTTTCACAAACGTCGGATGTGTTTTTTGCTTTAAACTTACTAAGTGGGTGAATCTATCTTGCCTTTTGTTCACTAGAACTTATTCTAAAAATAGAAGTAACCATTGGGCTAGTTTGGATGTTAGAATTCACTGAATCAGAAAAATTTCAGATGCTGAATCATCTGCGCCTGTGATGGCGCTTCTGTTCCTCGTGCTAGATGGTTGGAGAAAACTGGTGGCGGATCGTCATTTTAAACCACTCCAGCTTCAGAACCATATGTTCTTGACGCGCAAAACTTTACCGGCGCGAAATGCCATTTAGGTGGTACAGTTGGTAGATGGAGCACCCACGAGAAAATTCTGAATATAAACGAGAAGCACTTACCGCCTGTTTCTTTGGGCTACTATGTTTCGCGAAAGACCTCGCCAATACATCAATTCGCGTCGAGTTAGACAATACCTCTGCGGTGTGGTATCTCAACAAACGCGGGGCACCAAAAGCGGCGGCCTAAACGTAATTGCTCCAACCATCGCGCTCTGGGCAGCTAGGCGAGGAGTACACCTTATAGCTTGTTATAGGCCAAGAATCAATAATATGGAGGTCGACTTCCTGTCCAGGAATTTTTCAGACTGCTCTGATTATTCCTTAGATAGTGCGGTCGTGTCAACGCTATTCCGTAACTGGGGTACTCCGCATATTGACTTGTTTGCTTCCCGCTCAAACTCAAAATGTAAGAAATACTATTCATTTCTTCCAGATCCCCAGTCTACAGCGGTAGATGCGTTCAAGCAAGACTGGTCGGGAATCTTCGCTTACGCATTTCCGCCGTTCAACATGGTGGGCCGAGTAATCAGCAAAGCCAAGCGAGAGCGGGCGAAACTGATCCTCATTTGCCCGTTGGGCAAGCCAGCCCCGGTGGCCGCTAGTTCTGGAGCAAAGTCGAGAGATTGTCCAAATCGATCGACATCCAAGTCTGCTGGTAGACCCAGCCGTACAGCTCCCACCCATGTCTTCAAAAGAAGACGTTCCGACTCATTGCAGGTCGCATATTGCAAGGTACGGGTCTTTACGCCAAAAACCGTCAAAATCTTAATGGCTAATTGGTCCCCAGCGACGATTAAACAGTACGACGGTGCCCTCAGGAGATGGTCCCTGTTCTGTTATCTTCGCAGCATCGACAGCGCCAGATCTAGAGTTCAGGTATCATTAATTTTCTTGCAAAATTACATGTAAGTGGGGTGTTTTTCCAGAGCGAACACACATAAATCAGCAATAGTGGTTTACATAGTGTGTGCAGGGAAGAATGAAAGAAGATGACAAGATACTGCTGTCAAGACTTATGAAGGGATTATTCAGAACACGTCCTGCCACTCCCCGGTACAACTCCATATGGGACGTATCACGAGGTGCGCGCTATCTTGAAAACTGGGCAGTAATGAAAGCTTGTCGACGAAAATGCTCACCCTGAAGACCACCATGCTCCTAGCATTAGCCTCCCCAATAGAGTTTCAGAACTAGCTGCATTAAGAAAAGGTCCTAAAAGAGCACATCGTCCTACATCTATTTTCGAATAATATCATTCCCAGGAGCCAACATGGTTTTGTACCTGGAAGATCGGTAGAAACGAACCTTTTGGAATGCATAAATGATTGGACGGAGGCCCTTGACAAGAAATGCAGTTGCGATGTCATTTACTTTGACTTTGCAAAGGCATTTGATCGTGTCTCACATTTGAAACTGCTATCAAAACTATGGGATCTGGGATTTCATCCGATTTTGATAGAATGACTGGCCCAATTCTTATCTGATGGAACGTTTCAGGTGAGGGTCGGGGATTGTTATTCCAAGGTGAGAAACATAGCGAGCGGGATCCCACAAGGGGGTGTATTATCACCAATATTGTTTAGTATCTTTACAGCTGACATTCCAATCATTTTTCATGGCAAAAGTTACAGTAAAATTTTATGCGGACGATATAAAGCTCTACAAAGCCATTTCTGATCCATTAGATACACAAGTGCTACAGGAGAGGATTGACCTGATAGTTGACTGGGCGAGAATGGCAGCTGCCACTGACTCTGCAGAAAACCGTATTTATGCGGGTTCATTTGAGTCCGGCGTCGACGGCCCATTCATATACATGTGCTAGTGTCGCGCTGCAAGCGGCAGACTCGGTTCGAGACCTCGGTTTTCACATCGATAGGAAGTTGGTTTTTTCTGAGTATGTCAAAATCAAATGGGCTCACAGGCGGATTTTTCAGATTTATAAGAGTATTTCCTCTAAAACCAAACAGGTTCTGCTCCGAGCATATACTCAGGCAATCTGATATTAGCAAGGGACTAGCAAAAGTCCAGTCTCCGCCCCATTTTCTACGATGCAGGCTCAAGGCCGATCAAGGAGCACTGCTGCTAGAAGTGTGGTCGCACGTGATTGATTGGGGCCGTGTCTGTTCATTGGAGGTTTAGCCTCCCTTGCTGATTCGGATAGACCACCGCTCGACATCGACTCCCTTGCTCTTGCAGCGCTAGAGGAGGCATGGCGATGAGGTCTTAACTCCACCCACTCTGCGCTGTGATTGGTTCGATGAGTTCACTTCCCTTGCTGCTGCCACAGTTCAGCTCCCTTGCTGATTCCGGTTTTGGTGAGCTCTCTTCCTTTGCTAATAATGTTTTCGAATCAGCCAATAAGGAGAGTTCAGCTCCCTTGGTGCTCGTGCTTCCCGTCCTCCCTTGCACTGCTAACACGTCAAAGACTGTCAAGTGGCTATTACGTGGCGAATCGGCGTCATCAATCATTCCACTTTCTTCCTCTCGCTTGCCTTCACTTATTTTTTGCACTCTATTTATTTCTTCTTCTCTCTTAGTCCATTACAACACAAAAGATGTCTCGATTGATTGAATGCGTTGAAATTTTGGAGGCGCCCGTGTTGCTTAATTCCTGGGTCGTTTATAGTTTTGCCGCCGAGCGGCGCGGCGAAGAACAATTCTATAATATTGATCGTGCGGCGCCGCGTGATCAATATCGTAGGATTGGACTTCACCGCTCCGCTCGGCGGGTGAAGTATAAAAGACGCTTAAATAGGGCTTTCTCCAGCCTTTCCGCGAGGTTTTACGAAACAGCTCAAAGAGTTATGTGTGTGCGACAGTACCGGAACATTCTCAGCCTTTTTTTTTCAAATTTTCTAAATGCCTCGGAGGATCCAAAAAAGCATTTTCATAGCTTCGCGAAGAGGAATGGTGTGCACGGCTGGGACGTTTTATGGTGTTCAAAAATTACTTCAGGTCTGGCTCAAAGCTTTTTTCTAGGAGTTGTTTTGGGTGCATATTACAAACCTGAGGTCTATCGGCCTACTCTTTGTAGATTTCGGCTAATTGAGTTCGAAGCTTCTCACTTTGGAAAATTTCACTGGTCAAATGCACCTTTTCGCGATTTCGAAAATGTTGATCCAAAATTCTCCATAGGGCTTGTTTGGGATGCTTCACAAAAATCTTTGGTCTGACATTCGATTTTTCCGAGATTACGTCATGCTACGGCGGGTGCACGGAATCCTTTCGGCAGTTCGGAAAACTTTTTTTCGAAATACCGAGTTTTCGACTAATTTGATTTTCAAAAATTTTGTTTACTCGAGCGGGTGGTTGGCTCAATGGCGACTGTTCCAGTCGAAATTAAAACTTGATGACTCAACATAAGTATGGTGTGCGGTAGTTTGGTCGCAGTCTCTAGCTTGCTTCTGAAATTTTCTGTAGGGTTTATTTGGAACGCCGAACACGAGTTTGGGGTTCATTCGCCAATTTCAAGTTAGTGACTCTGCAGTAACCTTTCGGTATAACAACAATCGGCTTCCAGTCGAAAGTCCTGAGCCAAAAGCTGAATAATTTTTTGACCCTTTGAAATTTTTGATGGGTCCTCTTACCTTTTTGCGGATTTGAGAAAACGCCCCTTCTCAGAATCTTCAGACATTTAGAAGTTTTGAGCGCGGATTATTTATGTACCGTCACACACCTACAGCTCTCTATCCACGGTTTCGCAATACCTTTCGGGGAGTTGAAAAGTAAGCCCTAGTATGAGCACTGAGTCTTAACGGAGCCGTTCTTCATCGAACGCAACTGATTTGATTCCTGAGGTCTCTACGGACGCCTTCGATTGTTCAATGTATAAATTAGCTAAGAGCAAGTTTATTACAATTTCCAAATGATGTCTTAGTGCTTAGTACGTAACAGTTGTTCGATGGCTTTTCGTTTAGGAAAAATCAAATTGATCGCGACTGGTTGAAGTCGGGGCTGCGCTTCCATTGCCTGCTCTTTTCTACGATATCCAGAGGATCGACTACATTGGTATTCATTATTTCTGTTCTTCAGTATTTGTTGAATCCAAAATCCCGGCCAGAACTAACAAAGCGCAAGCTCCCTAACGGATGGAAGAACAGTACACACTATTTTCTCGAATATTCGACTGTTCCAAACAAAAATCTAGACTTAGTTAACGAATACTGGACTTTTGGAGTCATTAGATGTTGATTTCTTTCCCTCATCGATCTCTACCCCAATTTAAGATCATTCGTCCAGCCTTACGAGATACGAAGGTTAGAAGAAATAGCCGAGCTCCTTAACACCAAAGTTCTAACTTAAAAGCAGCATGTACACTCCGAAAAATATGTCGACTATATGGACATGAATTGAAGGTTTGGGACTGACAGCTAACCAAGAAATTGTCAAACCTCCATGCACATACAGAAATGACGAGCTGTTTTTGTTTTGAAGAGGACGAGTTACACTGCAGCATGCCCGCTCGGTGGAAATACTAAAGCCAGCAACAAATGGTCGAGGTAGTGAAGCCTTATTGACCAGGGGTGTGCGGCACTGCCGTTTGCCGATTGCCGGCCATTTTCGGGGTTTGCCGTTGCTGTTCTGTTTGCCGAAATTTTTGCCAAAAACGGCAAATTTTCGGCAAAAATGCGTTAAAAGAACAGGGCCTGGTGTGCGCCCTCACCTCAGTTTCTGTATTGGTCAGCGATACGAAGCTACAACAAATAATTATTCTGGCTAGTTCCAGCTACTAGTTCCAGCTCATGTAATGGGTAATTGTACCAAATGATCCTGTAACTAATGAAGATATTTTGACTAGGTTATCAGAGGAGTTTGTTTAGGTTCTAAGCTGGGAGCCTTCAAATGTCTCTTTTCAATCATGAAATGTTTATCCACTTAGAAATGCCGAAATCACAAAAAAGCTTTTCCAGGAGCATACCGATTCCTGCAGGTTCCGAAATTGCAAAAACAAATGGTACAACAGTTTTGGCGTCAAAGTATCTTTTTTAGACATATGAACCACTTGAGAACTCGTGTAAATGGTGGTGCAGTCCGCTCCTCCACGTTGGTGCCACTGGAAACTCCTCGATTTTGTCGAGGTAAGCTGAACGCGGACATTCGTGTTCCGGCGACAGGCCAAGGCGTTTCGCCCGTGTGACAGGTCGGCCGATGGTTATCCTTGTCACGCCACATGCAATGGTGCTTAAAGTTTCTGTAAAAGCTACGGCGTCCGCGGTAACCGACGCCCACCACGGAGCCCGGTGAGTGGTGAAAGTATGCTAGAGTCTTCGGTGCAAGGACGGCATCGGAGGGTAACCAGGCTAGTCCGTAAGTCCTTTGACGTTGCCAAGACTCGCGTTGCAACGCTGAATGTCGGCATCGTTGTCAGGCCGCTCGAGCGAACTTGCTGTTGCTCTGGAGCGTAGACGTATTGATCTCTGTGCGGTGCAAGAGACGAGATGGTCGGGTAGTAAGTCCAAGGACATTGGCAGAGGCTTCAAGGTCCTGTATCATGGCAGCCCTAGGACCACGAACGGCGTTGGCGTTGTCGTGTCTGAACGCTTCCGTGATGCGATTGCCGAAGTGCATCGTTTTGACGATCGTTTGATGAAGATAGTGATTGTCAGTGAGGATCAACGAGTCCATTTCTTCTCGGTGTATGCCCCGCAGACGGGTTGTTCTGGAGCAAGTGAAAATGATTTCTGGATGATGCTCGATGAGAAGACTGCCGAGGTGCCACCAGACGATATCGTTGTTGTTGCGGGTGACATGAACGGCCACGTCGGAGAAACGATGCAAGGCTATAGTTGCCACAGAGGGTTCGGTTTCGGCCCAAGGAACACCGATGGCGAACGCATTCTCGACTATGCCGACTCACATGACTTAGTCATTGTGAACACGAAGTTTCGAAAGCGCCAGTCCCACCTTGTCACTTATTACAGTGGCAGCAGCATGACACAAATCGACTTTGTGCTTGTTCGGCGTCGCGACGAGAAGATGGTCACAGATGCGAAGGTCGTGCCGTACGACTACACAACACGGTCGCTACACAACATCGACCGCTGATCTGCACTATAGGCATTATGCCGCCGAGGCGTAAGATTGGTGAACGGTGCGGACCACCTCGAATAAAGTGGTGGCGTCTGAAGGAAAGAGAAGCTGCCGTCATTTCACGTGTTCAGCTACCGCCAGTTACGACTGTGTGCGAATCTTGGCAGAAGGCAGTCAAATCAATGATTGATTCGGCGCGGTCCGAACTTGGGGTAACGAAGCCCGGACGGCGGAAGATTGATAAGGAAACGTGGCTCTGGACAGATGACGTGCGAATGACGGTCCAAGAGAAGAAGAAAGTGTACCACACTTTCTTGGCTAATAAGACGGCTGCTAACTGGCAGAGATACCGTGATGCGAAGAAGTCTGCCAAAAGGGCCGTTGCAAAAGCCAAGGCGGCGCACTTACGGAGATCTGTATGAGAAGCTGGATACTCGTGACGGTGAACGTGTTGTGTACCGACTTGCGAAATCCCGTCAGCGTGGTACGGAAGACATCGAGAAGTTCCACGGTGTTAATGACGATCATGGTCAGCTGCTTATGGACCGTGGTAAGGTGATGAGGAGGTGGCGCGACTATTTCGAGAAAATCTCGACGGAAGAATTTCCATCCTCCCATCCCCGGAACACCCACCCACAAGCGGTCCTGCCCGGCATATCACCACCGGAGAAGTGAAGATGGCGTTGGGACGTATGAGGCCATGAAAGGTGAAGGGCCATACGATCTGGGGGAAGAGATGTGGAAATCACGATGCTGGTATTCCATTGAATGGCTTCAACAGCTCCTCAACCGGGTCGTTGCAGAAAAGAAAGCGCACAAAGACTGGCAACGAAGCACAACCATTTCGATTCGGTAGAAGAAAAGCAATGCAGCGGATTATGCGTATTACCGTCCAATACGTCTACTGTCTCACACCATAAAAGTGTCTGAACACATCGATCGTCGAATCCTTGAAATTGTAGAGATCACGAAAGATCAGTGCTGCTTTGTTACCAAATCTGGCACCACGGACGCCATCCACGCAGCACGACTAATGGTTGAGAAACACCGCGCGAAACAGAAGCCGCTCCATCTTGCTTTTCTCAATTTAGACAAGACGTTTGATCGAGTTTAGCAGTAATCTGGCTTGCAATACGGCGGCACGGGGTTCCAGAGGGGCTCATACACTGGGTCAAGATTCTCACACTGATCCAAGAAGTCGGGTCCAAGCTGCTGCTGGAGCTGGCCGAATTTCACATCTCCGTTGGCGTGCACCAAGGGTCTGCTTTGTCTCCCCTTCTATTTATCATCGTGATGGATACTATCACAAGAGACCTGCAGAGACCAGCGCCATGGACGCTTTTGTATGCGGATGATGTGATGCTCGCAGCTGAAGATAAATTGATCTCGAGCGACAGGTGCAAAACTGGAGTGACCGATTGGCTCAATTCGGGCTTCGCCTCAACGTTAAGAAGACTGAGTATCTGACTACGGATAGAAGTGAGCCTGCCTCTATCAAGATTGATGGTATCGAGCTCCCTCGCGCTGACGTCTTCAAGTACCTTGGTTCGATGATTACATCTGACTGCAGTCTAGATAATGAGGTCAACACTAGGGTCAGCGCCGCGTGGTTGAAATGGCGGTCAGCGACAGGAGTGCTATGCGACAGGAAGATGCCCGATCGCCTAAAGTCGAAGATTTACCGATCTGTGGTCCGGCCTGTTGCGCTGTATGCAGCAGAGTGCTGGCCTGCTACCAAGGAAGCAGAGCGAAGGCTCGGTGTAATGGAGACGAAAATGTTACGTTGGACAGCGGTGTCACCCGCTTGACCACGTCACGAACGACGACATCAGGAAGCGTTTTGGTGTTGCCCGATTGCCGAGAAGCTGCGTGAATCTCGATTGCGATGGTATGGGCACGTTCTTTCGAGCTGGAAGTGATATCGTATGCAAGACTGGGCTTAACCTTTGACGTGCCTGGAAAAGAGACCCAAAGCGACGGCCAAGGCAGCGGTGGCTTGACGTGCTGCACACCGATCTGAGAATAGCTGGCGTGCACCCTGATCAGGCTCATGACAGGGAAAAATGGCGCCAGCGCATAAGAAAAGCGGACCCCTAATTGGAGCGGGACAAACGCTGAGGAAGAAGAAGAAGAGAACTCGTGTAAATAGGCCCGCTTATCGTCGGTTGGTTTGCTGATGGTAATAAATGGGACAGGAAAATTATCAATTCTGCAAATACTTTCTCCGGCTATTTAAAAATTGAACAATGTTCGCAGCTGTCATTAAAGGCAGTGTTTAATAATATTTTCAATGTCGAGATCATTAGCTGAAACGAAGGGTTGACGGTGCTATCGTAGCGAGGGGGGAGGCACATGGCCACACCCATTTTTCTGCTCCGCTTCTACTCTACAAATTTTGGAAAGGGAGGAAAACCCTGGGTTGCTTATCAAAGTGCGCGGCGGCGCGAAAAAATGGGCATGGTCAAGTGGGATGGCTAACGTCGGCATGGATCCTGTAGAGACTTCGCGTTCACTGTTGAAGGTTGGCGCAAACGCAGTGCCATATGCTATAACACAGGTGCACCGACTTTGCTCCAACTTCAATGGGGAACGCAAAGTCTCTTCAGGACCCATGCCGATGTTAAGTGCCCCCCTCCTCGCTGCGATAGCACCGGGTGTACTTTGGCAGAGCTGAGTTTGTTATGAAATGGTGTAGAGTTGAAAAACGAAAAATTTTCGGAGACAACGATTGAAACCGCCTTGACCGACGCGATTCGCAAGGCCATGAAAGCAGCCATTCCGGAGGGCCGAGTTAAGACCTTCTTTCCCAATGTCACCAGGGAAATCTTGGAGAAGATAAGGACAAGGGATGCAAAGAGAGTCGCAGATCACCTGATCCGACCATTGCTGAGCTGGACAGCGAGATTAAGCTGAGATCTGGACAAGCACAAGAAGGAGTGTTGGGAGGAATTCACGGAGAAGATGAATTTCAAGAGTGATGGAGCGTCAACTTGGAAAGTTCTAAAGAAGATCTCGGGCAAGAGCACCTTCACCAACTATTCCAATGATCGAGTTCGAGAATGGAGTTTTCAACCGGGAAAGGAGGCTGAACTGCTCTCGGAAAGAGTTTTTTCATAACTCAGGCTAAGAGGGAAACAGAATCGAGTGACTGTTAGAGTGCTCTGTAAATTGCCACTCATGAACGAAGCAGAAACAGTGACGCCTGCGCAGATTGAAAAGGTGGTAAAGAGATGCGCAACTCGAAGGCTATAGGACCGATGGCATTAGTCCAGCGGTATTGAAGAAACTGCCGAGTGAGATTATGCCAATCCTGGCTGACGTCATTAACACTTCATTTCGCACGCATCATACCCTCAAGACTGGAAAATGGCAAGCGTCATTCCGTTGCCCAAGCCTGGTAAATCGCCATCCACAGCGAAGGGATACAGGCCCATAAGTCTTTTATCACCAATTGCCAAGGTCGCTGAGAAACTGGTCGTGAAGGAGCTCGCCGAGCATAATAACAAACAGCAGCACCAACATGGATTCCGCAAATTACATTCTACCACCACGGCGCTGCTGGAGATTGTTAGCTATGTCTTGATGGCTTCAACGCCTATAAACCTCAACGCACTGTTGGTGTAGCCCTGGACCTAACGAAAGCATTTGATTCTGTCAACTTGGGCATACTGTCTGAGAAGCTTTTGAGATCCTCCATACCGCCTTGGCAAAAACGATGGATAACCGCACTCATCAAAGGGCGCCGAGCAAAAGTGCTGTTCCAGGGACATGTCTCTAATAGCGTCCCGATCGCTGCCGGTGTCCCTCAAGGAGGAGTCATATCGCCTGCTCTGTTCAGTCTTTACCTTGAAGATTTGCCCGTCCCCCCAAGTGACATTAAAGTCGTTGCGTACGCGGATGACATCACCATCTTGTGCCGGGACAGAGACACTAATTTAGCTTGCACGCAAGATTAATAGCTACCTCGTCGTCTTGAAGAGCTTTCTCGATGATATGATGCTCACTGTCTCTGCCGCTAAATCATCTGTGTCTGTTTTCTCCACTGACCCTAAGAACACTGTGCTCACCCTGTTGTGAACTGGGAAGACGCTCGTCTGCCTGCCGCACGTTTCCCAGAAGCTGCTTGGTCTAGTATTGATCCTTCGCTGAGGTTCCATAAAACGCTGAGCAGAAACAGGCTACGGTGAGAGCTAAGCTCATCGTCTTACGAGGTGTGGGCGGTACCTCGTGGGGAAGCAGTAAGGAGACGATCTTGACCACGTACAAGGTAATCTTGCAGCCGGCGTTGGAGTATGCAGCACCGGTATGGCAACACATAGTATCGGATACATCTTGGACAAAGATGCAGCGAGTTCGAAATGCTGCACTTCGGATTGCCACTGGGTGTGCAAAGAGCACTCCAGTGTAGCATCTTCATGCTGAAGCCCATGTTCTGCCTGTTAAGGAGCACTGTCAACTCCAAGCGCAGCAACTGGTTATTAATATCGTCAAGCAGCCTGATCACCCATTAAGAAGGATTATGAATCCTGTGAGAGAGAGATATCAGAAGGCCTTTGCGGATGCTCCTGAGAAAGTCAATATACAAAGATGGACGGACTCCCACCAGATCGTCTTCGTCTTTTACGTGCGGAGCACCCGTTTCGTCAGGGATCATTTGAGTAGGGTGGCTGTCAACCCCATATTGGGGATCGCACCACCTGAAGTCAGCAACACCGAGATGGAACTCGGTAGGCGTGCTAGATGTTCCCTCGCCTCGTTGCGCTGCGGGCATTCACCTATGCTGAGTCATACTTGCATAGGATCGACAGCAGTAAGCCTGATGAGTGTCCGGATTGTGGTAACCCTGGCCACACTACAGCTCATCTGTTCGACTGTCCGAAGAGGCCCACCTCACTGAAGACAATAGATTTGTGGTTGAATCCAACTTCGGTCGCCCGTTTCTTGAACCTATGACAAAAACCCTTCTGCGGCTGCAAAGAAGAAGAGAAGAAGAAACCGCCTTCAAAATTTTTACCTGAAATCAAAATGTCCGAGGTCCATTGCAACAATAGTGTCGAAAACCTGCTCAAAACGAGCTAAGAAACTTGAATGTGAAAAGCTCGCCCCACCCACTTCCTCGGTAGCCACAGCGGACGGAAGTGGGTGGGGCGAGCGCACCGCATTCATGTTTTGGGGCCGTATAGTGATTTATTGTTTGTTTTTTAGCCGACATTGTTGTTGTATTAGGCCTCGTGCCGGCTTGTTAGCTGAATACATAGAATGGGAAACACCCAAAAGCAGTCGGCTGGCTAAACGCACCGTGCGCGGCGCTCCAGCGACGACGTGGGCGCACCGACTTTCTGTCGCGCGCGTCGCATGTACCAGTCGAATTGTCACTAGGTGCCTCTCATTCTGTGCATTCGATCAAAATGTCATTCGGAGCTCTTGATTTCTGGTGAAAATTCGAAGACTGCTTTTATCGTGTGCACTGCATTCATTTAGACTCTCTTATGTAGCTTCAAAATGGAAACAATTTGAGCGTATTTTTAGATGAGCGAAATAAGGAAAGCTGGAGCCTACTACTTGCTACTGACAATAAAAATTGTGAGTGACTCTGGTCATAACCTAAACGCTGCCGAGATGTCGTCCGTCCGTGCCGTGGCAGTGTGGAGGAAAGAAGCTCACCTCCGTGAAAACCGACGTCTACCCCTCCGCGAAGAGGGTTTCTGTCATGGGAGAGATGCTGGCTGGCCTCAACTCTCCTAAGGATTCTACTACAAATGGTCGGCGTCGAGCAAGGATGTCACATGGAGTAAAACAAGCGTCCAGTGCTTCGGATGCCAAAGGTGGGTGCATCTCTCCTGTTCGGGTCTCAGTTCTGTGAGGCATCACAACTCTTCCTTCCGTTGTGTTCTGTGCTCTGCCCCCAGCAACTCTGATTCCTCTTTTACCAACCGCCCCCTCTCTATTGTACATATTAACCTCAATGGCTTTCGTCCCAAGTTGTCTGAACTCTCTCTTTTTTCTCGTACTCATCATCCTGTTGTCATAATGGTTCAGGAAACAAAGCTTTCTCCTTCCACTACCGCTCATCACCCTAACATTCCTGGCTATACTGCTTATCATGCTCCAAGGTCGTCACACGGCGGAGGAGTTTCCACTTTTGTACTATCAAATCTACCCTCTCATATCATACCAAACACCCCATCGGACGGTACTCTTGAGTGCCTACCTATCCACCTCCCTCTTAAAAGACCTCTATCTCTTTTTAATATCTATATCCCTCCTATCACGTCCTGTCCCCAATCTTATGGACCCCACTCCTTCCACTCAAGCAGCTGTATGGACTGCTCCCTTTCACCTTCTGTTGTCTTTGCAGCACGATTTCAATGCTCATACATTCTGCTCGTCGCTTGACACCGACGCTGTAGAGGAGAAAGACGTCGAAGAATGGGCGCGGAGGGAGTGCGATCTGGTCATTCTCAACTATGATCAGCCCACTCTGTCTCCTCGGACCAACGGCCGATCCTCTAGTCCGGACATCTCTCTTGTGTCATCTAATCTCTCCCAGCGCCTGCTCTTGGTCGCAGACCGCTGGGCAACTCTGTCCAGCGTGATCATATATCCCCGTCTCTTGTCCATGTCTGACCTCTCTTAATTTCTCTTTGTTCCTTTATTCAGGTATCCGTCAAAGGTCTTATCTAAATCTTTGCCTTGCAGACTGGCGTTTTCTTGTTCAGGAGGCGCACTTCAAAGCCATGTGGATGACCACCGCATGGAATGGAAACGTGCACCAGAAGGGAACGTCACTTGACTGACGCGATCTGCGCAAGGCCATGAAA
The DNA here is from genome assembly GCA_029168955.1 of Aplectana chamaeleonis. Lineage (NCBI taxonomy): Eukaryota > Metazoa > Nematoda > Chromadorea > Rhabditida > Cosmocercidae > Aplectana > Aplectana chamaeleonis. The sequence goes on along the minus strand of JAPDOI010000256.1, from coordinate 178,894 downwards.
GCAGCCATTCCGGGAGGGCTGAGTTAAGACCTTTCTTTCCCAATGCTCACCAGGGAAATCTTGGAGAAGAGATATTAAGCGACAAGGGACGCAAAGAGAGTCGTAGATCACCTGGATCCGACCATTGCTGAGCTGGATAGTGAGATTAAATGCATCGTACGCGCTGGAAAAACCATAAGTTTCGCTTTTTTTAGGCGTTTTTGGAGTTGTTAGCCCCCTATAGTGACTAAAGGTAGCGAAAAGCCCCGCTTAAAAACGTTAACTTTTCAAGCAGAAAACGTTTAACAAAACTTCTGCAAATCATTTGAAATCTTCTGCCGGCATCGACTCGGGATAGTTACGCGGAGTGGCGCAAGGAACAGTTCTACAATTCGTGCATTGGCGCAGCGTTGGAAGCAATCGCTCGTTGTGTGACGAGAAATTTGCAGTCGATAATGCCACTTTCGTCCGATCGGTGCGTCAGCGTACAGTGGCATGTTCTGTACTTAGCGACACGACGATTGCCTGCTCAAATATTGCGAAAGTGCCAAATGACTGACGGAAGGGCTGGCCCTTTTGACGGAATTCCTTACTTTCCACTTCCTCTATGCTCACAATGGTACGTTTTTGAGCAGCCAAGCCTGTTGTACGTTCTCACAGGTGGCCTGAGGAAGGATTGAGCATATAAAATGGAAAGTGGATTTCAGCGCGCATGATGCCTTTAAGCGAGATCTGGACAAGCACAAGAAGGGAGTGTTGGGGGAGGAAATTTACGGAGAAGATGAATTTCAAGGAGAGTGATGGAGCGTCAACTTGTAAAGTTCCTAAAGAAGATCTCGGGCAAGAGCACTCTTTCACCAAATATTCCACGATTCGAGTTCGAGGGATGGAGTCGTTTCAAGTCGGGGCAGGAGGCTATTGCAACTGCTCTCGGAAAGAAATTTCTTTCATAACTCAGGCTAAGAGAGGAAGCAGAAACCGAGTGACTGTAAGAGAGCTCTGTAAGTTACCACTTATGAATGTAGCAGAAGCCGTGACGCCCTCGGGCGCAGATTGAAAAGGTGGTTAAAGATGATGCGCAACTCGAAGGCTGTAGGGCCGGATGGCATTAGTCCTATGCGGTTCCTGAAGAAACTACTGTAATGAGATTATGCCAATTCTGGCTGACGTCATCAACACATCCTTTCTCGAATCGTGCATCTTACCGCAAGACTGGAAAAATGGCAAGCGTCATTCCCGCTGCCCAAGCCAGGCAAATCGCCCTCCGCGGCTATGGGATAAGCAGGCCAATAAGTCTTTTATCACCAATCGCCAAAGCCGCTGAGAAACTGGTCGTTGCTCAAGGAGCTGAGCCGGTTGAGCATAATAAATGAATAACTCAGCAGCACCAGCATGGGATTCCGCAAATTACACTCTACTACCACGGCGCTGCTGGTTGACATTGTGGGAGCTATGTTTTGGATGGCTTCAACGCCAGAAAACCTCAACGTACTTGCTGGAGTAGCCCTGACCTCACGAAGACGTTTGACACTGTCAACTCTGGGCATACCGTCTGGAGAAGCTATTGAGGTCCACCATCCCGCCTTGGCAGAAGCTGATGGATAACCGCACTCACCAAAGGGCGTCAAGAGCAAAAGTGCTGTTTCAGGGACATGTCTCTAATAGCATCCCTATTGCCGCCGGTGTCCCTCTAAGGAGAAGTCATATCGCCTGCTCTGTCTCAGGTCTTTACCTGGAAGATTTGCCCGTCCCCCCAAGCGACATCAAAGTCGTTGCGTATGCGGATGACATCACCATCTTGTGCCGAGACAGAGACATTAATATAGCTGCACGCAAGATCAATAGCTACCTCATCGTTCTGGAAGAGCTTTCTCGATGATATGATGCTCACTGTCTCTGCCGCTAAATCATCTGTATCAGTTTTCTCTCCACTGACCTCTAAGGAACACTCGCTGCGCTCACCCTGTTGTGAATTGGGAAGACGCTCGTCTGCTCTGCCGCATCGTTTCCCTAAGCTGCTCGGCCTTAGTATTGGATCCTTCGTTGAGGTTCCACAAGAATACCTGGAGCAGAAACAGGCTACAGTGAAAAGCTAAAGCTCAACGTTCGTACGAGCTCTGGGAGGAAAACGTCGTGGGGAAGTAGCAAGGAGACAATTTTGACAACCTACTGCTAGTAACAATATTGCAGCCGGCGTTGGAGTACGCTGCACCGGTATGGCAGCACATGATATCGGGATTCATCGTGGACAAAGATGCAGCGAGTTCAAAATGCTGGATCTTCGGATTAAGCCACAGGGTGTGCTAAAAGCACCCCAGTGAAACATCTTCATGCGTTGAGGCCCGAGTCTTCCTGGCCGGTTAAGGAGCACTACTCAACTCCAAGCGCAGCAACTGGTTATTAACATTGTCAAGCAGCCTGACCACCCCATTAAGAAAGACTCATGAATCCCGTGAGAGGGAGACATATCAGGAAGCTGGGCCTTTGCGGATGCTCCCGGAGAAAGTCAATATACAAAAGATGGACGGACTCCCAACTGGGATCGTCTGCGTCTTTTACGTGCGGAGCACACCAAGTTCGTCAGGGATCACTTGAGTAGTATGACCGTCAATCCCATATTGGGGGTCAGGCTTACCACCCATAGTCGTCAGCAACACCGAGATTGGAACCCGGTAGGCGGGCTAGGAAGTACTCCTCTTGCCTCGTTACGCTGGGTGGTCACTCCCTCTACGCTGATGTCATCAGTTACTTGCATAAGATCGATCGCAGTAAGCCGGACGAGTGCCCGGACTGTGGTAGCCGTGGCCACACAACTGGAACACCTATTCGATTGCCTCAAAGAGGTCTACCACTCTTACAACAATGGATTTGTGGACGAATCCGGTTTCAGTCGCCCATTTTCTTGAACCTTTGACAAAAACCCCTGCGGCTGCAAAAGAAGAAGAGAAGATCCGTGGAGCGGCAATGTGCACCAGAAGGAGCAATCGCCTGTCTGATGTAATGAAGGCAAGGCTATTCCTGTTGGCCGCGTTAAGACGTTCCTCATCCAAATGTCACCAGAGAAATTTCTCCAGAAGATTAGGACTAAAGATGCCAAGGCGGACCATCTAGACCCTGTCTGTTGCTCAATCCCAACTAGATGATGAGCATCAGAAAAGATCTGGACAGGCACAAGAAAGAAGTTAATGGAAAGTTCTACGGGACAACTGGATTTCAAGGCTATGACAGTGCAGCTACTTGGAAAGGTACTACGGAAGCTATCTGGAAAGAGCTCGCCAGCCACCGTATCCACCATTGAATTTGATAATAACGTTTTCAAGATTTGGTAACTTCAAGCTTCGCCCACTCTTCTTGGAAGACAGTTTCTTTGTCGAGGTCCGCAGAATAGAGTGACAGTAAAAGAGCTGTGCCGCCTCCCGCTCAAGGGCGAGCACGGCCGATGCGTAAGCACTGTGGCGCACGTAGAGAAGATAATAGCGACATTGCGTGAACTCCAAAGCTGTCACGGTCCTGACGGCATTTGTCCTGGGCTTGTACCGAAGAAACTTCCGACTGAGATCTCTCCCATCGATGGTTTTAAATGAGAGGAAACCACTCAGAACCGTCGCTGTGAAGCTCTGGGATTTGACAAAGGCATTCGGCAGCGTCAACTTTGGCCTGTTATCGGAAAGCTTGTTGGAGTCTTCTATCCCTCCACGGCAGAAGCGCTGGATAACTGTATCTTACTATGGGCCGTCGAGCAAAAAGTTGTGTTCCTAAGTCATGTTTCAAGCAGTATTCCCCATAGCTGCTGGTGTCCCGCAAGGCGGAGTCCCATCGCCCGCTCTGTTTAATCTGTAATTCCTAGAAGACATTCCGGCTCCTCCACAGGACATAAAAGTTGTCGCCTACGCTGACGATATGGACTATCATGTAGCCAGAACCGCGACATTCGAAGCGGTCGCGAGCAAGATCAACGAGTTCTGAAAGCTACTTCGACACCGCCAAAATGCGTCGCTCAGTGGTCTCCAGCGCCGCCAACCATCGGTATCAGTTTTACTAACTGACCTCGAAAGAGCACAATGCCCATCCTGAAGTCAACTGGGCTGCCGAGATGAAACAAAAATACGTTCGTGCCGTGGCAGTATGGAGGGGAAAGAAGAAGATCGCCTCCGTGCAAACCGGACGTCAACCCCTCCGAGAAGAGGGTTTTAGTCATGGGAGAGGTGCTGGTCGGCCGCAGCTCTCCTCCTGGATTTTTTTTACAAAAGTTTTTTTATTACAAAGGGCCGGCATGTCGAGAGGGAATCCTGGTCCAGCGCAGAAGTACCTATGCGCCACGTGCGGCAAGGATGTTAACTGGAGACATACCAGCGTCCAAAGTGCTTCTTCAAGATGCCAAAGGTGGGGTGCATCTCTCCTGTTCGGGCCTCAGTTCTGTGTGGCATCATGACTCATCCTTTCGTTGTGTTCCATGCTCTGCCCCCCAGCAAACTCTTGATTCCTCAATTACTTCAACCGCCCCCTCTCCATTCTTTCGCACATTAAGGGCAGTGTTCACGATGAATATCGCACTCGAGTTCGACCTAAAATGGGATTGTTTGGTCGTGAGGTAACTAATAGTGAAGAGACAGGGAAGAAAACGTCCAGAATAAGTCAAAATAACGGTTTCTAAATCAGGGCGTGGACGAGAAATCATGGGCCCTGCTGATTCTCCTGGCAAAGCGCGTACGCTAATCGCGAAATCTGCAAGCGAATCGATAATGCTAACTGCGGCAGAGTTGCTTGGCAGTCGCGCCATCGAAACGTGTGCGGCGCCACAAGCTCGTCCGCTGATTGGGGGCGGACCGGGATACGTAGGCTCACTCGGGAGAGCTTTCTTTAAAGCCGTTTGTATTGCCATTTCTGGCCAGTTTTCGTTGCTTTCTTTCGACCTATCCAGATCTCCAGTAGCATTTGCCAACTTAGTGTTTCTTACACCGAGACCTCAAGAGGAACGAGATTTTATCGTGAACGCGGCCTTTAATCTCAACGGCCTTTCGCAACAAGTTATCTGGAACTCTCTCTATTCGCACGTTCTCATCAATACTCTGGATGTTATCATGGTTCAAAACCAAGCTCTCTCCTTCTACCACTTACTCCCCAGACTGACATTCCGGGATACACCGCCTATCACATGCCAAGGTCTGCTCTGGGGCGGAGGTCTACTTTCGTGCAATCTGTCTCACCCTTCTCATAGTATCCCTAATACTCCTAAGGACGGTACTCTGAGTACATTCCTGTCCACCTCCCCTCAAAACCGTTTATCTCTATTTAACATCTATAGTGGAGTCTGATCAGTGTCTACATTTACTTATCAATGAGAAGCGGTCGATTGGAGATCAATGAACATGAAACTCATTGCAGCACAAGACTGCTCTTTGCTCAATCGGTATTGAGCGTGCTGGTATGGGATTCATGAACATTGATCCCCAGCCAACCGCTTCTTATTGATAAGTAAATGAGACACTCTTGATGGACTTCACTATATATTCTTCCCATATCATCTGTGTTCTCTTATAATCCTATTCCCCTCCGTAAGCAGTTGTACGACTGTTCACTCTCTCTCCCTCAGCTTTTCTTTATATGCGGGTGACTTCAATGCTCACACGTTCTTTTCTGCTCTTGATTCTGACGCCAGAGGAAGGGGGCATGTCGAAGAATGGGCTGAGGAGAGTGACCTGCTATCCCTCAATGATGACCGTAGCTCCACTCCGTCTCCCTAAGCCAACGGGCCGACCTTCTAGCCCCAGATATCTCTCTTGTGTCATCCAATCTTTCTAATGCTTGCACGTGGTCCACATCCACAACTCTCTCCAGTGATCACATTCCCGTCTTTGTCTACATTGATCTCTCTGACTCTCTTGCCCTTACTCTGGCTTTTCGTCATCGTACTTATCTTAATTTAGGCCTAGCAGACTGACCCTGTTCAGAGATGTTGCACTCCAGCCATGCGGTCGACTACCCATGGAATGGGTGATGTTCGTCAGAAAGAGCGCCATCTAACAAGTGCCATCCAATAAGGCCATGAAAGCAGCAATTCCTCGAGGGCTCGTGTCAAGATCCTTTTTTCCAAAACGTCAGCAGGGAAAGACTGCAGAAGATAAGAACACAGAGATGAGAAGAGAGCAGCAGACCATCTAGACCCGGAGATTGCTGTGCTGATAATGAGATCAAGCAGGATCTGGATAAGAACAAGAAGGAATGCTGGGAGAAGTTCACTGAAAAGCTGGAATTTCAAGTGCGGACGGAACTACGGGCGTGGAAAGTGCTGAGAAAAATTTCCGGCAAGTCCGCTCCCTGGGATGAGCCTCCGCTATTGAGTTCGAGGAGAACGTCTTCAAATCAGGGAAAGCGGTTGCTTACGCACTCGGCAAGAATTTTTCATCACACGCCAAGTCGAGGCGTGCAAAACAGAGCCACGGTTAAAGAGCGCCGAGCCGGTTGCCGCTCATGAACGCTTCTGAGGCCTTTACTCTCAAGCACAAGTAGAGAAAGCTATCAAAGAAATGCGGAATTCGAGGGCTATCGGACCTGACGGTATCTCCTCAGGGAATCCTGGAAGAAGCTTCCCACGGAACTTCTACCGATGCTTGCAGATATCATTAACACCACTTCTTTCCGGACCTGCACTCTACCCCCAAGCTTGGAAGACAGCCAATGTGATATTCGTTGCCAAAGCCAGGCAAGTCCCAGCACGGCGAAGCGGTTTCGGCCAATAAGCCTGTTATCGCCCGTCGCTAAATTAGCTGAAAAGTTGATCGACGGACCTGGCTGATCAAAATGAGCGACAGCAGCGATCAGCATGGGTTCAGGAAACTTCACTCTACTACTACTGCCTCTATTGGAAATCGTGAGCTTTGCGGTCTGATGGGTTCAACATGAGAAAGCCCCTGAGAACAGTGGCTGTCGCCCTTGACCCTGAGCAAAGCGTTTGACTCTGGGTAACTTCTGGGGGACTGGTCGTCCGAGAAACTGCTCGTCGTCGCTACCATCATGGCAGAAGCGATGATTGCAGGCGTTCACGAAAGGCCGCCGGTCAACATTCCTTGTTCCAGAATCACGTATCCGACAGCATCTCCAATAGCAGCCGGTGTTCTGCAAGGCGGAGTGCTAGTCCCCTGCCCTATTCAGCCCGTGTATCTTGACAGACATCTCGAGCCTCCCAATGATGTGTAAAGATTGTTATAGTATGCCAGACGACATCACCATGCTGCCGAGATAAGTCGTAATGTTCTGTGCCGTGCGCTGTGTGGAGGAAAGAAGATCACCTCCAGTGCAAACCGACGCGTCATCCCTCCACGGAGAGGGTTTTTGTCATGGGAGAGGTGCTGGCCGGCCGCAGCTCTCCTTCCGGATTCCTCCTAAAGCTAAGGGCCGGCGTGGAGAGGAATCCTGGACCCGGCCAGAAGTACCCATGCGCCACGTGCGGCAAGGATGTCACATGGATGGAAAACAAGCGTCCAGTGCCTCGATGCCAAAGGTGGGTGCATCTTCCCACCTGTTCGGGTCTCTGCTCTGTGGAGAGGCATCATAACTTTTCTGTATCGATGTGTTTTGTGCTGCCTCACCTACCACCTCTGATTCCTCTAAACTCCAATCGCCCCCTTTCCATTGTATTGTACATATAAATCTCAACGGCCTTCGCGGCAAGCTTTCTGAGCTCTCTTTTTTTGCAATTTCGTACTTACCATCCAAGACGTGATCATGGTTCAAGAAACCAAGCCATATCTCCATCCCCTACAAATCCCTCATCCCAATATCGCAGGGCTATACTTTCTTTTACCATGCTCCAAAGGTCAAATCTTGGCGGAGGAGTTTCCACTTTCTGTATTATCTACTCTTCCCTCACACCTCATACCTAACACTCCCACGGATGGTACTCTCGGAGTACCTCCCGGTCCATCTCCCCTTAAAACACCCCTTTCTCTTTTCAACATATAAGCATTCCACCTACAACTTCACATGCCCTTCATCTTACAGTCCTATCCCCACTTCTCAAGCAGCTCAGCGACTGCTTAACGCCTCTCATCCCTCTGTCGTTTTTCGCGGGTGATTTCAACGCTCACACCTCTTGCTCGTCTCTCGGTCCTGATGTTAGAGGGAGTGACGTCGAGGAATAGGCAGCGAGGAGGAGTGCGACCTGGTCATACTAAACGATGATCAGCCCACTCGTCTCCCTGCCAACGGCCAATCTTCCAGCCCAGACATAACTCTTGTCTCTTCCAACCTTTCAAACACCTGCTTATGGTCTACCCTTCAACTACATTGTCTAGTGATCATATTCCTGTCTTTGTGCACATCGATCTCTCAAATTCCTCTTGCTCCTCTTATTCTGGTGTTCGACAAACGTCCTTATCTCAATTTAGGCCAAGCAGACTGGTGCCTGTTCAGTGAGGTTGCGCTCCGCCTAGCGGCTGATTATCCATGGAACGGCAATGTGCACCAAAAAAGGAGCACCACCTGTCTGATGTAATCCGCCGCTTTTTCGACCATGAAGGCGGCTGTTCCTGTTGGCCGCGTTAAGACGTTCTGTATCCAAACGTCACCAAAGAAATTCTTCAAAAGATTAGGACTAGAGATGCCAGGAGAGCAGCCGACCATCTAGACCCTGTCGTTGCTCAACTCGATGACGAGATCAGAAAAGATCTGGACAGGCACAAAAAAGAAGAATGGGAAAAGTTCACGGGACAGTTGGATTTCAAGGCGGACAGAGTGCAGCTACTTTCTGGAAGGTACTACGGAAGCTATCTGGAAAGAGCTCGCCAGCCACCGTATCTACCATTGAATTTGATAATAACGCTTTTCAAAACGGGTAAGGAAGCCGCCTACTCTCTTGGAAAAAGCTTTGTCACGAGTACACGGCGAGGTCCGCAGAATAGAGTGACAGTTAGAGAGCTGTCCCGGCCTCCATGCAGCTATTGAGCACGGCGCCGATGCGTACACTGTGGCGCACGTAGAGAAGATCATAAAGGACATGCGGAACTCCAAAGCTGTCGGTCCCGGACGGCATTTGCCCTGCTGTACTGAAGAAGCTCCTGACAGAGATCCTCCCACTCGTCGTTGATGTGATTAACACTTCATCCAAGCTCGTGCATTATTTCCCCCCAAAACTGAAGACAGCCAATGTCATCCCGTTGCCGAAGCCAGAGCAAACCCTCAGTCATCAGTAAAAAGGGATATCGACCCATCAGCTTGATGTCACCTTTCGCCAAGGCGTAGCCGAAAAGCTCATTGTTGGTGAATTTAAAGCAGAGCACAACGAGATAAACAGCAATTGTTTCCAACACGGGTTCAAAAGGGCTGCATTCTAAGCAACTACTGCGCGTTGCTAGAAATTACTAGCTATGCAATCCCGACGGGTTCAACGCTTTGAAGCCATTGAGAACTGTAGCTGTCATGCTTGGATCTCCACCAAGGCTTTCGATACGGTTAACCTAGAGAATCCTTTGCTCAAGAAACGTTTTGGAGTCGCTTCAATACCACCGCCCTGGCAAAAGCGCTGGATATCGGCCTCTTATCAAAGGTCGACGGGCAAGAGTTATGTTCCAGAACCATGTCTCCAACAGTATTCCTATGGCAGCTGGAGTCCCCCCAGAGCGGTGTTTTATCACCAGCCTCCTCTCTCAGCCTTGTATCTCGGGAAGATATGCCTGAATCCACCACAGGATATCAAGACTGTCGCCTCACGCCGATGACATTACAACAATCGCAATGTGTCATGAGACCGGGATATAAAGGTAGCCGCCAACAAAGATCAACGAGAGTACCTGAAAGACGCTGAAGATGTTCTTCGACTTGTTTCAAGATGCTAAAGATCTCCGCATCGAAATCATCAGTATCCATCCTTACAACGGACCCATCCGAGCACAGAGAGCTCATCAGGATGTAGAGTGGGATGGTAAGACCGTCTGCCTGCTGCTCGCTTTCCAAAACTGCTCGGTCTTGTGCTCACGATCCGTCACTCAAAGTTTCATAAGAATTACCGGAGCAGAAGCAGGCTAGTCGTTGAAGCCAAACTCAACGTTCTCAGGGCCCTGGGCGGTACCTTCATGGGGTAGCAGCAAGGAAACGATACTCATGGGCGACGTATAAGAGCGATTCTTCCAGCCAGCCATGGAATACGCCGCACTGGTTTGGCAGCATCTCGTCTCAGAATCCTCCTGACAAACGATACAATGCCCAGTACAAAAATGTCGCTTTCTTCGTATCGCCACCGGATGTGCAAAGAGCGTTCCCCAGTCGAGCACCTGCATGCTGAGACCCGTCTGTTGCCTGTGAAGGATACTGTCAGCTGCAAGCCCAACATTTGACGAATCAATATTATTAAGCAACCAAACCACCCATCCTGGAGAGAGTGCTTTAACCTCTAAGTTAGAGAGAGAGCCAAAAGAATGTCATCGTTGGCCGGGATGCTCCATTCAAAGTTAACCTGCAAGATGGCAACGACTCACAGCAAGAACGACGCCATCTTTATGCGCGAGCACACCTGAAGTTCGTTCGGTGTCATCTTCGAGAAGAGCGACGGTGAATTCTATACTAGGGAGAAGTACCGCCACAGTCATGCAACATCCAGGACTCAACTCGGAAGAAGGGCTAGATGCAACACTCACATCGCTGCGCTGCCGGTCACTCGTCAATGCTCATGTCCCTACGTCAGCAAGATTGACCAGCAGACCAAATCTGATGTTTGTCCGGACTGCGGTACACCATCGAAGTCAGATACCAGCACATTTATTTAAATCGTCCGGTGAGACCTACCACTGCTGATCACCAATGGATCTGGATGGACGAATCCACTACTGGGTCGCCAGGCCCAGTTTCTTCACCTATTGACTAGAACCCTCTCGACGTGGCTGCAACGAAGAAGAATCTTCAAGAAAATGAGTAGGAAGACAAAGCTCAGAAGCCAGCACGGAATGCATTGCTCTCATGGTCTCTTTCTTCTTTTTGGGCATGTCCAGTTTGTCGGGGGTTCAATGGAAACCAAGCTGGGAAACCACTAATGGATATCGTAAATCGCAAGTCGATACGGACAGACACGGTAAGGTCTCTCCAAAAGCTGAACAAATGTGCTGTATCGCTGACCCGAGCAGCCGCAGTCGGGCAAGCTATGTGATTGTTCTGTTGTGTCTTGCTGCGATAGGACATAAGCACTGGCGAGTGAGCCACAGACGCCAGTGAAATGCGCATCTGGTCCTTCCTAAAGTTGGAGGCACTCAGATCTGCAGACTCTGGGCAGCACTACTGCCTAATATAGGAGTTAATGACAGCCTTTTCCAGATGATTTACCGCTTACGAGACTGGAGATTACGCTCCTCGCGCAACAATGACAAGAGAGCTGCTTTATGTGCCATCTTTACAAATTGAAGCTTTGGTAGGAACATCTGATGACTCTATCTATCTCTCTAACAGGCAGTTGAGGCACTCTCCATGAGGTGTATGGTCGGTTACTGTACTATAACAATGCTGTATAGTAAAAATGCTGGGCCTGGAGCTGACGGTACTCACTTTACTGGTAAATACCCGTAAATGTCCTCCTATGCGATTGGAGAATTTCTTGCACATCCGGCAGCTATAAGAAGAACGACAGCATTCTGCACACGCTGCATTCTTGGTTCCAGTAAGAGCTAGTCTGATCCTAGGTACTTAGAGCAGGTGCGGTCTGTTTAATTTCTTATTCTTATAAACAAATAATTTGTTTTCTTTGCACACGACTTATGTTATGCATGAAGGGTTTGCTTCAGAAATTGATTCACGTGTAAACCTCGGTTCAAAGAGCTGCCCTCCCAGTACTCACTGAACAGATACTTACCTGGATTTTTGTACGTAAAATGTATGAACACAGACCAAAGTAACAATGTACATCTAGATAATAAAGTAACTCACTGATAGCGTTATCCCCACATATCTCTATATTAGCAACTGCGTTTCGTGTGTTCCTTATTCCGGAATTTGGCCTCACAGCCTAAAGTTCGTAAACATCACCATTGGAAAACAAATTATCACTTTTCAAAGACACATTTCAGTCGAAAAATCGACCCAAGTAAAACAGTAATTCTCATTTACTCACCTGTATGATCTCCACTTGATTGAGTATGGGTACCATCCTTGTCATGAAGTCATCATAGTGCAAAGAGCCATCCGACACTGCATCGCTGATATGTAAGGGTGGCCATGCTGAAAAGCAAGTCATTGCTTAAGAGATTTTCCACAGTTATTCCAGAAATACGCAGTTCTTCTTTCTGTTTTCTTCAAGAATAAAGAGCTTCTCAGAACCCTATTCCCTCAGCCGATCAACTATCCTCTGGCAAACCCCTAATGAACCTGTGGTTTCGATTACCACCAGCAGCGGAGCGATGGGCCTCGAAGAGAAATATAACTATTGCGTGATATGTAAATCAGCAGAAAAGAAAGAAAAAACCACCGCTCCGCGCTGCTGACAATCGGAAACAGGAGATCACTTGAAATGAACCACAGTCTATGTATTTTTCACTACCCTCAACCAGTTGTAGAGTTTTTACTGTGCTTATCGGGGTCAAATTCCCGGTCCGCAATAAAATCCGCGTCTCGACACGACGCTTTGCGGCCGCACGCGCTCGAAAGTCAATCGAGTTTCCAGCTCCAAAAAGCCGACTCGATATGGCTTTTTTTATACAGTTTTCTTCAATGTTGCCCTGTTTGGTTTCCAGTTTCTAAAAAGCCCACGCCTATAAGTCAACAGATGAAAGGCAGCTTCGGCGCTGGAAACTCTTCCGACTCAGAAAGCGCGCGGCCTGCAAGGCATGTCCGAGACGCAATTGCCAGACCGGAATTAGTTGACCCAGATAAGCACAGATACACAACAAACCCATTCCGGAGCGACCTAGAGCCAACCCATATGCACCCCTTCCATATCCGCATTGAAAAATTCCAGGGGAAATAGAAAAAAGCGACACTAGATTTTTCTTTTGGCCTTTTTGAGTAGGTCTAGGCAGGACAGAATTGTGATGGAAGAAATACGAAAAATAGAACCAACTCCGATTGTCCGAAAGCAGAAAATCTATGAGGCATGAGTAGGCTTACAGTATAGGGGTCCATTGTGAGTTGCTGTGGAGATTGTCCAGAGAAAGAATTCCAAGACCATGCGGGAAATAAATCCCCTTCCACTCCAAAGACTTCTCCCGTTTGATTCGGTTCCGATACATGTACCAAATTGCCAAATCCGTCACCAAAACAAGTCACCTAGACACAAGAAGAAATATGTCGAGATTTAGGACAGCATATAGAGTTGAGGTTCACCTTGCAAACTTCCGGTAACAGCTTGAAGGATACTTGCAGCTCCCAATCACGAGACCAAACTGGCTGGGAACATCATAGTAATTGAAAGAAACAGAACAAAAAAACAACGTGAGTTACAAAATATACTGGATAGGTCCACAGGTTTTACATGTTTAATAAGACATAAATCTATGACAGAGCCAGAGGATGGGCAGTGTCTTCTCTGGAAAAAAGAATTTAAGAGCATGAGAGATTTACACACTATGAGGTACCCAGAGCACTTTTCTTTCTCTTTGCCATTCATCAATTTTTTTCTCTTCTGGACCTTACCCTTCCCGCCTTGATTTTACCATACGCCTCACTGTTTCCGGAGAGGAATTTACTCCAGGTTCCATCGCGAGCGTAGACGCGCACGTCATGCCTGCTTCTCTCCCAGTTTTTTCGTTTGCCTCTCCCTTTTCTCAGCAGACGTAAACAGAAGGAACGAAAAGAGTTTCGCACCGAACCTGAAGGGTGCACTTTCTTCTCTTCACTCATTCTGCCCCAGCGTCCCGTTCTTTCTCTTCCATTCTACCAAACCTGGCTGAGGCATTTTCCATGATTATGGATTTTTAGCGGTTTTTTTAACCCAGTACGAATTAGCGAGATAATAAACTCGAAAAGGATATCTTTAGGAATGCCCTAAAGCGGGACCTTTATTACCACACTGGAATTTCGCCACTTCCTGGAGATTCCCGCATTTTGGGCTTGATCTCGGCCACCACCTGAGAAGGACATTATCTGCGCTTCACCATGTATTTTCCAACCATCTTTTGTTCTGATTGAAGCCAGCCTATGCGCTTGCATCTAACTGCGAAGAAAACAGACAACGATTTCTATAGTGCACGCTTTACCTTCAACCACATGGAGGTATCACTTACTCAGTTTTTTAGAAACTAAATACAAGACTGTTGTATGAAGCCCAGCATCAGAAAACCGCTTGTTGGCGGATTTTCTTCTCTCCATCTGAGACGTTTCGACAGTGTTGTATGCCTTGCCGGAGAAGCGCATAGCTAAGCATACTGTAAGTTGTTGTCATTCGGCACTTTTCGCCATATTTTCTCCGAGATTTTGAATAAAATCAGGAACTTTGGAAAAAACAGTAAGCTTCCTGGCACAACGCAAGCATTATCAATATACCTAAGATCTTCGCATATGGACCCTGCAATAACAATGGAAAATTTTTCTGTATACTCATTTTCACATTTTTTGAATTTTTTTAATATTCCTGGGCGTATCTTCGACAAAGACTTTAGATGTATTGATAATGTGGTGAAAGGAAAACATACCGCTTCCCCAAACGTTTCCTGCGCTTTTGACGTTATTCTTCGAAAATTAGGAAAAATCACAAATTTGCCGCCGGTTATGGCGCAACCAACACTATGCTTAGTGGAGCACTGCAACAGCACAACTGCGTTTTCTGCCGCCGTGAACGCTGTTTTTGATGGCATTGATGGCCGCTCGAAAAAAAAACTCCAACCTGCTTCCCAAATTAAATCCGAATGTAGAAGAGGATGTTTTTGGCACCGAGAATCCTCAAATGCCCCCTCCTTCTCTCCCTTTTAGCTTCACATCAGGGCTGGTTATATTCATAGCACATACGAACCCTCTGAGGACTAGATTGTATTACCAAAACGAGTAAAACGGAGATTTCTCCAATGGGAAAAAACTTTCCAAAAAATGACAACCGACGTTCTGCCATAAGCTTCATTGATATACAACGGCTGCTCACAGTCTCTGCCGCAAAATCCTCTGTTTTCAGTGTTCACAGCAACGAACACCAAAGGAACACAGTGCCCATCCAGATGTCAAAGTACCGGGATGGTGACCTGTTTGCCAGCAATGCAAAAATTCCCCAAGCATAGCTTGGCCTTATTCTTGATCCCCTCTCACTGAAGTTCCACAAAACGCGGAACAAAGAAACAAACAGTCGTCAAAGGCTCAGACTTAATATCTTGAGAGCTCTCGGAGGAGAGAGAGAACATCATGGGGAAGCAGCCGAGGGACTATATTGAGAACCTACAGAGCAATACTTCCATTGCCGGCTCTGGAATATGCAGGCACCAGTGTGGCAGGCACCTGGTGTCTGACAGCTCCTGGAATAAGCTGCAGCGTGTACAGAATGCTTGCGCTTAGAATTGCTACCGGTTGTGCAGGGAGCTCCCCGGTGGAGCATCTTCACGCGGGAGGCCTGCATATTGCCGGTCAAGGAGCATTGTGAACTCCAGGCACAGCAGATGTATATTAATGTTCTGAGGGCAGCCGAAGTCATCCGTCAAAGAGAATCATGAAGCCCATAAGAGAGGAGGGTCGATTAGGACGCCGTTCGCCAGTATGCTCCTCGTTAAAGATTGATGTACAGAGATGGGCCGAGCTCCCAACATGGAAAGGCTTCTTTGTCTTCTGCGTGAGGAGCACACGCAATTTGTTCAGCAGGATATCTGGCCAAAGGCAGGCTGTGAACCTATCTTGGGAACGGTGCCGCCTCCCGGGTTTGCGAGTCCGAGTCTCAACTCGGCAAGAACGAGCCAGGTGTGGCACATCGCTTGCATCCGCTTTGCTGCTGTGGTCACTGCTATTCTGCTCATGTCTTACCCGTCAACCAAGATCGACAGCAGCCGACCAGACGGGCATGCCCGGACTGTGGTGCTCCCGGACACGACACGGCGCACTTGTTCATGTGCCCGAAAGAGACCTACACTCCCCTAACAACAATGGACCTTTGGACGAAATCACAAACAGAAGGCCGCCCAGTTCCTCAACCTATGACAAAAGAAACCACTTTGAGGGGCTGCAGGAAGAAGAAGAGAAGACAACGGCTGCAGACAAATCAACTCCGCTTATATCATATTTTATATGTTCATTACATTCACATAAAGGCTGAAATAAACGGCGACAAAAATAATAACCAATAAAAAGCACACACACAAAGTAAAGAAAACAGAATGTGGGTATGGAGCTTCGGGAAGGATGGCTCATCTTCGTTGGTCGCGCACGGCTGCGACATGCGGCGATTAACATCGTAGCGCGCCTGTTAGCCCCCTCGCACTCTTCATCAGGGTTGTTGAGACTCCTGACAAACGACAACAATGTTTCTCCTGAAAACGTATTTTCGCCTACTTGCCCCTCAATAAAAATATTAGTGCAGATGGCAGCCCCATTATGCCGGATTCTTCGTGTTCTTTGCACTGCAGGATTTTCGATATTGCTGCTTCTTCAACTATAGAGTCATTCTCTCCGGGCTAAACCGTGTAGAAGCGACTGTAATTTTCGCTCAACATTCGTGGCTCTTTTTCCATGTCACATTTATCATAGGTATTGAACGTTATAAGAATGCGGTGATAATATTAGGTTACCCGAAACTATTTACACTTTCGACCAGAAACAAATAGGAAACAAGAAACAAGTGCCAACATAATTTTTTTATTAAAATCTAGTTGTATGGAGTGATGCTAGTGTCTTCATCAACTGATATGATTAGAAACGCCCCACCGTTATACTTGCACGTGCCGAGTGACGTCTTGAAAGACGATGCTTCTTTTACCGATAGATGTAGAAATATGTTAATTGCGAAAGAAGAATACATGTCATGGAAAGCTGCTGACTAATACAACGAGAGGCTATGGAACTTGAAAATATAAGGAGAGTAATTGAAATTGCATATGTAAGAGTCATCAGTTCTAAGAATCTAAGCTCACCCAGGAAATTCAGTATTAGGAAGGTAATGCAATTTTGAAGTAAATGCGGAGAATAAACGAAGGAAATGTCATGGCATTTTTACTGAGTGAAGCTCAATCGCTATCGATCTCTTCAAGTCTCCAATTTCCTTCCCTTACATGTAGTACAATTGGTGCCAACATTAGCGCAACGTGTCATTATGTGCCCAAGCCCACTACATATAAGGGCGTTTTGCAATCATCCCATTCGCTTCAAGGAACAGAAGTGGTCGCAGTGAATTCGCATTAGGATCAAAGTCTTCTTCCGGCATTTTAGCCTTTTTTACCCCCCTCCCTTACAGAAGTTTTCCAATTTCCAAGGAGGTGAAAAGAAGGCCAAAATTCCTGAGGAGTCTTGCTAGAAGGCGCCATTCCAGAACGGTTGTATCTCTGTGTATTAAGGGCTACGACTTGAAAAAGCCATCTGCACAAAGCAGTAGTTGTTAGGGGCCTCAACAGCCCCGTTCTAGACATGATCTTACTGTTTTATAATCGTTGAATTAATTGTTGTTTGTGGCACGTAAAGCTGCTCCGTGCTCGTCGTGTCCTGAGTATCTCGTACTTTTCTCTCTGTTTCCGTTTATCCGACGAGTTGTCAAGTTTATTCTTTTTCTATTGACATTAAATAATCTTAATATGCTCCTGTGCATTGTATAAGCTGAAGGGACTGAAGAGCGTGTGAGCCAGAGTCATTTGGGCGAAATATGCCTACATGAAGAGTGGCGGAGTGCGAGGAGGCTAGCAGGGCCGCCGCTACGATGCTAACGCTGCGTTGCGGACCGCGCGCGACCAACGAAGATGAGCCATCCCCTTCCCGAAGCTCATACCTACATTCAAGAAAACACACATACAAAAAATGAAAACGACGAATAAGATAGTCTTACTAAAGCCAGACTGATCCGTCCCGAAACGGGAAAAGTGTTTATGCTACATTTCAGAGGGGAGTAAAATTTTCGAGACCTGCCGCCTGAATTGGTCCAGAGAGAGAGTGCCAGCGACCCTTCTCCGTAATATTCAAATACGCACTAAGCAGCCCCATGTGAAATGATCACTCACCCCTCACACTGATAAGAGGACGGCCGAGGAATTTTTTCGTTCTTTCACCCACTTGTGTTCGATTCCATGGTTGAATGCTGTGGTCACTGTCTTATCTAATGACCCGGCCAAAGCGCCGCTTCGCGGCGCTTTGTCAGGGACACCTCTTAAACCGGGGGGTTCGCGGCGCTCTGTCCGGAAACTTTGTGGCTTTTCCGAGACCAAATTAAATCTCTCACGATCAAGGAAAACCCCGGCCAAAGCGCCGCTTCGCGTTAACCAAAGCAAAACTTTCTGTTTCAAAGTAACTTTAAAACACCCGAAACGAGAGGACGTTGAGTGGGTAGTATTAAAGTCCCAGGAACCCTATAATTACGATGTCCTGCTTCTCACGATTTGTAGAAATGCAGTTACCGTTTCTATTTTCTATGGAGAATCCCATTAATTGAAGCGTGCACTATCTCTGCACGAATGATGCCACTGGTTCGCCGCAACTCTGTCACTTACAAAGGGGTCCAGTAGTGTGTAGAAAACACTACACTTTCCTGTCCTGAGATTTCCATTAATGATTTCTATTTCACTTGACTTTTTGAAGCTGCATTTCTCTCAAGAATGCTTTCACAGAAGAATTAAAAATTTGGCGTGATCCTTGCACGATTTTGTGTGGCGGGCCTGTCTCCAACATGACAGTGCGCAGCTCCACACCGTAATCTTCACTCCGGCAACGACACTACGTACAGTCTGATACAACAAATTTTGGGAACTCTCCACAGTTTTCCCTTCATCTTCGTGATTTATAAACGATTCGTTCAAAATTCTTCATAACAAAAATTCAAGATCCCCTTTGACGTACGGATTATAGGTCAAGTCCGAAAAAGGTCGTTGTAGGTGAAGCTGAAAATGTGACAGCATAGCTAGGGTTCCTAGCTCAATAGAAACCGCTAGCCGTTTGGTAAGGTTTTTCAAATTTTAGGGTAACAGAACTGTATTCTCCTCATTACAAAAATCCAAAAAAAAACAACTGAGAAAAAAAGAAAGAAGACAACGCAGGAGAACTTGCATCTAAATGTTCCTGTGAAGCGATTATTGAAGCAGTTTGGTCTGAGTGAATTTCCAGTGCCGCGTCACACTGCACTTATTGAATGCTACGTTTTGTTGCTTCTGCTCCCTATAATCTGTCGAGATCGAGTCAGCCAATTGAGACTCCCAAGAAGCATTGTTATCCCCCTGCGGTTACCGGGTTCGTACCCTTTGGCACCTCCGAGGTAAAAGCCGTCCTACCTGGGTATGAGATTCTTCGAAATGCATCTTGCGGGTGCCAAATGACCGCCCCCCGCGGTTACCCAGTCACGCCTCCTACACCATTTCTGCCACATCGTAATTCAGAACACCAAATTCATAGCTGTTTCCACGAACTCATAATTTTTTGTATATTTCTCCAAGTTTTCATGATTACCGTAGAATGGATACTGCGTAAGTAACGTGATTGCGTACCTGCAGATTGCTGCAGTAGCGCGCTGGTATGTATGGCAGGGTTCAGGGCAGCTAAGAGCGGTGACTCGCCCTGATTCTTGCTTTTTTTTCTGGAATTGTGATTGGGAAAACAGTGAGGAGGGGACTGGCCAACGAAAAAACGACGTTTATCAAAATCCAGTTTCAGCGACTGCCTTAAACATCGGTGTGAGCTCACCAATCGAATAGGGCGTTATGTGCTTTGTCGCGATAGATCAGTATCCTTCTTCTTCTTCTTCTGCAGCCTCAAAGTGGTTTTTGTCATAGGTTGAGGAACTGGGCGGCCTTCACAGGATTCGTCCAAAGGTCCATTGTGGTTAAGGAGGTAGGTCTCTTCGGGCACGTGAACAAGTGCGCCGTGTCGTGTCCGGGAGCACCACACTCCGGGCATGGGTCTGGTCGGCTGCTGTCGATCTTGTTGACGTAAGACATGAGCAGAATAGAGTGACCACAGCGCAGCGATGCAAGAGCACATCTGGCTCGTCTGCCGAGTTGAGACTCAGACTCGCAAACCCGAGGCGGCACTGTTCCCAAGATAGGGTTCACAGCCGCCTTCGCTAGATATCCTCGAACAAACTGGGTGTGCTCCTCACGCAGAAGACGAAACCTTTCCATGTTGGAGTCAGCCCATCTCTGTACATCAACTTTACGAGGAGCATCGGCGAACGGCGTCTAATCGACCTCTCCCTTATGGGCTTCGATTCTCTTTGACGGATGATTCGGCTTTCTCACAAGATTAAAATACATCTGCTATGCCTGCAGTTCACAATGCTCCTTGACTGGCAATATGCAGGCCTCCGCGTGAAGATGTTCTAGTGGGGGGCTCCGTGCAGAACCACTAGCATTTCTAAGCGCAGCATTCTGTACACGCTGCAGCTTATTCCAGGAGCTGTCTGACACCAGGTGCTGCCACACTGGTGCCGCATAATCAGAGCCGGCTGATGTATTGCTCTGTAGGTTCTCAGTACAGTCCCTCGGCTGCTTCCCCATGATGTTCCTCCGAGAGCTGTCAGAATATTAAGCCTAGCCTTGACGACTGTTTGTTTCTGTTCCGCGTTTTTGTGGAACTTCAGTGACGGATCAAGAATAAGGCCGAGCAGCTTGGGGAATTTTGCTGCTGGCAACGAGTCACCATCCCATTTGACATCTGGATGGGCACTGTGTTCCTTGGTGTTTGTTGTGAACACTGAAACAGAGGATTTTGCAGCAGAGACTGTGAGCATCATTTTATCGAGGAAGAGCTTCCAGCTCGACGAGATAGGCGCTGATCTTGTTAGCGGCTATCTGCAGAGTCACGATCCTGGCACATGATGGTGATGTCGTCGGCATACATAACAATCCTTACCTCATTGGGAGGCTCAGGAATGTCCTCAAGATACAGGCTGAATAGGGCAGGGGACAGCCTCCGCCTTGCGGAACACCGGCTGCTATTGGAATGCTATCGGATACATGATTCTGGAACAGAACCTTAGCACGGCGGCCTTTAGTGAACGCTGCAATCCATCGCTTCTGCCATGATGGTAGCGACGACTTGAGCAGTTTCTCGGACAGCAGTCCCAAGTTAACAGAGTCAAACGCTTTGCTCAGGTCGAGGGCGACGGCCACCGTTCTCAGGGGCTTTCTCATGTTGAACCCATCGACCGCAAAGCTCACGATCTCCAATAGAGCAGTAGTAGTAGAGAGAAGTTTTCTGAACCCATGCTGATGCTGCTGTCGCTCATTCAGATCAGCCAGGTCCGTCACGATCAACTTTTCAGCTAATTTAGCGACGGGCGATAACAGGCTTATTGGTCGAAAGCCTTTTGCCGTGCTTTGGGACTTGCCTGGCCTTGGCAACGGTATCAGATTGGCTGTCTTCCAAGCTTGGGGTAGAGTGCAGGTCCGGAAAGAGGTGTTAATGATATCTGCAAGCATCGGTAGAAGTTCCGTGGGAAGCTTCTTCAGGATGGCTGAGGAGATACCGTCAGGTCCGATAGCCTTCGAATTCCGCATTTCTTTGATAGCCTTCTCTACCTGTGTGAGAGTAAAGGCCTCAGATGCGTTCATGAGCGGCAACCGGCTCAGCTCTCTAACCCTGACTCTGTTTTGCACGCCTCGCTTGGCACGTGTGATGAAGAAGTTCTTGCCGAGTGCGTGAGCAGCCACTTTCCCTGATTTGAAGACGTTCTCCTCGAACTCACTAGCGGAGCTCATCGGGGGAGCGGACTTTCCGGAAATTTTCCTCAACACTTCCCACGTCCTAGTTTCGTCCGCCTTGAAATTCAGCTTTTCAGTGAACTTCTCCCAGCATTCTCTCTTGTTCCTATCCAGATCCTGCTTGATCTCATTATCCAGCACAGCAATCTCCGGGTCTAGATGGTCTGCGGCTCTCTTCCCATCTCTGGTTCTTATCTTCTGCAGTATTTCCCTGCTGACATTTGGAAAAAAAGGTCTTGACACGACCCTCAGGAGTTGCTGCTTTCGTGGCCTTGCGAATGGCACTTGTTAGATGGCGCTCTTCCTGATGAACATCACCATTCCATGGGTAGTCGACCGCATGGCGGAGTGCAACATCTCTGAACAGGGTCCAGTCTGCTAAGCCTAAATTAAGATAAGTACGATGACGAAAACCAGAGTAAGGGGCAAGAGAGTCAGAGAGATCAATATAGACAAAGACGGGAATGTGATCACTGGAGAGAGTTGTGGATGTGGACCACGTGCAAGCATTAGAAAGATTGGATGACACAAGAGAGATATCTGGGCTAGAAGGTCGGCCGTTGGCAGGGAGACGAGTAGGCTGGTCATCATTGAGGATAACCAGGGCACACTCCTCAGCCCGTTCTTCGACATCTTCCCCTCTGGCGTCAGAATCAAGAGCGGAACAGAACGTGTGAGCATTGAAGTCACCCGCAAAGACAGCTGAAGGGGAGAGTGAGCAGTCGTACAACTGCTTAAGGAGGGTAATAGGATTATAAGAGGGAGGACAAGATGATATAGGAGGAATATAGATGTTAAATAGAGATAAAGGGGTTTTGAGGGGGAGGTGGACAGGAATGTACTCGAGAGTACCGTCCTTAGGAGTATTAGGGATAATATGAGAAGGTAAGGCAGATTGCACGAAAGTAGACACTCCGCCCCCAAGAGCTGTCCTTGGCATGTGATGGGCAGTGTAGCCCGGAGATGTTAGGTTGGGGATAAGTGGTAGATGGAGAGAGCTTGGTTTCTTGAACCATGATAACATCCGGGTGATGAGAACGTGCGAATAGAGAGAGTTCAGATAACTTGTTGCGAAGGCCGTTGAGATTAATGTGAACAATGGAGAGGGGGCGGTTGGTAATTGAGGAATCAGAGTTGCTGGGGGCAGAGCATAGAACACAACGAAAGGATGAGTCATGATGCCTCACAGAACTGAGGCCCGAACAGGAGAAGTGCACCCACCTTTGGCATCCGAAGCACTGGACACTTGTTTTATGCCGGTAACATCCTCGCCGCAGGTGGCACATGGATACTTCTGTGCTGGACCTGGATTCCACTCGACGCCGGCCCTTTGTAATAAAATCCTCAGGAGAGCTGCGGCCGACCAGCACCTCTCGCATGACAAAACCCTCTTCTCGGAGAGGTTGACGTCGGTTTGCACGGAGGCGATCATCTTTCCTCCACACTGCCACGGCACGAACGTACGACATCTCGGCAGCATCAGTATCCTCTCTAGGCTTTTAGGCATTACCGCGTATTTGGAGTGGTACAGTAACTGAACAAAGGCTACTGTTCAATGTCGTTTTGTCGTCGGTCCGCATCCGCTCCTTAACTTTCAGAGCCCCTGATTAAAAAAAATCAAAAACCGCTTTTGCAGAAACTCAGCCTAACTGCCACATCTTTCAACTTACCTAAATCGCCCATGAAAACCATTTTCTTTTCGATACAAATCAGGGTAGTGCGAAACATTTTCGAGAACTCGGGATCGAAAAATGACGATTCTCGCTTGGAGATCAATTTTCTGGTGCAGATGGTTCGTTTGGAGTGCAACCATTTTTACGAAATTTTTCGTTTTTTTTTCTGCATTAATTTCTCGAAAAATTGAAAAAAAGTGTATTTTTTCAACGTAGCATAGTGTGAGAAAGCATTCTACAAATTTTTGACCGCAAAAATTTTCGTTTTTCGGTTTCCAAAATTTTTCGCACACCCCTGATACAAATGCATTCAATTCTCTTAAAATTTTGTGTTTCAGCCTTCAATGATAAGTGAATTTCTTCCTATACCGGGTTTAAGTCCATGAGGTGGTTCTAAGTCACGTCACTGATCTTGTCGTGTCACCAACGCACGAAGGTTGTGACCTCAGGTGATGCCGAGAGTTGAATCTCCTCCACGTAAAGAGGGTGAAGTCGTTTGGCTGAAGAAAGGCAAAGAGCTCAGACTGCTCGCTGATTTTTTGGATATTTCGATGGCAGAATGTTGAGAACCGAGAAACGTTATCCCCCAACCTTCCCCGAAATGAGTGCACAATCGTATGAGCCTAACTATACTTTGAAGGTTTTAATGGACTGAAATGCACATACAGCTCAATACTGTTTTGGAGTGGGTAGAGATGTGGCGAAATAGTGCTATAGTGATGGAGGCCCAGGTGGTCGTACTTTAAGCTCCGATTCTTTTATTATATGGAAGGATAAGCCTGATGATTTTTCAGGCCAAAAAAAAATTCTTCTTTCCTGATGCAAAAAACGTCGCAAAATTGGTGTCTTTTGGGTATTTGACGCGCTGATCACGAATTTACTATCAATTTTGCATTTAAAAGTCTCGTTAATGAGTTATGGAGTGAATTTGGGTTCGAGAGTTTGTGTAGTATCAGGATTTGAAGGGTTATCTGACCAGTGGTTAAAGAATAGTCCTTGATTACATTCGCAGAATAAATCCGTGAAGTTGTGGCCGTTGAAGAAGGTTTTTAAGCTACACAGAAATCCTCTAATGTATCTTGGAGCTGCTTGAAAAGATTTATAACGGTTCATCGGGGTTTGGGGCGGGAATAAGTCAGAGGTGGTTCTAAGTCACGTCAATGATGTTGTCGTGTCACCAACGCACGAAGGTTGTGACCTCAGGTGATGCCGAGAGTTGAATCTCCTCCCACGTAAAGAGGGTGAAGTCGTTTGGCTGAAGAAAGGCAAAGAGCACAGTCTGCTCGCTGATTTTTTGGCTATTTCGATGGCAGAATGTTGAGAACCAAGAAACGTTATCCCCAACGTACCCCGAAATGAGTGCACAATCGTATGAGCCTAACTATACTTTGGAAGGTTTTAATGGACTGGAAATGCACATACAGCTCAGTACTGTTTTGGAGTGGAGTAGAGATGTGACGAAATAGTGCTATAGTGATGGAGGCCCAGGTGGTCGTACTTTGTGCTCCGATTCTTTTATTATATGGAAGGATAAGCCTGATGATTTCTCAGGCCAAAAAAATTTCTTCTTTCCTGATGCAGTAAACGTCGCGAAATCGGTGTATTGTGGGTATTTGACGCGCTGATCACGAATTTACTATCAATTTTGCATTTAAAAGTCTCGTTAATGAGTTATGGAGTGAGTTTGGGTTGGAGAGTTTGTGTAGTATAAGGATTTGAAGGGTTATTCGACCGGTGGTTAAAGAATAGTCCCTGATTACATTCGCAGAAAAAATCCGTGAAGTTGTGGTCGTTGAAGAAGGTTTTTAAGCTACACAGACATCCTCTAATGGATCTTGGAGCTGCTTGAAAAGATTTATAACGGTTCATCGGGGTTTGGGGCGGGGAATAAGTCCGGGAGGTGGTTCTAAGTCACGTCAATGATGTTGTCGTGTCACCAACGCACGAAGGTTGCGACCTCAGGTGATGCCGAGAGTTGAATCTCCTCCACGTAAAGAGGGTGAAGTCGTTTGGCTGAAGAAAGGCAAAGAGCACAGTCTGCTCGCTGATTTTTTGGCTATTTCGATGGCAGAATGTTGAGAACCGAGAAACGTTATCCCCCAACGTACCCCGAAATGAGTGCACAATCGTATGAGCCTAACTATACTTTGAAGGTTTTAATGGACTGAAATGCACATACATCTCAATACTGTTTTGGAATGGGTAGAGATGTGACGAAATAGTGCTATAGTGATGGAGGCCCAGGTGGTCGTACTTTGTGCTCCGATTCTTTTATTATATGGAAGGATAAGCCTGATGATTTTTCAGGCCAAAAAAAAATTCTTCTTTCCTGATGCAAAAAACGTCGCAAAATTGGTGTCTTTTGGGTATTTGACGCGCTGATCACGAATTTACTATCAATTTTGCATTTAAAAGTCTCGTTAATGAGTTATGGAGTGAATTTGGGTTCGAGAGTTTGTGTAGTATCAGGATTTGAAGGGTTATCTGACCGGTGGTTAAAGAATAGTCCTTGATTACATTCGCAGAATAAATCCGTGAAGTTGTGGCCGTTGAAGAAGGTTTTAAGCTACACAGAAATCCTCTAATGTATCTTGGAGCTGCTTGAAAAGATTTATAACGGTTCATCGGGGTTTAGGGCGGGGAATAAGTCCGGGAGGTGGTTCTAAGTCACGTCAATGATGTTGTCGTGTCACCAACGCACGAAGGTTGTGACCTCAGGTGATGCCGAGAGTTGAATCTCCTCCACGTAAAGAGGGTGAAGTCGTTTGGCTGAAGAAAGGCAAAGAGCACAGTCTGCTCGCTGATTTTTTGGCTATTTCGATGGCAGAATGTTGAGAACCGAGAAACGTTATCCCCCAACGTACCCCGAAATGAGTGCACAATCGTATGAGCCTAACTATACTTTGAAGGTTTTAATGGACTGAAATGCACATACAGCTCAGTACTGTTTTGGAGTGGGTAGAGATGTGACGAAATAGTGCTATAGTGATGGAGGCCCAGGTGGTCGTACTTTGTGCTCCGATTCTTTTATTATATGGAAGGATAAGCCTGATGATTTCTCAGGCCAAAAAAATTTCTTCTTTCCTGATGCAGTAAACGTCGCGAAATCGGTGTATTGTGGGTATTTGACGCGCTGATCACGAATTTACTATCAATTTTGCATTTAAAAGTCTCGTTAATGAGTTATGGAGTGAGTTTGGGTTGGAGAGTTTGTGTAGTATAAGGATTTGAAGGGTTATTCGACCGGTGGTTAAAGAATAGTCCCTGATTACATTCGCAGAAAAAATCCGTGAAGTTGTGGTCGTTGAAGAAGGTTTTTAAGCTACACAGACATCCTCTAATGGATCTTGGAGCTGCTTGAAAAGATTTATAACGGTTCATCGGGGTTTGGGGCGGGGAATAAGTCCGGGAGGTGGTTCTAAGTCACGTCAATGATGTTGTCGTGTCACCAACGCACGAAGGTTGCGACCTCAGGTGATGCCGAGAGTTGAATCTCCTCCACGTAAAGAGGGTGAAGTCGTTTGGCTGAAGAAAGGCAAAGAGCACAGTCTGCTCGCTGATTTTTGGCTATTTCGATGGCAGAATGTTGAGAACCGAGAAACGTTATCCCCCAACGTACCCCGAAATGAGTGCACAATCGTATGAGCCTAACTATACTTTGAAGGTTTTAATGGACTGAAATGCACATACATCTCAATACTGTTTTGGAATGGGTAGAGATGTGACGAAATAGTGCTATAGTGATGGAGGCCCAGGTGGTCGTACTTTGTGCTCCGATTCTTTTATTATATGGAAGGATAAGCCTGATGATTTTTCAGGCCAAAAAAAAATTCTTCTTTCCTGATGCAAAAAACGTCGCAAAATTGGTGTCTTTTGGGTATTTGACGCGCTGATCACGAATTTACTATCAATTTTGCATTTAAAAGTCTCGTTAATGAGTTATGGAGTGAATTTGGGTTCGAGAGTTTGTGTAGTATCAGGATTTGAAGGGTTATCTGACCGGTGGTTAAAGAATAGTCCTTGATTACATTCGCAGAATAAAACCGTGAAGTTGTGGCCGGTGAAGAAGGTTTTAAGCTACACAGAACTCCTCTAATGTATCTTGGAGCTGCTTGAAAAGATTTATAACGGTTCATCGGGGTTTAGGGCGGGGAATAAGTCCGGGAGGTGGTTCTAAGTCACGTCAATGATGTTGTCGTGTCACCAACGCACGAAGGTTGTGACCTCAGGTGATGCCGAGAGTTGAATCTCCTCCACGTAAAGAGGGTGAAGTCGTTAGGCTGAAGAAAGGCAAGGAGCTCAGACTGCTCGCTGATTTTTTGGCTATTTCGATGGCAGAATGTTGAGAACCGAGAAACGTTATCCCCCAACCTTCCCCGAAATGAGTGCACAATCGTATGAGCCTAACTATACTTTGAAGGTTTTAATGGACTGAAATGCACATACAGCTCAATACTGTTTTGGAGTGGGTAGAGATGTGGCGAAATAGTGCTATAGTGATGGAGGCCCAGGTGGTGGTACTTTAA
The DNA here is from genome assembly GCA_029168955.1 of Aplectana chamaeleonis. Lineage (NCBI taxonomy): Eukaryota > Metazoa > Nematoda > Chromadorea > Rhabditida > Cosmocercidae > Aplectana > Aplectana chamaeleonis. The sequence goes on along the minus strand of JAPDOI010000256.1, from coordinate 150,940 downwards.
GCTCCGATTCTTTTATTATATGGAAGGATAAGCCTGATGATTTCTCAGGCCAAAAGAATTTCTTCTTTCCTGATGCAGTAAACGTCGCGAAATCGGTGTCTTAAGGGGAATTTGACGCGCTGATCACGAATTTACTATCAATTTTGCATTTAAAAGTCTCGTTAATGAGTTATGGAGTGAATTTGGGTTCGAGAGTTTGTGTAGTATCAGGATTTGAAGGGTTATCTGACCGGTGGTTAAAGAATAGTCCTTGATTACATTCGCAGAATAAATCCGTGAAGTTGTGGTCGTTGAAGAAGGTTTTTAAGCTACACAGACATCCTCTAATGGATCTTGGAGCTGCTTGAAAAGATTTATAACGGTTCATCGGGGTTTAGGGCGGGGAATAAGTCCGGGAGGTGGTTCTAAGTCACGTCAATGATGTTGTCGTGTCACCAACGAAGGTTGTGACCTCAGGTGATGCCGAGAGTTGAATCTCCTCCACGTAAAGAGGGTGACGTCGTTTGGCTGAAGAAAGGCAAAGAGCTCAGACTGCTCGCTGATTTTTGGGCTATTTCGATGGCAGAATGTTGAGAACCGAGAAACGTTATCCCCCAACCTTCCCCGAAATGAGTGCACAATCGTATGAGCCTAACTATACTTTGAAGGTTTTAATGGACTGAAATGCACATACAGCTCAATACTGTTTTGGAGTGGGTAGAGATGTGGCGAAATAGTGCTATAGTGATGGAGGCCCAGGTGGTCGTACTTTAAGCTCCGATTCTTTTATTATATGGAAGGATAAGCCTGATGATTTCTCAGGCCAAAAGAATTTCTTCTTTCCTGATGCAGTAAACGTCGCGAAATCGGTGTCTTATGGGGAATTTGACGCGCTGATCACGAATTTACTATCAATTTTGCATTTAAAAGTCTCGTTAATGAGTTATGGAGTGAATTTGGGTTCGAGAGTTTGTGTAGTATCAGGATTTGAAGGGTTATCTGACCGGTGGTTAAAGAATAGTTCTTGATTACATTCGCAGAATAAATCCGTGAAGTTATGGCCGTTGAAGAAGGTTTTAAGCTACACAGAAATCCTCTAATGTATCTTGGAGCTGCTTGAAAAGATTTATAAAGGTTCATCGGGGTTTGGGGCGGGGAATAAGTCCAAGAGGTGGTTCTAAGTCACGTCAATGATGTTGTCGTGTCACCAACGCACGAAGGTTGTGACCTCAGGTGATGCCGAGAGTTGAATCTCCTCCACGTAAAGAGGGTGAAGTCGCTTGGCTGAAGAAAGGCAAAGAGCACAGTCTGCTCGCTGATTTTTTGGCTATTTCGATGGCAGAATGTTGAGAACCGAGAAACGTTATCCCCCAACCTACCCCGAAATGAGTGCACAATCGTATGAGCCTAACTATACTTTGAAGGTTTTAATGGACTGAAATGCACATACATCTCAATACTGTTTTGGAGTGGGTAGAGATGTGACGAAATAGTGCTATAGTGATGGAGGCCCAGGTGGTCGTACTTTGTGCTCCGATTCTTTTATTATATGGAAGGATAAGCCTGATGATTTTTCAGGCCAAAAAATTCTTCTTTCCTGATGCAAAAAACGTCGCAAAATTGGTGTCTTTGGGATTATTTGACGCGCTGATCACGAATTTACTATCAATTTTGCATTTAAAAGTCTCGTTAATGAGTTATGGAGTGAGTTTGGGTTGGAGAGTTTGTGTAGTATCAGGATTTGAAGGGTTATTCGACCGGTGGTTAAAGAATAGTCCTTGATTACATTCGCAGAATAAATCCGTGAAGTTGTGGCCGTTGAAGAAGGTTTTAAGCTACACAGAAATCCTCTAATGTATCTTGGAGCTGCTTGAAAAGATTTATAACGGTTCATCGGGGTTTGGGGCGGGGAATAAGTCCAAGAGGTGGTTCTAAGTCACGTCAATGATGTTGTCGTGTCACCAACGCACGAAGGTTGTGACCTCAGGTGATGCCGAGAGTTGAATCTCCTCCACGTAAAAGAGGGTGAAGTCGTTTGGCTGAAGAAAGGCAAAGAGCACAGTCTGCTCGCTGATTTTTTGGCTATTTCGATGGCAGAATGTTGAGAACCGAGAAACGTTATCCCCCAACCTTCCCCGAAATGAGTGCACAATCGTATGAGCCTAACTATACTTTGAAGGTTTTAATGGACTGAAATGCACATACAGCTCAATACTGTTTTGGAGTGGGTAGAGATGTGGCGAAATAGTGCTATAGTGATGGAGGCCCAGGTGGTCGTACTTTAAGCTCCGATTCTTTTATTATATGGAAGGATAAGCCTGATGATTTCTCAGGCCAAAAGAATTTCTTCTTTCCTGATGCAAAAAACGTCGCGAAATCGGTGTCTTGTGGGTATTTGACGCGCTGATCACGAATTTACTATCAATTTTGCATTTAAAAGTCTCGTTAATGAGTTATGGAGTGAGTTTGGGTTGGAGAGTTTGTGTAGTATCAGGATTTGAAGGGTTATTCGACCGGTGGTTAAAGAATAGTCCCTGATTACATTCGCAGAATAAATCCGTGAAGTTGTGGTCGTTGAAGAAGGTTTTTAAGCTACACAGACATCCTCTAATGGATCTTGGAGCTGCTTGAAAAGATTTATAACGGTTCATCGGGGTTTGGGGCGGGGAATAAGTCCGGGAGGTGGTTCTAAGTCACGTCAATGATGCTGTCGTGTCACCAACGCACGAAGGTTGTGACCTCAGGTGATGCCGAGAGTTGAATCTCCTCCACGTAAAGAAAAATCCCGAAATGAGTGCAAAATCGTATGAGCCTAACTATACTTTGAAGGTTTTAATGGACTGAAATGCACATACATCTCAATACTGTTTTGGAGTGGGTAGAGATGTGACGAAATAGTGCTATAGTGATGGAGGCCCAGGTGGTCGTACTTTGTGCTCCGACTCTTTTATTATATGGAAGGATAAGCCTGATGATTTTTCAGGCCAAAAAAAAATTCTTCTTTCCTGATGCAAAAAACGTCGCAAAATTGGTGTCTTTGGGGTATTTGACGCGCTGATCACGAATTTACTATCAATTTTGCATTTAAAAGTCTCGTTAATGAGTTATGGAGTGAGTTTGGGTTGGAGAGTTTGTGTAGTATCAGGATTTGAAGGGTTATTCGACCGGTGGTTAAAGAATAGTCCTTGATTACATTCGCAGAATAAATCCGTGAAGTTGTGGCCGTTGAAGAAGGTTTTAAGCTACACAGAAATCCTCTAATGTATCTTGGAGCTGCTTGAAAAGATTTATAACGGTTCATCGGGGTTTGGGGCGGGGAATAAGTCCAAGAGGTGGTTCTAAGTCACGTCAATGATGTTGTCGTGTCACCAACGCACGAAGGTTGTGACCCCAGGTGATGCCGAGAGTTGAATCTCCTCCACGTAAAGAGGGTGAAGTCGTTTGGCTGAAGAAAGGCAAAGAGCACAGTCTGCTCGCTGATTTTTTGGCTATTTCGATGGCAGAATGTTGAGAACCGAGAAACGTTATCCCCCAACCTTCCCCGAAATGACTGCACAATCGTATGAGCCTAACTATACTTTGAAGGTTTTAATGGACTGAAATGCGCCATACATGCTCAGTACTGTTTTGGAGTTGGTAGAGATGTGACGAAATAGTGCTATAGTGGCGGAGGCCCAGGTGGTCGTACTTTGTGCTCCGATTCTTTTATTATATAGAAGGATAAGCCTGATGATTTCTCAGGCCAAAAAATTTCTTCTTTCCTGATGCAGTAAACGTCGCGAAATCGGTGTCTTGTGGGTATTTGACGCGCTGATCACGGAATTTACTATCAATTTTGCATTTAAAAGTCTCGTTAATGAGTTATGGAGTGAGTTTGGGTTGGAGAGTTTGTGTAGTATCAGGATTTGAAGGGTTATTCGACCGGTGGTTAAAGAATAGTCCCTGATTACATTCGCAGAATAAATCCGTGAAGTTGTGGTCGTTGAAGAAGGTTTTTAAGCTACACAGACATCCTCTAATGGATCTTGGAGCTGCTTGAAAAGATTTATAACGGTTCATCGGGGTTTGGGGCGGGGAATAAGTCCGGGAGGTGGTTCTAAGTCACGTCAATGATGCTGTCGTGTCACCAACGCACGAAGGTTGTGACCTCAGGTGATGCCGAGAGTTGAATCTCCTCCACGTAAAGAGGGTGAAGTCGCTTGGCTGAAGAAAGGCAAAGAGCACAGTCTGCTCGCTGATTTTTTGGCTATTTCGATGGCAGAATGTTGAGAACCGAGAAACGTTATCCCCAAACCAACCCCGAAATGAGTGCACAATCGTATGAGCCTAAATATACTTTGAAGGTTTTAATGGACTGAAATGCACATACATCTCAATACTGTTTTGGAGTGGGTAGAGATGTGACGAAATAGTGCTATAGTGATGGAGGCCCAGGTGGTCGTACTTTGTGCTCCGATTCTTTTATTATATGGAAGGATAAGCCTGATGATTTTTCAGGCCAAAAAAAAATTCTTCTTTCCTGATGCAAAAAAACGTCGCAAAATTGGTGTCTTTTGGGTATTTGACGCGCTGATCACGAATTTACTATCAATTTTGCATTTAAAAGTCTCGTTAATGAGTTATGGAGTGAATTTGGGTTCGAGAGTTTGTGTAGTATCAGGATTTGAAGGGTTATCTGACCGGTGGTTAAAGAATAGTCCTTGATTACATTCGCAGAATAAATCCGTGAAGTTGTGGTCGTTGAAGAAGGTTTTTAAGCTACACAGACATCCTCTAATGGATCTTGGAGCTGCTTGAAAAGATTTATAACGGTTCATCGGGGTTTGGGGCGGGGAATAAGTCCGGGAGGTGGTTCTAAGTCACGTCAATGATGCTGTCGTGTCACCAACGCACGAAGGTTGTGACCTCAGGTGATGCCGAGAGTTGAATCTCCTCCACGTAAAGAGGGTGAAGTCGCTTGGCTGAAGAAAGGCAAAGAGCACAGTCTGCTCGCTGATTTTTTGGCTATTTCGATGGCAGAATGTTGAGAACCGAGAAACGTTATCCCCAAACCAACCCCGAAATGAGTGCACAATCGTATGAACCTAAATATACTTTGAAGGTTTTAATGGACTGAAATGCACATACATCTCAATACTGTTTTGGAGTGGGTAGAGATGTGACGAAATAGTGCTATAGTGATGGAGGCCCAGGTGGTCGTACTTTTTGTGCTCCGATTCTTTTATTATATGGAAGGATAAGCCTGATGATTTTTCAGGCCAAAAAAAATTCTTCTTTCCTGATGCAAAAAACGTCGCAAAATTGGTGTCTTCTGGGTATTTGACGCGCTGATCCCGAATTTCCTATCAATTTTGCCTTTAAAAGTCTCGTTAATGAGTTATGGAGTGAATTTGGGTTCGAGAGTTTGTGTAGTATCAGGATTTGAAGGGTTATCTGACCGGTGGTTAAAGAATAGTCCTTGATTACATTCGCAGAATAAATCCGTGAAGTTGTGGCCGTTGAAGAAGGTTTTAAGCTACACAGAAATCCTCTAATGTATCTTGGAGCTGCTTGAAAAGATTTATAACGGTTCATCGGGGTTTGGGGCGGGGAATAAGTCCAAGAGGTGGTTCTAAGTCACGTCAATGATGTTGTCGTGTCACCAACGCACGAAGGTTGTGACCTCAGGTGATGCCGAGAGTTGAATCTCCTCCACGTAAAGAGGGTGAAGTCGTTTGGCTGAAGAAAGGCAAAGAGCACAGTCTGCTCGCTGATTTTTTGGCTATTTCGATGGCAGAATGTTGAGAACCGAGAAACGTTATCCCCCAACCTACCCCGAAATGAGTGCACAATCGTATGAGCCTAACTATACTTTGAAGGTTTTAATGGACTGAAATGCACATACATCTCAATACTGTTTTGGAGTGGGTAGAGATGTGACGAAATAGTGCTATAGTGATGGAGGCCCAGGTGGTCGTACTTTGTGCTCCGATTCTTTTATTATATGGAAGGATAAGCCTGATGATTTTTCAGGCCAAAAAAAATTCTTCTTTCCTGATGCAAAAAACGTCGCAAAATTGGTGTCTTTTGGGTATTTGACGCGCTGATCACGAATTTACTATCAATTTTGCATTTAAAAGTCTCGTTAATGAGTTATGGAGTGAATTTGGGTTCGAGAGTTTGTGTAGTATCAGGATTTGAAGGGTTATCTGACCGGTGGTTAAAGAATAGTCCTTGATTACATTCGCAGAATAAATCCGTGAAGTTGTGGCCGTTGAAGAAGGTTTTAAGCTACACAGAAATCCTCTAATGTATCTTGGAGCTGCTTGAAAAGATTTATAACGGTTCATCGGGGTTTGGGGCGGGGAATAAGTCCAAGAGGTGGTTCTAAGTCACGTCAATGATGTTGTCGTGTCACCAACGCACGAAGGTTGTGACCTCAGGTGATGCCGAGAGTTGAATCTCCTCCACGTAAAGAGGGTGAAGTCGTTTGGCTGAAGAAAGGCAAAGAGCACAGTCTGCTCGCTGATTTTTTGGCTATTTCGATGGCAGAATGTTGAGAACCGAGAAACGTTATCCCCCAACCTTCCCCGAAATGACTGCACAATCGTATGAGCCTAACTATACTTTGAAGGTTTTAATGGACTGAAATGCACATACAGCTCAGTACTGTTTTGGAGTGGGTAGAGATGTGACGAAATAGTGCTGTGATGGAGGCCCAGGTGGTCGTACTTTGTGCTCCGATTCTTTTATTATATGGAAGGATAAGCCTGATGATTTCTCAGGCCAAAAAAATTTCTTCTTTCCTGATGCAGTAAACGTCGCGAAATCGGTGTCTTGTGGGTATTTGACGCGCTGATCACGAATTTACTATCAATTTTGCATTTAAAAGTCTCGTTAATGAGTTATGGAGTGAGTTTGGGTTGGAGAGTTTGTGTAGTATCAGGATTTGAAGGGTTATTCGACCGGTGGTTAAAGAATAGTCCCTGATTACATTCGCAGAATAAATCCGTGAAGTTGTGGTCGTTGAAGAAGGTTTTTAAGCTACACAGACATCCTCTAATGGATCTTGGAGCTGCTTGAAAAGATTTATAACGGTTCATCGGGGTTTGGGGCGGGGAATAAGTCCGGGAGGTGGTTCTAAGTCACGTCAATGATGTTGTCGTGTCACCAACGCACGAAGGTTGTGACCTCAGGTGATGCCGAGAGTTGAATCTCCTCCACGTAAAGAGGGTGAAGTCGTTTGGCTGAAGAAAGGCAAAGAGCAGAGTCTGCTCGCTGATTTTTTGGCTATTTCGATGGCAGAATGTTGAGAACCGAGAAACGTTATCCCCCAACCTACCCCGAAATGAGTGCACAATCGTATGAGCCTAACTATACTTTGAAGGTTTTAATGGACTGAAATGCACATACATCTCAATACTGTTTTGGAGTGGGTAGAGATGTGACGAAATAGTGCTATAGTGATGGAGGCCCAGGTGGTCGTACTTTGTGCTCCGATTCTTTTATTATATGGAAGGATAAGCCTGATGATTTTTCAGGCCAAAAAAAAATTCTTCTTTCCTGATGCAAAAAACGTCGCAAAATTGGTGTCTTTTGGGTATTTGACGCGCTGATCACGAATTTACTATCAATTTTGCATTTAAAAGTCTCGTTAATGAGTTATGGAGTGAGTTTGGGTTGGAGAGTTTGTGTAGTATCAGGATTTGAAGGGTTATTCGACCGGTGGTTAAAGAATAGTCCCTGATTACATTCGCAGAATAAATCCGTGAAGTTGTGGTCGTTGAAGAAGGTTTTTAAGCTACACAGACATCCTCTAATGGATCTTGGAGCTGCTTGAAAAGATTTATAACGGTTCATCGGGGTTTGGGGAGGGAATAAGTCCGGGAGGTGGTTCTAAGTCACGTCAATGATGTTGTCGTGTCACCAACGCACGAAGGTTGTGACCTCAGGTGATGCCGAGAGTTGAATCTCCTCCACGTAATGAGGGTGAAGTCGTTTGGCTGAAGAAAGGCAAAGAGCTCAGACTGCTCGCTGATTTTTTGGCTATTTCGATGGCACTTCGTGCGCACCACAATTGAACAGTTTCACATGTAGGGCTGATTCAGCATTCGTCTCCTTGAAATTAAATTTGGAGAATGTACCCCGTTCTTTTCCTGCTTTCAAACGCAAAGCTTCGAGTGTTCTTCTTGCGTGCTATTTTTTCAATTTGTTTTTCTGCTGCATCATACTCTACGCCCGTTTTTTCACGTCCACCTTATGTAGTGTATTGATAAAAAATAAATAAATAAATCGTTTTTCAAAATAAAGAAACATATTATCACGCCTTATTCACATCTCTACAATCCCGAAACCGAGTGAAAATCAATTATTGTTCAAGGTATAGAGAAATTCGGTGTCAAGAAATGTTTTTGGAGACTCACAATAAATACTGACCGAGGCCTGTGTTGAACGGCTCTCGCAAACTCGTGCCAGATGCGAGGCCGCCTAGGGTGGGCATGAGACAGCCCGTAGTGCCAGCATCATTTCCATCAGCTGTAGCGAAGATCAAAGGATATAATCAAGGATGAATAAGTCGTTGTAGATATGACTGAGCCTCAATGAGATCTCTATGCTGCCGAGATGTCGTACGTTCACGCCGTGGCAGTGTGGAGGAAAGAAGATCACCTCTATGCAAACCGACGTCACCCCCTCCACGAAGAGGGTTTTGTCATGGGAGAGGTGCTGGCCGGCCGCAGCTCTCCTTCAGATTCTCCTGCAAAGGGCCGGCGTGGAGAGGAATCCTGGACCCGCTCAGAAGTACCTATGCGCCACGTGCGGCAAGGATGTTAACTGGAGACATACCAGCGTCCAGTGCTTCGGATGCCAAAGGTGGGTGCATCTCTCCTGTTCGGGTCTCAGTTCTGTGAGGCATTATAACTCTGCTTTTCGCTGTGTTTTATGCTCTTCACCTACCAACTCTGATTCCTCTTCCTCAAATCGCCCCCTTTCCATTTTACATATCAATCTCAACGGCCTTCGTACTAAACTTTCTGAGCTCTCTCTCTTCGCACGTACTTACCATCCAGACGTGATCATGGTTCAAGAAACCAAGCTCTCTCCATCCCTACCTATCCTCATCCTAATATCCCGGGCTACACTGCCTTCCATGCTCCAAGGTCAGCTCTTGGCGGAGGAGTTTCAACCTTTGTTTTATCCTCTCTCCCTCCCACCTCATACCAAACACCCCACGGAGGGTACTCTCGAGTACCCTCCAATCCATCTACCTCTTAACACCCCCCTTTCTCCTTTCAACATATATATTCCCCCTACCACCTCATGCCCCTCCTCCTACAATCCCATTCCTCTTCTCAAACAACTCAACGATTATTCCCTCTCATCATCAGTTGTTTTCGCGGGCGACTTAAATGCCCACACCTTCTGCTCGTCCCTTGGTTCTGATGCTAGAGGAGAAGAAGTCGAAGAATGGGCTGAGGAGTGCGACCTGGTCATCTTAAACGATGATCAGCCCACTCGTCTCCCTGCCAACGGCCGATCTTCTAGCCCAGACATAACTCTTATCTCGTCCAACCTTTCCAACGCTTGCTCATGGTCTACCTCAACAACATTGTCTAGTGATCATGTTCCCGTCTTTGTGCACATCGATCTCTCAAATTCTCATGCTCCTTATTCTGGTGTTCGTCAACGTTCTTATCTCAATTTAGGCCAAGCAGACTGGTGCCTGTTCAGTGAGGTTGCGCTACGCCTAGCGGCTGATTACCCGTGGAATGGCAATGTGCACCAGAAGGAGCATCACTTATCTGATGCGATTCGCAGGGCCATGAAGGCGGCTATCCCTGTTGGCCGAGTTAAGACGTTCTATCCAAACGTCACCAGAGAAATTCTTCAGAAAATCAGGACTAGAGATGCCAGAAGAGCAGTTGACCATCTAGACCCTGTCGTCGCTCAGCTGGATGGTGAGATCAGAAAAGATCTCGACCAGCACAAGGAAGAACAGTGGGAAAAATTCACCAGAACAGTTGAATTTCAAGACGGACAGTGGAGCTACTTGGAAGGTGCTTCCGGAAACTATCGGGAAGGACCTCGCCAGCCACCATCTCCACTATTGAGTTCGGTAATAACGTTTTCAAGTCAGGAAAGGAAGCCGCCTACTCTCTCGGTAAAAGTTTCTTTGTCACGAGTACAAGGCGAGGTCCGCAAAATAGAGTGACAGTAAGAGAGCTGTGCCGCCTCCCGCTCATGAGCACGGCCGATGCGGTCACTGTGGCGCAAGTAGAGAAGATTATAAAGGGCATGCGGAACTCCAAAGCTGTCGGTCCGGACGGCATTTGTCCTGCTGTACTGAAGAAACTCCCGACTGAGATCCTTCCGCTCATCGTTGATATGATTAACACTTCGTTTAGCTCTTGCATTATTCCGCAAAACTGGAAGACAGCCAACGTCATCCCGTTGCCCAAGCCTGGCAAACCTCAGTCATCAGTAAAGGGATATCGTCCCATTAGCTTGATGTCACCTTTCGCCAAGGTGGCCGAAAAGCTCATTGTCAATGATCTAGCGGAGCACAACGAGAAGCAGTTGTTTCAACATGGGCTCAGGAGGCTACATTCCACAACTACGGCGTTGCTAGAAATTACCAGCTATGCTATCGACGGGTTCAACTTCAACAAGCCATTGAGAACTGTAGCTGTTGCGTTGGATCTCACCAAGGCATTTGATACGGTTAACCTTGGAGTCCTGTCAAGCAACATACTGGAGTCGTCAATACCATCTTGGCAGAAGCGCTGGATATCGGCCTTTATTAAAGGTCGGCGGGCAAGAGTCATGTTTCAGAACCATGTCTCCAACAGTATTCCTATGGCAGCTGGAGTCCCTCAGGGCGGAGTTCTATCGCCAGCCCTCTTCAATCTGTACCTCGGAGATATGCCTGAGCCTCCACAGGACATCAAGGTCGTCGCGTATGCCGATGACATAACAATCATGTGTCGAGATCGGGACTTACAGGTGGCCGCCAATAAGATCAACGAGTACCTGATCACACTAAAGAGCTTTTTCGACCGCAAGATGCTAAGTATCTCTGCAGCCAAGTCGTCAGTGTCCGTTCTCACGACGGACCCATCCGAGCACAGCGCTCATCCGGATGTCGTGTGGGATGGAGACCGTTTGCCTGCTGCTCGCTTTCCAAAGCTGCTCGGTCTTGTGCTCGATCCGTCACTCAAGTTTCATAAGAATACCGAGCAGAAGCAGGCAGTCGTTAAAGCTAAGCTCAACGTTCTCAGGGCCCTGGGCGGCCCTTCGTGGGGTAGCAGCAAGGAGACTATACTCACAACGTATAAGGCAATTCTGCAGCCCGCCCTGGAGTACGCCGCACCGGTTTGGCAGCATCTCGTCTCAGAATCCTCCTAGACAAAGATGCAACGAGTACAAAATGCTGCTCTCCGTATCGCCACCGGATGTGCAAGGAGTTCCCCAATCGAGCACCTGCATCCTGAGACCCGTCTATTACCAGTGAAGGAGCACTGTCAGCTCCAGGCCCAGCAATTCCGCATTAACATTATAAAGCAACCAAATCACCCGTCGTGGAGAGTGCTAAACCCCGTGAGAGAGAGAAGTATAAGAAAGCCATTCGCCGATGCTCCAAACAAAGTCAATTTGCAAAGATGGCACGACTCACAGCAAGAACGACTCCGTCTTTTGCGCGAGGAGCACACCAAGTTCGTACGGTGTCATCTTGTGAAGGTGGCCATAAATCCTATACTAGGATATATACCGCCCCCCGTCTGCACCTCAGAGTCTCAACTCGGAAGAAGGGCGAGATGCACGCTCGCATCATTACGCTGTGGTCACTCTACAATGCTAATGTCTTATGTCAGCAAGATTGACAGCAGCAAATCTGATGTGTGCCCGGACTGCGGTATCGTCGGCCATGATACCGCACATTTATTCAACTGTCCGGAGAGACCTACCACGCTGACACCAATGGACCTATGGACGAATCCACTACTGGTCGCCCAGTTCCTCCGCCTATGACAAAACCCTCTATGTGGCTGCAAAGAAGAAGAAGAAGGTCTCTATTTTCGATAGGTCGACCCAGCACTGATGCTGAGCTCGACATATCCCCTGCGGGAAAAGGATTATGAGAAAGAAAGGAAAAATCATAAATGAAGAGCAGCAGTTGGGGCCGCAATGAAGAGAAGCACTTGGGAGGGGGCCACAATGAGGAGCAGCAGTTGGGGCCACAATGAAGAGCAGCAGTTGGGGCGACGACTGGAGCAGTTGGGGGAACGAAAGGGGCTTACACCTCGACGAGTAAATGCGTTAGTAATCCACTCGTGCTGCCTTACTAAGCCGCGAGTATATATATATATATATATATATATATATATATATATATATATATATATATATATATATATATATATATATATATATATATATATATATATATATATATATATATATATATATATTGTTAAGAATAGCAGTTAAAAATCCACTGTTGTACCGTAGCTCTACTAATCTAATAGCCTTAGCGATCTTATTCCAGTTTAGTACCTGCTTCTTAGCAGTTGGTTTCCTCTATTACCCCGTTCCTGTGCTTTCCTTCTCGGTTTGTTGTCGTAATCGTTCTCCGTCGATCGATGGGCGCGGAGGGGTGGATGCTGGGGTGGGGCATCTTATGTATGCCTCGCGCTCTCGTCTGCCCCGTGGTCTCTCGTCGCAGGCGGGGCCTGCGATCGGAGGCCGCGTCCGCTCCCTTCTTAAGGCGGCTCGTTTAGTTATAGTGGCTCATTTTGTTGTTGTAGAGTGGTACGGAGAGGTGACTCTCCTCAATAAATAGTTGTACCACAGTTCAGTCTACAACACTCCAGTCGATTTGGGGGCCGAACCGGGATCGAAGAAGAGGACCAACGATCCGCCCTTAAGCCGTTGTCAAGCGGTTACGGCGTGTAGTCCTGCTCCTACTTGGAAGCAGTGTATCCTCATTCACGCGGTGCGGTCGCGTGTGCGTGCCCGTGTGGTGAGACGCATCAGTGTTATTCACGGAATACACTGTTGTGTTTCGTCGCTGCGTGGGTAGCGTGCGTGTCGATCGACGCCGTCACAGAGTGGGGGTACGTTGTAGTGACGCTCGTCGCTGTTCCGTGTAGGAGCCCGACTACAAATTGATCGCTATTGTCTCGCGGCCGATAGCCTAATCGCCAGTGACGATTAGTGATTGCAGAACAATGCCGTCAAGCAGCAACGCTCAGGAAGAAGGCATGATGGAAATGCAACGACTAGCGCTGAATGAGCCCACAGCATCCGAGCAACTGACCGATATGCGAGCCATGATGAATGTGCTCATGGACAAGGTCAACGTGCTCTCTAACTGGAGTGCCCGAAAGGTGGGGAGATCCGAGACGGTCAAACCTTCGGAAGACCCCGCTATCGCCATGGAGGAGCACCGTGAGCAGTCTGCTGAAGTCGACCATTGTCTGCGGCAACTGTCCGAGCTGTTCAACGTCGATGCCACAGAGGTTGTGAGCAAAACGAGAGCTTTCGTGGAGATTTGTAAGCAACATAGGCGATCGGATCAGAGTGATACTACTCAGGTTCAACCAGCCACCGTTGTTGTCACAGATGCTCCAAACGCCACGGTCGAGCAGCGCACGTTCGATGAAGCTAACAGGAACTTCGTCTACAAAGCAGGCTTTGATCTCATCGAGGGAACAAGAGGCGAGCCAACAAGCTCTCCAAGCGTTGGGCTCGAGTTGGAGTGCTTCAGACTTCACTCGCCTTATGCTTCTCGGGGCATCGCGATCGGATCGCAGCAGCAGAGAGAGACGGAATCGAACTGGCAGACGCGAGTGAACCCTTTTCTCAATAGAGGGTATGAAAATCTCGAAAGTCACCAAAACTTGGGGCATATGCTCGCTGCCATGAGCTTACCAGAGGTGGAGACCTTTGCAGACCCCAAGGGAACACAGTTCAACGACTTTGTACTCAGGTTTAGGATGAAATATTTGAACCTTGGGTTAGATGACGCTATGCTTACTCACCTCTTCCTCTCCAAGCTTGACGGATTTCCTAAAGCAGTAGCTGATGCGCTGCCAAGAAGCATCCGCGAAGGAAGTCTCGACGGAATCATCGATGGAATGCGGAAGATTCTGAGCGCTAGCGATCGTGCGCAGCAAATGAAGGCCTATATGGAACTGAAGCACTTGAAGAAAGATGTCGACGTCACTCGATTCTGTATCGAGCTTGAACGACTGACCAGGATGGCTTATCAAGATGCCTCCGATGAAGTGCTGTCGAAGACACGAGCTGTGGAACTCGTAACACAACTAACGGACTGGCCCGAGTACTTGCAGCTGTACTCAACGCTGGAGGCCGCGCCAGAAGGATGTGAATACGAGATGGTCAAAAGATTGGCTCAGCGCTGCGAGCGAAGTCGAGATGTCGCTTCAGCGATGCGGCAAGCTGCACAGCCATGCCGTTCAAAACCCGCCGAAGTAGGCAAGGACATGTTTTCGCCGTCGAAACGAGGAAGTCAGACACATACTAGTCCCGCTAAACTAGAGCCAGCTAACTGTTCTGTAGCTGTGTCGTCAAGTGGAGAACCAAAGAAACCGTTGAAGTGCTACAATTGTGGCAGGACTGGCCATCTTTCCCGTAAATGCCGAGCTTCTAGAGAGCCTTCGCAGCGTGAAGGTAGTGGAAGCAATGGGGCAGCAGAGGAAAGACCAGTGAAGAACTTCACGGCTTCGCTGAACAAGTGGATTTGTGGAGCCGCAGGCTCATCCAGACCACAGGACGAATTAGTGGGAAGACAAATGTCATCTGAGGTACATCTCCTAGGATTCTCACGACAGGCTTTGCTGGACACAGGTTCCCAAGTAAGCATCATCCCTCTGGAAATCTTGAAAGAAGCCCTTCATTCTGGTTTCGATTTGGACGATGATGTCGAAGAGATTCCAATGCGAGGTTGCGCGCCAGTGTACGATGCGTCCGGGAATCCTATGATCTTCAAGGGAGCGATGAGGCTTTCCATGCAGATTGGAAACAGCAACAAGCGAAGGATCGCATGCTTCGTGATGAAGGGAGGAGATGGATCGCTTCTTCTTCTTCTTCTTCTGCAGCCTCAAAGTGGTTTTTGTCATAGGTTGAGGAACTGGGCGGCCTTCACAGGATTCGTCCAAAGGTCCATTGTTGTTAAGGAGGTAGGTCTCTTCGGGCACATGAACAAGTGCGCCGTGTCGTGTCCGGGAGCACCACAGTCCGGGCATGCGTCTGGTCGGCTGCTGTCGATCTTGTTGACGTAAGACATGAGCAGAATAGAGTGACCACAGCGCAGCGATGCAAGAGCACATCTGGCTCGTCTGCCGAGTTGAGACTCGGACTCGCAAACCCGAGGCGGCACCGTTCCCAAGATAGGGTTCACAGCCGCCTTTGCTAGATATCCTCGAACAAATTGCGTGTGCTCCTCACGCAGAAGACGAAGCCTTTCCATGTTGGAGTCGGCCCATCTCTGTACATCAACTTTACGAGGAGCATCGGCGAACGGCGGTCTAATCGACCTCTCTCTTATGGGCTTCATGATTCTCTTTGACGGATGATTCGGCTGCCTCAGAACATTAATATACATCTGCTGTGCCTGGAGTTCACAATGCTCCTTGACCGGCAATATGCAGGCCTCCGCGTGAAGATGCTCCACCGGGGAGCTCCTTGCACAACCGGTAGCAATTCTAAGCGCAGCATTCTGTACACGCTGCAGCTTATTCCAGGAGCTGTCAGACACCAGGTGCTGCCACACTGGTGCCGCATATTCCAGAGCCGGCTGGAAGTATTGCTCTGTAGGTTCTCAATATAGTCTCTCGGCTGCTTCCCCATGATGTTCCTCCGAGAGCTCTCAAGATATTAAGTCTAGCCTTGACGACTGTTTGTTTCTGTTCCGCGTTTTTGTGGAACTTCAGTGAGGATCAAGAATAAGGCCAAGCAGCTTGGGGAATTTTGCTGCTGGCAACAGGTCACCATCCCATTTGACATCTGGATGGGCACTGTGTTCCTTGGTGTTCGTTGTGAACACTGGAAACAGAGGATTTTGCGGCAGAGACTGTGAGCATCATTTTATCGAGGAAGAGCTTCAACTCGACGAGATAGGCGCTGATCTTGTTGGCGGCTATCTGCAGGTCACGATCCTGGCACATGATGGTGATGTCGTCGGCATACATAACAATCCTTACATCATTGGGAGGCTCGGGAATGTCCTCAAGATACAGGCTGAATAGGGCAGGGGACAACCTCCGCCTTGCGGAACACCGGCTGCTATTGGAATGCTATCGGATACATGATTCTGGAACAGAACCTTAGCACGGCGGCCTTTAGTGAACGCTGCAATCCATCGCTTCTGCCATGATGGTAGCGACGACTTGAGCAGTTTCTCGGACAGCAGTCCCAAGTTAACAGAGTCAAACGCTTTGCTCAGGTCGAGGGCGACGGCCACCGTTCTCAGGGCTTTCTCATGTTGAACCCATCGACCGCAAAGCTCACGATCTCCAATAGAGCTGTAGTAGTGGAGTGAAGTTTCCTGAACCCATGCTGATGCTGCTGTCGCTCATTTTGATCAGCCAGGTCCGTCACGATCAACTTTTCAGCTAATTTAGCGACGGGCGATAACAGGCTTATTGGTCGAAAGCCCATTGCCGTGCTTTGGGACTTGCCTGGCTTTGGCAACGGTATCACATTGGCTGTCTTCCAAGCTTGGGGTAGAGTGCAGGTCCGGAAAGAAGTGTTACTGATATCTGCAAGCATCGGTAGAAGTTCCGTGGGAAGCTTCTTCCAGGATGGCTGGGGAGATACCGTCAGGTCCGATAGCCTTCGAATTCCGCATTTCTTTGATAGCCTTCTCTACTTGCGTGAGAGTAAAGGCCTCAGAAGCGTTCATGAGCGGCAACCGGCTCAGTTCTCTAACCGTGACTCTGTTCTGCACGCCTCGCTTGGCACGTGTGATGAAGAAGTTCTTGCCGAGCGCATAAGCAGCCGCTTTCCCTGATTTGAAGACGTTCTCCTCGAACTCAATAGCGGAGCTCATCGAGGGAGCGGACTTGCCGGAAATTTTCCTCAACACTTTCCACGTCGTAGTTCCGTCAGCCTTGAAATTCAGCTTTTCAGTGAACTTCTCCCAGCATTCCTTCTTGTTCTTATCCAGATCCTGCCTGATCTCGTTATCCAGCACAGCTATGTCCGGGTCTAGATGGTCTGCGGCTCTCTTCTCATCTCTGGTTCTTATCTTCTGCAGTATTTCCCTGCTGACATTTGGAAAAAAGGTCTTGACACGACCCTCAGGAATTGCTGCTTTCATGGCCTTGCGGATGGCACTTGTTAGATGGCGCTCTTTCTGATGAACATCACCATTCCATGGGTAGTCGACCGCATGGCGAAGTGCAACATCTCTGAACAGGGTCCAGTCTGCTAGGCCTAAATTAAGATAAGTACGATGACGAAAACCAGAGTAAGGGGCAAGAGAGTCAGAGAGATCAATATAGACAAAGACGGGAATGTGATCGCTGGAGAGAGTTGTGGATGTGGACCACGTGCAAGCATTAGAGAGATTGGATGACACAAGAGAGATGTCTGGGCTAGAAGGTCGGCCGTTGGCAGGGAGACGAGTGGGCTGGTCATCATTGAGGATAACCAGGTCACACTCCTCAGCCCATTCTTCGACATCTTCCCTCTGGCGTCAGAATCAAGAGCGGAACAGAACGTGTGAGCATTGAAGTCACCCGCAAAGACAGCTGAAGGGGAGAGTGAGCAGTCGTACAACTGCTTAAGGAGGGAATAGGATTATAAGAGGGGGGACAAGATGATATAGGGGGAATATATATGTTAAATAGAGATAAAGGGGTTTTGAGGGAGGTGGACAGGAATGTACTCGAGAGTACCGTCCTTAGGAGTATTAGGGATAATATGAGAAGGTAAGGCAGATTGAACGAAAGTAGACACTCCGCCCCCAAGAGCTGTCCTTGGCATGTGATAGGCGGTGTAGCCCGGAATGTTAGGTTGGGGATAAGTGGTAGATGGAGAGAGCTTGGTTTCTTGAACCATGATAACATCCGGGTGATGAGAACGTGCGAATAGAGAGAGTTCAGATAACTTGTTGCGAAGGCCGTTGAGATTAATGTGAACAATGGAGAGGGGGCGGTTGGTAATTGAGGAATCAGAGTTGTTGGGGCAGAGCATAGAACACAACGAAAGGATGAGTCATGATGCCTCACAGAACTGAGGCCCGAACAGGAGAAGTGCACCCACCTTTGGCATCCGAAGCACTGGACACTTGTTTTATGCCAGGTAACATCCTCGCCGCAGGTGGCACATGGATACTTCCGTGCTGGACCTGGATTCCTCTCGACGCCGGCCCTTTGTAATAAAATCCTCAGGAGAGCTGCGGCCGACCAGCACCTCTCCCATGACAAAAACCCTCTTCTCGGAGGGGTTGACGTCGGTTTGCACGGAGGCGATCTTCTTTCCTCCACACTGCCACGGCACGAACGTACGACATCTCGGCAGCAGATGGATCGCTAGTTCTTGGCACTAACGCCTTAGGCAAGTTGGGATTTAACCTTAAGCGGTTTAAGAGAGCGGCGATCTCTCCCAGCAAAGGCGAAACCTTCAGTGCAGTTAAGGACAGGCGTACTCAGAAGCAGCGGAAGCAGCCGCAAGACCCCGTTGTTCGGTCTGCTGGTGCAAAAGTCAGGAACAGTCGAACGACTCCTGAAGTCCATGCTCCTGTCGCTGACACTTCTGTGGGAGCAAAAGTCTTCAAACAAGGTGAAGACGAAGCACCTTGCGGAACAGCAGACATGGTGCCCACAGACAAGGTCGAGTTGCCCAGGAAGATTTTGCGTTCGAACGTTAAGCGGACGCTTGAGGTGAAATGTTGCGCAGCAACAGATCAAGGAAAAGGCGCTGAGAACCATGACCGCGATCAGTCAGGAGCTTGCCCGAGATGGAGGCGATGCAATACGGTCATGCCTGATAGGCGCCGAGATCATAACTCATGCAAGCCTGGGCCTGACGAACCCAGCAGAGTACAATTCGATGCGGTTCAGAGGCTACCTAAAGGGATATCAGAAGAGCCCGTGCAGCCTGTTAGAACTCGTAGGAAGCGGGGGAAGCCCAGAAAGAACCCCTCCGCAGAGATTCAAACGAGTCGGAAGATTCGATGTTTTAAAACGGATATCGGCATAGAGCATCCACTCAACCTGCGTCATCGATGTGACTACGGCTGTTTTGGGCAGTGTGTTCATGTCGCTGTTCCCAATCCGACACACCAAATGGCACGACCGAATAAAGTGGCCGGCAGGTTTGAACTGGAGAACGTCGCCTCTGTTGGAGAACAAGGGAGCTGGAGTGAGGAAAGGAAGGAGTCGAAGCTCCGAAAGGTAAAATCTACGCATCTCACTCCCCATGGTCCCGCCGCCGCCACGAAGGGTTGCAGCCACCTATACGTCGATTCTGTGGAAGCCGTGGAGGCAGCAACAAGAGTGCGGTTCGAGCACAGAGCCGGTTCAAATGTGGCACTTTGCCATGACGTCGGAGCTAATGCCATGAATGCGATCGAAGTGTCGAAGTGTGGAAACCTATGAAGCATGGCTGTGGTTGTAACAGTAATACTGGTTTCAGCATCAAACCAGATGGGGGAGATCGACCCAGTTCTAGTGACGTCGGGAACAGTTGTGACAGTGGTCGAAGGAGCAGTGGAATAGAAAACAGGAATGTTCGGAGAGGAGCCTAGTGATATCGTCAGTGATATGAGTCGGGACGACTCTCCTGTTAGTGCGGGCATGTTAAGAATAGCAGTTAAAAATCCACTGTTGTACCGTAGCTCTACTAATCTAATAGCCTTAGCGATCTTATTCCAGTTTAGTACCTGCTTCTTAGCAGTTGGTTTCCTCTATTACCCCGTTCCTGTGCTTTCCTTCTCGGTTTGTTGTCGTAATCGTTCTCCGTCGATCGATGGGCGCGGAGGGGTGGATGCTGGGGTGGGGCATCTTATGTATGCCTCGCGCTCTCGTCTGCCCCGTGGTCTCTCGTCGCAGGCGGGGCCTGCGATCGGAGGCCGCGTCCGCTCCCTTCTTAAGGCGGCTCGTTTAGTTATAGTGGCTCATTTTGTAGTTGTAGAGTGGTACGGAGAGGTGACTCTCCTCAATAAATAGTTGTACCACAGTTCAGTCTACAACAGTCCAGTCGATTATATATATATATATATATATATATATATATATATATATATATATATATATATAGATACATGTTTTTCTGACAGCTTGAACATAAATGAAATGTACGAAGCCTTTATCTCATACGTTCACTTCGTAATAGAGAGATGCGTCCCCCTCCAAAAATCCGGCCATAAGTCTGAAAACTTCCCCCGCATTTGCAAAAATTAGCTGCTAGGAAGCACTTTCTACGGCGAGATCGCTTTAAACCAGGTGGACGGGTGGCCTTCAATAAATGCGCAAAGGACTTTGAAAGGGAATGCAAACGCTTCGCGAAAAACCGTGAAAAACGGCTTATTCGCTCTGGTAACCGTGAAAATTTCTTCAAGAACATGAAAACTAGGGTGAAGACACGTAAGGGTATTTCCGCATTGAAAAGCGAGTCAGGTGAAATCATCGCTGATGATCAACAAAAACACGGGGCCTTCGCAATTTATTTTTCGAAGGTTTTTGTTCAGGATAACGATATCGCTCCTTCATTTCCGCAACGATGCCCGCATAATTTGCTATCCATCGCCCTTGAATGCGAATTGATTATGTCAGCAATTAAGAAATTGAGCGACGAAATCTCACTCCAGATTCTTTACCTTGTTATTTTATAAAGAGAGCCTCCGTTGGATTATGTTACCCCCTGTTGTGCATCTTCAAACACAGCCTAGCACTGGGAACCCTACCGACTGCGTGGAAAACTGCAATTGTCTCACCTTTGCTTAAAAAGGCACCAGCTAATCTGGGGAGGCATTCATGAACGCGTTCGGTCTGGTTTGGTTAGGGTTTGTCTCGGGGGGATTGCAAACCAGTGATTCATCAAGCTCCGGTTTGGTTATCTCTGGGTCACGAGTGGGCTAGAATCCAACCCACCTCGGAGCGGCTGGTCAGCAGGGGGCTAGGTGCGGTTAGCCAGCCAGACGTGCAATTACGTGCAGATTGTGCAATTTCACTAAATGTTTAATGTGACGCCATGTTTTTTTTTCAACCCCAGGCAGTCTTAGGGCGCCGATGCCTCAGCAAATAGTCGGCGGCGGAACTCCCCCCCCCCTTCTGAGCCGTTGACAACCATTTGCCGAGAAGTCACCGAAAATGATTGTCAGTGGAGCGCGTTAACTACACCCACACCATTTTCGTCGAGTGCGTCACGGCGACAGCGGCATTCGCATTGGAGCGCACTAGCCGTTTTTTCACCGCTTTGCCTGCGATCCTTCTTTTTTCCTATTCTTTTTTTTCGGAAACTTACATGGAGCTGCAAACTTGCTTCGATTTTTTCCATACATGTCCTTTATAGTTGTACAATTTCGAAAAAATGTCGAACGAACGAAAATCGAAATTTTTTCGTTCGAAATCGTTTCGAACGAACGAGAAATGAAAATTTTTCGTTCGAAACATATTCGAACGAACGAAATTTGAAAAAAAATCGTTCGACGAAATTTCGAACGAACGAAATTTGAAAAATTTCGTTCGACGAAATTTCGAACGAACGAAAGCGAACGAAAAATTCGAAAAATCTTTCGAAAAATTTTCCGAAAATTTCGTTCGTGCAGAACTATGTCCTTATCTCGACCTAAGTCACCGCAACAGAGACATTGCAAGTACTTATTGATCTTATAACAGCAATTTCACTCTAAACAACGGTGAAAAAATCAAGCAGTTCGTTAATAACTCTGACCATGAGATCAGTTGAATTTTCATGAACTATATTATAAAACTTTTCACAGTGAATAATCAGGAAAAGCATCAAGAATGAAAAAGACGAACACTGAAGCCGACAGAATTGATTAGCTGGCATCGATTTACCAACTTCAAACACGTTTTGACACCCGGTTTGCAAACCAAGCCGGCGAAAACATTCATGAATCGCTGGTTAGCGCGGGTAAGTGGTTTGGCCACGCGTGGGCTTGCAAACCAAACCAAACCCTAGCCAAACCAAACCAACGAATGTGCGTTCATGAATCGCACCCCAGGTCTCTAACTATCGGCCTATGAGTCTAACCTCCTCGGTGTGTGAAGTTCTCGAGATTATTGTCAAAGACTGTATCCTTTCCCACCTAATATCAAATGAGCTCCTCAATCCTGCCCAGTATGGTTTCCTGAATGGCAAGTCCACATTGTCCCAGTTGTTATCCTCGTTTCACAACTAGTGTTCGGCCCTTAACGAAAACTGCCAGACTGATGTAGTCTATATAGATTATGCAAAAGCTCTTGACACTGTATGTCATCACAAATTGTTAATTAAACTCGAAAGTTACGGTATTTGCGCTGATTTTTGGAACTGGCTAAAGTCTTTTTTAATATCTCGAACATTTTGTGTAAAAACTGGCAATTTCTGTTCTCGTCCATACCCGATCACCAGTGGTGTTCCTCAAGGTAGTATTCTGGGTCCATTGTTGTTTCTTGTCTACATAGACGACGCTCCGGATAGTCTTTCAAGTTCCTGTAAGCTCTATGCGGACGACCTCAAGATCTATCGGCCTCTTAGTGAACCTCCACTTGACTTTTATGAGCTTCAATGTGACCTCGATCGACTAGCCGAGTGGTCGAAAGTGTGGCGGCCACAATTATCAAAAGAAAAATGCAGCTTTCTGCATATTAACTTTCGTTATGAATGCCCCCTACGTTTAAACGGTAAGAAGCTTCCTGTGCACGACGTTATCAGGGACCTAGGTGTTCTCATTGATTCGAATCTTAGTTGAAATTTCCATTGCAGAGAAATTACTAAAAAAGCTACCTCGGTGGCTAACTGTATTTTGAGATCCCTGAAACATCCCTGCCTTGTTCACGACAAGAAAGCATTCACCCTTTACTGCCGACCCCTACGAGAGTACTGTACTCTGGTTTGGTCACCTTCCACAGTGGAAGATGATGAGATCATTGAAAATGTGCAAAAGCGAAACTCTAGACGTGTGTTCACCAAAGTATTCCCAAACAGAGAAGTTCCAGATTATGCAGCTCGTTTGGATATGCTAGGGCTAAATACCCTACGATATCGCAGAGCTGAATTTGATTTGCATCTGTGCTAATGGTTTTTGCGACATTCCCTTTGACAGTCTTTTCGTGTTTACTCGCCACCATGTCCGTTCTCGAAAACGGATTCCAACTTGAACGGAAATTCACCTCTGAAGGCAGCATATTGAATTCCTTTGCGTTCAGGGTTGTCAGAACTTGGAACAATTTGCCGGCAGAAATCGCTGAATCCGGGAACTTTTCGATCTTTCGAAGTAGACTATCCAAGTACGATCTCAGGTCATTACAAGGAACGAGTGAGCGCCCACTCTGATTATGAAGGTATTACTAATCATCTAATGTGACGGTTTTTTTCAGCTTGCTGTGCTTTTCTTTGTCCCAAAAGCGGTGGCCTCAAGTCTCTTGAGACAGGTCATTCGAATTGTAAAAAAAAATCCTCTGCAAAAAAAAACATGTTCTGTCCCCTTCTCACTTCTGCCATTGTTATGCATCTTTTTTAACTTTAACAAAGAATCTCATTCACATGTATGTTTCGTGTATATGTATGTTTCTTTATTTCCACAATAAAGTCGTTGAATGAATGAATGAATGGGTTCAATGAAATGATTCTTGAAGAGTGAAAATTTCAAACTCATTCCGAAATTGAAGAGGGAAATTTTCAAAAAAAAATTAAATTAAAAATCCTATTCAAAAGAGATCCAAACAAATACATTGCGGTGAGTTCGATTGAATGTATCCTCTATAAAACGTCGTAATTCACATCATTCGAGGCTCGAGCGGCACGCGCGACGCCTCAGCCTCCGTCAGCCCTCCGCTATATCACTGTCTCTAACCTCCGCTCCGCACCAGCACGCGTAGGAACAACGTGAATTTCGCCGTTTTATAACCTGTGAAATAACAAAAATGTAAAGTCTCAAGTAACATGGAACGATTTTACACTGGCGAACACTTCTTCTTCTTCTTATCGGCCACGACAGAGTTTCTCGTCATAGGTGTAAAAAGGCGGCCACATCGCACGGGTTCTTCCACATATCCATAACTGTTAGAGAAGTCGGCCTTGCAGGACATGAAAATAAATGAAATGAATCGTGCCCTCGGTTGTGGCAGTCAGGACATTCGTCGGGGATCGACGAGTCAATCTTATGGACGAAGGCCTTGAGGTGTGAGGAGTGTCCACATCGTAGACCTGCCAGGATGACGCGTGTACGTCTGGGTAGGTCCGTTTCGCGGTCATCGATCGGGGGAGGCATGTCGCCAAGAATTGGATTTAGGGGAGCACTGGAAAGGTATTCTCTGACAAATCGGGTGTGCTCCATTTGCAGCAGCCTGACGCGATTGAGCTCCGATGTCGCCCAACGTTGACGATCCAAGACAGAGACTGCGGCATGAAATGGCGAGCGTATATGTCGGAAATGGGGACCAGATGACAGTAGAGGGAATTTAGGGTGTATGGAATTCCTTACAATGCCAACATGGAACTGTTGCGACTGGAGTTGACAATGCTGCTTTACAGGAAGCAGCGAACACTCTTGATGTAGATGAGATACCGGTGTGGATCGAGGGCATCCAGTGATCACGCGCAGAGCTGTTTTCTGTGCACGCTGAAGTTTGCTCCAAGAGGCTTCCGACAGGTGTCTTGACCATATTGGGGCTCCATATTCCAGCACCGGCTGCGCCATAGCTCTGTAGGTGGTTCGCAGGATTTCCTTAGAGCTACCCCATGTAGTGCCTGCTAGCGAACGTAGGATGTTGTTACGTGTGTTGGCAGCAGCAGCTCGAATACGTGTATTTTCATGAAAACGTAGTGACGGGTCCAAGAATACACCGAGTAGTCGAGGGTGTTTTGATAAAGGCAGCAAATTTCCTTCCCAAAGAACCTTCGGATGCAGCTTGTGTTCGGCTGTCGCTGTAGTGCACAAAGTAACGCTGGACTTTGTTGGAGAGACCTTTAGCTCCTTCGATTCCAGGAATTTAGCCAGACCGACGAGGTATTTATTCATCTCAGCCGTGGCTCAATCGATGACAGGGTCGGTACAAATAATAGTGATGTCATCCGCATATAGACATAAGTGAATGTTTGGTGACGGCTTCGGCACATCAGACAAATACAACGAAAACAGGCTTGGAGATAAAACCCCTCCTTGTGGGACGCCTGCCTTCAGGGGCACAGACTTCGACAAGTGTCCATCAAATTTCACACGAATGGAGCGATTCTTGACAAAGTTTTCAAACCATCTTTTGCACCAATCAGGAATAGTAGAGTCCAGAATCGATTTCGACAGCAGAGGGATACTGACATTATCGAAGGCAGCGGTTGAGTCAACTGCCACGACAATACTTCTTCCAGCTGGAGGTTTCATATTAAAGCCAGCAATTATGTGTTCAGTGATAGACGTGAGTGCCGTGATGGTAGAGTGGGCCTTCTTGAAGCCATGTTGATGCACGTTACGTCGTAATGCTTCTTGGAGGTGCGGGTTAATAAATTTCTCCGCTAACTTAGCAATAGGGGACAAAAGGGAGATGGGCCGATGCGAAGTTGCTCGATCTTCTGGTTTGCCAGGCTTTAGAATCGGTAGAACAACTGCTTGCTTCCATCTAGCGGGAATGACACCTGAGCTGAATGACGAGTAGACCAGATCACAAAGTAATTCAAGGAACTATTCCGGCAAGTGCTTGAGATGGACGGCTGACACGCCGTGGGGTCCCTCGGCTCGCGAGTTTTTCATGGACTTGATGAGCGAAGACATCTCAGAGGCAGTTATGGCAGGTACATCTTGTCGGCTGAGCTTCCTTATAGACCGGAGAGTGAGCCTGTTGGATCGATCACGGCGGGACGTCGCTGAAGCTATGTGTTTCCCAAGTCGACATGCAGCCTTACATCCGGACTCGAATTTCCCTGAAGGGAACTCAAGCATGTTGCGCTCCGCTGCCAATTTCTTCCCAGATAACCGCTTAAGAATGCTCCAAGTCTTCTTTGCATCAGTGGAGAAATTGAAGGATTCAGTGAACTCCATCCATCGCGTCCGCTTGTAATCATAAACCTTTTGGTGATCTCATCAGACAGTGGTTGAATACTGGGATCCGCAGGATCAGCACGGCATTTCGCATCCCGTGATTCGATCAGCTCCAGGACATCTTTGGGAACGTTAGGGTGAAACGTTCTAACGTGTCCTGTAGGAATTGCAGTTCTGGAGGCGTTGCATATGGCATCAACAATGAACTTGTCTTTCTCATGAACGGAGCCGGTTAGCGGATAGTAGGCTACCCGACTGAGTAACACCTCCTTAAACGTGACCCAGTTAGCCTTACGATAGTTGGTGTACAATTTGCTACGCGAGCCTACGAAAAGTGCCAGGTGACTATTGAGCGACAAATCCAATGAAGCACATATGGGTACTTGATCGCTGGCCATAGCTATAGCAGTGGACCAGTTAAAGGAAACAGCAAGCGAAGATGATACAAAAGTGACATCAGGGGAGGACGGCCTGCCCGTGGAAGGAAGGCGAGTGGGGGCGTTCTCATTAATGGCAACAAGGTCACAGTCCTCCGCAAAAAGCTCTAGTAGTTCACCTCTGTCATCAGTATCTAGAGAGGAGAACCAGGATGTGGAGTGAGCATTAAAATCGCCAGCCATGACAACAGAAGACGATGGGAGGGCAGAGTGCACAGAATTTGACTTACTTTGACTTAATCGGTTGGCTTTCGCCTGACGCGGTCATTCCGCATCTTCACCGAGGTGTGCCGTCCTAGCAGTCAGCCGTGTCCATTTGTCACGGTCCTCAGCCACAATTTGAACACAATCCATCCATTGATCACTAATTCACTTCCTGCGAAGTAAAACATCGCGCCTGAATTGCCTTTCAATGCCGCGTGATTTCAAATCCTCCTTCACCACATCCGTCCAAAACTTTCGCCTACGTCCAGGCGGCCGTTTCCAGACAGGACTTGGAAGCATCCTAAGAGCGTGTTGAACAAGACGATCTGGCGGTCTTCTTAAAATATGCTCCAACAGACGAAGACGACCCTCCGTTGCCGCTTGAGATGGCATTGGGAGATGTTGGAATCTCCCTCGTGTCAAAAGTAGATGTAAGGCGTCAATCTCGTTGTAGAGATCTTCGTTGTGGCACATCCGCGGCCAGAAATATCCGAGAAAACGTCTAAACAGCTTCCTCTCCGTGCAATCCAACCTTTCCATCTGCGTCTTCGGTGCTGCCCACGTCTCCGATCCGTACATCATGACAGGGCGAATAGCGGATAAGTAGACGCGCAACTTGACTTCCTTCGCGATGGGGGTAGACCACAAACACTTGGTTAGAGAATTGAATGCAGACGTAGCTTTCGCACATCGTTGTTGAATATCCGCTGCATAACTACCATCGTTCTTCAGCAAACAGCCCAAATAACAGAAATCGTCCACAAGTTCGATACGTTGTCCGTCTACACAAACTCCCGTAGAAGGCCTCTGAAAGACCCACATCTGCTTGCATTTGTCCGCACGAAGACGAAGTCCATAGGCTGCGGAATACTTCGAAACGAGGTTTACAGGTCGACAAAGGAGCGTCCTGATGGTGTTAGGATCACGTCCGCAGGAAACTGTTCTGTAACTCTACGCATGATGTCATCAACGGCGAAGTTAAATAGGAAAGGTCCTGCTACAGCTCCTTGCCTTACTCCTGTACTCACCTTGAAAGCTGACGTAAATCTGACAGGCGTACGAACTGCTGCTGTTGTTCCTTTGTTCATGTCCTCGATTAGTCGAACATACTTTTCCGGGACTCCATCGGCTCGCAGAGCGTTGAGCAATCGATCACGATGAGAAGAGTCGAATGCGGCTTCAAAGTCCAAAAAAGCAAGCTGTAATGGCTTCGAATACCGCTGCCACGATTCAATTACTCTTCTCACGACGAACACTCGGTCGATGGTCGATCTTCCAGGTCGAAAACCGGCTTGCTCCTCTCCGGTCGTTTCCTCACGATGTTTGATGAGTCGCTCGAGAATGATACGTTCTAAAACCTTGTACATGACACGAAGTAGAGAGATTCCTCTGTAGTTCTTAGGATCCGAGACGGATAGCTTGTTGTGAAGAGGTAAGATGATCGCATGTCTCCACGAATCAGGTATCCTTTCGCTCATCCATATGGCACGGATGGTGTTGGTCATTTCACGAATCCCAGACGGAGGAAGAGCTTTCAGCATTTCAGCAGTGATGTTGTCATCTCCACCTGCCTTTCCATTCTTCATTTCCCGGACACAATTCGAAACTTCAGCCTCAGTCGGCGGTTCCTCACTGGAATCGTAATGTGCTCTCTGAACATGCGGCAGCTCTGGTACTGACGGCGCTGAACGATTCAGTAGTGAACTGAAGTATTCCTTCGATAATGGCAGCGTCGCATCACCAACTGCAACTCCATTGGTAGTGTTGAGGACAGCAGAACATCTCTTCATCTTGCCGCTATACTGTCGTAACAACGTGTAGGCTTTCCTCGGATTGTTCTTCTACCAAGCCTTCTCAAACTCCTTAGCTCTACACGTCCATTCTCGTTCGCGGTCATTTTGAAGCTGCCGACGCAACTTCCTCCTGAGACGCTTCTCCTCCACGAACTTTCCTGCACTTCGGAAAGCTTATACTCTGTTGTAAGTAGATGTTGTTTCCTCTGAGACGTAGGCGAGCTTCTTCCTGGGCTGTACAACCGGGAGTGCCTCTTTCAAAGCGTCCTGGATGCACTTGACCAAAGAGTCCGCGTCGCAAAGTTTCTTCTTAGTCCGTACTCCAATATGAACAGAAACGCGTTGTCGGAATTTCCTTCTGCATTCTTCATCCCTGAGACTTGTCGTATCAATCCTCTGGAGAGGCTTAGCCCCTCTCTTCCTCTTATGAATCCTCGCAGTGAAGTTCAACAGAACTGGACGGTCATCCGAATCGAATGCGACATCCCACACAGCTCTAGATCTTCGAATGTCCGATACTGGAATATTCCTTTTCAGAACATAGTCGAGCTGTAGTTTCAAAGTTGTCATCTTCCGCTTCCGCTGCTCTTCCAGAGATAGCTGGGTTGGTCCCTGCCACGTAAGCTGATGGCGGCGATGATTCCTCTTGAATGTCGATGCAATAATCAGACCGCTGCGTTCACAAAAGTCGACAAGGCGGTAGCCATTGTCCGATGCTTGCTCCACTGGGTAGAACCATTTACCGAGTACTTCGGATTCCTGATCAAGTCCCATCTTCGCATTTGCGTCAATCCCCACGACAACAGCATGCTGACAAGGTATCCTGGCCAGCAACGTATTGAGTTCCTCATTAAACGCATCCTTGGAATTGTCTTCGGCGGGCGCATGAGCACTCACTATCCACAGATTCAATCCTCTGTGATCCCGCAGTCGCACAAATGCATTTCTAGACGACGTTGAGCCGAATTCTTCGATCATACCATTGTAGTCCTTCCTTACAGCTATCGCATAGCCTCCCACTCTCCTATCATCAGCATCACCACAGTAGATGACGTACTCTCCGACGTTGATGACTGGTCTATCCTTGAGGCGAGTTTCCTGCAAAGCAGCAAACGGTGCATGGAAGTAGCTCAGAAGATTGGACAACGCAGATTGTTGGATATCACTCGACAATGACCGGCAATTCAGGGTGGCGAAATTGTGGCTTGTGGCTAAAGACTCCATGAACTCCCTAGGTACGGATCCTGAGGTGTTATGGACCAGAGGCCTTAGTGTGCCGGACGGCAACACCTTTGTGCAATGTGCGGGATACTTTCGCGATATAGTTGTGCACGCTATATCGCTCGAACGTTCCATGTGTACACTCAAACGTCTGCTGGGTTCAGTAGAAGCAGGGGCACCAACGAGCAGGTACCAACAGACTTGTATACACACCCCCAAGAGTGCACAGAATGTAAAAATAAAGTGGGGTCAAACGACTCAAGCAATCGCCGCATTCAATGCGTGTCAAATATGCATTCAACTCGAAGACAAAGTGATTTTGACAACAGTCTGCTAGGTGAGCTCGTGCTCCTATTGTGTTTCAAATTACAGAACGAGCCCCAACAAGCAAGCCGTCCAATGCGTGCATGATACACATTCAACTTGATGAAAAAACGATTATCCAAACAAGGAAAGTATACGATGCACTCCTGAGACGGAACTGAGAGGTCGGTAGCTTCGCCGGTTGAATTACCCAGGTTCGCGGTACTTTACCCGCCCAGCCGTTGGAAGCCTCGTCCAATCGCTGACGGCCCCAGATGGTGCCCGGCGAGCTGGCCGCGTCGCACGTCGGTGTGCTGAAGTACCTTGCAGCACGTACTTCTGCTATTGAATTTTGCGGCACATGCTCCTGTTATGAAATTTGGCAGCACGTGCTGCTGTTTGGAGCACGTGCCCCTGTCATGAAGCCTTCCGATGGGTGTGGTCACTCGAGTTGAATGCATATTCGACACGCATTGAATGCGGCGGTTTTCTGA
Organism: Aplectana chamaeleonis; assembly: GCA_029168955.1. NCBI lineage: Eukaryota > Metazoa > Nematoda > Chromadorea > Rhabditida > Cosmocercidae > Aplectana > Aplectana chamaeleonis. Next base: position 120,300 of record JAPDOI010000256.1, on the reverse strand, counting down.
GGAATTGGGACATGAGGAGATAGGGGGAATATAAATATTAACAATATCTATAGGGCTACTTTGCAATACAACATGAACACCAAGACATTCTACAACATTATCATTAGGAATAGGAATAAGGTGGGAGGGTATGGAGGATTTTACAAATTTAGAGACGCCACCACCATGGGATGTGCGGAGAAGGTGGTATGACGTATAACCGGGGAGGCGGGGTAGGGAGGATGTTGGGCTAAGTTTTGTCTCCTGAAGGAGAATGCCATCTGGATGAAAGCGTTCAATGTACAATGTGAGTTCAGCAAGTTTGGCACGCAGGCCATTGATGTTAAGTTGAAAAATGTCTAGACTATGAAGAGGAACACTAGGGGGAGAGTTAGAGCAAGATATACAACAGTAAGCATCAGTATAGTCAGTGTAGCTGGTTAACCCCGAACATTTGAGGTGTACCCAGCCGAGGCAACCACCACACTGGACGCTTGCATGTTGAACCGATAATCCACAGTGACAACAGGGATATCGTGGAGTCTTGCTGCGTGGCCCTGGGTTCCTCTCAATGCCGGCTCGTAACAGTAGTATGCGAAGGAGTGCGGCAGCCAGCCATTCGCACTCCCATACAGTAAAAACTCCTCGTGGAGTTGTTGATGCCCGTTTGATGAGTCTCCTTGATCTTGGTAGTCGACTCCACAGATCCACCACGCGTAGGTTGAGAATCTCGGATCCGGCGAACACTTCGAAATTACCTTTTAAATTTTCAAAAGCGTTCTTATGAGGACGGAATGCATAACCAATTCAACTGAAAAGTAAAGGAAGTATGATAGAAAACCTCCCCTCTCCGAAACATGTGCACTATAGACGAGAGCATGTGGAATGAGTGCTGGCGTGCTATCACTGGGGCAATGCCAATGGGGGAAATTTGACGTGTGAAGTGATCACGCTCCGCTGACTGATGCTGCTACGACCTTATTTCTATCCACAAGGCATGTTTGGCCCAAAAAGAGGGCGATAGGAGGATTGCTCGTCATCAATCATGTATCCGTATCACCTTAATTTCTTGAACAACATACCTATGGACTTCTATCTATGGGTGGTATACCTTTAGTGCTACAGTATCCTACAGTTTTACTGGCAGCCAGCTTGCTGCCATCCGTAAGCCGGTGTACTCGAAATCTCCCGTCCGTCTTCTCCGACATTCGTAACATTCAACTACCGTGGAAAATCCGTTGAACTACTGTCCACACTGGAAATCAGCAGAATTTCCCCGTTAGTTTAACGGAAATTGTTCGGTAGTTGATATGGATTCCCACTAAAGTTGAACAGATGTGCTAATTGGAGGGAATTTCAAATAATATCTGCATGCATAATCCTACACGTTTTACCTAGTTTCTGCTTACATTTGGATGTTATTTCAATTTACCAAACCCCACCTGACCCCTTACCAGGTGCGCACTTTCTGTGTTCACCAAAAATCAATCAAAGTGCAATTGCTCTGCCTCTTACCTGCTCCCACGATAGAGCACCCGTGTTGCTGCAGGAGCGGGCAAGTGCATGCACTCGCACCCCCCGCTACTCGAAGACAGAGCTTCAGGAGTTAACACTTGGAAATGAAGTGAATCGGTCTAAGCCCACCTCGAGACGGCTCGTATGTGCCGCTGGTTTGATTTTGGCGTTAAACATTGCGTCGGAGATGTCGTCTGTCGGCACTGCGCACGCGACGCCACACGCAGCGCGGCGATAAGCCCAGCAGTTCAACGCATCGTTCTCATCAGTTCAACTCCTCGACAAAATAGCCTCAGTAGTTCAACTCGAACGTTATTTTCCCCCAAAGTTCAACTTTCCGAAAGTCTAGGTTTTGTCTCCATGGCATTAGCCGCAACCAATAAGGATATGATACGACAGAAAATGTCATTTTTTGATGAAGGAGAGGCATTCGGAGATTTTCAATGCCAACAACATGCTCTGCATTTTGATGCAAAATTCGAAGCCAGTAGAGTTTTTCGTGTAGCTATGAACCCCATTAGATAGGAATAGAGTTGAACTTTCGAATGGTATACAACCCTTGATCGAGAGATCACAGATGGAGAAAGGAAAATTCGCTGGCCAGCATAACATTTGATTAACCTGCATATTCCAGATTGCTCCGCGCTGACTTTGATTGTCAGCTGTTAGCTTGATGTACTCGTTCGTGACCATAGCGCTACCCTGAATATTCCAGAAAGGAATATCCATTCCAGCACCTAAATTCAATTACATGAAGACAGCCAAATAGTTTCAACAAAAATTAGGGAAATCGCAAAGACGCAAATACAAAAACAATCCCTGTACCTTGATAGGGTCGAATTAAGGAGTGTTCTCTTTTGTAATAGCCGCGAAACTCATGGACAGTTGTGCCCTCTATGCTTCTCGCCAATACTTCCGCGGCTGTGGGGGAACTAGCCGGAGAATCCGCCAGAACAGCTTTGAATAATAGAAAAAACCACAACATCTCGAGTCTCCACAGGCACCACTCTCTATAACCGAAATGGAAGTAGTAAATCAATTGCTTCGAGATATTCTTCCTCACCTCGGTGTATTTCACCACAGACATGAACACATAAAGATGCACACGGCAGAAACTACTCAGATAATAACACCGGCCGAGCGGGCGGGGAAGTAGGGTCGCAGGCTGAGCGGGCAGGCTTATTTTGGGGGCGGAGCGTCTTACCGGCTGAGCGGGCGGGCATGCGTTTTACCGGCTGAGGGGCATGGCTTTACCGGGTCAGCGGGCGGACATAAATCCACGGTGGAGCATGTCACCGGCTGATCGAGCAGGCATAGCATTACCGGCTGAGGGGCATGGCTTTACCGGGTCAGCGGGCGGACATAAATCCACGGTGGAGCATGTCACCGGCTGATCGAGCAGGCATAGCATTACCGGCTGAGGGGCATGGCTTTACGGGGTGAGCGGGCAGACATTAATCAATGGCGGAGCATATCACCGGCTGATCGGGCAGGCACTAAAGCGAACCACGCTCATGTACGGCGCGGGCGAAATGGGCTTCGAGCTGATTCGAGTGATGGCATTCGAACGGGTGGTCATCCACACGATTTGGATCATTGACCCCTCACCCCGTAGGGTTCGTTGTGACCGTGGGGACGTGACAGCGGGTCAGTTCATGATTTTTAAAGCAAGGTAAGGCTGGCCGCTTCAGAAATGAAACGCAAGCCTCGAACTTGCTGGGGAATACGGGGAGCCTACTTGGGGCTTTATCTACTCTTGCTTCTTCTTCTTTGCAGCCACTGAGAGGGATTTCGTCCACAAGTCTATTGTACTGAGTGTTGTTGGCTTCTTCGTACAATCAAATAGGTGTTTAGTGTCGTGGCCTTGGTTTCCACAGTCCGGGCACACGTCAGGCTGGCTATTGTCGATCCTGTGCAGGTAAGACATAAGCAATGGAGAATTCCCGCAGCGCAACGAAGCGAGGATACACCTGGCACGCCTACCGAGCTCGGACTCGGTATCACATACCCTGGGCGGCACATCACCGAGAATAGGGTTGACGGCCGCTTTGGCGAGATGATCCTTCACGAACCGAATGTGCTCCGCGCGTAAGAGACGAAGCCGTTTTTCATTCGAGTCAATCCATCTCTGTACATTCACTTTGTTCAGAGCATCGGCAAACGGCACTCTGATCGATCTCTCTCACGGGATTTAATAGTCTTCTCGACGGATGATTAGGTTGCTTAAGGACATAAATAAACATCTGCTGAGCCTGGAGCTGACAATGCTCTTTCACTGGCAGGATACGGGCCTCGGCGTGAAGGTGCTCAATCGGTGAGCTTTTTGCACATCCACTGGCTATTCGTAGTGCAGCATTCTGAATTCGCTGCATCTTAGTCCAGGAACTGTCCGACACGATGTGCTGCCAGACAGGTGCAGCATACTCCAATGCAGGCCGCAGAATAGCTCGATATGTCGTCAAGATTGTCTCTCTGCTGCCACCCCAGAACGTTCCTCCTAGAGCTCTCAACACATTAAGCTTTGCCTTGATAATTGCCTGCTTCTGTTCAGCATTTCTGTGAAACTTCAGCGATGGGTCCAAAACGAGGCCCAGCAGTTTAGGAAATCGCGCTGTAGGCAAGAGGTCACCATCCCACCTGACAACAGGTTGGGCGCTGTGTTCCTTTGGATCAGATGTGAATACCGAAACAGAAGACTTCGCCGCGGAAACTGTGAGCATCATACTATCGAGAAAGTTTTTAAGCTCGATGAGATAGTCGCTGATCTTGTTTGCGGCTACCTGTATGTCACGATTACGGCACATGATGGTGATATCGTCGGCATACGCAACAATTTTTATATCTTCAAGAGGCTCAGGTAGGTCTTCAATATACAGGCTGAAGAGGGTAGGTGACAAAACTCCACCCTGCGGCACACCGGCTGCTACAGGTATACTATCGAAGACGTGATTCTGGAATAGCACTTTGGCCCGACGACCTTTCGTAAGTGCTGCGATCCAACGCTTCTGCCACGGTTGCAGCGAGGACTTCAATAGTTTCTCGGACAAAAGTCCTAGGTTAACAGAATCAAATGCTTAGGTTAGATCGAGGGCAACGGCCACTGTTCTGAGAGGCTTTCTGAAATTGAACCCATAGACCGCATAGCTGACAATCTCCAGAAGGGCAGTGGTGATGGAGTGAAGCTTTCTAAACCCATGTTGATGATCCTGTGCCTCATTCTGCTCTGCCCGGTCCCTTGCGATTAGCTATTCGGCTACTTTCGCGATCGGTGATAACAGGCTAATAGAGCGATAGCCCTTCGCCGTGCTTTGCGATTTGCCTGGCTCAGGCAGGGGTATCACACTGGCGGTTTTCCGGGGTAGAGTGCAGGTTCGGAAAGAAGTATTTATGATATCTGCGATCATCGGTAGAAGTCCCGTGGGAAACTTCTCCAAGATGGCTGCTGAGATACCATCAGGTCCAAGAGCCTTCGAGTTCCGCATTTCCTTGATAGCCTTCTCCACTTCAGCAGGAGTAGTTAGTTTAGTTTAGTTTAGTTTTATTACGACCACATGAGGCAATCGTTAAAAAAACATACATAACAATGCAACTACTAGAAAACTTGTAACAGACGCCAAGTATAAGAAATTCTATGAGAAAATGAGAAATGTGCCGTCGAAAACAACAAAAAAAATTAAGATAACTCGTAGCAGTGAAGAAATTTAGACATCATACGCTTGAATTGAGCATAAGTCATATTAGTGGCTGGACTATTTTTCGTGGCTTTGAGGAAGGCGCTCCCTGCTCTGAAGGTAAACGATTTCGCGCGAATTGTGGTTTTCGGTCTGGACAACGTGATCTTAAAATAGCTCCCTCTAGTACTGGTTGTCGTGGTTTGGAAAAGGTTTTTTGGACGGAAGGCAGCTGATGGGTACAAAAGCTTGTAAACCATGCATAAGTCAAATACTCGACGCCGGGATTCAAGTGAAGGCAGACCCAGGTAAACTCTGGTACCGCCGTAGTGACCTGTTGATTTCGATTATCACAGCGCGGAGCGGTGGCTTTTTCGTCGGAACCTCCTTATCACTAGTTATATTTCACCGAGGCCCACCGCTCCGCTGCTGGTATTGATCGAAATCAACAGGTCACTACGGCGGTACCAGAGTATACTTATTTCTAATAGCAGCCTTAGGAATACGGGAATACAAGAAACCTCCAATTCTCACCATTAGTTTCCGCGTGAAAATGTTTTGAACTTTTTCAATGGCGTGAATATGTTTTTTCTAAGCACGCAACAGCACCGGTTTACTTCTAATTGAAAGACCTTTGAAAATATGATAAGTGCGCAGTAGGGCTTGCTTACACTTGGCTCCTATGTGGCCCGTGAAATCAAGACTGTCGTTGTATGTAAATCCGAGATCTTTTACTTCATTAACTTCTTAAACAGCTACTCCGTCAATCATATATGTTTGGCTTGACCTGGCTGATCGCCAACCTAATTTCATACGAACCGTCTTCTGAGGGGAAAGAGGCAATCGCCACTTATTAGCCCAGCCCACCATGACATTTATAGCTTCTTGCACTATGCTTGTGTCCCTCGATTCAGACAGTACCCTGTAGATTTTTATATCATCAGCATACATCTTACAAATTGCCCCAGTACTATGAATAAGGGTGAGGATGACGGCCGTGAGGATGTTAAAAAGCACTGGAGATAAAACCCCTCCTTGTAGTACACCACTTCTGACATAAGCGATATTTGAGAACGATTCTTCTACCCGACTTGAAATGTACGTTGGGCAAGGTAGTTCTCAATCCACTTAATGAGGATTGGATGAAGCTCTATACTCCTCAGTCTAGCCAAAAGTTTCGAGTGAGATACACGATCAAAAGCTTTTGCAAAATCAAAAAAAAATGATATCACAAGAGCGCCGATTATCAAGTGCCAAAGTCCAGTCGTCCAAACATTCATTTAGATTTGTTTCCACTGAGCGGCCAGGCACAAAACCATGCTGACTACTGGAAATTACGTTATTGGCTATTAAATGACATATAATATGCTCTTTGAGGACTTTTTCGGGACCCAAGTGGTAGTGAGCCGAACGCCGTAGGAAGTGGGCGGCGCCCAAGTGGGAGTGCGCTGAACGCCGTAAGAAATGTGCGGGACCCAAGTGGGAGAGCGCCGCACGCCATAGAAAGTGTGCGGGACCCGAATGAGAGTGCGCCGAAACGCCGTAGAACCCGAGTGAGAGTGCGCCGAACGCCGTAGAAAGTGTGCAGGACCCACGTGGAAGTGCGCAGGACGCCGTAGGAAGTGCGCGGCCCCAAAAGGGAGCGCGCCGTAACGCCGTAGAAAGTGTGCGGGGCCCAAGTGAGAGTGCGCAGGACGCTGTACAGTTGACCGCAATGTTAAAAGGACATGGTGCGGTTGCGGACTCGCACTAAATTACGGTAGAACCTGGCACTTTGCCAGATTTCGTCATCGATCGGCGCCAACCGTCGTCTCTCTGCTCACGAGAATATCAGCTGTAGCGCCGATCGATGACGAAATCTGGCAAGGTGCCAGATTCTACCGTAGTTTTAGTGCGAGTCCGCAACCGCACCATGTCCTTTTAACATTGCGGTCAACTATAGAAAATGTACGGGACCCGAGTGGGAGTGCGCAGGACGCCGTGGAAAGTGTGCGGGATTCCAAGTGGGAGAGCGCAGGACACCGTGGAAAGTGTGTGGGACCCAGGTGGGAAAGCGCTGAACGCCGTAGGAAATGTGCGGGACCCTAGTGAGAGTGTGCAGGACGCCGTGGAAAGTGTGCCGGACCCAAAAGGGAGAGCGTCGCACGCCATAGAAAGTGTGCGGAACCCGAATGAGAGTGCGCCGGAACGCCGTAGAAACTGTGCGGGACCCAAGTGAAAGTGCGCAGTACGTCGTAGAAAGTGTGCGGGACCCAAGTGGAAGTTCGCAGGACGCCGTTGGAAGTGTGCGGGACCCAGTGGGAGAACGCCGGATGCCATAGAAAGTGTGCGGGACCCAAGTGGGAAAGCGCCGGACGCCATGGAAAGTGTGCGGGACCCGAGTGAAAGTGCGCAGGACGCCGTAGAAAGTGTGCGGGACCCGAGTGAGAGCGCGCCGAACGCCGCAGGAAGTGTGCGGGATCCAAGTGGGAGCGCGCAGAACGCCATAGAAAGTGTGCGGAACCCGAGTGAGAGTGCGCCGAACGCCGCAGGAAGTGTGCGGGACCCAAGTGGGAGCGCGCAGGACGCTGTAGAAAGTGTGCGGGACCCAAGTGGAAGTTCGCAGGACGCCGTTGGAAGTGTGCGGGACCCAGTGGGAGAACGCCGGATGCCATAGAAAGTGTGCGGGACCCAAGTGGGAAAGCGCCGGACGCCATGGAAAGTGTGCGGGACCCGAGTGAAAGTGCGCAGGACGCCGTAGAAAGTGTGCGGGACCCGAGTGAGAGCGCGCCGAACGCCGAAGGAAGTGTGCGGGATCCAAGTGGGAGCGCGCAGGACGCCGTAGAAAGTGTGCGGGACCCAAACGGAAGTTCGCAGGACGCCGTTGGAAGTGTGCGAGACCCGAATGAGAGTGCGCCGGAACGCCGCAGAACCCGAGTGAGAGTGCGCCGCACGCCATAGAAAGTGTGCGGGACCCGAATGAGAGTGCGCCGCAAAGCCGTAGAAACTGTGGGGGACCCAAGTGAGAGTACGCAGGATGCCGTAGAAAGTGTGCGGGACCCAGTGGGAGAGGGCCGGATGCCATAGAAAGTGTGCGGGACCCAAGTGGGAAAGCGCCGGACGCCATGAAAAGTGTGCGGGACCCGAGTGAAAGTGCGCAGGACGCCGTAGAAAGTGTGCGGGACCCGAGTGAGAGTGCGCCGAACGCCGCAGGAAGTGTGCGGGATCCAAGTGGGAGCGCGCAGGACGCCGTAGAAAGTGTGCGGGACCCAAACGGAAGTTCGCAGGACGCCGTTGGAAGTGTGCGGGACCCGAATGAGAGTGCGCCGGAACGCCGTAGAACCCGAGTGAGAGTGCGCCGAACGCCGTAGAAAGTGTGCAGGGCCCACGTGGGAGTGCGCAGGACGCCGTAGGAAGCGCGCGGCCCAAAGTGGGAGCGCGCCGGAACGCCGTAGAAAGTGTGCGGGGCCCAAGTGAGAGTGCGCAGGACGCCGTAGGAAATGTGCGGGACCCGAGTGAGTGTGCAGGACGCCGTAGAAAGTGTGCCGGACCCAAGTGGGAGAGCGCCGCACGCCATAGAAAGTGTGCGGGACCCGAATGAGAGTGCGCAGGACGCCGTAGAAAGTGTGCGGGACCCGAGTGAGAGTGCGCCGAACGCCGCAGGAAGTGTGCGGCACCCAAGTGGGAGCGCGCAGGACGCCGTAGAAAGTAAGCGGGACCCAATTGGACGTTCGCAGGAGGCCGTAGAACCCGAGTGAGAGTGCGCCGAACGCCGTAGAAAGTGTGCAGGACCCACGTGGAAGTGCGCAGGACGCCGTAGGAAATGTGCGGGACCCGAGTGAGTGTGCAGGACGCCGTGGAAAGTGTGCGGGACCCGAGTGAGAGCGCGCCGAACGCCGCAGGAAGTGTGCGGGACCCAAGTGGGAGCGCGCAGGACGCCGTAGAAAGTGTGCGGGACCCAAACGGAAGTTCGCAGGACGCCGTTGGAAGTGTGCGGGACCCGAAAGAGAGTGCGCCGGAACGCCGCAGAGCCCGAGTGAGAGTGCGCCGCACGCCATAGAAAGTGTGCGGGACCAAAGTGGGAAAGCACCGGACGCCATAGAAAGTGTGCGGGACCCGAGTGAGAGTGCGCAGGATGCCGTAGAAAATAAGCGGGACCCAAGGGAAAGCGCGCCGGTCGCCGTAGAACGTGTGCGGCGCCCAAGTGGGAGTGAGCCGAACGCCGTAGGAAGTGTGCGGCGCCCAAGTGAGAGTGTGCAGGACGCCGTAGAAAGTGTGCGAGACCTAAGTGGGACAGCGCCGGGCGCCCTATAAAATGTGTGAGACTCGAGGAAGAGTGCGCCGTAGGAAGTGTATGAGACCCAAGTGAGGGAGCGCCGGACGCCGTAGATAACGTGTGAGACTTAAGGGAGAGAGTGCAAACTTCAGAATCACTATGTGCGTCTAAAAAAGAGCGTACTCCACCCCTTTCTTCAGGTCCCCTACCCTTCACCACTCATGTCAACTGCTTAGCTGTTTACATGCACTAACTTTTCTAAATCGTGTATATATACGATGAAAATAAAGGTTAATCAGAATCTGCATCCATGGAACACAAACATCATTCTACTTCATTGGGCAATAAAAGTAGCAGTGTGTCGGTTGATCATGAGAACGTTTAGTAAACTCCAAACAGCGGTTGTCCTTAACATGAGAGAAATTTTAAAAAATCAAAAGCAACTTCAGGACCTTATAAAACGGAAGAAGGGCCGGTGTGTCACTGTACAGATAAGGAGGCAAACGGGTGTTGCAAGGTTTGGAATGCTTTGTGATTTCGAATGGTTCAAGTGTTGCCGCCTAAACCAGCTTATTGGCCAGCGCAGGAAGAAAGAAAGCACCGATCTATTTGCCTTATACCCAAGATGCCGGCGAAGCCGGCAAATGGGCCGGCGCAGCCGGACCCCAGCGGTAGAGGCCGGCCGACGCCGCTGGTACCTTACACTTGGGCGATTGAACCGGCGAAAATCTCGTTGCTGCCGAGATGTCGTACGTTCGTGCCGTGGCAGTGTGGAGGAAAGAAGATCATCTCCGTGCAAACCGACGTCATCCCCTCCACGAAGAGGGTTTTTGTCATGGGAGAGGTGCTGGCCGGCCGCAGCTCTCCTTCGGATTCTCCTGCAAAGGGCCGGCGTGGAGAGGAATCCTGGACCCGCTCAGAAGTACCTATGCGCCGCGTGCGGCAAGGATGTTACCAGGAGACATACCAGCGTCCAGTGCTTCGGATGCCAAAGGTGGGTGCATCTCTCCTGTTCGGGTCTCTGCTCTGTGAGGCATCATAACTCTTCTTTTCGATGTGTTTTGTGCTCCTCACCTACCAACTCTGATTCCTCAAACTCCAATCGCCCCCTTTCCATTGTACATATAAATCTCAACGGCCTTCGTGGCAAGCTTTCTGAGCTATCTCTCTTTGCACGTACTTACCATCCAGACGTGATCATGGTTCAGGAAACCAAGCTCTCTCCATCCTCTACAAATCCTCATCCCAATATCCCGGGCTATACTTCTTACCATGCTCCAAGGTCAAATCTTGGCGGAGGAGTTTCCACTTTTTTATTATCTACTCTTCCCTCACACCTCATACCTGAAACTCCCACGGACGGTACTCTCGAGTACCTCCCGGTCCATCTCCCCCTTAAAACTCCCCTTTCTCTCTTCAACATCTATATTCCCCCTACCACATCATGCCCTCCATCCTATGATCCTATTCTACTCCTCAGGCAGCTTTACGACTGCTCCCTCTCATCTTCGTCTATATTTGCGGGCGATTTTAATGCTCATACTTTTTGCTCGTCTCTTGGCTCTGATGCTAGAGGAAGTGACGTCGAGGAATGGGCGGAGGAGTGCGACCTGGTCATACTAAACGATGATCAGCCCACTCGCCTCCCTGCCAACGGCCGATCTTCTAGCCCAGACATAACTCTTGTCTCTTCCAACCTTTCAAACACCTGCTCATGGTCTACCTCGACTACATTGCCTAGTGATCATATTCCTGTCTTTGTGCACATCGATCTCTCAAATTCTCTTGCTCCTTATTCTGGTGTTCGACAACGTTCTTATCTCAATTTAGGCCAAGCAGACTGGTGCCTGTTCAGCGAGGTTGCGCTCCGCCTAGCGGCTGACTATCCGTGGAACGGCAATGTGCATCAAAAAGAGCACCGCCTGTCTGATGTAATCCGCCGGGCCATGAAGGCGGCTATTCCTGTTGGCCGCGTTAAGACGTTCTATCCAAACGTCACCAGAGAAATTCTCCAAAAGATTAGGACTAGAGATGCCAGAAGAGCAGTTGACCATCTAGACCCTGTCGTCGCTCAGCTGGATGACGAGATCAGAAAAGATCTGGACAGGCACAAGAAAGAAGAATGGGGAAAGTTCACGGGACAGTTGGATTTCAAGGCGGACAGTGCAACTACGTGGAAGGTACTAGTGCAACTACGTGGAAGGTACTACGGAAGCTATCTGGAAAGAGCTCGCCAGCTACCGTATCCACCATTGAATTTGATAATAACGTTTTCAAGACGGGTAAGGAAGCCGCCTACTCTCTTGGAAAAAGCTTCTTTGTCACAAGTACACGGCGTGGTCCGCAGAATAGAGTGACAGTTAGAGAGCTGTGCCGCCTCCCGCTCATGAGCACGGCCGATGCGTACACTGTGGCGCACGTAGAGAAGATCATAAAGGACATGCGGAACTCCAAAGCTGTCGGTCCCGACGGCATTTGTCCTGCTGTACTGAAGAAGCTCCCGACTGAGATCCTCCCACTCGTCGTTGATGTGATTAACACTTCATTCAGCTCGTGCATTATTCCCCAAAACTGGAAGACAGCCAACGTCATCCCGTTGCCGAAGCCAGGCAAACCTCAGTCGTCAGTAAAGGGTTATCGACCCATTAGCTTGATGTCACCTTTCGCTAAGGTAGCCGAAAAGCTAATTGTGGAGAATTTAGCAGAGCATAACGAGAAACAATTGTTTCAACACGGGTTCAAAAGGCTGCATTCTACAACTACTGCGTTGCTAGAAATTACTAGCTATGCAATCGACGGGTTCAACGCTTTGAAGCCATTGAGAACTGTTGCTGTCGCGTTGGATCTCACCAAGGCTTTCGATACGGTTAACCTAGGAATCCTGTCAAGAAACGTTTTGGAGTCGTCAATACCACCGTGGCAAAAGCGCTGGATATCGGCCTTTATCAAAGGTCGACGGGCAAGAGTCATGTTCCAGAACCATCTCTCCAACAGTATTCCTATGGCAGCTGGAGTCCCCCAGGGCGGTGTTTTATCACCAGCTCTCTTCAGTCTGTATCTAGAAGATATGCCTGAACCACCACAGGATATCAAGACTGTCGCCTACGCCGATGATATAACAATCATGTGTCGAGACCGGGATATAAAGGTAGCCGCCACCAAGATCAACGAGTACCTGAAGACGCTGAAGAGGTTCTTCGACGACAAGATGCTAAAGATCTCCGCATCGAAATCATCAGTATCCGTCCTCACAACGGACCCATCCGAGCACAGAGCTCATCCGGAGGTAGAGTGGGATGGAGACCGTCTGCCTGCTGCTCGATTTCCAAAACTGCTCGGTCTTGTGCTCGATCCGTCGCTCAAGTTTCATAAAAATACCGAGCAGAAGCAGGCTGTTGTTAAAGCCAAACTCAATGTTCTCAGGGCCCTAGGCGGTACCTCATGGGGTAGCAGCAAGGAAACGATACTCATGACGTATAAGGCGATTCTTCAGCCAGCCATGGAATACGCCGCACCGGTTTGGCAGCATCTAGTTTCAGAATCTTCCTGGTTTAAGATGCAGCGCGTACAAAATGCCGCTCTTCGCATTGCCACCGGATGTGCAAAGAGTTCCCCAGTCGAGCATCTGCATGCCGAAGCCCGTCTATTGCCTGTGAAGGAGCACTGTCAGCTGCAAGCCCAACAATTACGAATCAATATTATTAAGCAACCAAACCACCCGTCCTGGAGAGTGCTTAACCCCGTTAGAGAGAGAGAGCCAAAAGAATGCCATTTGCCGATGCTCCATGCAAAGTCAACTTGCAGAGATGGCACGACTCACAGCAAGAACGACTCCGTCTTTTGCGCGAGGAGCACACCAAGTTCGTACGGTGTCATCTTGAGAAGGCGGCGGTGAATCCTATACTAGGAGAAGTACCGCCCCCAGTCTGCGAATCCGAGACTCAACTCGGAAGAAGGGCTAGATGCACACTGGCATCGTTGCGCTGCAGTCACTCGTCAATGCTCATGACCTACGTCAGCAAAATCGACAGCAGCAAATCTGATGTCTGTCCGGACTGCGGTACTATCGGCCATGATACAGCACATTTATTTCGCTGTCCGGTGAGACCTACCACGCTGACCATAATGGATCTATGGACGAATCCACTACTGGTCGCCCAGTTTCTTCACCTATGACAAAACCCTCGATGTGGCTGCAAAGAAGAAGAAGAAGAAGAAAATCTCGTCTTACCACACAGGCCAGTGCATTGTACTCTGAGAGAATTAGCCGCTACGGCTCCACGATAGTGCCACTTTGGAGCCTACAGGCACCGAAGTGGCACTATAGCGGAGCCGCGGCGGCACTACTGCGGAGCCGTAGCGGCATCGCGGCAGTACCGCTGCAGCTCCGCGATAGTGCCGCCGCGGCTCCGAGACTATCTCATACGAAGTTAATTAAGAAATGTTGTACTCAGGCGATTATCGGTCCCGAGCCGCCTGACAGTTCGGCTAGTTTTTCCAATCTGCGGGTCGGCTCCTGTTGCTGTCCGGGCCACTGCTGTTGCTGTCCGGGCTATTCCGGTTGGCCCGAACAGCAGTACTCCGGAGATTGGGAGGACGAGCCAAACTTTCAGGCGGCTCCGATGCCTACTCGGTGCGGCTCGGGACCGAGAATCGCCTCAGTACAATTAGGAAGAGAGGGGCTTTGAACAAAAATACGCATCTGCGGTTGTTACGTTCTCTGTCTGATAAAGACAGAGGTTATTGTTGGTTTTGCGCCCAAGAAAGTACGGAATGTACCTCATACTTGAGTAATTTAACGGGCGACAATTTCGTTTCACCACACGGGCAGTACATCGTACCCCAAGCGGGATCGCTGCTGCGTCCTCTCGGAGCCGGCGCGGTTCCAACGCGGAGCCTCTGCGGTACTATCGCGGCGTTGTCGAGGCTCAAGACACTACAACAGCATCGTCCAGGCACACCGATGATCGCGGATCCGCCGTGGTACTATCGCGGTACTTTCCCGACACTGTCGCAGCAAGCTTTCATAAAAAAGCGCTTTCGAATGCCATACTAAACTTCGCCGAAATTGGCCATTGCACTTTACCACATTCATTTTTCCGTGCCGCCGGGCAATTTGAGCACCAACCCGGTATTTTACTCCCCCAGATCAGGAGAGTCGTTGCGGCGCGGAAAAATGGTCATGGCCAAGTACCCCCCCCCCCTCCGGCTGCGACAGGCTGGACTATTTCTCTAAGGTATTTACTCGCGACAACGACGCGACCCCCCCCCCATTTCCCCCACGATGTTTTAAGAAATTGTGCTCTATATCTGTCGACCACGAAGTTGTAATGGGTGCCATAAAAAAGCTCAACGACAAAATTTCGCTTACTCCGGACTCCATACCCTCCTATTTTATCAAAAGGGCCGCTGATGGGTTGTGTTACCCTCTCATATGCATCTTTAAACATAGTCTTGCTCTTGGAACTCTTCCGTACGCATGGAAAACCGCGATTGTAACCCCGTTTCTCAATAAGGCACCAGCCTGCTCACGTCTCGGACTACCGGCCCATCAGTTTAAGTTTAACAGTATGTAAAGTCCTTGAAATCATTGTCAAAGATTATGTTCTCTCCCATCTTGCGTCGAACGATCTCCTCAGCCCTGCCCAATATGATTTTCTGCCTGGTAGATCAACACTGTCCCAGTTGGTGTCCTCGTTCCACGACTGGTGTTCGGCTGTGAATGAGAGCTGCCAAACTGATGTTGTGTACATCGACTATGCTAAAACATTTGACACAGTCAGTCATCCAAAGCTACTTCTGAAACTCGAAAGCTACGGTATTTCTAGTGGCACTTTAAAATGGTTGAGTTCCTCTCTGACACCTCGTAACTGCACAGTCTAAATTAGCGACTTCTGTTCTCATCTTATACAAATTGCCAGCGGTGTTCTTCAGAGTATCGTTCTGGGTCCTTCGCTTTTCCTCATTTATGTGAACGAAATCTCTGATGAATTGTCGAGCACATGCAAACTTTTCGCTGATGATGATCTCAAGATATATCGCCCTCTTCGCAACCCCGCTATCGATTTCCACGAGCTTCAGAGTGACCTGAACCGGCTTGCTGATTGGTCCAAGATATGGCAGTTGAAGTTATCTGAGGAAAAATGCAGCTTATTTCACATCAATTTCCAACATGAGTGCTTTTTACGCCTAAATGATGTTATGCTCCTCTTACGCGAGACTGTCAGTAATCTTGGTGTGTCAGTGATCTATAGAGCTCCATTGTTGTAATTGTATTGTTTATAGCTTAGTAGTAATTGTATGACATTGTAAAGTATTGTGATTTAGCCTACATTGTTGTTTTTGGCTTGTTTGTTGTTGTCCTTTGCCGAAGTGTCGGAAAAGCCACCGACCAGAGGCGATTCAATGAGGCGGGGCTGCCCCCGCTGGCTAGTGGGCGGGGAAGCCCTCACGCGCCAGTGGGCGGTGCAGGCCCCGCGAGACACCACCACAGCGTACATAAGGCGCCATTTCGGAGCGAATTGGTCTTATGGCGTGTGCCGGCAGCTTGTGCTGATGTCTGGTTGATCTGGTGGTTGGCGGCTCTGATGTCTGGTGGCTGGTGTCTAGCGGTCTGGGGTCTGGCGAGCTGGTGTCTGGCTGGCTGGGTGTCTCGTGGCTGGTGTATGGCAGTCTGGTGTCTAGTCAATTGGTCTGGTGCGTCGATAGTGGCAGTGACGCAGAGGAACTAAGGATCCACCCGCATGTCCATATTACTATTTACGCCAGTGGAAGGGTTGAACTCTACAGGTTCGAGAAGGAGTCGGCAGACGTGTTCTGTCGTAAGGGACGGAAAGTCCGCATACACACATAGCACACGGGTTTCGTCGTGAGAGACGGAAGGTCCACGCACACACCTAGCAGACGGGAGCCGTCGAGAAGGACGGAAAGTCGCGCACCTAGGCATAGGGCTAGCGGATTGGTCAGAAGTAGCACTGGGCGTGCTTCCATAGTTGTTATCCCGTGTTTGTTGTTATTTATTGTAATAAAGAGTATAGCTTACGGTGTCTGCACAGTCAATAGTTGTTGTGTTCGTACTGGTAAATTAAATAGCAGGGGTGACTTGGAAGAGGTCAAGCTCAGCCGTGGTAATCATTCAACCCCAAGTGGCATGGATGCGTTGATGAACCTAGGCGGAAGGCCTACCCAAGCCCCTAAACCATCTGACAGGTGTGCTTCTCAGCACCGACCTGAAGTTGGAATCCCACTGCAAGGAAATTTCCAAGAAAGCTTCTCGTGTGGCAAATTGCATCCTGAGATCTGCAACACCCATGTCTCGAACATTATAGGAAAGCATATATTGTCTACTGCCGGCCGCTCTAGGAATACTGTACGCAGGTCTGGTCACCATCTTCTGTTGAGGATGAGGAAGTCGTTGAAAACGTGCAAAGGTGCTCAAAACACGTTTTCGTCAAGGCATTCCCTATGCGAGAAGTGCCAGACTATATGAAAAGGCTTGAAATATTGGGGATCGAAACCTTACGATATCGAAGAACTGAGTTCGACTTACGTTTATGTTACAGAATCGTTAAAGGTCTCTGCGACATCCCATTTGAAAGCGTTTTCGCGTTCACACGCCGCTGTACTCGCTCCCGCCAGCACGCTTTTCAGCTCGAACGTAAATTCACATGGAAATCTAACGTGCCGCATTCGTTTGCTTTTAGGGTCATCCCAATTTGGAACAAACTACCTCCGGAAATCGTTGATGCCAAAAGTTTTCCAACTTTTAAAACAGGCTGTCCCACTTCAATATCAGGTCATTGCAAGGGACAGATGGGCGCTCTTTCTGTTAGAGCTTTAAGTACAGGGTGCTCCGATTGTACGAGTATTTCATTTTTTCCCCTTCTTTTTTTTCGTTGTTCTGTTGGCTGCGTACTCAGGATCTTGTAATTAACCTCCCTCACATACATTCCGTATGTTACTTTATTGAAAAATAAATCTATTAAATTGACAGCACCGCCAAAACTATTTCGCCTAACGGAGAAAAGGAATTTTGGAAAAAGAAATTAACTAATTTTTGCACTGGCCTCACACTGGTAAACGAGAGTGATGTATTGGCAATGAAAGGGGCAAATAACAGAAAGGACGAAACGGAAAGATTCAAAGTTTAAAAATTTCACGGTTTCACTCCCTATGACTTTGCTTCTGATCGGAATGCTATAGAAACAAAAAGAAAATGACGTGCCAACGGGAGCAACGAAATGCACAAATCAATTCCATGGGGATCAAGCAGTTCTTAAAATTGGGAGAATTACAGAAGTTGAACTTTGCAAAATATGGCGACTACCCAGAAGCAAAATGACAACAAAAACGTAAGCATATGAAACTGACACCTCATCTTTCCCAGTTTCAAACCATACAACAACGGAAACGGCCATAGCCTGTTGATCAGGCAAATCGCGTCGGGATTCGTTGGCCACCGAACTGCAACATCGTGGGTGGTACGGTGGCGGCAAATGTAATCTGCGGCGGCAACCTCGTGTTGGAGGTGCCGCCATCGCTGGGGGTCGTACCCTCCTGACGTTTAGGGCATAGTGTGAGATCACTCTTCCATTCCAAGTGTGGGCACGTTACTTTCCCTATTTCTGGACTCGTATTGACCATTTTGCCACCGGAAACCCACTTCCTTCGGGGTTAAAGCTGACCAATGGGTTTCTGGCTGGGACCATTTCGCAGTAGTTTTCTGGGACAAATTGAACTCCTTAAAAGAGTATTCTTTCTGTTTCCGAATCCTTTGAGTTTGGTAAATATGCATCGGTTTGACATTAAAAATGCCATACTGCTCTAAGTAATCTTCAGCGGCTTTCGAGGTTATTTCCGAACTGGTTGAATTTTGAGATGTACCGGTAACACAGCATGATCCCCTCTTGCCTTGGAGGTTACCATGTAAATTTTTCTCGGAAAAGATGGCTAGCAAACGGACACTCATCTGGACGGTACCCAACAGTCCTTCGCTTTAGTGATACGACGGAAGCTTCTTCCCGGAAGCATGTCATTTTCTCATGGTTTCAGTACAATTTAAAAGAAAAGATGCGTTTTCTATTTTGCCGAATCGCTGTGCATGCAGAACGGGAAATCCAGAGGCTGGATGCAGATCATATTGATCCACTTATGTCCTCGGTATTGATTGCGTCACCTGGTGACGAATACCATCTACTCATCGCTCCCATTAGAACAAAATATAGCGGGCCTGAGACGTTTTTCGTAGTTTGGCTTCTAGAAGCACGTCACGTAATTCCTTGTTATTCGCTCTAATGCTTGGTTAGCATGTTCGAATATTTCTGAGCAGGCCAGGGATGAGAAGGCTTCGTCCTCAACATGATTGAACAATTTTCAACTCGAGGACCACAAGTCTAGGATGTCCCCGTCCCTGACTTTCGTGGGCAGAATACCACACCACCCCTGAAGGCAATGGCAGAGTCGGTCTGTTTTCTGTGCAGTTTGCGTCTTTTGTGTAACACTCCTCATCTCATTTCAGATTTCTCAGAAACTTCTAATTTTACCTCCGATAGTCTATGGCAAAACCTCCTTTTCATATTCATACACGAGCCTATTTTCGTATACCACATTCACTTCTTTCCCTTGTCGAAATTGTTCACGATCTTGTTAAATGCTGTTGTAAATCTGGAAGAATAATACGTGGCCTTGAGCTGCAGCATGTGTCTCGCTACGCAACGCATTTACAGTTGACCGCAATGTTAGAAGGACATATGTTGCGGTTGCGGACTCGCACTAGAACTACAGTAGAATCTGGCACTTTGCCAGATTTCGTCATCGATCGGCTCCAACCATCGTCTCTCTGCTCACGAGATTATCAGCTGTGGCGCCGATGGATAACGAAATCTGGCAAAGTGCCAGATTCTACCGTAGTTTTAGTGCGAGTCCGCAACCGCACTATGTCCTTTTAACATTGCGGTCAAATGTATATCCTATCGGCGGCTGTCATTTGAATTCCCGCGCCCGCCGCGCGCAGTCGCCGCACTGTCATCGCGACGCGGCGGCTGCCGGCCTGGCGCGATGCCAAAGAACTGGATGAGCGAAGAAAAACGCGCTTCGAGTTGGTTTTTGACGGCTAATCGACATAATTCGGCAGCTTTACACCTGGATGACGTTAGTAAACAAGCTACTGCTTATTATTGGACCTAATTGAGGTTTGATTATCCACTGAGTCGCCAATAATAGGTCTGATATATTTTCTGGGTGCACAACGTCTACACTCCATAACTTTTACCCGTTGGCGGACCTCAACGACACTTGTGAGCGTTATTTTGGAGTAAATTATCGCTTCGATTCCCATGCGAACTGTTTTCGCTGTATACAGCTAAATGTGGTGCTAGAAACTGGGTTTTCAAGGCGAGACGACCGCCAAGTTTTAGCACGAAGTTAACACCCCGAGATGTCGACCACTATTATCGACTGCTCTGTTCGTCACACAACCTCACCGATAATTGAGAACTGCAAAATTACCTTCAGGGCCCTTCTTCAAAATCTTGTTACGCTGGAATACAGTGCTTCCAAAGGCACTTCCTTACCAATATTAGCCAACGCAAGGATGATATAGTGTCGAAGAGTGTGCTGACAAGGATATTCTTCCCGATTTTTTTTCAAAAATTTCCCTGTCTCGCGTGCGTGCGTGTGCGGAGTAAGAGAAGAGGCAACGATCAAAGGAAGAACAGCGTTCGCGCGGCACGGACGCAATGGAGCAAAGTGACTTTTGCGCAGCGATGCGGAGCGTATCATGCGTACGAACCTTGCCTGCGGCACGCCACTGAACTTGCGTGAGGAATGAGAACGAGGATCAAGCCAAACCTCAAAGGTTAAGCTGTTAGAAAGGTTCGGCTCCACTTCTTCGTGTAGAAGGAGGCATGCTTGATCTCCTCTGATAAGCTGAGTAACAAACTGGATGAAGAAGCACTGTCGTGCTCAGACCTATTCATATTCCTAAATAGGGGTAGATAGGAGTACGGTCGGGGTCAATCCTTCTGTCGGCCAATCGACTGAGATCTTTACACCCTGAGACATTGCCGATTGGTTGATGGGAGACAAAAGTTCCTACCCTTACTCTAGTCAGTCATGCAGCTGTATCTGCAACAGGATGATTATGTTAGGTAGCATTAAAAAAGTGTTGTCGAGAAAAGTATTGGAACTCAGAGGCGATTTTTGGTATTTGGAGATTTTCCGCAGTGCGATATGAGTGTGCCGAATCCTTTGATAAGAACTAGACGCATTTCTCTACCATGCACATCATATTCCAGCACGTATACAACGGAATACTGAAGTTAGCTCGATACAACGGTTCGTAGTTCGCTAGAAACAATGCTTAGAAGGAATGTAGTGCACATGAGGTTTACAGCAATTAAATGCTTCAAATTACTTCTACAGCTATGATTTAGGTTCAAAATAGCTCCTAACAACGAGTTAGAGTTTCGATGGGTGGACCTTGTGCACTCAGAAAACTTAACACACCTAATACTGCCGACCCAGTCAATGATCAAAACCCTCACTAGGTCGAATAATAGGGAGACCCTTTGATAAGCATTATCCAGGAAGGAAACATCCGGACTGTCTCGTTTAGTCGTCAAGAACCACCTAGGTTGCGTTTTTCTTCGTTCATCCAGCTCTTTTGCATCGCGCCAGGCCAGCCGCCGCATCGCGACGGCGGTGCGGCGACCCCGCGCGGCGGGCGCGGGAATTCAAATGACAGCCGCCGATAGGGTATAAATGCGTTGATTATTCGAACATCATTGTTTACATGTAAAATAATGAGTTGGTAGCCTATACATGTACCTTGCTATTTCTCGCTGACACGCGGCTAAATCTACGCCTGACATCCGACGTCAATTATGGTGTGTCGCTTGCGCCACTGCAGACGACACACGATAAACGACGGCGACCTCTGAAATTGCATTTCGCTGTATTGCTGTGATGAAAATCTATTGGAAAACAATGTTTTCCGTTGAGAGAAGGAGCAAAAACGTTGAAAGCAGGACTTTTAGGGTGAAATATGTGAAGTAATGAGTTTTGGTGAAGGATGAGGTTTTCTTTGGGAGTGCATAGCTACGAATTTCTTTCGTCGAACATCGCGGCTGGAGTCTGGTTTTACTTTGGCCTTGTGATCAAAAATTTTTTTATAAATTTTGCTGACTAGGGCTTACCTTACACTTGCCGAGCGCTTTTGCAAAACCATGTTCTGATAGTTGTGGGTGTAGGATACAGCATTGGTAGTCTGTTTTCCAAATCCTCTAAATGGCTCAGAAATTCACAGGAGACACAAGTGGGCAATTTCATAGCTTCACTGGGAGAAACGGGCAGAGCAAAGTGCCCATCCCATGGTGAAATGGGACGAAACTCAATTGCCGGCCACCCGAGTCCCCAAGCTACTTGGACTCGTGTTGGATCCTTCGTTGAAGTTTCATAAGAACACTGAGCAGAAGCAAGCCCCAGTGAAAACAAGACTCAGCGTCCTGCGTGCTCTCGGTGGAACGTCCTGGGGATGCAATAAAAAAAAACGATCCTGACCACGTATAAGGCTATTGTGCAACCCGCCTTGGAGTATGCTGCGCCAGTTTGGCAGCACATCGTGTCGGACACCTCTTGGTCCAAGCTGCAGCACGTCCGAAATTGTGCTTTGCGAATTGCAACACGCTGTTCTAAAAGCTCTCCAATTGAGCACTTACACACCGAAGCTCACATATTGCCAATTAGAGACCACTGCCAACTCCAGGCGCAACAAATGTACACTAACATCGTGAAGCAGCCGAATCATCCATCGCGAAGAGTACTAAACCCGGTGAGAGAGAGAGAGAGAGATGTATCAGAAAGCCTTTCGCTGATGCTCCGTCGAAAGTAGATGTGCAGAGATGGACCGAAGCACAACAAGAACGCCTCCGTCCAGGGTTGAGCAGCGTTGTGACTGGTCACAAAGGGGGGTCGCGAATTTTTGAAAATTTCGGGAAAAAAGTTGAAATTTGGAGAGGGGTTGTAAAATTTTTGGAAAAATTGGATTTTCTCAAACCACATGGCATGGTAAAATGAGGTACGAAAAATCTTCCACGTGCGAGGTGTATGCATTTTCAACAATATATAAAAGCAGATTATTAACAGAGAAACTGTTTAGAAAATTGACACTTTTTTGACAAAATTGACAACTAGCTACTAGTTGTCAAAGCTTTAAAAATTTTGGTCCCAGGGGTCGTGAAATTTTGGGATGTTTTTTTGGAAAAGGAAGATGTTGTGGGGGTCGTAGCCGCGACGAAAATTGCCACAACGGCCAGCTCAACCCTGCCTCCGTCTCTTGCGCGCGGAACATACCCGATTCGTCAAGGAACACTTGAGCAGACCTGGCAGAAACTTCATCTTAGGAGTCGCACCTCCGAAGGTCAGCGAGACAGAGATGGAACTTGGCAGGCGTGCCAGGTGCTTCCTTGCATCGTTACGCTGTGGACACTCCCCCAGGCTTATGTCATATTTGCATAGGATTGACAACAGCAAACCTGACGAGTGTCCTGATTGCGGTAGTCAAGGGCATACTACTGCGCACCTGTTCTATTGCCCGAAGAGACCGACTACACTAACGACAATGGATCGTTGGACGAACCCAGTGCTAGTGGCCGAGTTTCTAAACCTATGACAGAACCCCTCTCTGTGGCTGCAAAGAAGAAGAAGCAATGCAAATCGAAAAATTTCTGCAACCCTGCCCCAAAATACAAATTCGTCCAGATTGGTAGTACTAATACGGTCCCTTTGGCTGGTTTTTGATGCTTCCAACGAGGTTAACGTTCTAGTACAGCTTGTAAGAGTACCGGATTGTCTATCTCAATCGTTTCGTTGCTAATATTCGCTGTTTCAACCGCGCGCCGTAAAACTCGTCCACTTTCACCTGATAACAAAATAACCGTTATTCCTCTATTTGCACACAGTTTTCGTTAGTTCTTCGTCAGTTCCGAATACAACTAGCTCCAAACCTTTGATTCATGCCATAAAATCGATACCATTTTTGAGCATGTCTGCTGCCTTTAAGATACGAAAGTTTGAGCACAGAGTTTCTCGATCAAAACTATTCCTCTTTTGGAGGCCCAATATCTGAGTACCTGCTATGTTATGACGCTAAGACATTTAAGGGCCTTAGTGGACCGACGTCGCAAAGCCATGAAACACTCAATTTCGGAGTCCCGACACCTGAAGCCAGAAAATGAGGAGTCTAACTCCATCAAAGAGACCAATGCAACGCGTATCGTTACACCGATTACACTACCTTTGACATCGATGATCTTAGCCATCGAGCCTTGGGTAAAGTGTATAACGAAGGAACATCAGTAGCTCTGGTTAGCACCCACATCACTGAGCTCTACTCCAGCTAGGCCAATCAGATTCGAAGGTATATATTCCCACAGACGAGGCTAATGCAGGAAGCAGGAGGACTTTCTTTCTCTTTTGGGTCGTCACATACTGCTGGAGATGACAAATTGTGAAATAGCGAGTTTCGAAGACTTCAAAATGTATAAACCTGCAAACGCCAAGTTCAATACCAGAGGTTGACCCAAATATATAGACGATGCGAACAAGATACAGATCACAGTACGTCTAGATTCTATTACGAACTTAATCGCCTTACTTCAAAAGTACTGCGCTATAAAGGATGCGATGCCTTCGTGCGAAACCTACGCTACCATTGCCAGTGCTTCACAAAGTTTGCAGTCGTGGCTCAACGAGTTCCGAAGCGATTATACAGTCTTCACTTCTATCGGACTTTGCTAGATGATCCCGAAGCAATGTCTATTCCAAATGTTGTAGTCGAGGTAATGTTGAGCTAGTACGCGCTTGATGATTTACTCTATTTTTCATGTGGAAACTGCTCTTATTCCATCTATAATGTTTACCATTCCATGGTAAATAGTTATGGCCAAAAATAATTTTACCTCAAGATTCGATTTTTCAGCAATACTCACAACATTCTAGATGATTCGAGAAAAATAACGACCCCCGCCCAAAATTTTCGAGTTTTCAAAAATATTACGACCCCCCCCCCGGTCGCACGGTGGTGAGCGGACCACCGTGAGCTTGACTGTGGTTTTTTTGTCTTGTTGACTTCATTTCGAAGTCTAGTTCATACATCCGCGAAGAGCGGCTGGCACTGTCGCGCGTGGGGGGAAGTATGCACTAGCCCTCTCCGTGTAATAGCATCGTTTACTTGCAAGTTGATCATTTTATCCATCAGAACTTTAGGCAATAATGATGAGAGTTCTGATACTGTCGGTTCTTGCAGTCGTTGTACTGTCTGATGATGCCTCAACACAGACGAAGGTTGGTGGTACTCCTTTTCCCCAGTTATTCTATTTTATTTCTTTTATTTTACGTTGAGTCGTCACATGCGTGATGTCTAGCGTGATTTTGTCTCCATCGCAGGTGTGGGAGCTGATTTTAGTATGGGGGGGGGGTCCAAGAGAGATCCCGCGCCCATTCAAAATTTCGCCCACCCACGGGTTCCAATTCCTTGAGTGGAAAATAGAGACCGTTTCATACCCATGCCAGAATTTATGAAAGTCCCAAGTCTTCGATCCAAGGGCGAAAATCGCAGGACAGCACCCTTTGCCACCCTTATATCAAATACATTTTCCTCCAGTGATACTAGAATTCCGGCCGACGAAACTGGCCCCGCATAGTCGCTTCCACGCACACAAGACGCGTGCGAAGCCTTTTCTTCTGTCAGTTACTCATCCAGTGGGAGGCGAAGATCCGATATGCGTTCAAATCATGACGGTTACGAAGTCGAATATACGACGCATCTCACCAGAGATTTAGGACGTCGAATCCTTATCCGTAATTTACCTTGCCATGTTTATGATGATTTCAACGCTATCCGATATTCAGTCATCGTTGGCTGATTTCTGCTTCTTGGCCCATTTCAGCAATGTGGTTGGTTGTATGTTTCGCGTCATTTTCTTATGGAGTCGCAACACGATATCATTTAATGGCTAGTCATTGTTCCTTCGCCTCTGCGCGTGACTCGTATGCCGTGTAGCTGTGTCGCATGTTCCGTAAAAATGACTAGGACGATAAATAGTCGCCTCGGCAAATTCAGTCTTGTGAATGGACTGGGCCGCAGCGTTTGATCGAAGTCATCAAAACCACATTCGCTGGTAGAGTTGCGATAGCCGCAAATGGTTGCTTCTTTTCTATTCACGGAACTAAAATTGGCGAAAAGCCTGTATGTGAGAGAAATTTTCATTTTCTGTGGAATTTTCGGATCCATTCCCATACGTTGTCTGTTTCAATCAAAATTTCATCTTCAGGATGCGTTTCTTGTGGCCAGTAAGTTCCCGCAGTCACTCTATGCAGTCGAAAATATGGATCTCGTGCTAGAGTATGGCTTGTACAATACAGGAGATAAGGCCGCTCTGAAGGTTTGTGGTTACGAAGATTCTTTTTCTGGTTCTAAATCTCATTCAGTTTGATTGAGAAAATCTAGACTGTTTCCGAATTTGTACTTTTGAGCTTTAGTGGTATTCCAAATTCTATTGTTTGACGGACTGTGGTCGCGTAGCCATGCACTCATACGATTTTTTGAAATAGATGTTTTGTTGCGCAGAATAGAAGACTGTTAGGAAAGTGGGTTAGAAGGTTACCAACTGTAGTTCAGCGATTTTCTATGGTCTATCTGTAGTGCTTGATCAAGTGCAGTAAAGTATCCGAAAGCTCAACTTTTCCCCCAATCAATTGGCATTTCTTTGCCTCTCAAAAAGAGCTGCTTCGAATTTAACATCAAAATGTACAGAGAGTTGCTACGAAAAGGTTCGAATCGCCCTTATATGTATATATGTATATGTTTATTACACTCACATAAGGCAAATGCGTGATAATAATACGAAGAGATGCACAGAAAAAAAACTAACAAGACCGGGAGAAAGAAAAAAACAGACAGCAAACTTGAGCAAAAATACTCCTATTCTTCATACACCCTAACAATCAAATAAACGAAGATCTATCTCTAGAAAAGAAGAAACAATCGAAAATGCTATGTTTCGTAGCTAAGAACTATTTGGGATACCCGTCGCCTAAACTGGCTCAAGGAAGCAGCGCCGGTGACTCTTCTAGCGATTTTCAGGTATGCGCTACCCGCCCTATGTGGAAAAGACTTAACCCTAACACTGGTAATTGGCCGACCGAGAAATATCTTCATTATTTCACCTCTAGTTCTCGATGTGTCCAATTTGAAATAGGGTGCAAGCCTGAAAATTCTGCTGTTTTCCAGAAGTTTGCGGACCATGCAAAGGTCAAATACTCTGCGCCGAGAATCCAGCGTTGGCAACCCAAAATATTTGTTCCTTAAGTGGGCCCTGGGTATCTTGGAATTGAGGAAACCACCGATGCGAATCAACAGTTTGCGAGTGAAACTATTCTGGACCTTTTCGAGCTCGCCAATATCCTTTTTCTTGTGCGGAGCGAATACTGATGTTCCAGATTCCACAATGGGTCGTATATAACGTCGGCATGGATCGCGAAGAGACTTCGCGTTCACTGTTGAAAGTTGGCGCAAACTCGGTGCCATGTGATATAACATAGGTGCACCGAGTTGGCGCCAACCTTCAACAATGCACGCGAAGTCTCTTCCCGATCCATGCCGATGTTAAGTGTTATATGCTCGGAGCAGAACCTGTTTGTTTCTAGTGGAGATACCCTTATAAATCTGAAAAGTCCGCCTGTGAGCCGATTGGCATTTGATTTTGACATGCTCAGAAAAATTCAACTTCCTATCGTAGTGAAAACCGAGGTCTCGAACCGAGTCTACCGCTCGCAGCGCGACACCAGGACATGTATATGAATGGGCCGTCGACGCCGGACTCTAATGAACCCGCATAAATACGGTTTTTTGCGGAGCCAGTGGCAGCTGCCATTCTCTCGCCCAGTCAACTATCAGGTCAATCCCCTCCTGCAGCTTTTGGGTATTTAATGGATCAGAAATGACTTTGTAGAGCTTTATATCATCCGCATAAAATTTTACTGTAACACTTTTGTCATGAAAAATGATAGGAATATCAGCTGTAAAAATACTAAATAATATTGGTGATATGCACCCCCTTGTGGGACCCCGCTCGCTATGTTTCTCACCTTGGAATAACAATCCCCGACCCTCACCTGAAACGTTCTATCAGACAAGAATTGGGCGAGCCATTCTACCAATATCGGATGAAATCCCAGATCCCATAGTTTTGATAGCAGTTTCAAATGTGAGACACGATCAAATGCCTTTGCAAAGTCAAAGTAAATGACATCACAACTGCATTTCTTGTCAAGGGCCTCCGTCCAATCGTTTATGCATTCCAAAAGGTTCGTTTCTACCGATCTTCCAGGTAAAAAACCATGTTGGCTGCTGGGAATGATGTTATTCGAAAACAGATGCAGGACGATGCGCTCTTTTAGGACCTTCTCAAACAGTCTGCAGAAGAGTGAGGTTATGCTAACTGGTCTATAACTTCCTGGATCAGTGGCCGGCTCTTTCTTCAAAATTGGTGTTACAAAAGAGTGTTTCCAGCGGATTGGGACTTCACCATAGATAAGAGACTGATTGAAGATATAGGCCAAGGGACCACAAATAACGGGTGCAATTTTCTGAATAAAAAACAGAGGAATGAAATCCGGGGTGATCGAGGAAGATTTAGACCACTTAACTAAAAAATCCTGCAACTTCATAGAATGAAACCACGGAAAATCAGTCATAGGCTGAATACCTGAGAACGATGAAGACGGACAATTTCCGTCATCTTCTTGGAATTGATTCACGGAATGATCCGCCAACATGTTTGCCTTATCACTGGCCGATGTTGCAAGAAGGTCTCCATTCTTAAGACAGCCAATAGTACTCCTTTCCTGTAACATGGAATTCAGATAACGATAGAAGTTCTTATCTCCCCACTCTATCTTTTTCTTCTCCAAATAACTGTTATACCTACCCAACTGAGAATGGAACTTTTTCGCGAATTCGTTATATGTTTCCCAATTTCCAGTGCACCTTGCTTCATAAAATAGGCATTCACGATGTTCAGGCATTTTTTGCAAGTGAGCAGGCAGGCGAATAGACTTAATAGAGGACACAAGCTTCCACGGCACATGCAGATCAATAGCTGCTTGGATAATTGACAAGAAAAGTTCATATTTCTCATTTACGCTGTTGGTAGATTCTAACAGACTGACCCAGTGAATTTGGCTAAGATATCCATTGACGGCTGCATAGTCGCACTCTGCGTAACCGGCGATAAACCGGTGAAGAGCCCGTTTCTTAACATTGAATATCAAATGAAATGCTATTATGATCGCTTAACCCCACCGGAGGCAAAATTTCCAGGTTTTCCAGTAGAGTTTCATGGGAGCAGAACACTAGATCCAGAACATCATGACCTCTAGTAGGCTCATGAACAAATTGGAACAGGTCGTAACAGTAAACTAGCTCCTCCAAACAGAATAGATTTGTTGCCACCACATCCCCTTCACTCCTTCGAGCGAAGTCCGGCAAATTGAAGTCCCCCATGATGATCTTGTGGAGTTCACACGCTACCAAATCACTCAAAACTTTGACTAGCATTTCGGT
This sequence comes from Aplectana chamaeleonis, assembly GCA_029168955.1. Classification (NCBI taxonomy): domain Eukaryota; kingdom Metazoa; phylum Nematoda; class Chromadorea; order Rhabditida; family Cosmocercidae; genus Aplectana; species Aplectana chamaeleonis. The sequence continues at coordinate 91,256 of JAPDOI010000256.1, read as the reverse complement.
TCCGGCAGAATCACAAGACGGGGCCCTGTAAACAACCGCGACCCTAAAGCTCGAACTTTCATGGTAAAGGTCGGCACAAAGTATCTCATAAGCATGTTCCACCGACTCAGAGAAAACCACAGATATTGAGAGCCTTCGATGCACCAACAACATCACCCCGCCGCCTGACTTCCTAACGCGATCACACCTCTTGAATTCATAGTCCAGAGAGAAATTTCCCAATAAGGACGAAACCGAATGACTAGACTTGAGCCATGTTTCAGTGAAGGCATAAATATCATATTTATTGGAAAGAATCAGGTCAATATGTTCCTTGTTTTTTGAGACAGATCTTACATTTGCATATAAACATTTCAAAACACTACAATGATACCGGAGAGGATGATTCAGTTTCCCTGATCCGCAGGCGTTGACTCATCGTGGTTCGATGAGGGGGCCTCAGAAGGGGTTACCCCAGAGGCAGAATCGGCCGGTCCACCCTTTCCCCTAGAAGGCGAGACTGGCTCGACACTACCTCCAGGGCCAGCCCTCATACGCCTCCCATATTCCTCCCTTCTTTTAAACCGTTCTTCCTTCGTTAGGGATTCCCTGTGATAGAGACCCTTAACGGGGAAGAACTTCAGACGGGAGGGATTTCTCGACGCCTGTTTCTGATAAGAAGAACATGGCATGATAATCTTCAAAAGTCCTGAAAAAAAAATTTTGCCTTGAAATGGCGAGCCTAAGCGATAAACAGATACCGGAGAGCAATCCACATTTAAATGAGAAAGAACATCCGTCACAAAATTGGCATCATGACTCGATCTTTTCCGTAAAGGAAGATACTTCGGCTCAGGAACACCACTAAGAACCAGGGAGCGAGCGCGCTCCTTCTCACTCTCACTATCCCGAGTGGTAACAAGAGGCGATGAGACTTGAGAAGAAGATGGTAATGCAATGGAATACGTCTGAGAAGGTATACTATTTCCATTCACAAGGTCAGGATTAGCAGAATGACTTTGGAGAGAACTTAACTTGGTGTTTTCCTTGTTGAGGTTATCCAGCCTGTCCAGAAGTTCGGCGTTCAGACGTAAAGCAGTATCCGTGTGACGTCGCCCCTCCAGCAGGAGCGCCAGAATTACCCGAGCGTAGTGAGGCACTGCATCATCTTCCATAAGTTCTTTGACGGCCCGCTCGACATCCGAACCATTATCTGCGTTCAAAATGTCGCCCTTGCCCATTGCCATTTGAGACTGACCAACCACAGACACCAGATACCTCAAACATGGGCAATTAAACCGATTCTATTCAAGTTAGATAGAAAGGAGAGAACGAAGGGTTCACTCCTTTCTATCTAACTTGAATAGACCTAATAGATAGAAAGGAGAGAACCCATCGTTCTCTCCTTTCTATCTATCAGGTCTATTCAGGTTTATGGCCCATTAGAAATTGTGAGGGCTAGATTATGGTGCTAGAACGGGTCCGCGCACATTTTTTGGGCGAATTTTCAGTTTTCAGGAGATTTTCGATAAATGAAAATTTCTATTATATCTCCATTATCCAACGACTTCAGGACATCAAGTTTAATAGTTAAACATTGCGGACATTGACTTTTCTTATCACAAGTGTTTTGCCATTTTTTCGACCATTTCTTCAAAAGTCGGATTTTCACAATTTTTTTTTGGATTCTGGAAAAAAAGGTAAATCAAATATCGTTAGCTAAGTTTTATTGTTGTGAGAAAAACCTAACTACGAAGTTTGCTGTTCTGTCTCGTTGGACAACGAAGATGTGATGGGAAATGTCGTTTTCCAAAAATTCTGGAGGTGCGATTTTCACCCCAATGAAGAATTTCCGTAAGCCTGTTTTGGTACTATTACTTAGTCGTCACATAGTTGAAATGTCTATGAGCTTGAAGAGCCTTGATGGGTAGAAGAAAGCGAATGGAGCAATTAAAAGTTTTCGGTGCTCAAAACCTCTTCTACGTAAAGAGGCGAAACTTGAAGCAGGTCTTTTTTGCGTAATAAAGAGTGCTGTCAGAAAAAAAGGTAGAGTCGAGTTCTCTAGTAGTATACCACACTTGATCGAAACTTCTAAGACGGAGAAGGGAAAATTCGCTGAATTGAATGTGGATCAGGACTTTTCCAATGGCTTAGTTGCTAATTTCGTTATTTTTCATGCTTGTGTGTTTTATTACGCCTTCTGGTGCACAAAAAAAGTTTTATTTCTTCGCAAAATTAGTGTCCGTAGAGGAAGTGGAGCACAGTTTTTTCTCATTGCAGTTCCTAGTTGTTTAAGACTTGATGTAGCTTAGTAGGCCGTAGGCCTCCGCATAGTCGAGCGGCAAAAGTCGCGCCGCCACGTTGAAGGATTGAGGGTGGCCACGCAGCTTCGTCCTTGCCCTTTATTCGCCATCATTGAGGCTCGACTTTTGCCGCCGGACTATGCATAGGCCCTTATGAGGATCCAGCCTGCGTTGAGAATATTCCTCGCCCTCCTCTCATGAAGTGAAGGCTAAGATGGAAGCGTTTGGGATCGATGTTTCGACTCAGTGGCCGTTTTCGAATGTCCTTTCTCCACCTTTTTTTGCATTCTGGTGTTGACCGATGGAAAAGCATAGGAAAATCGTAGATGAGGCGAGCAGAAAAATGTAAATATTGTGTCGCTTCAATAACTTTATGCAATTCTGGTGTGATGAAGACGAGCTCCCTCTCGACGATTTCATTTACATTCCTCTATATCTGGCCCTGATGGGGGTTTGATTCATGTTCATTTCAGGTCACTCTTGATGATCGCCATTCTTTCCCTACTCAGTCTTTTGAAATAATCAAAGGTCTTCTCAATGTACGTTTCGAGAGGATCAATCCCGGATCTAATGCGACTCACTCTGTTATTGTAAGTCTACCAAATATTAATTTTGCCAGCTTTGTTTTTCTATATTTATGTTATCTTGGATTCATATGTGCTGGTTTTGTACTATCATACTTCTGCTACGGAATTTGATGAGATCGTGTGCCCCTTTTCCTTATCTTTTTTTTTGAACAAATTCTTTGACATATGCAGAATTTGCCTCAGTGTTACCGCCAACATTCGGCTCAGGTGGTTTGGGTATGAAAACTTTTCCAACGCTCTTTTTTAACGTCTAGTCCTTCAAAAGAGCTCCTTCTTCTTATCAGCCACAGTGGGGTTTCTTCTTATAGGCGTAGAAAGGCGGAAACATCGCACGGCTCGTTCCACATATGACGAGCAGACAGAGAAGTAGGTCTGGCAGAGCATGAAAATAGATGTAGTGAATCATACCCAATATTGTGGCAGTCAGGACATTTATCTGGTACCGACTCGTCGATTCTGTGTACGTAGGCTTTGAGGTATGAAGAGTGACCCCATCGTAGACCCGCTAGAGTGACGCAGGAGCGCCTGGGCAGATCTCTCTCACTTTCATCAACTGTAGGAGGCACAACACCAAGGATCGGGTTGGGAGGTGCACAGGTCAGGTGCTCAGACACGAATCTAGTGTGCTCGATTTGCTGTAGCCTCTTCCGTGTGATCTCAGAGGTGGCCCATCTTTGACGATCCAACGTAGAAATAACAGCATGGAGCGTTGTGCGAATATTACGGTGGTGTGGATCAGATGACAGAAGTGGGTGGTTGTGATGTGCGGTATTCTTGACTATTCCAATGTGGAACCGCTGAGACTGCAGTTGTCAGTGCTGTTTGACAGTAAGTATTGCACATTCCTGATGAAGATATGGGTGTTGACCTTGGGCAGCCAGTGATGACACGTAGTGCAAAGTTCTATACACGTTGAAGCTTGTTCCAGGACGTCTCCGATAGGTGTCTGGTCCATATCGGAGCTCCATATTCCAGTGTTGGCTGTATCATGGCATTATACTTTGTGCGTAAAACTTCCTTTGTGCTACCCCAGGTGGTGCCCGCTAGAGCACGGAGGATGTTATTTCATGTGTTAGCTGTTGCCGCTCGGATGCGCGTGTTCTCATGAAAGCGCAGTGAAGGATCCAAAAGGACGCCGAGTAGCCGAGGGTGCTCAGATAGGGGCAGTTGATTACCCTCCCAGAGAGAGAGAACCCTGGGATGTAGTCGATGCTCAGCCGTTGCAGTAGTGCACAAAGTAACGCTGGGCTAGGAACGAGAGATCTTTAGCTGCTTCGATTCGAGAAAGTTGGCCAAGCTTCTTCTTTTTCTGCAGCCTCAAAGTGGTTTTTTGTCATAGGTTGAGGAACTGGGCGGCCTTCACAGGATTCGTCCAAAGGTCCATTGTGCTTAAAGCCACAGTCCAAGCTCAGGGGTAATTTTTGATATTACATTCCGGCCGCCCTGTATAGCAACCCTGCCAAGCGCGAGATCTCAATTCGATCAAATAAGTGAGAAACTTGAGGGAAAAAGTCGGCCCCGCCCACTTTACTCCAAAAGCCTAACCGCGCATACCGCCCCGGAAAGGGAACCAAGAGCTCTGCTATTGTACATTTTGCCTTTGAGCATTGCTACACAAACCAATTTTTCCGTTTGCAAAGAATTTGGCTCCCTATCCGAGGCGGAACGCTTGATTATGCTTTTAGGGTACTGGGGGCGGGGCCGACTTTTTCCCTGTAGTTTCACACTTATTTGATCGAATTGAGATCTCGCGCTTGGCAGGGTTGCTATACACGGTGGGTGGACTATAATATCAAATTTTATCCCTGAGCTTGGACTGTGGCTTTAAGGAGGTAGGTCTCTTCGGGCACATGAACAAGTGCGCCGTGTCGTGTCCGGGAGCACAACAGTCCGGGCATGCGTCTGGTCGGCTGCTGTCGATCTTGTTGATGTATGACATGAGCAGAATAGAGTGACCACAGCGCAGCGGGGCAAGAGCTCATCTGGCTCGCCTGCCGAGTTGAGACTCGGACTCGCAAACCCGAGACGGCACTGCTCCTAAGGTAGGGTTTACAGCCACCTTCGTTCGATATCCTCGAACAAACTTGGTGTGCTCCTCACGCAGAAGACGAAACCTTTCCGTGTTGGAGTCGGCCCATCTCTGTGCATCAACTTTACGAGGAGCATCTGCGAGCGGCGTCCTAATCGACCTCTCTCTAATGGGCTTCATAATTCTCTTTGTCTGATGATTCGGCTGTCACAGAACATTAATATAGAGTTCGCACAATCATTTTAGTCTAATGAATGGACGGAGCCGCGCGAATCGAAGCCCAATTCTCCAGTAAGGCCGCCAACCCCGTACGGCCAGCCGCCTGGTCCATTCGTCAGACTAAAATGAAAACGGAAACCATACATCTGCTGTGCCTGGAGTTCACAATGCTCCTTGACCGGCAATATGCAAGCCTCCGCGTGAAGTTTTATTTATTTATTTTTTATATGCACTCAAGTTGCTCAAGACTACGCAGTGACATAAAACGGCTAAGGTTATTCAACGATAGCAATAATATCAACAGATGCAACAAATACAACATGATCAACAAACGGAGAGGATTATTGAACTGCAGAGCCAAATCGAGGAGTTTCCATCAAACATAGCATTACTTCCTGGCTAAGTCTTGAAACCGCGACTAGCAAAAAAAATCATACCTAAACTGTTCACTGGGCAAGCTCAGAGGGTAACTGAAGAAGGAAACTTGTATACTTTTAGCCATTCATGTATTGAGCAGCTTTGCCTTCACCTTTTGCTTTAACGCATTTTTTTGTCAGGGTAGTAAGGGAAAACTCGAGAGAAGCAACAGTTGTCTGTGATCTGAAATTGCAGGAGTGTGTACTGCCATCACTGGTGAAGAGGTCAGCCTGGGCAACGCAACTAACCTGATGTTATTCCGGGGCGGGCCAAATAGATGCCTCTTTGATCTATATACGAACCTCGGGCGTAAGACCCAGACCCAAGCTGGTCCAAAGACACCACTTGTTGACCCAATCAAAGCAAGGGCAGAGCACAAGTTTCCAAACTAAGCAAGAATCACGAGACATCCGTCAAATTAAGAAGAGGTAATAGATTACCTAATTGTATTCGTATTCAACCTAGTCGAAAACGAAAACAGTCCGCGCTAGTTTACACCAATTGTGTTATACTTTTCTATTCCCCATTAGATTATACTCAAGTATTCCTTTTGTTTTCCTTTCGAGATCCATTCTATCATTTCAACCTTTATAAATTCAGCTTTATATAAGAGATTTTCTATTACATTGTCATTTATCCATGTTTCCTTCTGTACAGGGATCTACCTCCTCGTTAGTGTACGGTGGAAGCGTTCGCAGACCCTGTAGGGTTGCCTGGCAAGCCTTGGTGTGAACGACGAACAGATCCGAACTGTCTACCCCTTAGAATGTCAGCGTCAAGCCAACGCTGAAGCGTTCATGGGGCTCGTCCCGTGCCCTTGCCCGGCTAAGGACGAGATCTAGGAGACGAATGCCTTTACGCATAGACATCCAATCAACTGCCCCAGTCCTCCGCACACCGCGCCCAGCCGTCTACGACGTCGGAAGGTATGGCAACCGGTGAGGGGCGATCAAATCTCGGAGTACGCAGGACGTTTCATGGAAACGGACAAACTGGACCGGACAAACACAGGCATCACGACTGTGTACGATTTTGCTCTTTCAACGCCCGAACTCTTTCAACTGAAGCGGATCAGGACGTCTTTCTTCTAGCTGCGGATCGAATACTTTACGATGTTATAGCAGTACAGGAGACAAAGATGAACAAGGATTCCGTGCAGAAATTGAAAGATGGAGTTGAAAGATGGAAGATTGATTCTCGGAAAAAAGTGGAGGGACGGGGAACGTTGGCGGTGTTGGCTTCTTACTTAACAGCACCATAGCACACACTATGGATTCGCACTTCATCTACTCCCCGCGCCTGGCCGTTTTACGACTCAAAGCCCAAAGGACACCCATCAATCTATATCATCAACGCATATGCACCAACATCAGCTGCTGCGGATGATGAGCTCGATGAGTTCTACGAACAACTCGAGGATGTAGTAGCTAAAGAAAGAAGCTTTTACAAGATTTGACTGAGCGACTTCAATGCTGTCCTCGGAAGAGCAGTAGATGGAGAAGGAAGAATCGGATCGTATGGAGGCAACATCAGAAACGATAACGGTTCTCGCCTGGCAGACTTTTTGTGTAGCGCACGTATGTTCCACGGTAATTCGTTCTACAAGAAGCCCGAAAGTCGAAGATGGATCTGGAATTCACCGAACGGAACGACGACCAGTGAGATTGACCATGTTCTCGTTAATCGGCGATGGGCCCTCCTAGACGTCGGCACTGTTCCATCATTCGTGACAGGCTCTGACCACTGAATGCTTCTTGCAAAGCTTCGACTTCACAACGACTTTACGAGGAAACATCTTAGTCAGAGATTTTGCAGCAAAGTCTGAACCGTGGATTCAGAATGATGCAGCGCAGTGTAGCCGATACGCAATGGAATGTTTTTGATGATCCTACAGACGATTACGAGGATCTGTGTGGCAAGATAAAGGACGCCGAAAAAAATTCATTGTTTGGAGCAGCGGAACCAATTTAGAGGTTGCGCAAGGAGACTAAACTGTTGCTGGAAAAACGCCGCCTGGTACATCTCGATCCGAATACCAGTCACTTGGAACGTGTTACGATCAGCAAAGTTTGCAGAGCTAAGATATCGAGCGATTTAAAGCAATATCGATCGCAGATGTTGTTGGGCACCGTGAACCAGAGGAAAAGCATCAGGTTTTGTCAGAGTGAGCTGTCAGATCGCAGAGAACAAGTGTCAGCCCTCCGAGATTCCTCGGGTTGCATTTGCACGTCCCGCGCTGGTATGGAAAAAATTGTGGATTCTACAGCACTCTCTTCAACTCAACACTGTCCGTGCCGCGTAGCCCACTACCTGCAATAGCAGATGACCCACCTCCAATTCCTGAGAGTGAAGTTGCTTTTGCTGTCAAAAGGATGAAGAAAAACACAGCTACTGGACCAGATGGCATTACCACCGAGTCCCTCAGAGCGGGTGGTTCACCTTTATGGAAAGTTCTGGCGGAACACTTCCCCAGATACCTCGCGCAAGGAGTCGTTCCCGCGCAATGGAAATCGTTAAGAACGATACTCCTATTCAAAAAGGGTGATCGTGATGACATCAACAACTACAGGCCAATCGCTCTACTCTCAGTGCCGTACAAGGTCTTTTTGAAGATTTAGCTGAACAGGATAGAGAAGGCTCTGGATGACTTCCAGCCCAGAGAACAGGCCGGCTTCCGTATGGGTTACTGCTGTCTTGATCACATTCAGGCGCTATCGCAAGTCGTTGAACGGACAAGGGAGTACCATGTACCCCTAGCGCTCGTCTTTGTGGAGATCATAATATTGGAAGAGTGCAACAACGGAGGCAACACCATCATTCAACTATTCGAGAGGAAACTGAAGGTGTCGGTTGGAAAGGGTGTCAGACAGGGAGATACCATCTCGCCGAAGCTGTTCACGACCGCGTTACCAGACGTGATGCGCCACATCGACTGGGATAGCAAGGGTATCCTCATAGACGGGTGCAGACTATCCAACTTGCGCTTCGCTGACGACATTGTGCTGCTGGGTTCGTCTTCCACAGAAGCCGAAGGAATGCTTAACGAACTGGACGCTGCAGGCAAAGCGATCGGCCTTACAATGAATCTGAGGAAAACTCAAGTGATGCGCAACCAGTGGTGCGAAGACAGCCCCATTCGTCTCTCTGGCATTCCCCTACCCTCTACGAACAGCTACGTCTATCTCGGAAGAGAGGTGAGCATGCAAAACGACTTGTCTACGGAGACATGTATCGATAGTGGAAGTGGCAGACAAATTGCGGGCTGTGAAGACACGAGCACGTTTGTTCGACACCACGGTGCTACCTGCGTTGTGCAACGGAACCGAGACATGGGCGGAAACGAAGGCGAGCATACAGGCCATAAGGACAGCTCACAGGGCCTTGGAACGCAGACTACTGAAGACTAATCGTCGTGCCCAGCGAGCTGGTGGCCTACGCAGTGCTGATCTTCGGAAGCATTCGCAGTTAATGAACCCTCTTTTGTTCATGGCCCAGTCCAAACACCGATGGGCAGGACACGTGCTGCGCCGCATGGATGACCGATGGAGCCTCCGTACAACAGTCTGGTTACCCCGTGATTGCCGCCGGCCTCTTGGCCGTTCTCCCACAAGATGGAACTCTGTATTTTCAGGCAGAGTCAAGACGTTCTGCACCGAGCGAGGGCTTCCTGAAAATCACCATCACTGGATGTCCCTTGCTCGGAATCGGTCGAGCTGGTTGAGATGTGGTTCACACGGCGGTGACGCGCAGTGAAGATGGATAATCAAGGTATCATGTTTCCTTGAAGAAACTCGAATTTGAAAGAATTTTTAACTACTCTAAAAGTCTGTGTCAATCTATCACAAAGTTAAGGGCTTAGATATGGGCCGCCTAGAAATAGCGGAGTTGACGAAAACTGAAAATTGTTAGATTCTCAGCGCGCACCATGACTATAGGCACAAAAATTCATTTTGGCTCGTAATCGTTAAACTCTAAAGAGCTTCTTGAGTTACTTCTCAAGTATTAGGAGTAATTTTTTGCTTTTCCAGGTCCGGCCGCGCCAGTTCGGTGTCTTCAATTACACTTCTGCTCAGATTACATACATTTCGGAAGGTAGTTCCGACATTCGCGTTGGATACACAAATGCTCCTGGCGAGGGTTCGTTGGATATTACGCATGACTGTCATTACGGTAAACTTTGATATTCTTCAATGATAACTTCTTCGTTCAGGTTACATCTACCGCTTGAAGGAGTACGAGCGTAAATTTGCTCCTAAATACATCTACTGGGTGGTATTCTTCATTCTGATTGCTCCTACAACCCTGGGATCATTCCTAGCGTACACGAAAAGCAAGAATAAGTATGAGGAGCTGGCCAAGAAGAGGAATTAGGGGCATAAAAATTGATAATTTTAATATTTCCTTTATCCTAGAACAGATTTGTTTTCGCTGTTATTAAAATTTTATATTTGCCCTCCGTCCAATGAGGGATTGTTACAGCGGGTGGCTGACGTTTGAACTTGTATTGATATCAGATGCGTTGTTGTGAATTTATTTAATCTCTGGAATAAATTACCTGCTTTTACCATAATGGCATCTTGTCCAACTGCGAAGATCACCGGTAGTGGCGAGAGCGTACTACCAGGTTGTCCAATAATTTTTGTCCGAAAATTTCCCCGTTTTTAATTTTTTTCAACTTTATTCAAAAACAAGTCTAATCAACAATATAATCACCACAGTTATCCACAACAGTGGCCCATCGATTGGGCAGGTCGTCGATGCCCTTCGCCCAGAACTCCGGGGGCTGCGACTCGAAGAAGTCCGCGATGTCGGATTTGAGGTTGTCGTAGTTGGTGAATTTTCTTCCGGGCAAATGGTGCTTCAGCGGGCGGAACAAGTGGTAGTCGGAGGGGGCGAGGTCTGGGGAATACGGCGGATGGGCAACCGTCTCCCAGCCGAGCGTCGCCAACTGCTGCTGGGTCTCCTTCGCCACGTGGGGGCGCGCGTTGTCGGGCAGCAGGTGGACCGAGGCCCGTCGGGGACGCTTTTCTCGGATGGCGGCGGCTATTTTCTCGAGCTGATCGGTGTAGATGGAGGCGGTGACCGTCCTGCCTTGCGGGAGCAGCTCGAAGTACAGCATGCCCTTGGTGTCCCACCAGCAGCAGAGCATGATCTTCAGCTGGTGCAGGTCTGCTTTCGGCGTCGTCGGCGGATCTTCTCCCGTACGGGATCCAGACGGTACGGCGGGCGACGTTGTCGTAGAGGATCCAGCTCTCATCCCCAGTGACCGGGTCCTCGAGAAACTTCTTGCGATGCGGACGGAGGAGGGACTGGCAGACGGCCACGCGGCTCTGCTTGTTGGCGTCCGTCAGACGGTGGGGGATCCAACGGGCCAGAACTTTGTGGTAGCCGAGTAAGTTGAGTCGATTGTGGATGGTAGACTTGCTGCAGCCGAGCGTCGTGGCCAGTTCGCGGGTGGTGGCTTCCGGCTTCTCCTTGATACAGCGACGGACTTCGTCATCATCCACCGTAGAAGGCCTCCCGCTGTGCTCCCTGTCCTCGAGGCTCGTGTCGCCGCTCTCGAAACGATTGAACCAGCGGCTGACTGTGCGTTGGGAAACTGCATCCTCCTTGCACGCTCTGCGGATGTTGGCGACCGCGGCGCCCGTGTCGTTGCCCAGCAGCCACTCGTAGTACACGAACGTACGAATTACCTTGGCCTATTTTAGCTTGTACTGGTAGCTAGACGCGGCGACTGTGCCCTATATACCCCTAGCGTAGAACTTTGGAGAACCTTCTAGAAGGTTCTCACGCTTTCCTGATATTATAACTCTCAAAAGGAAAGTTATAGAATTTTGAAAAGTTTCGGACAGGAATTATTGGACGGCCTGGTAAAACCCTGATGAGTGGAGGTAGTGTAAAACCTTACGTGAGCAATGCAACTACATACCTTTTCACAGTTAATTTCTTATCTGTAGGCGCACTCTGTTTTCTAATAGCAACCAAACTCTTGAATTGCAGTGGTCATACCTCTACTGCAACAATTTTTTAATTCCATTTCGCGCTGTTGCAGAAATGTATGGGAACTTAATTACTCAAGGAAATGACTGTGCCAAGAGTATCACTCTCATTAGGGTAGCTATGATTCCTTAAAAAAGAGACTTTGAATGACAATGGGAAGAGGCGATTGAGAAATTCAATCCAGCAAAAAGAGAACAAAACAAGAATTGTGGGTCCGTGCCTAAAGATATCGTGGAGTCGTTTCCGGCATTTTTACTGTTTCTCCACCAACAATGAAATCTGACTTGACGGGTGCGTTTACTTGATACATAATACGCTGCAGTAACTCAAGTAGACACTTTAAGGACGGGGCAATCTACCTCTTTACTGTGGGAGAAGCGCTCCAAGCACGAAACGTGTTTTAGCCTTTCTCCATCTGAGTCGGTCTATGTGAGGCTGTTGTGGATACACAACCTTGTATATCTAATATAACATATATAGATTAGGGCAAATGGTATAGGGTACTAAGGATCTGAACGGTCATATAACATTGTATAGTTCATCCATAGCCCAGACACCATTTACAACTCTGCCGTTAGGCATCGTATCCAGAGGGTGATGTTAGGTAGGTTTATTACACGCGGGTCTGCCTCACAGGTGCCGCTATAATTAATAGATGCGATACTGCTTGAGGCTCGGTGCACCCTGTGAATATACTCAGGCAAACTGGGGCGTCGACAACAGGTTGATAAGTTGTCATCTCATAAACCGCTCCCTGTTGACAAGTCAAATCGCGCGTATTGTCAGCCTGAGACCTGCCCGTTGCCCAGCGATGTCCGCCTGTTGTCGGGCTGTTGACAACTCGATGTGTCGCGTTTAGCGGCCTATTTAGCAGAAGTTCACATTCTACAGGACTGTTTGATTTGGCTTAGATACTACTTTACACCGACCCGCGTCGCGGCCGGCACACCAACACGCGTCGCGGCCGGCACACTGACACGCGTCGCGGCTGGGTCGCCCAGCCTCCACTGGGGTCACCACCAGGGATGTGCGGCAAACGATTCTGAAAAAACGGAAATCGACAAAATTTGTTCAAAAATGGCCGGCAAACGGCAATCGACAAACGGCAAAATAAAAAATTGTACAAAAACAATACAAATGTTCTAAAAGTACCGGTAAAAAAGGACTATGTTCTCATGCTTCTTTCGTATTTAATAACCAGACAGAACATGGTTTTTCAAGAATACCACAAGAAGTTGAACCTCTTACGTTTGTACAATACCTGATATAGAAAAGAACACCGGAAAGAGCATTCTATTGAACTCTGGTAATAAAAATGTTGTAGTGAAAGGATAGTATTTTTTTGAGGTTCCCGAATGTCAACCTTTTTTGGAATACGTAGTAGTCAGTCATTCATTTGCTTCGTGTTTCAATTCCATTCACAAAATTCAAAGTATCGCGCAATCCTAGTTAAAGGCAGCGTTCGCGATGATCATCCTCGTTGACTTTCCGCAGAGAAATGATAGGCGAGAAGGATCATAGGCTCCCAGTGTCGAAAGAACGGTAGAAAACGAGCCAGGAGCGGCAAAATAACTGCTGCAAACAAGCGTTGTGGTGCCCCAGACACGCCCCGGGCCCCAGATTCGCCCCTCGAAAGGAACAAATGAAGACTCGGATTATAGGAATGATCAAGTGAAGGAAGTGCTGATAAAAGAGCTGATCACTTCATTGCACTGATAGGTATCATCCTTCTAGCGGTCAATTCCTCCACGCTCAAAAATCAACGTAAACAAGGGAGGGCCTATTTTGGATCAAAAACGCGTCTTTCGTGTCCTTTTAAAGCATGCCTTGCTATATAGGGCACCAGATCTTCCGTAAATCGTAGAGATATCGGAGGTGAAATTTCTCGTGAACACTGCCTTTAAGAGGGTGAGCACTCGAAATTCGTTCACAGAAATGAGAAGCTCACTGTGCTCCTACTTCAGGTGACTATTTTCTAACCAGCGTGGCAGCCACGCCGCTTCTTTGGTAGAAATTACCGCTGCGGATCAGCGATAAAGCCATACGGGCTCCTACAGGCCCCAAGCGTCTCCGCGATCGGTGGCTCGTACAAAAAAAAACAAGTCTTTACAAAAATAGGACCGACTGAGGGTAACTTATATGAAATTAATTATGAGTCATAGTTCAACTGGGCGTGACCTATGAACAAAATGCGCACCTACGGTTGTTAGATCCTCTGTCTGATGGGGACAAAGGCTATCCCTGTTAATGCGGGCAAGGAGATACTGGACGTGGGTAATAAAACTTGGGTGATTGAACCGGCGACACCACACAGCACAGCGCATCCTAGTCGACGCGGGTTCGCTGATGCATCCTCGCGGAGCCGGTGTGGTTCTAACACGTAACCGCTGCAGTACTATCGAGGCAATGTCGTGGCGTTGTCGAGGCTCAACACGCTGCAACAGAATCGTATCGGCACAGTGATGATCGCGGACCCGCTGCGGTATTACCGCGAAGCTATCGCCGCACAGTTGAGGGACGCCTTACTTTCCTGGCACAGCCGCGGCAAACTTTCTCAGAGTTTGCGGCGTACTCGCTGGCGTGTCTCACGATGTGTTTAGTATTTCACCGCAAACAGTGATAAAAGATAATAACGTGGACAAATACAACTAAAACGCACGTTTTCGAGCAGTCTTGAAGCGTTCCTGAGAAACTGCTCCATCTTCGACATCTCTTCCCCTCCGACCTTTTTAATTTCTTCACAACTGCGCGCTAACAACTCGAATACATGCAACTGGGCAGTTTTCCAAGCATTCCAAAAATACGACTTCTGAAAAACCGTGTTTATCTCAAACCACCACCATCCCAAACTGTACGCCACCCCTTATTCCCAACTGATCGCCACAGCCTCCGTGCATCCAGTTTATAGTCATGCAGCGATTTCAATCAAAACGGATGTTCCCCACGCCGTATACACACACTCCCACCCTTTCAACTCAGAACTCCAACTTTGAATTTGGCAGCATGTTTTTCAGCGCAATCGTGAGCATAATAGAAGATGGCGGAGTCCATAAGCTCACAAACTGCCAGTGAAGTCCAACATCCTCTACACGACGCTTTGAAAAATATCTAAGGGAAATTGAGCCATTCAGCTATTTTCTTGAACCCTTTGTGCCCTCCCCTGAGAATGTTCAGGGTGTTACTTCTTGTCCCGAAGAGCCCTACGTAATTGTGTGGGTCCCCTTGTCTGGGAGAGTAACGAATTCTACAACCCCTCCTTGTTGAAGCCTCAACAAGGAGGGGTTGGAGAATTCGGTACTTTCCCAGACAAGAGGACCCACAGGAGCATGACACTACAATACCAGCGATTGCTTAGGCGTGACCGCACCATAGAAAACATCAACTGCCTTGAAGTTTTAAAAAAAGCATAGCCTGTCTCTCTACTTCCGAGCCGGTCGCTGCAAGGCTTATCGGGTTTACCATGCGCGTCCGTATTGCGGCGTTTGTTATCATTGCGCTTTTTTTGCCGAATTTTGTCGAAAATAAAGAGGAAAAACGGCAAACGACAATCGACAAAAATTGTCCGAAAACGGCTGGCAAACGGCAATCGGCAACCGGCAAACGGTAATTGCCGCACACCCCTGGTAGCGATAGAGATTTATGGAGCTCAATATCTACACATACCCCTATCACAAGTTTGACTGCAAAACTTACAACAAACACGACTAATATAAGAAAACAAAATGAAATAGAAATTACTATGTACGACTCAAACTGGCGATATTCTTCTGAAACGGCAGTTTATTCCTGGATCTCCTCGAATCGTACTTGATCCGAGGTGCGTGTGATCGTGCATGACTGCGTTGTCGGCGATCCTCGTTGCGGTAGTTTCG
Source organism: Aplectana chamaeleonis (assembly GCA_029168955.1). NCBI lineage: Eukaryota > Metazoa > Nematoda > Chromadorea > Rhabditida > Cosmocercidae > Aplectana > Aplectana chamaeleonis. Next base: position 75,850 of record JAPDOI010000256.1, on the reverse strand, counting down.
GACACTCAAGCGATTGTAGCTGTCGTCTTGTAGTCGAATTTGTATTGGAGGTTCCCTCTCGTTTTGTGGCTTACTGCACAGTTCTCCAACTGGCGTGGTGCCGGCATGAATGCCTTTTGCGCATTTACGTTGCCGTTTTCTTTTGGAGGGGCGACACTTCCTGTGCAGCGGCTGTTGAAATGGCTGATCTTGACTTGCTTGAAATGGTCCCATGAAGTGATCCACACTAAATTTGCTGCCAATATCGCGTGATTCTAGTCCGCTCCGGTTTTTGAGGCCCTTGTAGCCATTAAGTGAAGATGTCTTCGACGTTGCAACGATGGCAGGGCTGATTAGATAATTTCTCCTGGTTTTGGAGTTGCATGTGATACTCGTAGAAGAGACGATGTAGCCGAATACTGTTGATGTTAAAAGTAAACCAGATGGCAGTCTCATGCCAGGAACGTTGTGTTCGATGAGGTCGCTCAGGAGGTCTTGTCCAATGAGAATCTCTGGGGACACTTCTGTACATGGGCGCTTAATCTGGAAAACTGCAATCTTCCTTTTCTTTATGGAGTTCTTGTCTGCCGCCGACAATGCAGCAGTTTTCGTGCAGAAATTCGGTCTATCCTTGGATGACAGTGTGACGTGTCGCAGCTTTTTCGAGCAGAATCGGCTTCTCAGAGTTATGCCTGTTTTATTGAAGCTGGAAGTTTCTTCCGATTTTAGCAGTTGTGGGCATCGTTGAGCTTGTTACAGGAAGCTTCAGCCGATCTGCGACCTCATTTTTCAGAAAGCTTCTTCGAGATCCAGAATCCAACACTAGGGTTATTGGCTCATATTCCATTTCAGCCTCATTGAAAATCAGTGCCGATGCTATAGGCAGTACTTGCTGTCCGACTTGCTGACGGTTTTCTGAAACGTTGCAGTGGAGAGCCTGCGCTGAAATGACTTCTGGTTGGCCGACATACTCTGCTTCCGAGAGCGTGTTGGAACTGTTACTACCAAACCGATGACTTTTGTATGTATGCTTCTGATGCGTGATATGAGACGGCAGAATTTCTTTATGGATATCCTTCTGTCGACAGTAGTCATTGCCAAATATTGTCTTCATTGTAAGTTCTGTCGTCTCTTTGAGTGCTATTATTTCATCAATTGCTTCCATAATATCGTTCACTCCATCTGAGAAGCCGGCTTCATTCTCTTTCTTGATCACCTGGCTGGGGTGGTGGCCATCGTGTATCAACACCCCTGAGGAGGCGGGAGAAGCGAGGGAGGAGCGAGGTTTCTAATTGGACGCAACAGCCGGGGGCCGGGGCTAGCCCGTGTTGCGTCCAATCGGGAACCTCGCTCCTCCCCGTTTCTCCCGCCTCCTCATGGGTGTTGATACACGATGGCCACCACCCACCTGGCTGCATATGTGCTCCGTGAATTTTGAGAGGATAAGACGTCTCCACACTCGATCAGCGTTCATCGACACTCCGGTTTGCTCCAGATGCGTGATTCTGGACCAAATAGCTGAGAGAGCTTCACGGCAGCTCCTTGAATTTTCTCTTGCCCGTGGTAGATGCTCAATTTCATTTATCAAACATCGTCAATACTTGATGATCTGTCGTATTGCTTTTGAGAATATTGATAGCAATAATATACTTCTCTCCTATGACAGGAATGCTGCTTATTCATGCCGCAGCTTTGCCTTTGAATGCCTGCTTTAGAAATAGAAATTTTTCTCGGTCGCTTAAATCTGAGTCGCTGTGAATCAAGGAGTCGAACAATGACCAGAACGTGTTGAATTCGCGGAAGTTTCCGGAAAAGATAGGCACTTCGAGCTGCGGTCGCCTGACTCGCACATTGCGATCGCTGTTTCCTGATCGTCCATAGTCATACTCATCTGTATCGCGGTTGCTAGTGCTGCTGCCAGCTTGCTGGTTGCCGTAAATACTCGTATCTGTTAGGAGCTCCGACTGTTGAGCCAATTCCTCTTTTCCAAACTCAATTTTGTTTAGCCATAGGATGACTTCTATATAGTTTAGTTTAGTTTTATTACGACCACATAATCGTTAAAAAACATACATAACAATGCAACAACTAGAAAACTTGTAACAGACGCCAAGTATAAGAAGAAATTCTATGAGAAAATGAGAAATGTGCCGTCGAAAAGAAGAAAAAACTAAGATAACTCGTAGCAGTGAAGAAATTTAGACATCGTACGCTTGAATTGAGCATAAGTCATATTAGTGGCTGGATTACTTTTCGTGGCTTTGAGGAAGGCGCTGCCTGCTCTGAAGGTAAACAATTTCGCGCAAATTGTGGTTTTCCGTCTAGACAACGTGATCTTAAAATAGCTCCCTCTAGTACTGGTTGTCGTGGTTTGAAAAAGGTTTTTGGACGGAAGGCAGCTGATGGGTACAAAAGCTTGTAAACCATGCATAAGTCAAATACTCGACGCCGGTATTCAAGTGAAGGCAGACCCAGGTACTTATTTCTAATAGCAGCCTTAGGAATACGGGAATACAAGAAACCTCCAATTCTCACCATTAGTTTCCGCGTGAAAATGTTTTGAACTTTTTCAATGGCGTGGATATGTTTTTTCTTGAACGGACAAAACACTGTTGTGACCAAATTGATCGCCTCTGATTCCAGATGCTTGTTGAGATCGAGCATCAGCTTATCACCTTCTTTCTGTTCCGACGGTGATTCAATCCTTTCGATGGCATCTTGAACGCATTTGTCCAAGAATTCCTTGGATTTGGTAATGGATCTTGCCAGATGGTTTAACTCCACAGTGCGTTCCCGTATGAAGGCTTCACATTCTGTTTTTTCAGTAGGGAACGTGAATGGTGTTTCCAATTTCTTCATATCGTCTTCGTTGGATTTGATTAGCATACAAGCATTTGTGATCTTTGTTTTGAAGACTTGAATTTCAGCCATTTTTTTCTGGTTTGTTTCAAGTTTCAAGGTTCCTTGGATTTTTTACTGCTTCGCTTGATTCCGCAGTAGGTAACTTCCTGCCACGCGGGACTTCTTCTTTCTTCTGATTACCTCAAGGAGGATTTGCTTCGCTTGTCAGATTTTCCCGGTTTATTAGGGAACTGCGTCGCTTTCTGATTTTCTCACTCGAGGAGACGAAAGCTCTGACACAGTCCTCTTGGCTTCTTGGCTGAGAAAGCTCAAATTGAGAACGTGCTGCGGAACTTTTTCCTGATTGCAGGAAAAAGCTTATTACTTCACAGGTTCCTCGTGAGAGGACGCACAAGATGAGGGTTTTGAAGTACGCCTTGCCGGTTCCCTTTCTGGAGATTCACAAGACAAGACGATTTCGAGGTTAAACTCTGCCGGTTCCCCTTCCGGAGACGCACAAGACGAAGATCACGCTCTTCTTGTGAAGGTTTGGAGGTAAAACACTGCCGGTTCCCCTTGCGGAGACGCACAAGACAGAGTTTACGCTCTTGAAGTGGTAGGTTAGAGGTGAAACACTGCCGGTTTCCCTTGCGGAGACGCACAAGACAGGCACTTTTGAGGTTTACTCTGCCGGTTCCCCTTGCGGAGACGCACAAAACAGATACTCGGTTGAGGTAAAACTCTGCCGGTTCCCCTTGCAGAGACGCACAAGACAGAGGTTACGCTCTTTCTTCTCGTTCCTCCAATGAGGAACACTAAGTGAGAAGATAAGTCGTTGAGAGGCTTACTTTGCCGGTTTCCTTTGCGGAGACGCACAAGACAGAGTTTCCCGCTCTTGCTTCTCGTTTCTCCAATGAGGAACACTAGGTGAGAAGATTGGGTAGGTGGGGCTCACTTTTCTCTCGTTTCTTCAGGGAGGAACACACTAGCTGAGAGTTGAAGCGAGGGATCGTTCACTGGCCGATGCACCAATTTTGTGGATTACCAATGGTTACAGACACTTGCAATATATAGATTTATTAACAAGTGCCTGCTTCTTCTTCTTCTTTGCAGCCACGTCGAGGGTTTTATCATAGGTGAAGAAACTGGGCGACCAGTAGTGGATTCGTCCATAGATCCATTGTGGTCAGCGTGGTAGGTCTCACCGGACAGTTAAATAAATGTGCTGTATCATGGCCGATAGTACCGCAGTCCGGACAAACATCAGATTTGCTGCTGTCAATCTTGCTGACGTAGGACATGAGCATTGACGAGTGACCGCAGGGCAACCATGCTCCGAGTTGAGTCTCGAATTCGCAGACGGGGGCGGTACTTCTCCTAGTATAGGATTCACCGCCGCCTTCTAAAGATGACACCGTACGAACTTGGTGGGCTCCTCACGCAGAAGACGGAGTCGTTCTTGTTGTGAGTCGTGCCATCTTTGCAAGTTAACCTTGCGCAAATGGCATTCTTTCGGCTCTATCTCTAACGGGGTTAAGCACTCTCCAGGACGGGTGGTTTGGTTGCTTAATAATATTGATTCGTAATTGTTGGGCTTGGAGCTGACAGTGCTCCTTCACAGGCAATAGACGGGCTTCGGCATGCAGACGCTCGACTGGGGAACTCTTTGCACATCCGGTGGCAATGCGAAGAGCGGCATTTTGTACGCGTTGCATCGTAATCCAAGAAGATTCTGTAATTAGATGCTGCCAAACCGGTGCGGCGTATTCCATGGCTGACTGAAGAATCGCCTTATACGTCATGAGTATCGTTTCCTTGCTGCTTCCCCATGAGGTACCGCCCAGGGCCCTGAGTACATTGAGCTTGGCTTTGACGACCGCCTGCTTCTGCTGGGTATTCCTATAAAACTTGAGCGACGGATCGAGCACAAGACCGAGCAGTTTTGGAAATCGAGCAGCAGGCAGACGGTCTCCATCCCACTCTACCTCCGGATGAGCTGTGTGCTCGGATGGGTCCGTTGTGAGGACGGATACTGATGATTTCGATGCGGAGATCTTTAGCATCTTGTCGTCGAAGAACTCCTTCAGCGTCTTCAGGTACTCGTTGATCTTGGTGGCGGCTACCTTTATATCCCGGTCTCGACACATGGTTGTTATGTCATCGGCGTAAGCGTCAGTCTTGATATCCTGTGGTGGTTCAGGCATATCTTCGAGATACAGACTGAAGAGAGCTGGTGATAAAACACCACCCTGGGGGACTCCAGCTGCTATAGGACTACTGTTGGAGACATGATTCTGGAACATGACTCTTGATTTCTGGAACATAATTTCTAGCAACGCAGTAGTTGTAGAATAAACAATTGTTTCTCGTTGTGCTCTGCTGAATTCTCCACAATGAGCTTTTCGGCTACCTTGGCGAAAGGTGACATCAAGCTAATGGGTCGATATCCCTTTACTGACGACTGAGGTTTGCCTGGCTTCGGCAACGGGATGACGTTGGCTGTCTTCCAGTTTTGGGGAATAATGCACGAGCTGAATGAAGTGTTAATCAAATCAACGACGAGTGGGAGGATCTCAGTCGGGAGCTTCTTCAGTACAGCAGGACAAATGCCGGCGGGACCGACAGCTTTGGAGTTCCGCATGTCCTTTATGATCTTCTCTACGTGCGCCACAGTGTACGCATCGGCCGTGCTCATGAGTTGGAGGCGGCATAGCTCTCTAACTGTCACTCTATTCTGCGGACCTCGCCGTGTACTCGTGACAAAGAAGCTTTTTCCAAGGGAGTAGGCGGCCTCCTTACCCGTCTTGAAAACGTTATTATCAAATCCAATGGTGGATACGGTAGCTGGCGAGCTCTTTCCAGATAGCTTCCGTAGTACCTTCCAAGTATTTGTACTGTCCGCCTTGAAATCCAACTGTCCCATGAACTTTCCCCATTCTTCTTTCTTGTGCCTGTCCAGATCGTTTCTGCTCTCGTCATCGAGTTGAGCAACGACAGGGTCTAGATGGTCAACTGCTCTTCTGGCATCTCTAGTCCTAATCTTTTGGAGAATTTCTCTGGTGACGTTTGGATAGAACGTCTTAACGCGGCCAACAGGAATAGCCGCCTTCATGGCCCGGCGGATTACATCAGACAGGGGGTGCTCCTTTTGGTGCACATTGCCGTTCCACGGACAATCAGCCGCTAGGAGGAGCGCAACCTCACTGAACAGGCACCAGTCTTGGCCTAAATTGAGGTAAGAACGTTGTCGAACACCAGACTAAGGAGCAAGATAATTTGAGAGATCGATTTGCACAAAGACAGGAATATCCACTTTGATTTAAAGGGTATTAATAATAATCTAATGTGACGGGTTTTTTTCCAGCTTGTTGTGTTTTTCTTTGTCCCAGAAGCGGTGGCCTCAAGTATCTTGAGACAAGAGGTCATTCGAATTGTAAAAAAACAAATTTCCTCTGCAAAAAAAAATTCATATTTTGTCCCCTTCTCACTTCTGCCATTGTTATGCATCTTTTTTTTCTTGCTTTAACAAGGAATCTCATTCACATACGTGTATATGTATGTTTCTTTATTTCCAAAATAAAGTCGTTGAATGAATGAAAAATGAATGAATGAATATGATCACTAGACAATGTAGTTGAGGTAGACCATGAGCAGGAGTTAGAAAGGTTGGAAGAGACAAGAGTTATGTCTGGGCTAGAAGATCGGCCATTGGCAGGGAGACGAGTAGGCTGATCATCGTTGAGTATGACTAGGTCGCACTCCTCCGCCCATTCTTCGACGTCATTTCCTCTAGCATCAGGGCCAAGAAACGAGCAAAATGTATGAGCATTAAAATCGTCCGCAAATATAGACGAAGATGAGAGGGAGCAGTCGCAAAGCTGCCTAAGGAGTGGAATAGGATCATAGGATGGGGGGCATGAGATGGTAGGGGGATAGAGATGTTGAAGAGAGAAAGGGGAGTTTTAAGGGGGAGATGGACCGGGAGATACTCGAGAGTACCGTCCGTGGGAGTGTTAGGTATGAGGTGTGAGGGAAGAGTAGATAATACAAAAGTGGAAACTCGTCCGCCAAGATTCGACCTTGGAGCATGGTAAGAAGTATAGCCTGGGATATTGGGATGAGGATTTGTAGGGGATGGAGAGAGCTTGGTCTCTTGAACCATGATCACGTCTGGATGGTAGGTACGTGCAAAGAGAGAGAGTTCAGGAAGCTTGCCACGAAGGCCCTTGAGATTTACATGTACAATGGAAAGGGGGCGATTGGGGTTTGAGGAATCAGAGGTGGTAGGTGAGGAGCACAAAACACATCGAAAAGAAGAGTTATGATGCCTCACAGAGCAGAGACCCGAACAGGAGAGATGCACCCACCTTTGGCATCCGAAGCATTGGACGCTGGTATGTCTCCAGTTAACATCCTTGCCGCACGTGGCGCATTGGTACTTCTGACCGGGTCCAGGATTCCTCTCCACGCCGGCCCTTAGCAGGAGAATCCGAAGGAGAGTGGCGGCCGGCCAGCACCTCTCCCATGACAAAAACCCTCTTCGTGGAGGGAATGACGTCGGTTTGCACGGAGGTGATCTTCTTTCCTCCACACTGCCACGGCACGAACGTACGACATCTCGGTGCCTGCTCAGTGAACAGACGAACACACCATCAACATTGTATTGCCTTTTATACAGATTGGGGAGGCGGCCCCACAAACAAATATCATACAAAGTTGTAATTACACATATATTCACAGGGTGCACCGAGCCTCAAGTAATACCTCATCTATCAATTGTAGCGGCACCTATGAGGCACACCCGCGTGTAATAAACCTACCAGACACCACCCTCTGGATACGATGCCTAACGGCAGAGTTGTAAATGGTGTCTGGGCTATGGATGAACTATACAATGTTATATGACCGTTCTGATCCTTAGTACCCAATACCGTTTGCCCTAATCTATATATGTTATATTAGATATACAAGGTTGTGTATCCACAACACTGGGGCGGCCGGCAATAAACGGTAGCTAAAATGTTGTACAGATATATCAGGCCAATACTCACATGCACATTCGAAGGTTGAAAAATACTGTACAATTAATCAACTTTATAAAAGATTTGGTTGTTCACAACAGAGGCCTTATGGGTTAACATGTCGAAATCTCCTTGCCACTGTTACGTTTTGCCATGACCGACCGCTTCGCTGCTTGCTCCGCCAGGACTCATATGAGCGAAAGAGGCTATATCTTTGATAAGGGAAACCATTTAAGCGTAGTTCGAAGTTTGAAAATTGAAGTACATAGCGGGAGCGCCCGTGCTGCAAGTAGTAAGAACCGGAGTGCATCCAGTCTGAACTAAAATAACATTTTACGTAATGTAACTTGCCATAATAGTCCTAAACATTGGAAAAGGACCCCATGTTCGTGTTCAGCGCCTTAATTACCACCACTGGCGCAATTCGGGCGAGAAAAAAACCGACCTTCGTACTTCAAAAAATGAGGTTGAGCTGCCTCCATGGTGCTCTGGGGGCCAGAATTTTTTTGCCAAAAACTTCTGGGGTGGTCAACACGAAAATGAGGTTATTTTTCGATTTCCTGAACGATTTCGCTGGGCAAGGTACAGTTATGACACTTAAAATCGCCCGAAAAATTGGAGTCGGTCCTCGTATATTTGCTCAGCGCTTAATAAGTGTGAATTCCCGGAATTCGAAGAATCAAAGGCAGTGGTCGCGATCAGATATGCTTATCTTCTCTTCCTCTCTAAACCCTTTTCTGAGTTTCGAGTTGTAGGACCTTTAAGAAAATTCCGCGAAAAAAACGCTGTTTTGGGCCAAATGTGCAGCCTGATCTTTCTTGTCTTTTGATGGTGGACGAGCCCACTCCATATCGTCGGCATCGATGATCACTAATAGCAAGAACATCAGCTGGCTTGAAATTGAATTTCAATCAGTGGACATTGACTCATCTAGTCAATAACATTGCGCACAGAAGGGAGTGATTTACGAAATCAGCTGTTTGGCATGTGACGCCACCTACATCGGCGAAACTGGACGCATGCTCAGCGTGCGTATCAATGAACACCTCGCTGGCAAAAGGCGAAGCAGCTTACTCACATTATTGGGGAAACACAAGGTTGTGGACCACGGTGGTCAGGACTTCAATGTGAAATTTAAGATCCTCTCACATGAACACGATATTGGTCCCCGAAAGGCTCTAGAACCGTTTTGGATACGTTCGAGAAATCCTAGGCTAAACAACAGAAATGAGTGTATTGCCATAACCAGCGAGTTCTTGCCCTCCATTACGTGAGCTTTGAGGAAATCACGCACGGCTCTCACGAGCTACTATATTGCCTCGCACGTGGTGTGCTCGCGCGTGCGTGTGCCTCACTTGCTCCTTGTCTGTCAAGACTGCGAGTGTGGAGCTCGTCGCTGGTGGTACTGTATGAGGTTGGTTCGTCTTCGGGAGAAATCGCTTCACTGGGAGTTCGCGGGTAGTCCCGAAACTAGCCGAAAAGAGGGAGAGGTGTTTGATCGGATATGCTTCGAGTCCACGTTTCGCACAATTTCAGGCCTTGATAACGAGGACTTGCTCGAAACGTCGCCCGAATAAATACGTACCATTATATCAAACCTTGCTGGCACAGAAGTAATATAAAATCTATTGACTGAAGTGCTTGCTTTCATTGTTCAACTGTTTTCATTAGATTTGAGGAATTCCTGAGCTTCACGACGTATTTTTCTTTCCAAACGTTGAATTGAAGCTCCACTGCAGAGATTGATGTTAATAACCTCCTTTATTGCGACGTTTCGGGTCGTAGACCCTTCGTCAGGCTGTAAACCATTACAGTAAGCTGCACGATTTGAGCACAACTAAGAGGTTATCGGAAACTGATAATGAAGTACAAGCAACAGAATGATAGCCTGACCGGGTTGGGTGTTGTTTTTGCGAAAACGGTACTGGTGTTGGATGACCGCTTCTAACCCGAGACAGACGGCAATTGTTTTCATTAGGTAAATTTGCATTTATTTCTTTTTCTGATTGTCGATGATTTTCGACTGCGATCTTCGTGGGCGACGCTGTGCACGTGTGCTCGAACTAGCATCTTCGGGCCCTGAAAACTCTAATTCTAGCACGTTTTTCACCGCGCTACCTTCATAGTTTTTCAGCTGTTTTCGATCTGAGCTGATTTTTGTAGTTTTTTCGATGAGGTTTTATATCGTGACCGCTGCCTTTGAGACGAGCATGCGCGATTACGGGCCATGGCCATACTTCGCTAGGCTGCGGCTGCCCCAGGTCGAAACACCGATTTTCGATCGGTAGCCGTGCGTTGCTGATTGCGAAAAGCTCCGTGTGCACTATGATTCGTCATAAATGACGACGACCAATCCTCGTGTAGTAATCCATCTACTTACACTACGCTGCGGTACCGGTATGGATACCGTGCCATCGAGAGAAGAAAAGAAGTAAGCGGACAGGATTGCAAGCATTCTGAAGGCGTTCGAAGTATGGGAACTGGTTGAGAATACTGAAGATACTGATGAATAAGTCACGATGTGATTCCAGAGCCAAATATGAACGCTCCATAATATGCAAAAAAAATGTTGTGGAGGGGATTAGAAGAGCCTAGCCTCACTCCATTACACCGCGTGCTTGGTGCTTCAGCTTCGGATAGAGGAGGCAAGGCCTCTCTGTTCGCCGAAGGTTTTACGCTTTTTACTTCTCCTTATAACTCATGTAATTCACAAAAGTTTTGCACGGGAGGTAATTTGGGGCCATTAGCTTGAGAGGTGCGTTTTCGGTATTTTGGGCATTTATGGAGGGGGGAATGGTGTATACAAGTCTGTTGGTACCTGCTCGTTGGTGCCCCTGCTTCTACTGAACCCAGCAGACGTTTGAGTGTACACATGGAACGTTCGAGCGATATAGCGTGCACAACTATATCGCGAAAGTATCCCGCACATTGCACAAAGGTGTTGCCGTCCGGCACACTAAGGCCTCTGGTCCATAACACCTCAGGATCCGTACCTAGGAAGTTCATGGAGTTTTTGGCCACAAGCCACAACTTCCCCACTCTGAATTGCCGGTCATTGTTGAGTGATATCCAACAATCCGTGCTGTCCAATCTTTTGAGCTACTTCCACACACCGTTTGCTGCTTTGCAGGAAACTCGCCTCAAGGATAGACCAGTCATCAACCTCGGAGAGCACGTCATCTATTATAGTGACGCTGATGATAGGAGAGTGGGAGGCTGTGCGATAGCTGTAAGGAAGGACTACATTGGTATGATCGAGGAATTCGGCTCAACGCCGTGTAGGAATGCATTTGTGCGACTGCTGGATCACAGAGGATCCAATCTGTGGATAGTGAGTGCTCATGCGCCCACTGAAACCGCCGAAGACAATTCGAAGGATGCGTTTCATAAGGAACTCAATACGTTGCTGACCAGGATACCTTGTCAACATGCTGTTGTCGAGGAAATCGACGCAAACGCGAAGATGGGACTTGATCAGGATTCCGAAGTACTCGGTAAATGGTTCTACCCAGTGGAGCAAACATCTGACATTGGCTACCGCCTTGTCGACTTTTGTGAACGCAGTGGTCTGATTATTGCATCGACATTCAAGAGAAATTATCGCCGCCATCAGCTTACGTGGCAGGGACCAACCCAGCTATCACCAGAAGAGAGCGGAAGCGGAAGATGACAACTTTGAAACTACAGCTCGACTATGTTCTGACGAGGAATACTCCAGTATCGGACATTCGAAGATCTAGAGCTGTGTGGGATGTCGCATTTGATTCGGATCACCGTCTAGTTCTGTTGAACTTCACTGCGAGGATTCATAAGAGGAAGCGAGGGGCTAAACCTCTCCAGAGGATTGATATGACAAGTCTCAGGGATGAAGATTGCAGAAGGAAATTCCGACAAGGCGTTTCTATTCGTATTGGAGTACGGACTAAGAAGAAACTTTGCGACGCGGACTCTTTCGTCGAGTGCATCCAGGACGCTTTAAAAGAGGCACTCCCGGTTGTACAGCCCAAGAGGAAGCTCGCCTACGTCTCAGAGGAAACAACATCTACCTACAACAGAGTATGTGCTCTCCGAACTGCAGGAAGCTTCGTGGAGGAGACGCGTCTGAGGAGGAAGTTGCGTCGGCAGCTTCAAAGTGACCGCGAACGAGAATGGACGTGTAGAGCCAAGGAGTTTGAGAAGGCTTTGGAGGAGAAGAACCAGAGGAAGGCCTACACGTTGCTGCGACAGTACAGCGGGAAGATGAAGAGATGTTCTCCTGTCTTGAACACTACCAATGGAGTTGCAGTTGGTGATGAGACGCTGCCAATATACAAGGATTACTTCAGTTCATTACTGAATCGTCCAGCGCCATCAGTACCTGAGCTCCCGCATGTTCAGAAAGCACCTTACGATGTCAGTGAGGAACCGCCGACTGAGGCTGAAGTTTTGAATTGTGTCCGGAAAATGAAGAATGGAAAGGCAGGTGGAGATGACAACGTCACTGCTGAAATGCTTCTTCTTCTTTTTCTTTGCAGCCAAAGGAAGGTTCCTGTCAAAGGTTCATGAAACTGGCGACTGAAACCGGATTCGTCCACAAATCCATTGTTGTCAGAGTGGTCTGCCTCTTTGGGCAATCAAATAGGTGTTGAGTTGTAAGGCCACGGCCACCACAGTCCGGGCACTCGTCAGGCTTACTGCGATCGATCTTATGCAAGTATGACATCAGCATAGGGGAATGACCGCAGCGTAACGAGGCAAGGGTACTTCTAGCCCGCCTACCGAGTTCCATCTCGGTGTTGCTGACCATGGGTGGCACGACCTCCAATATGGGATTGACGGTCATCCTGCTCAAGTGATCCCTGACGAACTTGGTGTGCTCCGCACGTAAAAAACGCAGACGATCCAGTTGGGAGTCCGTCCATCTTTGTATATTAACAGCATCCGCCAAAGGCCTTCTGATATGTCTCTCTTTCACGGGATTCATGATCCTTCTTAATGGGTGGTCAGGCTGCTTGACAATGTTAATAAGCAGTTGCTGCGCTTGGAGTTGGCAGTGCTCCTTAACCGGCAGAACTCGGGCCTCAGCATAAAGATGTTCCACTGGGGTGCTTTTAGCACACCCTGTGGCAATCCGAAGTGCAGCATTTTGAGCTCGCTGCATCTTTGTCCACGATGACTCCGATATCATGTGCTGCCATACCGGTGCAGCGTACTCCAACGCCGGCTGCAATATTGCCTTGTAGGTTGTCAAAATTGTCTCCTTGCTACTTCCCCACGACGTTCCTCCCAGAGCTCGTAGAACGTTGAGCTTTGCTTTCACTTTAGCCTGTTTCTGCTCAGTATTCTTGTAAAACCTCAACGAAGGATCCAATACTAGGCCGAGCAGCTTAGGGAAACGTGCGGCAGGCAGACGAGCGTCTTCCCAATTCACAACGGGGTGAGCGCAGTGTTCCTTAGGGTCAGTGGAGAAAACTGATACAGATGATTTAGCGGCAGAGACAGTGAGCATCATATCATCGAGAAAGCTCTTCAGAACGATGAGGCAGCTATTGATTTTGCGTGCAGCTATAATAATGTCTCTGTCTCGGCACAAGATGGTGATGTCATCCGCATACGCAACGACTTTGATGTCACTTGTGGGTACGGGCAAATCTTCCAGGTAAAGACTGAACAGAGCAGGCGATATGACTCGTCCTTGAGGGACACCGGCAGCGATCGGGATGCTATTAGAGACATGTCCGTGAAACAGCACTTTTGCTCGGCGCCCTTTGATGAGTGCAGTAATCCATCGCTTCTGCCAAGGCGGGATGGTGTACCTCAATAGCTTCTCAGACAATATGCCCAAGTTGACAGTGTCAAAAGCCTTCGTGAGGTCCAGGGCTACTCCAACAGTGCGTTGAAGTTTTCTGGCGTTGAAGCCATCCAAAACATAGCTCACAATCTCCAGCAGCGCCGTGGTGGTAGAGTGTAATTTGCGGAATCCATGCTGGTGCTGCTGTTTGTTATTATGCTCGGCCAGCTCCTTGACGACCAGTTTCTCAGCGGCTTTGGCGATTGGTGATAACAGACTTATTGGCCTGTATCCCTTAGCCGTGGAGGGCGATTTACCCGGCTTGGGCAACGGGATGACGTTTGCTATTTTCCAGTCTTGCGGTAAGATGCACGTTCAAAAAGATGTGTTGATGACGTCAGCCAGAATTGGCATAATCTCACTCGGTAGTTTCCTCAAGACCGCAGGACTAATGCCATCCGGCCCTACAGCCTTCGAGTTGCGCATCTATTTAACGACCTTTTCAATCTGCGCGGGCGTCACAGCTTCTGCTACATTCATAGGAGGTAACTTACAGAGCTCTCTTACAGTCACTCGGTTCTGCTTCCCTCTCTTAGCCTGAGTTATGAAAAAATTCTTTCCGAGAACAGTTGCAGCCTCCTTTCCCGATTTAAAGACTCTATTCTCGAACTCGATCGTGGAATATTTGGTGGAGGTGCTCTTGCCCGAGATCTTCTTTAGAACTTTCCAAGTTGACGCTCCATCACTCTTGAAATTCATCTTCTCCATAAATTTCTCCCAACACTCCTTCTTGTGCTTGTCCAGATCACGCTTAATCTCACTATCCAGCTCAGCAATCGTTGGATCCAGGTGATCTACGACTCTCTTTGCATCCCTTGTCCTTATCTTCTTCAAGATTTCCCTGGTGACATTGGGAAAGAAGGTCTTGACTCGGCCCTCCGGAATGGCTGCTTTCATGGCCTAACGAATCGCGTCAGTCAAGTGACGCTCCTTCTGGTGCACGTTTCCATTCCATGGGTAGTCATCCACATGGCGAAGTGCCACCTCCCTGAACAAGCGCCAGTCTGGAAGGCAAAGATTTAGATAAGACTTTTGACGGATACCTGAATAAGGAGCAAGAGAATTAGAGAGATCGACATGGACTAAGACGGGGATATGATCACTGGACAGAGTTGTAGCGGTAGACCAAGAGCAGGCGCTAGAGAGAATAGATGATACAAGAGAGATGTCTGGACTAGAGGATCGGCCGTTGGCCGGGAGACGAGTGGGCTGTTCATCGTTGAGAATGACCAGATCGCACTCCTCCGCTCATTCTTCGACGTCTTCTCCTCTAGCGTCAGTGTCAAGCGACGAGCAGAATGTATGAGCATTGAAATTGCCTGCAAAGACAACAGAGGGTGAAAGGGAGCAGTCGTACAGCTGCTTGAGTGAAGGAGTGGGGTCATAAGATTGGGGACAGGACGTGGTAGGAGGGATATAGATATTAAAAAGAGATAGAGGTGTTTTAAGAGGGAGGTGGATGAGTAGGCACTCAAGAGTACCGTCCGATGGGGTGTTTGGTATGATATGAGAGGGTAGATTTGATAGTACGAACGTGGAAACTCCTTCGCCGTGAGATGACCTTGGAGCATGATAAGCAGTATATCCACGAATGTTAGGGTGGCGAGCGGTAGTCGAATGAGAAAGCTTTGTTTCCTGAACCATTATGACATCAGGATGATGAGTACGAGAAAAAAGAGAGAGTTCAGACAACTTGGGACGAAGGTCATTGAGGTTAATATGTACAATAGAGAGGGGGTGGTTGGTAAAAGAGGAATCAGAGTTGCTGGGGGCAGAGCACAGAACACAACGGAAGGAAGAGTTGTGATGCCTCACAGAACTGAGACCCGAACAGGAGAGATGCACCCACCTTTGGCATCCGAATCACTGGACGCTTGTTTTACTCCATGAGACATCCTTGCCGCACGTGGCGCATGGGTACTTCTGAGCGGGTCCTGGATTCCTCTCGACGCCGGCCATTTGTAGTAGAATCCTTAGGAGAGCTGCAGCCAGCCAGCATCCCTCCCATGACAGAATCCCTCCACGCGGAGGGGTTGACGTCGGTTTGCACGGAGGTGGTCTTCTTTCCTCCACACTGCCACGGCACCAACGTACGACATCTCGGCAGCTGCGCTGAAATGCTGAAAGCTCTCCCTCCGTCTAGGATTCGTGAAATAACCAACGCTATCCGTACCATATGGATGAGCGAAAGGATACCCGATTCTTGGAGACATGCGATAATCGTACCTCTTCACAAGAAGTTATCTGTCACGGAGCCCAAAAACTATAGGGGGATCTCTCTACTGCGTGTCATGTACAAAGTTTTGGAACGTATCATTCTCGAGCGACTCATCAAACATCGTGAGGAAACGACTAGAGAGGAGCAAGCCGGTTTTCGACCTGGAAGATCGACCATCGACCGAGTGTTTGTCGTGAGAAGAGTAATTGAATTGTGGCAGCGGTATTCGAAGCCATTACAGCTTGCTTTTTCGGACTTTAAAGCCGCGTTTGACTCTCCTAATAGTGATCGATTGCTCAACGCTCTGCGAACCGATGGAGTCCCGGAAAAGTATGTTCGACTAATCGAGGACATGAACAAAGGAACAACAGCAGCAGTTCGTACGCCTGTCGGGTTTACGTCAGCTTTCGAGGTGAGAGCAGGAGCAAGGCAAGGAGCTGTAGCAGGACCTTTTCTATTCAACTTCGCCGTTGATGACATCATGCGTAGAGTTGCAGAACAGTTTCCTGCGGACTTGATCCTAACACCATCAGGACGCTCCCTTGTCAACCTGGAGTACGCCGACGACATTGTGTTATTCGCTGAAAACAACACAAAACTGCAAAGGATTGTGAACCTCGTATCGAAGTATGCCGCGGCCTATGAACTTCGTCTTCGTCGCTCATCCATATGGTACGGATAGTGTTGGTTATTTCACGAATCATAGACGGAGGGAGAGCTTTCAGCATTTCAGCGCAGCTGCCGAGATGTCGTACGTTCGTGCCGTGGCAGTGTGGAGGAAAGAAGACCACCTCCGTGCAAACCGACGTCAACCCCTCCGCGTGGAGGGATTCTGTCATGGGAGAGATGCTGGCTGGCTGCAGCTCTCCTAAGGATTCTACTACAAATGGCCGGCGTCGAGAGGAATCCAGGACCCGCTCAGAAGTACTCATACGCCACGTGCGGCAAGGATGTCTCATGGAGTAAAACAAGCGTCCAGTGCTTCGGATGCCAAAGGTGGGTGCATCTCTCCTGTTCGGGTCTCAGTTCTGTGAGGCATCACAACTCTTCCTTCCGTTGTGTTCGGTGCTCTGCCCCCAGCAACTCTGATTCCTCTTTTACCAACCGCCCCCTCTCTATTGTACATATTAACCTCGATGACCTTCGTCCCAAGTTGTCTGAACTCTCTCTTTTTTCTCGTACTCATCATCCTGATGTCATAATGGTTCAGGAAACAAAGCTTTCTCCTTCTACTACCACTCGTCACCCTAACATTCCTGGCTATACTGCTAACCATGCTCCAAGGTCATCTCACGGCGGATGAGATTCCACGTTCGTACTATCAAATCTACCCTCTCATATCATACCAAACACCCCATCGGACGGTACTCTTGAGTGCCTACTATACTTGTTCCGAATCGAATAATCGGATGAGTATCCGACTGTTTCAGTCGGATAAAAAAGTCGACTTTTTATTCGAAAAGTCGGATATTCGAAAAAGTGCTATATCCGACTATAGTCGAAAAGTCGAATATTCGAAAAAGTGCAATATCCGACTACAGTCGAAAAGTCGAATATTCGAAAAAGTGCGATATCCGACTACAGTCGAAAAGTCGAATATTCGAAGAAGTCCGATATCCGACTACAGTCGAAAAGTCGAATATTCGAAAAAGGGCGATATCCGACTACAGTCGAAAAGTCGAATATTCGAAAAAGTGCGATATCCGACTACAGTCGAAAAGTCGAATATTCGAAAGGGTTATATTCGACTACAGTCGAAACGTCGGATATTCGAATAGTTCAAAATCCGAACATTGTCGCAAAGTCGGATCTTACAACTTCACTACAAAAAACTGCTTGTCAATCACACTCCTCGAAAATAATTACGCTCATCCGGTAATCTGTATTTGATTTTAGTTATTATTTAAACACAATTTTTATTTATATTTGCTTTTGGAAGAAACTTTGTGGGTGTAGGTCAGATGAGCGCGTTTTTTTAAGAAACCTTATTGATGTTGCTGACAGACTTCTGCTATTTGTTGGACGACTACGGTGCGTGTCCAAACTATAGAGGCACCATACACATTTTCGTGCGACCGATGGATCGTTGTGGGCACCCTTCTGTGCGTCTGTCAAGTTTTCCTTTCGTATTCAACAGCTCAAAGCTCTGCCCGTGGGTAGCAAAGTGCCTTCAAGGGAGCGGCCTGTTACGCTCTCTAATTCCGTAGTGCAGGAATTTTCGGGTCCTCGCGACGCTCGCTAAAGCCCGCATATACTGCATCAAAGGTGTAAGGGTGCAAGCTCTAAGCATACTCCACGCAAAAACAAAGGCGAAATTCTCTATTTTGATCTCGCTGTCGCTAAGCCCGTGAATTCTCGCCTTAATTGTTGCGAGAATTTATGGGCCAGTGTAGGGCAGGCTTGCGAGAGGTCGCAACGGGGGAGGTCGTAAAAATTCCGGTAATTTTGAAGACAAATGAAAATTTGAGGGAGTGGGCTCGTAAAATTTTTGGAATAATGGCGTTTAGCTTCCAACCACTTGGAAAGGTAGAATGAGGTAGGAGTAGTAAGTCGCGTAGTTAGTAAGTGGTAAGTAAATTCATTTTTTTCCCAATTTTATCCATGAAAAATAACCGTTGCGTCTGTAACCCCCGGGTTGTATCTATGGCTCAACGCCGGTCCCAACGAGGATTGGCTTAAAAAAGGAATAATTCTGGGACGGTAGCGAGTTATGTGGACTTCAAGATGTCAAATTAAAGAGATTTAGTACTAATTATAGGGGCCACGATTTTGGTCCTGAAATTTTTTTCATCCCAAGAAGGGGGGGGGTTGTAAAAATTTTGGTCCACAGAGGGGTCGTAAAATTTTGGTCACCGGCCGCAACGGCCTGCTCAACCATGTTATGGGATTAGCGACAGCCTGTGTTGAACAGCGATCTCATCCCGCGTTGGCTACGCTGAACGCATGGATGCCGTTCGTAGTGCTGGTCCAGTCCTCTCGCGAATCAATTACTCGATACTCTGTGGCTGATCGTGGAGGGTGACCCCGAACTGCTCTCTGGAAGACCGTGCCAACGATACATTTGACCGCGGGGACGCTGCAGGCCGTGGGAAGAAACGGCAGTGCGGTCGATCGCAGCGGAGATCGCCCTATAGTACTGATCAGGACAGGGTAAATCGATCAAGGCGAGAATCTTCCACCCTTTTTCCCGCATTCTCGGCGAGAATTTCCTTAGTTCTTGAAGGTGACGTAGCTAAAATTCCACCAACTGGGGCTAATGTGTCCGTAGTTTATGTAAATTCTCGCGATAAAATTAGACGAGATACCTCCAAAGCCCCGGGAATCTAATGTACTCGTGTGAGGCAGTTCGCGACCCGTCGGCAGAGAGCAGATTCTTCCAGGAAGAATTATTTCTAGCAACGTTTTTGAAACTTCTATGTTTTTACGTTTTTCCCAAATTGTAGAGGCTCTTTTCTCCACGGTAGTAGAACTCTGAATGTGTGACATTTCATAGGAAATCAAAATGTGATAGGCTCTCTACCGCAATAATCAACTTCAAAAACAAAGTTAGGTATAGAATCAACCTAATTTCTTTACAAGAAAATCGGACAGCTCTGAGGCCCCCGTCATAGTCGGTGGGTCTACTGAGTCCCACCGGGTTGATACGCATCGAATTCGTGGAAGACGGGTGCAAAAAAATCAACCCACTGAGTCCGACTACGACCGTCTGATGCCCACCGCAATCCCCCCGGTCGATACTGATATTTCTCATGCGTACAAGGGCGGGGCCAATGCACCGACTGAGTCCCACCGAAATCATACTCACCCCACCCGGTCGATATAGGTGTTTTTCACGTGATTTGGGTGCATTTTTTTCGGCCGACTGCGACCTGCCGAGTCCCGCCGCATCTCGACTCTCGCCGTCTGCGCTCTGCCCCACGTACTGCTGATACGGAAATCAGATTCAGACATGTTGAAAACAAGAAAGATCAGCCGCCAAACACGTTCCGATTCACAGCTGAAGTGATAATCGTCACTATCAATTGCGTGTTTCGCAGAGGAGTTGGTTGGCGTTGGGGGCAACCGGACTCAGTGGGACTCAGCAGGTTTTCCACCCCGGACTCATTCGGACTCAGTCGGACTCAGCAGGTTTTCGACGAAGTCTGACCGGGGCCTCACTGATCGGCGAACGTAAGGTGCGTCCGAATGAGATTGGCGGCCCATGCGGCCGGCGTGCTTGGCAGGCGGCCGTCGCGTTTTGCCGCTCTCGGACGGGCATGCGAAAAGTCCCCACCGCCATCGACTACGAACGGGGCCGGCACCGGCTGGCAGCACGCACTGGGCCGATCAATCTGCTCTGCAGACGGTGGGAGAGGGACGGCCGCCCTTGAACTCCAACAGTCGCCCGGGGGCGGCACAGGCGACGACCGCCTGCCAAGCATGCCGGCCGCGTGGGCCGCCATTTCCATTTGGGCACACTTTATTCATTGCGAAGTGCCTTTTTCACATCTAAATGGAAGAATATAGCACGCTAGCAGCATATAGCTACGAAACTCCGCCAGATATAAGCTCTTACCACGAAACCTGTGGCAAATACTATAAGCCACGCCTAAACATCCACCAAGCAGGCATACTCAGGCATGGAAGCGGTTATTCCGCGGGGGAATGTCGGTTGCCCCTCCCTGGTCATCCAGCGTGTAACCGATACTGTTCCTCCGTACAACCGCACAGACTCATGGGCGGTTAACGGCGGGGGAACGTCGGTTGATCGGCTGGGGCATCTGCTGGACAACCGATCTTCCACTGCCATTCAGCCGATATCACACCGCGGTACAACCGAACCAGATTTCCACATGTTGATGCCGGCGCACCCATCTTTTTTGGTCCGAGTTGCGGAACGTGTCACATATTTGACGGTAGAGCACGTCCCCGCCCTTGCACCGTCAACCCCTTTTCCACCGCCAAATAACCGTCTCCATGAATTGAATTTCTCTCTATCTGCGGTACAACCGGCAATTCGACTCCTCCCTATTTTGGCTCCCGCCGTCGCACCGACAAGCCTTTTTACCCCGCTGAACAACCGTAAGCGTGTCTGAGTATCGGTCTGATTTTGGTTTGAAAAGTGATGCTTTAATCTGTCAGAACGCCCGCGAGTGGATGAGTGAGAAATCGACGTGTTTTCATGTGAAAAAAAAAACAGTAACTTGCACTTCAATTATTTTCATAGTCGGATAAAAAAGTCGACTTTTTATTCGAAAAGTCGAATATTAGAAAAAGTCTCATATCCGACTACTGTCGAAAAGTCGAATATTCGAAAAACGGCGATATCCGACTTCAGTCGAAAAGTCGAATATTCGAAAAAGTGCTATATCCGACTATAGTCGAAAAGTCGAATATTCGAAAAAGTGCGATATCCGACTACAGTCGAAAAGTCGAATATTCGAAAAAGTACGATATCCGACTATAGTCGAAAAGTCGGATATTCGAAATCAATTTCATTTGGAACAAGTATAGTGCCTACTCATCCACCTCCCTCTTAAAACACCTCTATCTCTTTTCAATATCTATATCCCTCCTACCACGTCCTGTCCCCAATCTTATGACCCCACTCCTTCACTCAAGCAGCTGTACGACTGCTCCCTTTCACCCTCTGTTGTCTTTGCAGGCAATTTCAATGCTCATACATTCTGCTCGTCGCTTGACACTGACGCTAGAGGAGAAGACGTCGAAGAATGGGCGGAGGAGTGCGATCTGGTCATTCTCAACGATGATCAGCCCACTCGTCTCCCGGCCAACGGCCGATCCTCTAGTCCAGACATCTCTCTTGTATCATCTATTCTCTCTAGCGCCTGCTCTTGGTCTACCGCTACAACTCTGTCCAGTGATCATATCCCCGTCTTAGTCCATGTCGATCTCTCTAATTCTCTTGCTCCTTATTCAGGTATCCGTCAAAAGTCTTATCTAAATCTTTGCCTTCCAGACTGGCGCTTGTTCAGGGAGGTGGCACTTCGCCATGTGGATGACTACCCATGGAATGGAAACGTGCACCAGAAGGAGCGTCACTTGACTGACGCGATTCGTTAGGCCATGAAAGCAGCCATTCCGGAGGGCCGAGTCAAGACCTTCTTTCCCAATGTCACCAGGGAAATCTTGAAGAAGATAAGGACAAGGGATGCAAAGAGAGTCGTAGATCACCTGGATCCAACGATTGCTGAGCTGGATAGTGAGATTAAGCGTGATCTGGACAAGCACAAGAAGGAGTGTTGGGAGAAATTTATGGAGAAGATGAATTTCAAGAGTGATGGAGCGTCAACTTGGAAAGTTCTAAAGAAGATCTCGGGCAAGAGCACCTCCACCAAATATTCCACGATCGAGTTCGAGAATAGAGTCTTTAAATCGGGAAAGGAGGCTGCAACTGTTCTCGGAAAGAATTTTTTCATAACTCAGGCTAAGAGAGGGAAGCAGAACCGAGTGACTGTAAGAGAGCTCTGTAAGTTACCTCCTATGAATGTAGCAGAAGCTGTGACGCCAGCGCAGATTGAAAAGGTCTTTAAAGAGATGCGCAACTCGAAGGCTGTAGGGCCGGATGGCATTAGTCCTGCGGTCTTGAAGAAACTACCGAGTGAGATTATGCCAATTCTGGCTGACGTCAACAACACATATTTTCGAACGTGCATCTTACCGCAAGACTGGAAAACAGCAAGCCGGGTAAATCGCCCTCCACGGCTAAGGGATACAAGCCAATAACTGATGTCACCAATCGCCAAAGCCGCTGAGAAACTGGTCGTCAAGGAGCTGGCCGAGCATAATAACAATCAGCAGCACCAGCATGGATTCCGCAAATTACACTCTACCACCACGGCGCTGCTGGAGATTGTGAGCTATGTTTTGGATGGCTTCAACGCCGGAAAGCCTCAACGCACTGTTGGAGTAGCCCTGGACCTCACGAAGGCTTTTGACACTGTCAACTTGGGCATACTGTCTGAGAAGCTATTGAGGTCCACCATCCCGTCTTGGCAGAAGCGATGGATTACCGCACTCATCAAAGGACGCCGCGCAAAAGTGTTGTTTCAGGGACATGTCTCTAATAGCATTCCGATCGCTGCCGGTGTCCCTCAAGGAGGAGTCATATCGCCTGCTCTGTTCAGTCTTTACCTGGAAGATTTGCCCTTCCCCCCAAGTGACATCAAAGTCGTTGCGTATGCGGATGACATCACCATCTTGTGCCGAGACAGAGACATTAATATAGCTGCACGCAAGATCAATAGCTACCTCATCGTTCTGAAGAGCTTTCTCGATGATATGATGCTCACTGTCTCTGCCGCTTAATCATCTGTATCAGTTTTCTCCACTGACCCTAAGGAACACTGCGCTCACCCCGTTGTGAATTGGGAAGACGCTCGTCTGCCTGCCGCACGTTTCCCTAAGCTGCTCGGCCTAGTATTGGATCCTTCGTTGAGGTTTCACAAGAATACTGAGCAGAAACAGGCTAAAGTGAAAGCAAAGCTCAACGTTCTACGAGCTCTGGGAGGAACGTCGTGGGGAAGTAGCAAGGAGACAATTTTGACAACCTACAAGGCAATATTGCAGCCGGCGTTGGAGTACGCTGCACCGGTATGGCAGCACATGATATCGGAGTCATCGTGGACAAAGATGCAGCGAGTTCAAAATGCTGCACTTCGGATTGCCACAGGGTGTGCTAAAAGCACCCCAGTGGAACATCTTTATGCTGAGGCCCGAGTTCTGCCGGTTAAGGAGCACTGCCAACTCCAAGCGCAGCAACTGCTTATTAACATTGTCAAGCAGCCTGACCACCCATTAAGAAGGATCATCAATCCCGTGAAAGAGAGACATATCAGAAGGCCTTTGGCGGATGCTGTTAATATACAAAGATGGACGGACTCCCAACCTGGATCGTCTGCGTTTTTACGTGCGGAGCACACCAAGTTCGTCAGGGATCACTTGAGCAGGATGACCGTCAATCCCATATTGGAGGTCGTGCCACCCATGGTCAGCGCAACACCGAGATGGAACTCGGTAGGCGGGCTAGAAGTACTCTTGCCTCGTTACGCTGCGGTCATTCCCTATGCTGATGTCATACTTGCATGAGATCGATCGCAGTAAGCCTGACGAGTGCCCGGACTGTGGTGGCCGTGGCCTTACAACTCAACACCTATTTGATTGCCCAAAGAGGCCGACCACTCTGACAACAATGGATTTGTGGACGAATCCGGTTTCAGTCGCCAGTTCCTTGAACCTTTGACAAAAACCTTCCTTTGGCTGCAAAGAAAAAGAAGAAGAAGCATTTCAGCAGTGACGTTGTCATCTCCACCTGCCTTTCCATTCTTCATTTTCCGGACACAATTCAAAACTTCAGCCTCAGTCGGCGGTTCCTCACTGACATCGTAAGGTGCTTTCTGAACATGCGGGAGCTCAGGTACTGATGGCGCTGGACGATTCAGTAATGAACTGAAGTAATCCTTGTATATTGGCAGCGTCTCATCACCAACTGCAACTCCATTGGTAGTGTTCAAGACAGGAGAACATCTCTTCATCTTCCCGCTGTACTGTCGCAGCAACGTGTAGGCCTTCCTCTGGTTCTTCTCCTCCAAAGCCTTCTCAAACTCCTTGGCTCTACACG
Source organism: Aplectana chamaeleonis (assembly GCA_029168955.1). Classification (NCBI taxonomy): domain Eukaryota; kingdom Metazoa; phylum Nematoda; class Chromadorea; order Rhabditida; family Cosmocercidae; genus Aplectana; species Aplectana chamaeleonis. The sequence goes on along the minus strand of JAPDOI010000256.1, from coordinate 51,341 downwards.
TCCATTCTCGTTCGCGGTCACTTTGAAGCTGCCGACGCAACTTCCTCCTCAGACGCGTCTCCTCCACGAAGCTCCCTGCAGTTCGGAGAGCACATACTCTGTTGTAGGTAGATGTTGTTTCCTCTGAGACGTAGGCGAGCTTCGTCTTGGGCTGTACAACCGGGAGTGCCTCTCTTTTAAAGCGTCCTGGATGCACTCGACGAAAGAGTCCGCGTCGCAAAGTTTCTTCTTAGTCCGTACTCCAATACGAATAGAAACGCGCTGTCGGAATTTCCTTCTGCAATCTTCATCCCTGAGACTTGTCATATCAATCCTCTGGAGAGGTTTAGCCCCTCGCTTCCTCTTATGAATCCTCGCAGTGAAGTTCAACAGAACTAGACGGTGATCCGAATCAAATGCGACATCCCACACAGCTCTAGATCTTCGAATGTCCGATACTGGAGTATTCCTCGTCAGAACATAGTCGAGCTGTAGTTTCAAAGTTGTCATCTTCCGCTTCCGCTCTCTTCTGGTGATAGCTGGGTTGGTCCCTGCCACGTAAGCTGATGGCGGCGATAATTCCTCTTGAATGTCGATGCAATAATCAGACCACTGCGTTCACAAAAGTCGACAAGGCGGTAGCCAATGTCAGATGTTTGCTCCACTGGGTAGAACCATTTACCGAGTACGTCGGAATCCTGATCAAGTCCCATCTTCGCGTTTGCGTCGATTCCCTCGACAACAGCATGTTGACAAGGTATCCTGGCTAGCAACGTATTGAGCTCCTCGTAGAAGGAATTCTTGGAATTGTCTTCGGCGTTTTCGGTGGGCGCATGAGCACTCACTATCCACAGATTGGATCCTATGTGGTACCGCAGTCGCACAAATGCATTCCTACATGGCGTTGAGCCGAATTCCTCGGTCATACCAATGTAGTCCTTCCTTACAGCTATCGCACAGCCTCCCACTCTCCTATCATCAGCGTCACCACAGTAGATGACGTGCTCTCCGAGGTTGATGACTGGTCTATCCTTGAGGCGAGTTTCCTGCAAAGCAGCAAACGGTGTGTGGAAGTAGCTCAAAAGATTGGACAGCACGGATTGTTGGATATCACTCAACAATGACCGGCAATTCAGAGTGGGGAAGTTGTGGCTTGTGGCCAAAAACTCCATGAACTTCCTAGGTACGGATCCTGAGGTGTTATGGACCAGAGGCCTTAGTGTGCCGGACGGCAACACCTTTGTGCAATGTGCGGGATACTTTCGCGATATAGTTGTGCACGCTATATCGCTCGAACCTTCCATGTGTACACTCAAACGTCTCCTCGGTTCAGTAGAAGCAGGGCACCAACGAGCAGGTACCAACACAGACTTGTATACACCACCCCCCAATAAATGCCCAAAATAACGCAAACGAAAACGCACCTCTCGTGCTAATGGCCCCAAATTCCCTCCCGTGCAAAGCTTTTGTGAATTACATGAGTTACAGGCCATAAAACGGCCAATGTCTCACCGTCGACTGCGTACCACGCGCTGCGCGACCGCACGTGCGTCGGGAGCAGACGAGTTTTGGCCGCCGCGCGATGAGTGCTGCCGCCGCGCGACGGCCGAAAACGTCGCGCGGCGGCCAAAACCCGTTCTGCTTCCGACGCGCGTGCGGTCGCGCAGCGCGTGGTACGGAGTCGACGGTGAGACATTGGCCGTTTTATGGCCTGTATAAGGAGAAGTAAAAAGCGTAAAACCTTCGGCGAACAGAGAGGCCTTGCCTCCTCTATCCACCCCCATTTGTTTGACTACTGACATAGTTTGACTTTATCGATTCCATTTTAAATTGGACTCATTGGTTCTCCCCGTCACTCTTGGACTCTTTTCCTTTTTTTTTCACCATTTTCATGTCTCTTATTTCACGTAATGTCCCATGTAGCTCTTTACCAACAGTTCTCGCTCAATTTTCTCTTCTCATTACTCTTTCTCATCGACAATTCTGTTCCTCACTGAGGAGCCTCGGCGGAATTGTTTTGTAAAGTTCGTCTGGCGAGTAGAGGCGAAACAGATTTTATCAACTCCTATTTCTTCTGCGTCTCTTTTCCATCTCTTTCTTGTGGCCAAGAAATTATAACATTTTTGTTTTGTGGACTACAAATATTTATTATTACCATTACCAATATGTGACAAAGCCACTATTGCTATCATTACTATTAGTATTATTATTATTATAATTACTATGGCTATTATCAGATAAACTACTTGGATTTACCAGAAACGAAACGAGACATTCTGATTAGATAGAGTTTCATGCCAGGATATATTGGAATTCCACGACTCAGTTTGCGTGCAAATTTTTCCATCTATTTTTCTACCTTCTTTCGCAGCTCTCGATCTCTTGGCCTCATGTTCATCGGAATGTTCCGATTCTGCTATCGCTTCGCGCGCACCAGATTTGGTTTTGAACTGGCCACGCGCGCAACCCGTTTTTCGAAATCTAAGTTCAGGCCGAAGGTAGAAATTAGCTCTAAATTGCATTAAAAAGAGCGTAAAAAGTTGTATATGATACCCAAAAATGGTTCGGAATGGTTTCCTAGAATTTGAGCAAATTTTGAAAAACCGCAAGTTTTCTCTGTTAATCTCCTTTTTTTCAGACGGTGTTCACGATCTTGTGCTACCAGAAAAAAATTGAGCTAAGGAGCTCATTTTTGGACAGGAGGCTGGAAATGGATGCAGGTCGCTCCTATTCCAATTTGAACTCGATACCTTTACTTTGAAGGGTACCTCAAAATCCGTCTTCGGTCACTTACCACCCCACGGCGGCGCGACGGCCTCTCTCTCGCGCGACGAGTGCAGCGGCAGAGAAAGAGAGTCAGCGCGCAGAGACGGCGAGAGGTCAGCAGCCCGGCTGCCGAACGAGCCCGCCGCCAGCAGCTGGTCGGCTCAATGGGTGCAATACCAAGATGAGACAGCGACTTTGGTGGAGAATTTCGTGATTATTGTGAATATCACGTGACCGATTGAACTCTTAGTGTTCTCCTGGGTAGGTGAATACACCGGCCGGTACTTCACATAATTTCTCAAAGAAAATTCTGAATGCTCTTGAACAAAGTCTTCCAAAATGTTCTCTGAAGGGCTGTCGCTTTTTGAAAACATAGCTTTGTTATTCTGCGCTTCAGTGGCTATCTCAAGAGAAGTGATCTCGAAGTTCAGTGATACGGTCGCTTTGATTGATTAAAGTGGCAACATTCTTATTAGGTATATTCACCTCATGAGCCTAAAGCTCATATCATCAGTGTGAAGCGAGACTTCCTCACTAGAAAAATAAGCAATGTGTTTGTACGTAAAATAGTAACTAATTGAGAGTTTTAGGTCTTTAGGAAAAACAAAATAATATTTGATACGAATTCTTTTGGCGTCTGTTCTCATACCACTTGCAACTAGAAGGCTCTTAGCTGAAAAGATACATAGTTAGGGTTTTAAGAGTTTAAAAGCATCGTTCAATAACCACTTTTGAGCTTATTTATTCTTGCTTTTATATTTTTATCTCCATTCTTCAGTTCAAATCCAAACAAGTATGCACAGTAAATGGAGATCGCATTTGACTTCAATGGGCTGAGGCAAGATTAGAACACGATAAACATTTGACTTCAGCGAAATTTCATGACAACTTCCTTTCTTCTTATTTCCTTCTTCTTCATTCCTCCTGTCATAATTTTCTTTTTGTTCTTTCTTTCTTTCTTTTCTCTTTCTTTCTTTCTTTCTTTCTTTCTTTCTTTCTTTCTTTCTTTCTTTCTTTCTTTCTTTCTTTCTTCTTTCTTTCTTTCTTTCTTCTTTTCTTTCTTTCTTTTCTTTCTTTCTTTTCTTTCTTTCTTTTCTTTCTTTTCTTTCTTTCTTTTCTTTCTTCTTCTTTTCTTTCTTTCTCTTTTCTTTTCTTTCTTTTCTTTTTCTTTTCTTTCTGTCTTTCTTTTCTTCTTTCTTTCTTTCTTTTCTTTCTTCTTTCTTCTTTTCTTTCTTTCTCTTTCTTTCTTTCTTTCTTCTTTCTTTTCTTTTCTTTTCTTTCTCTTTCTTTCTTTCTTTCTTCTTTTCTTTCTTTTTCTTTCTATCTTTCTTTCTTTCTTTTCTTTTCTTTCTTTCTTTCTTTTCTTTCTTTCTTTCTTTCTTTCTTTCTTTTCTTTTCTTTCTTTCTTTTCTTTTCTTTCTTTCTTTCTTTCTTTCTTTCTCTTTCTTTCTTTCTCTTTCTTTTCTTTCTTCTCTTTCTCTTTCTTTCTTTCTTTCTTTTTTTTTTCCTCTTTCCTTCTCTTCCTTCCTTTCTTTCCTTCCTTCCTTCCTTCCTTCCTTCCTTCCTTCCTTCCTTTCCTTCCTTCCTTTCCTTTCCTTCCTTCCTTCCTTCCTTCCTTCCTTCCCTTCCTTCCTTCCTTCCTTCCTTCCTTCCCTTCCTTCTCTCCTTCCTACCTTCCTTCCTTCCTTCCTTCCTTCCTTCCTTCCTTCCTTCCTTCCTTCCTTCCTTCCTTCCTTCCTTCCCTTCCTTCCTTCCTTCCTTCCTTCCTTCCTTCCTTCCTTTCCTTCCTTCCTTCCTTCCTTCCTTCCTTCCTTCCTTCCTTCCTTCCTTCCTTCCTTCCTTCACTCAAAATTTTCTTCACTTTCATCTCGCTACTTCCTTTTCCTGCTCTGCTCCGTCACCATCTCCTTTCTACATCTTCTTTTCTTCGTCTCCGTTTTTCTCTTCATATTTCCCTCTTTCTTCCTTTCTTCATCATTTCATTTCAATTTTTCGTTTTTTCTCCTTTTCCCACTCAACTCCTTGTCTATATATATTTTTCTTGCTTTCAACTTCTTCATGTGCTCCCATATCTGCTCTACTTCTGCTTCGTTCTTTCTTCTCCTCTTCTCCAATGTTCTCTTTTTTGTTTTACCTCACTGTCTTAAGACTTCTTCATTTTCCTGTATCCCTCCGTTCTTGACTTTGGATGTCATCTGTATCACAAAACTGAAAATTTTCATTTATATTGTCACCTAACAATAAGTTAAGTTACTAAGTTATAGACGAAAAATGGAAAAAAAACAGACGTGACAAGTGAAAGAAAAAAAATTATGAGGTATAAGAAGAACGGAAAAGAAGAACGCCATCAAGAGAGTGAAAAAAGGAGAGCAAGAAAAGGGGACGGACGGAGAGGAGAATAAAACTGAAGAAAAAAGGAGAAGAAGAGGATGAAGAGGTTGAAGGGAAACAAGTAATGAGAAGATGAGCAGGAAGGAAATGACGAGCAAAACAGTGAAGTGAGGCATAAATAAGGCAAAGCAAAGATAAGGAAAAAAGATGGAGATGAAACAAGATTAGGAGGAAGAGGACAAGGGAAGAAGAGAGTAGGGGAAGGAGTAGAAAATGAAAAAGATACCTAGAATTCAACAATACGGAAAACACGAATCAACTTCGTCTGTGTTTTTTCTGGTCCCCAGTGAACAAAGGAAATGGAAAAGTAGTGCCTAAAAAGTAGAAGCATTGTGATAGCGGACGTCTTTCAAATGGCACGTATCGGCAAGCACTTTTCTCTATGCGGGTACTGATTATACATAATTTGCAGTACAACTTTTTTACTCAGTATATACCAATGTTTGAAAAACTGCACTGAGTACTCGCATTCGCATTTTGCAGATTAAAAAACACACAATTGGATGGCCAGTGTATGCGCAGTCCTTCCGGCAATTTCCGGATATTCTCGGAACCGTCTTATTTGTATCCAGGAAGAACCTTTACAAATGCGTTTGGTTAACAATAGCACAATAGCATTTAATTTCAATTCAGGTAAAGTTTGATAAAGAATCGGAAATTATTGCGTATTTTTGAAATTTGCGTCGATAATCTCGGACAAACTGAAATTTCCAAACATCCAGCAAAATTTTTTTACAAAATTAGTATATTACTAGTGCGGCGACGGATCTCAAATGAAGGCCAATATTTTGTTGGAACACAGAACTGATGGTGAAGAGAGGAATCTCTTTTTGCAGCTATTGTAAGACTTTAGTGTGCAATGTACAATACCCGCGCTAAGTTTTGTAAAAACGGGGAGCATCTGGCAAACTTGGCAAAAAAAAACGTCCAATCCATGTAACTTCTTTGAATAAAGACTTTTTTGAATTCTGAAAACGGTATCCTATTCACAGATTAAATTGCTACCTAACTAGGCTTGAAGGCCGAAGTTTCCTAAAATCGCTTTGTTTTTTTTTTAGAGAAATAATTTTTGCAATCGAGTCCAGGGTTTTCGCAACAAAACTCCGACTTTACAGGAAGTTCTTAGCGTGTTCACTGAGGGATTTCTAAAATTCGACTCACTCAAACCTTGAGATGCTCTCACCTGTACCTGATTTATCAAGAAAGCATACAGATTGCTCTTCAATTACTTGTACAAATACTGCTCAAAGTTTCGCCGCACTTCGCCGCGCGCGACGTTTTTGAAAAACGATTGCAAAAATTATTTTCTTCAAAAACAAAGCGATTTTAGGGAACTTCGGCCAAAAAGTCACATATTAGGTAGAAATTTGACCTGTGAATATGATAGCGTTTTCAGAATTCAAAAAAGTCTTCATTCAAAGAAGTTACATGCATCGGACGTTTTTTGCCAAGTTTGTCAGATGCTCCCCGTTTTTACAAAACTTCGCGCGGGTATTGTTCTCATAACGATCTAGTGTAAGGGTTTCACACTTACAGTGTTTAGAAGATCTGTCTCTTGAACAGCTTTTATTAAAGAAGAATTTTTCTTTTCATCTAGAATAATCTTACAGTTTAATCTATGTTTATCACCTCAAAACATTTTTTCCAACTGCAAAATAAAAAAAGAGGAGCATGACTCCGTAGAAATTCAAAAACAGCAAAACACGTTATAATTCGGAGTTGTTTTTATACTTACTGATTTATCCACTCTCTCTTTATTGTATTCCCCTTGTCAATCACTCCTTAGCTCAAGAAGTGTCATTTGACACCTTCCTCATATTTCCAGCTTCCCCCGAACGGTATGATGAAATAGAGCCGCCGCCGCAGCTGGCAGCCTGCCACTCTGTCCATGCAGAGACACTAGACGACGAGGGCACCAGCCGCGCTCGATACCGTTTCGCAGCAGCCGCCGCTCGGTCGGGTGGTAAGTGCCCCGTTATCCTCCAAATCGTGGGTTTACATACTAAATTATCCGTGGAGCACGAAAACTCCTTTTTTCTGCTACGGCTCTGGAGACCGGGGTGTGTGGGTGAAATCGCAGCCAATCAACACAGTTCGTCGAAGGTAAGCATTGAACTTGTCAGAATTCGTACTCATAACACGTCACCGATCGATAATCAATATTATCGATTTTCGTGCTTTTTGCACAAAATGCGGCGAATAGTGGTGATTTCTTTTGGGATAGGTTTTCTTGGTTGAGGAATTTTGCTCATCAGTCATTATCGATAAATACCGATCAATAATATTGATTTTTTCGCCTGTTGCACAAAATTGTGGTGAGCGCGAAGCGCTCACCAGATTTGGCTTTGATTCGCCATCGCGCAACCCCCTGATCTCAGTATCAGGGTCCAGAGTAAACGTAGGAAGACCGTTCTTTTTGCATTTAATATACTTTAGAAAGGTGAATAACTGTTCAAAAAATGGTCCGGAATGGTTACCTGAGATTCGAGAAAAAGTGTCAAAACCACGTCATTTTGGTCGAAAAAATGTTCATCTCCTTTTTTTTCAGTTGGCGTTCACGATCTTGTTGGAACACTTATCGTTGAGCTAGAGAGCTCATTTTTGGCCAGGTTGCTGGTTTTGTTTGCACCTAGCTCCTGTCAAAATTTGAAGTTGGTTGCTCAATTTTTGCGGAACCTCAAAATTGAGGGTCAAGAAAGATAAAAACACGTAAACATGTTATTATAAACCATCCGACGTTTACTTATTCGTAAAAATGAACTAGTGAAATAAAAACCGTTACTGATAGACTTTTGCTCAGAATTTGACGGGGCAACGCTTCAATCAATACGGCAGGATCTCGTAAGTACTTTTTGGAACGCCGCACGGTGTGACTCAGAAGTGCGCCACAGAACGGCGTAGATAGTGTGCGGGACCCCAGCAGGAGTGCGAAAGACGCCGTAGAAAGTGTGTGGGACCCAAATGGAAGTGCGCAGAACGCCGCAGAAAGTTTGTGGGACCCAAGTGGGAGTGCGCCGGACGCCGTAGAAATTGTGCGGGACCCCAATGGAAGTGCGCAGAACGCCGCAGAAAGTGTGTGTGTGACCCAAATGGGTGTACGCAGAACGCCGTAGAAAGTGTGCGGGACCCAAGTGGGAGTGCGCCGGACGCCGTAGAAAGTGTGCGGGACCCAAATGGGTGTGCGCAGAACGCCGTAGAATGTATGTGGGACCCAAGTGGGAGTACGCAGAACGCCTTAGAAAGTGTGCGGGACCCAAGTGGGAGTGCGCCGGACGCCGTAGAAAGTGTGCGGGACCCAAATGGGTGTGCGCAGAACGCCGTAGAATGTATGTGGCACCCAAGTGGGAGCACGCAGAACGCCGTAGAAAGTGTGCGGGACCCAAATGGGTGTGCGCAGAACGCCGTAGAAAGTGTGCGGGACCCAAATGGGTGTGCGCCGGACGCCGTAGAAAGTGTGCGGGACCCAAATGGGTGTGCGCAGAACGCCGTAGAAAGTTTGCGGGACCCAAGTGGGAGTGCGCCGGACGCCGTAGAAAGTGTGCGGGATCCAAATGGGTGTGCGCAGAACGCCGTAGAAAGTGTGTGTGTGTGACCCAAATGGGTGTACGCAGAACGCCGTAGAAAGTGTGCGGGACCCAAGTGGGAGTGCGCCGGACGCCGTAGAAAGTGTGCGGGACCCAAATGGGTGTGCGCAGAATGCCGTAGAATGTATGTGGGACCCAAGTGGGAGTACGCAGAACGCCGTAGAAAGTGTGCGGGACCCAAGTGGGAGTGCGCCGGACGCCGTAGAAAGTGTGCGGGACCCAAATGGGTGTGCGCAGAACGCTGTAGAATATATGTGGGACCCAAGTGGGAGCACGCAGAACGCCGTAGAAAGTGTGCGGGACCCAAGTGGGAGTGCGCCGGACGCCGTAGAAAGTGTGCGGGACCCAAATGGGTGTGCGCAGAACGCCGTAGAATGTATGTGGGACCCAAGTGGGAGTACGCAGAACGTCGTAGAAAGTGTGCGGGACCCAAATGGGTGTGCGCAGAACGCCGTAGAAAGTGTGTGTGTGTGTGTGTGTAAGAAAGGAAACCTTTAGGAAAAATAAATGAATTTCCTGAAAGTTTAGGTTCCTGGCAAAAGTAAAGATTTGGCATGGCCATAGAAATATACTCAGTTAAAAAGGGAAAATAAAGAACAATGAAAAAAGTTTTTGAAATATTCCTGAGAACGATTTGGCGTAGAATAATTTGTTTTTCGGGAAATGAAGTGAAATAGTTGAACGTATGATTTGGCAGTCGAGTTTGAACCAACTATTGATAAGAGTTGTGCAAAACGAGAGATCGCCTTGTCTGTGCTTATCCGTAGAACATATCAAAGCGAAATCACGCGTGAAATGGGAAGCATCAAAACTTTCGGGAGTTCGGTATTTCGATTTTGAAATGACCGGTGACGAATTTCAACTACTTGAAGTAGCAACCCACTTTTGAACGGTTGCGCAGAAGTAATTGGCTTCCTTACTTGAGTTTTCTGAACATTTCTAGCACTGGTATAAGCGGGGTGCTGACACTGGAAAAGTGCGCTAAGATTCCTGAAAAGAAAAGTTAGCATAACCTTCCACATTTTTTTGCAAAGTGGTGTCGCTCTGCTATCTACATAGTGTATCAATCTCAAAATGTCGCACGTAAAAGACTCACTGATTAACCATTAAACATCCAGCAGGATTTCCAGTTTTTCGAATTCATGAATCTATTCGGGTAAATGAATAAATTAATTCCATTTTGTTAACTGTTTGATTCCATTTTATATTTGAAAGCTCTTAAAATCATGGAATTAAAAAAACATGGCAATTTGATGATGATGATCCCGAATGAATCGAATATTCGTAAAAAAAGAATACTTGATGTTTAACTTTCGTGAATGAACTTTCCGATTAGTTCTTTGGTTCGAAAAGAGAACACCAACAAAAAAAAATTATTTGAGTTTATATTCGATTCGGTCCCACAATTCTCCAGCACATTTAATTATTACACACACAAAACACATGCTTGCTATCCTCTTTTCCTTAATTTCACGTTTTCACTAATGCCTTTTTGTAACTTATCTGAAATTCAGCACTTCAATACAAACGACCTATTTGGTTGAGCCACTAAATTCGGCTATTGTGTTGTACAGCTTAAAAATAACTTCGTTCGTCCTTTTAACAGATTTGAAGCACTATCCTCGTGTTTATTAAATCATTCGAAAATTTGAAGAGAACAAATTTTTATTTCCCACCATTGTAACACAATGAATGTTACAGATTGAGGATTATAAATGTTTGTATTTGACATAACTTAGTGTTATAGTTTCCTCAATTTTCTCAGTGGATAGCATTTGGGGTCTCACTGGCAGATTATTGCGGTGAGTAAAGAGAGGCAATTAGCCAGCGCGACGACTCGCCATCGTTAGCACAAAAGTGGGGTTTTTTGAAAAAGAAACCGAACCAACGAATTTCGAATAAATTCGTTCATTTTTCATTCCGAACGAACGAATTTCGAATAAATTTGTTCATTTTTTATTCCGAACGAATATTCGAAATTCGAGTATTCGAATGACGAATAATTTGAGCATCCATAGCAATACCGCGCAACTACCAAGTGAGCGGCAATAACAAGTTGAATTCTTCTTCTGGATCTTTATTTCCACCTACAAATGAAGTTAATAAGGCACGACTCATCTCTAAACCTGTACGGGCTACAACGCAAAGAATGCTACAAAATCAACTTTTCTGCTCTAACTTAGCCTAAGGAGCTTATTCGAGTAGCCTAACTAACGTTGATTGCCTCATAAGCCAGCCAGATTGGTGAAGCCCATCTCCATAGTTATCTCCATAGGGTGCTTTCGCCTCCATGGTTTCAATGAGAGGCGCAGATTTCTGCTGGAGCCAACAAAGGGGCTCGGCTCCACCGACATGGCTGGCTTATGGAACGAGCAAAGTTAGGAACCCGATATATCATTCGACGCAGAATTTTACGTAGATTTCAAAAACAACCCTCACTAGGTTAAAGAGTTATAGGCGAAAAACCGGTGTTTCGTAAATTGAATTAGGCTGAAGGATCGAGAAAATATTTTTTCAAACTGGAAGCACAAGTTGACGCATAATTTCCCCACAAGTTGACGCAGAATCCCCCATCTCCAAGCACAAAGAAGTTCTGGACGAAAAACCGGCAGTGACACCCACCCAATCTTGAAAATGACTTGCATGAGTGTAGGATCACTTTCATTTTTTTTCGGGACGTTTCACCGGTTGTCACCGGTTTTCCCAATGATAAAGGTTCTCAATTCACCTGCCCAGAGGTGAAGGTTGGTGGAGTACATGGCTCCACCCGACGAAGCTATTATGGTTGGTGTTATTATTGCGCGGCGGCACGAAAAAATGGGAGTGGCCAAGTGCGATTGCCATGTGGCTCCCCCTGTTAGAACCGCCCTAGTAGCCTCATCAGACCGTGTGGGAAAAAAATTTAGCACTTGCGCTCGGAAAAATGAAACAATGTAGTAGTGAAGAAAATGACATCAGTCTTGAAAAGTATGTCGATTCCTTCATGCATTAGAGCTGATTTCCATTTTTTTTTTGTCAAATCAGCTCGGGTAATCGAATTCGAATAACGTTCGAATATTCATCTCTGCGAATAATCGAATTTGAATAATGTTCGAACACTCACCTTTTGCAAATAGTCGAATTCGAATAATATTCGAATATTCACCTTTTACAAATAGTCGAATTCGAATAATGTTCGAATTTTCACCTTTTGCGAATAGTCGAATTCGACTAATGTTCGAATATTCACACTTTTCGAATATTCGAATGTTCGACTACAAATTCGTTCGAAAAATTCGAATATTTATTCGAACTCGAATATTCGGTCCTCACTCGCCCAGACTCCTGCCAGCTGGGACAGAACGCCACGGAGCCTTTTTGAATAGACTAGTAATCCATGATGCTCACAAGGGAAACCATTTTGGCGAAGTCCGAGGTTAGCAAAATGAAGTATATAGCGAGGATATCCAAGCTACGAGTAGTAGAAATTGTGAGTGACTCCTACCTAAATCTAGATCTGAAGAAGTTTTAAGCTCGAAACGATTGGTTGTAGTACTAAAATGACGCTCCACCTAATGTAGAGTTCACATAATAAATTTAGTCTGATGAATGGACGGAATCGAAACCCCGTTGGGCAGTGATGCCGCCAACATAATCGATAAATGTCACCCACCTAAATGTTGGTACCATTTTATACACAAATGCAAGCAGATGTGGGTCTCTCAGAGGCCTTCAACGGGAGTTTGAGTGGACGGACAACGTATCGAACTGGTCGACGAATTCTGTTATTTGGGCTGCTTGCTGAAGAACGATGGTAGTTATGCAGCGGATATCCAACAACGATTTGCGAAAGCTACGTCTGCATTCAATTCTCTAACCAAGTGTTTTTGGCCTATCCCCATCGCGAAGGAAGTTAGGTTGCGCCTCTACTTATCCGCTATTCGCCCTATGATGTACGGATCGGAGACGTGGGCAGCACCGAAGACGCAGATGGAAAGGTTGGATAACACGGAGAGGAAGCTGTTCAGACGTTTGCTCGGATACTTCTGGCCGCGGATGTGCCACAACGAAGATCTCTACAACTAGACTGACGCCTTACATCTACGTTTGACACGAGGGAGGTGCCAACATCTCCCAATGCCATCTCAAGCGGCGACGGAAGGTCGTCTTCGTCTGTTGGGGCATATTTTAAAGGCAGTGTTCACGATAATCTTCGATTTCGAGATTAATCGCTAAATCGGTTGCTTGGCCCCCGAGTAGAACTGAAATGACGAAGAAACCGAGAAAAACGCACCAGAAGGGCACGAAATCCTTTACTCTCACCCCGCCTTTTTACTCTCACACAAACTGTTTGTTGTGACAATGAGATCTTATGTGGACCTGTATTTTACAATTCTTTACTTTCTGTTGCTCCATTCTTTCCTTCGGACCTTAACTAATACTGTTTTGCCGAAATCATCTTCCATTTACGATCAGCCCCATTTTTCACCGATGACAACCACTGTGAACATGTTCATCCAACCGGACATTAGTCCATGTCATTTAATAATGTCACTGAAATAAGACGATTTAGTGCGTCTCCCGCCGTTTCTTCGTAATTTTGGTAACACTTGGTAGCCAACGCATTGTTTTGAGTGGAAAACTCGGGAACAAAATTCATCGTGAACACTGCCTTTAAGAAGACCGCCAGATCGTCTTGTTCAACACGCTCTAAGGATGCTTCCAAGTCCTGTCTGGAAACGGCCGCCCGGACGTAGGCGAAAGTTTTGGACGGATGTGGTGAAGGAGGACTTGAAATGACTCGGCATTGAAAGCCAATTCAGGCGCGATGTTTTACTTCGCAGGTAGTGGAATAGCGACCAATGGATGGATTGTGTTCAAATTGTGGCTGAAGACCGTGAAAAATGGACACGGCTGACAACTAGGACGGCACACCTCGGTGAAGATGCGGAATGACCGCGCCAGGCGAAAGCCAACCGTTCAAGTCAAGTAAGTCAAATGGTAGGTTATGGTTTCCGTATTCGATTTAGTCTGACGCATGTACCGGGCGGCTGGCCGTGCAGTGCTGGCGGCATCACTGCCCAACGGGGTTTCGATTCCGTCCATTCATCAGACTAAATTTATTATGTGAACTCCACATTAGGTGGAGCGTCATTTTAGTACTACAACCAATCGTTTCGAGCTTAAAACTTTTTCAGATCTAGATTTAGGTAGGAGTCACTCACAATTTCTACTACTCGTAGCTTGGATATCCTCGCTATATACTTCATTTTGCTAACCTCGGACTTCGCCAAAATGGTTTCCCTTGTGAGCCTCATGGATTACTAGTCTATTCAAGAAGGCTCCGTGGCGTTCTGTCCCAGCTGGCAGGAGTCTGGGCGAGGAGCGAGAGTCGTTAATACTCACACATTTAGGGGGAAGTTCCCGAGGACAATAGACCTGTTTTGGTCGTTATCACTCAGTCGGGGGGAGAGGAGCGAGACGTCCCCCCGGAGGGGGCCGTCTCGCCCCTCTCCCCTCGAATTATACACAACGATAAGGCGTTCGAAACAGTCAACTCGGGGGGAGAACAAGGGAAGTTCGCTTCACGGTTGTTCCCATGGCCTCCCCCCGCACATGATGAACGCGAAAACAAAGCCGCAGCGTATACGGTGATGCAGACGAGCTAGTCGCTAGGTGGTCTCACTTCACAAGTTGAGATGTAAGATCTGCCGCTCGAGGGCTACGTAAGGCATCTCTGTCTGGATTTCAGAGAAGCTATGTAATGAGCTTCTCTATAATCAGAGGTGAATATTTTTGGACCGATCGCAGTTTTTCAGGAACAGGAGACTGTCGCAAACAGCGAGTCCTAGCAAGCTGATTTTAGACCAATCATTGAACAATGGGAAGATCTGCAGTTGGAAGGTTGAGGGAAGAACTGCAGTCGGGAGAACAAGAGAACTCCTGCTGTGGGAACTTCCCCCATTACTCTGCTGTCGAGACGTCCCCTTCGCTTCCCCCCAATTCGGGGGAAGTTCCCCAGTTGTTTCGAGGGAAGTTCTGCTGTCGTTCTCGGGAACTTCCCCACGAATATATGAGTAAGGTGCTAACTAGAGTGAGGACCGAATATTCGAGTTCGAATAAATATTCGAATTTTTCGAACTAATTTGTATTCGAACATTCGAATATTCGAAAAGTGTGAATATTCGAACATTAGTCGAATTCGACTATTCGCAAAAGGTGAAAATTCGAACATTATTCGAATTCGACTATTTGTAAAAGGTGAATATTCGAATATTATTCGAATTCGACTATTTGCAAAAGGTGAGTGTTCGAACATTATTCAAATTCGATTATTCGCAGAGATGAATATTCGAACGTTATTCGAATTCGAATACCCGAGCTGATTTGACAAAAAAAATGGAAATCAGCTCTAATGCATGAAGGAATCGACATACTTTTCAAGACTGATGTCATTTTCTTCACTACTACATTGTTACATTTTTCCGAGCGCAAGTGCTATATTTTTTCCCCACACGGTCTGATGAGGCTACTAGGGCGGTTCTAACAGGGGGAGCCACATGGCAATCGCACTTGGCCACTCCCATTTTTTCGTGCCGTCGCGCAATGATAACACCAACCATAATAGCTTCGTTGGGTGGAGCCATGTACTCCACCAACCTTCACCTCTGGGCAGGTGAATTGGGAACCTTTATCATTGGGAAAACCGGTGACAACCGGTGAAACGTCCCGAAAAAAAAAAATGAAAGTGATCCTACACTCATGCAAGTCATTTTCAAGATTGGGTGGGTGTCACTGCCGGTTTTTCGTCCAGAACTTCTTTGTGCTTGGAGATGGGGGGATTCTGCGTCAACTTGTGGAAATTATGCGTCAACTTGTGCTTCCAGTTTGAAAAAATATTTTCTCGATCCTTCAGCCTAATTCAATTTACGAAACACCGGTTTTTCGCCTATAACTCTTTAACCTAGTGAGGGTTGTTTTTGAAATCTACGTAAAATCATTGAAACCATGGAGGCGAAAGCACCCTATGGAGATAACTATGGAGCTCGGCTCCACCAATCTGGCTGGCTTATGGGGCAATCAACGTTAGTTAGGCTCCTCGAATAAGCTCCTTAGGCTAAGTTAGAGCAGAAAAGTTGATTTTGTAGCATTCTTTGCGTTGTAGCCCGTACAGGTTTAGAGATGAGTCGTGCCTTATTAACTTCATTTGTAGGTGGAAATAAAGATCCAGAAGAAGAATTCAACTTGTTATTGCCGCTCACTTGGTAGTTGCGCGGTATTGCTATGGATGCTCAAATTATTCGTCATTCGAATACTCGAATTTCGAATATTCGTTCGGAATAAAAAATGAACAAATTTATTCGAAATTCGTTCGTTCGGAATGAAAAAATGAACGAATTTATTCGAAATTCGTTGGTTCGGTTTCTTTTTCAAAAAACCCCACTTTTGTGCTAACGATGGCGAGTCGTCGCGCTGGCTAATTGCCTCTCTTTACTCACCGCAATAATCTGCCAGTGAGACCCCAAATGCTATCCACTGAGAAAATTGAGGAAACTATAACACTAAGTTATGTCAAATACAAACATTTATAATCCTCAATCTGTAACATTCATTGTGTTACAATGGTGGGAAATAAAAATTTGTTCTCTTCAAATTTTCGAATGATTTAATAAACACGAGGATAGTGCTTCAAATCTGTTAAAAAGGACGAACGAAGTTATTTTTAAGCTGTACAACACAATAGCCGAATTTAGTGGCTCAACCAAATAGGTCGTTTGTATTGAAGTGCTGAATTTCAGATAAGTTACAAAAAGGCATTAGTAAAAACGTGAAATTAAGGAAAAGAGGATAGCAAGCATGTGTTTTGTGTGTGTAATAATTAAATGTGCTGGAGAATTGTGGGACCGAATCGAATATAAACTCAAATAATTTTTTGTTGGTGTTCTCTTTTCGAACCAAAGAACTAATCGGAAAGTTCATTCACGAAAGTTAAACATCAAGTATTCTTTTTTTACGAATATTCGATTCATTCGGGATCATCATCATCAAATTGCCATGTTTTTTTAATTCGATGATTTTAAGAGCTTTCAAATATAAAATGGAATCAAACAGTTAACAAAATGGAATTAATTTATTCATTTACCCGAATAGATTCATGAATTCGAAAAACTGGAAATCCTGCTGGATGTTTAATGGTTAATCAGTGAGTCTTTTACGTGCGACATTTTGAGATTGATACACTATGTAGATAGCAGAGCGACACCACTTTGCAAAAAATGTGGAAGGTTATGCTAACTTTTCTTTTCAGGAATCTTAGCGCACTTTTCCAGTGTCAGCACCCCCGCTTATACCAGTGCTAGAAATGTTCAGAAAACTCAAGTAAGGAAGCCAATTACTTCTGCGCAACCGTTCAAAAGTGGGTTGCTACTTCAAGTAGTTGAAATTCGTCACCGGTCATTTCAAAATCGAAATACCGAACTCCCGAAAGTTTTGATGCTTCCCATTTCACGCGTGATTTCGCTTTGATATGTTCTACGGATAAGCACAGACAAGGCGATCTCTCGTTTTGCACAACTCTTATCAATAGTTGGTTCAAACTCGACTGCCAAATCATACGTTCAACTATTTCCCTTCATTTCCCGAAAAACAAATTATTCTACGCCAAATCGTTCTCAGGAATATTTCAAAAACTTTTTTCATTGTTCTTTATTTTCCCTTTTTAACTGAGTATATTTCTATGGCCATGCCAAATCTTTACTTTTGCCAGGAACCTTAACTTTCAGGAAATTCATTTATTTTTCCTAAAGGTTTCCTTTCTTACATGATTTATGCCTGGTGGTGTTAGATGAAAGTAAATCCACTGATGTCCTGCCCCCCTCCTTCTATGACGTCCTGCGCACTCCCTCTGATGTCCTGCATAATCCCACTAATGTCCTACACACTCCCACTAATGTCCTGCACCCTTCCACTAATGTCATACACACTTTTATGAGGTGCTGCACACTCCCACTGATGTCCTGCACACTTTCTATGTCATCTTGCACACTCCCACTAATGTCCCGCGCACATTCTGTTACATCTTGCACTTTCCCATTGATGTCCTGCACACTTTCTACGGCGTTCTGCGCACACTCATTTGGGTCCCACACACTTTCTACGGCGTTCTGCGCACACTCATTTGGGTCCCACACACTTTCTACGGCGTTCTGCGCACACTCATTTGGGTCCCACACACTTTCTACGGCGTTCTGCGCACACTCATTTGGGTCCCACACACTTTCTACGGCGTTCTGCGCACACTCATTTGGGTCCCACACACTTTCTACGGCGTTCTGCGCACACCCATTTGGGTCCCGCACACTTTCTACGGCGTTCTGCGCACACTCATTTGGGTCCCACACACTTTCTACGGCGTTCTGCGCACACCCATTTGGGTCCCACATACATTCTACGGCGTTCTGCGCACACCCATTTGGGTCCCAAATACATTCTACGGCGTTCTGCGCACACCCATTTGGGTCCCGCACACTTTCTACGGCGTCCGGCGCACTCCCACTTGGGTCCCGCACACTTTCTACGGCGTTCTGCGTACACCCATTTGGGTCACACACACACTTTCTACGGCGTTCTGCGTACACCCATTTGGGTCACACACACACTTTCTGCGGCGTTCTGCGCACTTCCATTGGGGTCCCGCAAACTTTCTACGGCGTTCTGCGCACACCCATTTGGGTCCCGCACACTTTCTACGGCGTCCGGCGCACACCCATTTGGGTCCCGCACACTTTCTACGGCGTTCTGAGCACACTCATTTGGGTCCCACACACTTTCTACGGCGTTCTGCGCACACTCATTTGGGTCCCACACACTTTCTACGGCGTTCTGCGCACACTCATTTGGGTCCCACACACTTTCTACGGCGTTCTGCGCACACCCATTTGGGTCCCGTACACTTTCTACGGCGTTCTGCGCACACCCATTTGGGTCCCGTACACTTTCTACGGCGTCCTGCGAATTCTCATTTGGGTCCCACACACTTTCTACGGCGTTCTGCGCACACTCATTTGGGTCCCACACACTTTCTACGGCGTTCTGCGCACACTCATTTGGGTCCCACACACTTTCTACGGCGTTCTGCGCACACCCATTTGGGTCCCGCACACTTTCTACGGCGTTCTGCGCACACCCATTTGGGTCCCGCACACTTTCTACGGCGTTCTGCGTGCTCCCACTTGGGTCCCACATACATTCTACGGCGTTCTGCGCACACCCATTTGGGTCCCAAATACATTCTACGGCGTTCTGCGCACACCCATTTGGGTCCCGCACACTTTCTACGGCGTCCGGCGCACTCCCACTTGGGTCCCGCACACTTTCTACGGCGTTCTGCGTACACCCATTTGGGTCACACACACACTTTCTACGGCGTTCTGCGCACACCCATTTGGATCCCGCACACTTTCTACGGCGTCCGGCGCACTCCCACTTGGGTCCCGCAAACTTTCTACGGCGTTCTGCGCACACCCATTTGGGTCCCGCACACTTTCTACGGCGTCCGGCGCACACCCATTTGGGTCCCGCACACTTTCTACGGCGTTCTGAGCACACCCATTTGGGTCCCGCACACTTTCTACGGCGTTCTGCGTGCTCCCACTTGGGTCCCACATACATTCTACGGCGTTCTGCGCACACCCATTTGGGTCCCGCACACTTTCTACGGCGTCCGGCGCACTCCCACTTGGGTCCCGCACACTTTCTACGGCGTTCTGCGTACTCCCACTTGGGTCCCACATACATTCTACGGCGTTCTGCGCACACCCATTTGGGTCCCGCACATTTTCTACGGCGTCCGGCGCACTCCCACTTGGGTCCCGCACACTTTCTACGGCGTTCTGCGTACACCCATTTGGGTCACACACACACACTTTCTGCGGCGTTCTGCGCACTTCCATTGGGGTCCCGCACAATTTCTACGGCGTCCGGCGCACTCCCACTTGGGTCCCACAAACTTTCTGCGGCGTTCTGCGCACTTCCATTGGGGTCCCGCACAATTTCTACGGCGTCCGGCGCACTCCCACTTGGGTCCCACAAACTTTCTGCGGCGTTCTGCGCACTTCCATTTGGGTCCCACACACTTTCTACGGCGTCTTTCGCACTCCTGCTGGGGTCCCGCACACTATCTACGCCGTTCTGTGGCGCACTTCTGAGTCACACCGTGCGGCGTTCCAAAAAGTACTTACGAGATCCTGCCGTATTGATTGAAGCGTTGCCCCGTCAAATTCTGAGCAAAAGCCTATCAGTAACGGTGTTTATTTCACTAGTTCATTTTTACGAAGTAGTAAACGTCGGATGGTTTATAATAACATGTTTACGTGTTTTTGTCTTTCTTGACCCTCAATTTTGAGGTTCCGCAAAAATTGAGGAACCAACTTCAAATTTTGACAGGAGCTAGGTGCAAACAAAACCAGCAACCTGGCCAAAAATGAGCTCTCTAGCTCAAAGATAAGTGTTCCAACAAGATCGTGAACGCCAACTGAAAAAAAGGAGATGAACATTTTTTCGACCAAAATGACGTGGTTTTGACATTTTTTCTCGAATCTCAGGTAACCATTCCGGACCATTTTTGAACAGTTATTCACCTTTCTAAAGTATATTAAATGCAAAAAGAACGGTCTTCCTACGTTTACTCTGGACCCTGATCCTGAGATCAGGGGGTTGCGCGATGGCGAATCAAAGCCAAATCTGGTGAGCGCTTCGCGCTCACCACAATTTTGTGCAACAGGCGAAAAAATCAATATTATTGATCGGTATTTATCGATAATGACAGATGAGCGAAATTCCTCAACCAAGAAAACCTATCCCAAAAGCAATCACCACTGTTCGCCGCATTTTGTGCAAAAAGCACGAAAATCGATAATATTGATTATCGATCGATGACGTGTCATGAGTACGAATTCTGACAAGTTCAATGCTTACCTTCGACGAACTGTGTTGATTGGCTGCGATTTCACCCACACACCCCGGTCTCCAGAGCCGTAGCAGAAAAAAGGAGTTTTCGTGCTCCACGGCTAATCTAGTATGTAAACCCACGATTTTGAGGTACCCTTCAAAGTAAAGGTATCGAGCTCAAATTGGAATAGGAGCGACCTGCATCCATTTCCAGCCTCCTGTCAAAAAACGAGCTCCCTAGCTCATTTTTTTCTGGTAGCACAAGATCGTGAACGCCGTCTGAAAAAAAGGAGATTAACAGAGAAAACTTGCGGTTTTTCAAAATTTGCTCAAATTCTAGGAAACCATTCCGAACCATTTTTGGGTATCATATACAACTTTTTACGCTCTTTTTAATGCAATTTGGAGCTAATTTCTACCTTCGGCCTGAACTTAGATTTCGAAAAACGGGTTGCGCGCGTGGCCAGTTCAAAACCAAATCTGGTGCGCGCGAAGCGATTGCAGAATCGGAACATTCCGATGAACATGAGGTCAAGAGATCGAGAGCTGCGAAAGAAGGTAGAAAAATAGATGGAAAAATTTGCACGCAAACTGAGTCGTGGAATTCCAACATATCCTGGCATGAAACTCTATCTAATCAGAATGTCTCGTTTCGTTTCTGGTAAATCCAAGTAGTTTATCTGATAATAGCCATAGTAATTATAATAATAATAATACTAATAGTAATGATAGCAATAGTGGCTTTGTCACATATTGGTAATGGTAATAATAAATATTTGTAGTCCACAAAACAAAATGTTATAATTTCTTGGCCACAAGAAAGAGATGGAAAGAGACGCAGAAGAAATAGGAGTTGATAAAATCTGTTTCGCCTCTACTCGCAGACGAACTTTACAAAACAATTCCGCCGAGGCTCCTCAGTGAGGAACAGAATTGTCGATGAGAAAGAGTAATGAGAAGAGAAAATTGAGCGATAACTGTTGGTAAAGAGCTACATGGGACATTACGTGAAATAAGAGACATGAAAATGGTGAAAAAAAGGAAAAGAGTCCAAGAGTGACGGGGGGGAGAACCAATGAGTCCAATTTAAAATGGAATCGATAAAGTCAAACTATGTCAGTAGTCAAACAAATGGGGGTATGATGAAGGAATCAGAATCAAGATGAGAGTGTGACCTGTAGTAATCTCTAACGGTCATAAAATAGCAGAAAGAACTTTCTTAACCATGTTTTCATCAGTGGATAGCATTTGGTGTCTCACTGGCAGATTGTAGCGGTGAGTAAAGAGAGGCAATTAGCCAGGGCGACGACTCGCCATCGTTAGCACTTCGTCAACGACTCTCGCGCCTCGCCCAAGCTCCTGCCAGCTGGGACAGAACGCCCGCCACCCATTCAAAAACCACGAACATCCCATTTAGCGAATTTGATTAAATATTCTATCAAAAAGGGGTCTTCCAAGCGAAAGAGGTTTGGTTGGCGTCAGAAACGTTCCAACAAAAAGGGAACAATAGGCAAGTAGGATGAGGAGAGTCTACAAAAATTGAACAATATTTTCCCAGACTGATTTTCTTGGCCGATACTTCTTAACAGCGAAAACAAACCGTTGCGGTGTTCTACACGGAAGCACTTTGTGGTTCCAAAAATGGTCCTGACTACGCGAGAACCGTTAAAATGTATGTGCATGTAAACCTAATACTTACCATTAGAATAGAAGATGATGTCGTAAAGACCTAGACAGACGGTTAGGTCTAGCTGTAAGGAAAAGCGAAACTTTAGAATAGAATTACAGCATTGAGCAAGAGTATTTCCGTAAAATCTCGTGAAACGAATAGAAGCCCTTTTTCCGAAAGACACTAAATTCTTCCTCATAAAATACCACAACGGTTTGTTTTCGCTGTTAAGAAGTATCGGCCAAGAAAATCAGTCTCAGAAAATATTGTTCACTTTTTGTAAACTCTCATCATCCTACTTGAATATTGTTCCCTTTTTGTTGGAACGTTTCTGACACCAACCAAACCTCTTTCGCTTGGAAGACCCCTTTTTGATAGAATTGTTCACTTTTTCTTGATATTACCAAGTAATATCCCTGAAAATTTTTTAGTTGCACCGTTGTGTCGGAAGTTTCCAGAGTCCCGCGCTCTTCCAGGGTCGTTTTACGCGATGCACCCGAAGCCCCGCCCACTTTAGCAAAGTACTGAGTGGTGGTTCATGAGCCCCGCACACATTCTGCGCGTCGATTCTGGAGTTCCGCGCTCTTCCCATGTCGTCTTACGCGATAAACCCGAAGCTACGCTCACTTTAACAAAGTTCTGCTTGGTGGTCTCTGAGTTTCGCATACCTTGTGCGCGTCAATTCCGGAGTCCTGCGTACATCCGGTGACGTTTTACGCGATGAACCCGAAGCCCCGCATACTTTAACAAAGTACTACGTGGTGGTCCATGAGCCACGCACACATTCTGCGCGTCGATTCCGGAGTCCCGCGCTCTTCCCATGTCGTTTTACGCGATGAACCCGAAGCCCCGCCCACTTTGACAAAGTACTGCGTGGTGGTCCATGAGCCCCGCACACATTCTGCGCGTCGATTCCGGAATCCCGCGCTCTTCCCATGTCGTTTTACGCGATGAACCCGAAGCCCCGCCCACTTTAGCAAAGTACTGAGTGGTGGTCCATGAGCCCCGCACACATTCTGTGCGTCGATTCCGGAGTTCCGCGCTCTTCCCATGTCGTTTTACGCGATAAACCTGAAGCCCCGCCCACTTTAACAAAGTACTGATTGGTGGTCTCTGAGCTTCGCACACCTTGTACGCGTCAATTCCGGAGTCCTGCGTACATCCGGTGACGTTTTATGCGATGAACCCGAAGCCCCGCCCACTTTAACAAAGTACTACGTGGTGGTCCATGAGCCACGCACACATTCTGCGCGTCGATTCCGGAGTCCCGCGCTCTTCCCATGTCGTTTTACGCGATGAACCCGAAGCCCCGCCCACTTTGACAAAGTACTGCGTGGTGGTCCATGAGCCCCGCACACATTCTGCGCGTCGATTCCGGAATCCCGCGCTCTTCCCATGTCGTTTTACGCGATGAACCCGAAGCCCCGCCCACTTTAGCAAAGTACTGAGTGGTGGTCCATGAGCCCCGCACACATTCTGTGCGTCGATTCCGGAGTTCCGCGCTCTTCCCATGTCGTCTTACGCGATAAACCCGAAGCCCCGCCCACTTTACCAAAGTTCTGCTTGGTGGTCTCTGAGCTTCGCACACCTTGTATGCGTCAATTCCGGAGTCCCGCGCTCTTCCCATGTTGTTTTACGCGATGAACCCGAAGCCCCGCCCACTTTAACAAAGTACTACGTGGTGGTCCATGAGCCACGCACACATTCTGCGCGTCGATTCCGGAGTCCCGCGCTCTTCCCATGTCGTTTTACGCGATGAACGAAGCCCCGCCCACTTTGACAAAGTACTGCGTGGTGGTCCATGAGCCCCGCACACATTCTGCGCGTCGATTCCGGAATCCCGCGCTCTTCCCGTGTCGTTTTACGCGATGAACCCGAAGCCCCGCCCACTTTAGCAAAGTACTGAGTGGTGGTCTATGAGCCCCGCACACATTCTGTGCGTCGATTCCGGAATCCCGCGCTATTCCCATGTCGTTTTTAACGCGATAAACCCGAAGCCCGCCCACTTTAACAAAGTACTGATTGGTGGTCTCTGAGCTTCGCACACCTTGTACGCGTCAAATCCGGAGTCCTGCGTACATCCGGTGACGTTTTATGCGATGAACCCGAAGCCCCGCCCACTTTAACAAAGTACTGCTTGGTGGTCTCTGAGCTTCGCACACCTTGTACGCGTCAATTCCGGAGTCCCGCGTACATCCGGTGACGTTTCACGCGATGAACCCGAAGCCCCGCCCACTTTAAGTACTGCGTCGTGGTCCATGAGCCCCGCACACATTCTGCGCGTCGATTCCGGAGTCCCGCGCTCTTCCCATGTCGTTTTACGCGATAAACCCGAAGCCCCGCCCACTTTAACAAAGTACTGCTTGGTGGTCTCTGAGCTTCGCACACCTTGTACGCGTCAATTCCGGAGTCCCGCGTACATCCGGTGACGTTTTACGCGATGAACCCGAAGCCCCGCCTACTTTAACAAAGTACTACGTGGTGGTCCATGAGCCACGCACACATTCTCCGCGTCGATTCCGGAGTCCCGCGCTCTTCCCATGTCGTTTTACGCAATGAACCCGAAGCCCCGCCCACTTTGACAAAGTACTGCGTGGTGGTCCATGAGCCCCGCACACATTCTGCGCGTCGATTCCGGAATCCCGCGCTCTTCCCATGTCGTTTTACGCGATGAACCCGAAGCCCCGCCCACTTTAGCAAAGTACTGAGTGGTGGTCCATGAGCCCCGCACACATTCTGTGCGTCGATTCCGGAGTTCCGCGCTCTTCCCATGTCGTTTTACGCGATAAACCCGAAGCCCCGCCCACTTTAACAAAGTACTGATTGGTGGTCTCTGAGCTTCGCATACCTTGTACGCGTCAATTCCGGAGTCCTGCGTACATCCGGTGACGTTTTATGCGATGAACCCGAAGCCCCGCCCATTTTAACAAAGTACTACGTGGTGGTCCATGAGCCACGCACACATTCTGCGCGTCGATTCCGGAGTCCCGCGCTCTTCTCATGTCGGTTTACGCGATAAACCCGAAGCCCCGCCCACTTTAACAAAGTACTGCTTGGTGGTCTCTGAGCTTCGCACACCTTGTACGCGTCAATTCCGGAGTCCCGCGTACATCCGGTGACGTTTTACGCGATGAACCCGAAGCCCCGCCTACTTTAACAAAGTACTACGTGGTGGTCCATGAGCCACGCACACATTCTCCGCGTCGATTCCGGAGTCCTGCGTACATCCGGTGACGTTTTATGCGATGAACCCGAAGCCCCGCCCACTTTAACAAAGTACTACGTGGTGGTCCATGAGCCACGCACACATTCTCCGCGTCGATTCCGGAGTCCCGCGCTCTTCCCATGTCGTTTTACGCAATGAACCCGAAGCCCCGCCCACTTTGACAAAGTACTGCGTGGTGGTCCATGAGCCCCGCACACATTCTGTGCGTCGATTCCGGAGTTCCGCGCTCTTCCCATGTCGTTTTACGCGATGAACCCGAAGCCCGCCCACTTTAACAAAGTACTGATTGGTGGTCTCTGAGCTTCGCACACCTTGTACGCGTCAATTCCGGAGTCCTGCGTACATCCGGTGACGTTTTATGCGATGAACCCGAAGCCCCGCCCACTTTAACAAAGTACTACGTGGTGGTCCATGAGCCACGCACACATTCTGCGCGTCGATTCCGGAGTCCCGCGCTCTTCTCATGTCGGTTTACGCGATAAACCCGAAGCCCCGCCCACTTTAACAAAGTACTGCTTGGTGGTCTCTGAGCTTCGCACATCTTGTACGCGTCAATTCCGGAGTCCCGCGTACATCCGGTGACGTTTTACGCGATGAACCCGAAGCCCCGCCTACTTTAACAAAGTACTACGTGGTGGTCCATGAGCCACGCACACATTCTCCGCGTATATTCCGGAGTCCCGCGCTCTTCCCATGTCGTTTTACGCGATGAACCCGAAGCCCCGCCCACTTTGACAAAGTACTGCGTGGTGGTCCATGAGCCCCGCACACATTCTGTGCGTCGATTCCGGAATCCCGCGCTCTTCCCATGTCGTTTTACGCGATAAACCCGAAGCCCCGCCCACTTTAACAAAGTACCGATTGGTGGCCTCTGAGCTTCGCACACCTTGTACGCGTCAAATCCGGAGTCCTGCGTACATCCGGTGACGTTTTATGCGATGAACCCGAAGCCCCGCCCACTTTATCAAAGTACTGCTTGGTGGTCTCTGAGCTTCGCACACCTTGTACGCGTCAATTCCGGAGTCCCGCGTACATCCGGTGACGTTTCACGCGATGAACCCGAAGCCCCGCCCACTTTAAGTACTGCGTCGTGGTCCATGAGCCCCGCACACATTCTGCGCGTCGATTCCGGAGTCCCGCGCTCTTCCCATGTCGTTTTACGCGATAAACCCGAAGCCCCGCCCACTTTAACAAAGTACTGCTTGGTGGTCTCTGAGCTTCGCACACCTTATACGCGTCAATTCCGGAGTCCCGCGTACATCCGGTGACGTTTTACGCGATGAACCCGAAGCCCCGCCTACTTTAACAAAGTACTACGTGGTGGTCCATGAGCCACGCACACATTCTCCGCGTCGATTCCGGAGCCCCGCGCTCTTCCCATGTCGTTTTACGCAATGAACCCGAAGCCCCGCCCACTTTGACAAAGTACTGCGTGGTGGTCCATGAGCCCCGCACACATGCTGCGCGTCAATTCCGGAGTTCCGCGCTCTTCCCATGTTGTTTTACGCGATGAACCCGAAGCCCCGCCCACTTTAACAAAGTACTGCTTGGTGGTCTCTGAGCTTCGCACACCTTGTACGCGTCAATTCCGGAGTCCCGCGTACATCCGAAGACGTTTTATGCGATGAACCCGAAGCCCCGCCCACTTAAACAAAGTACTGATTGGTGGTCTCTGAGCTTCGCACACCTTGTACGCGTCAATTCCGGAGTCCCGCGTACATCCGGTGACGTTTCACGCGATGAACCCGAAGCCCCGCCCACTTTAACAAAGTACTACGTGGTGGTCCATGAGCCACGCACACATTCTCCGCGTCGATTCCGGAGTCCCGCGCTCTTCCCATGTCGTTTTACGCAATGAACGAAGCCCCGCCCACTTTGACAAAGTACTGCGTGGTGGTCCATGAGCCCCGCACACATGCTGCGCGTCAATTCCGGAGTTCCGCGCTCTTCCCATGTTGTTTTACGCGATGAACCCGAAGCCCCGCCCACTTTACAAAGTACTGCTTGGTGGTCTCTGAGCTTCGCACACATTCTGCGCGTCAATTCCGGAGTCCCGCGTACATCCGGTGACGTTTTACGCGATGAACCCGAAGCCCCGCTCACTTTGACAAAGTACTGAGTGGTGGTCCATGAGCCCCGCACACATGCTGCGCGTCGATTCCGGAGTTCCGCGCTCTTCCCATGTTGTTTTACGCGATGAACCCGAAGCCCCGCCCACTTTAACAAAGTACTGCTTGGTGGTCTCTGAGCTTCGCACACCTTGTACGCGTCAATTCCGGAGTCCCGCGTACATCCGGTGACGTTTTACGCGATGAACCCGAAGCCCCGCCCACTTTGACAAAGTACTGAGTGGTGGTCCATGAGCCACGCACACATTCTCCGCGTCGATTCCGGAGTCCCGCGCTCTTCCCATGTCGTTTTACGCGATAAACCCGAAGCCCCGCCCACTTTAACAAAGTACTGAGTGGTGGTCCATGAGCCCCGCACACATTCTGTGCGTCGATTCCGGAGTTCCGCGCTCTTCCCATGTCGTCTTACGCGATAAACCCGAAGCCCCGCCCACTTTGACAAAGTACTGCGTGGTGGTCTCTGAGCTTCGCACACCTTGTACGCGTCAATTCCGGAGTCCTGCGTACATCCGGTGACGTTTTATGCGATGAACCCGAAGCCCCGCTCACTTTAACAAAGTACTGCGTGGTGGTCTCTGAGCTTCGCACACCTTGTACGCGTCAATTCCGGAGTCCTGCGTACATCCGGTGACGTTTTATGCGATGAACCCGAAGCCCCGCCCACTTTAACAAAGTACTGAGTGGTGGTCCATGAGCCCCGCACACATGCTGCGCGTCAATTCCGGAGTCCTGCGTACATCCGGTGACGTTTTACGCGATGAACCCGGAGCCCCGCATACTTTAACAAAGTACTACGTGGTGGTCCATGAGCCACGCACACATTCTGCGCGTCGATTCCGGAGTCCCGCGCTCTTCCCATGTCGTTTTACGCGTTGAACCCGAAGCCCCGCCCACTTTGACAAAGTACTGCGTGGTGGTCCATGAGCCCCGCACACATTCTGCGCGTCGATTCCGGAATCCCGCGCTCTTCCCATGTCGTTTTACGCGATGAACCCGAAGCCCCGCCCACTTTAGCAAAGTACTGAGTGGTGGTCCATGAGCCCCGCACACATTCTGTGCGTCGATTCCGGAGTTCCGCGCTCTTCCCATGTCGTTTTACGCGATAAACCTGAAGCCCCGCCCACTTTAACAAAGTATTGATTGGTGGTCTCTGAGCTTCGCACACCTTGTACGCGTCAATTCCGGAGTCCTGCGTACATCCGGTGACGTTTTATGCGATGAACCCGAAGCCCCGCCCACTTTAACAAAGTACTACGTGGTGGTCCATGAGCCACGCACACATTCTGCGCGTCGATTCCGGAGTCCCGCGCTCTTCTCATGTCGGTTTACGCGATAAACCCGAAGCCCCGCCCACTTTAACAAAGTACTGCTTGGTGGTCTCTGAGCTTCGCACACCTTGTACGCGTCAATTCCGGAGTCCCGCGTACATCCGGTGACGTTTCACGCGATGAACCCGAAGCCCCGCCCACTTTGACAAAGTACTGAGTGGTGGTCCATGAGCCCCGCACACATTCTGCGCGTCGATTCCGGAGTTCCGCGCTCTTCCCATGTCGTTTTACGCGATAAACCCGAAGTCCCGCCCACTTTAACAAAGTACTGAGTGGTGGTCTATGAGCCCCGCACACATGCTGCGCGTCAATTCCGGAGTTCCGCGCTCTTCCCATGTTGTTTTACGCGATGAACCCGAAGCCCCGCCCACTTTAACAAAGTACTACGTGGTGGTCCATGAGCCACGCACACATTCTGCGCGTCGATTCCGGAGTCCCGCGCTCTTCCCATTTCGTTTTACGCGATGAACCCGAAGCCCCGCCCACTTTGACAAAGTACTGCGTGGTGGTCCATGAGCCCCGCACACATTCTGCGCGTCGATTCCGGAATCCCGCGCTCTTCCCATGTCGTTTTACGCGATGAACCCGAAGCCCCGCCCACTTTAGCAAAGTACTGAGTGGTGGTCCATGAGCCCCGCACACATTCTGTGCGTCGATTCCGGAGTTCCGCGCTCTTCCCATGTCGTCTTACGCGATAAACCCGAAGCCCCGCCCACTTTAACAAAGTACTGTTTGGTGGTCTCTGAGCTTCGCACACCTTGTACGCGTCAAATCCGGAGTCCTGCGTACATCCGGTGACGTTTTATGCGATGAACCCGAAGCCCCGCCCACTTTAACAAAGTACTGCTTGGTGGTCTCTGAGCTTCGCACACCTTGTACGCGTCAATTCCGGAGTCCCGCGTACATCCGGTGACGTTTCACGCGATGAACCCGAAGCCCCGCCTACTTTAACAAAGTACTGCGTGGTGGTCCATGAGCCCCGCACACATTCTGCGCGTCGATTCCGGAATCCCGCGCTCTTCCCGTGTCGTTTTACGCGATGAACCCGAAGCCCCGCCCACTTTAGCAAAGTACTGAGTGGTGGTCTATGAGCCCCGCACACATTCTGTGCGTCGATTCCGGAATCCCGCGCTCTTCCCATGTCGTTTTTAACGCGATAAACCCGAAGCCCCGCCCACTTTAACAAAGTACTGATTGGTGGTCTCTGAGCTTCGCACACCTTGTACGCGTCAAATCCGGAGTCCTGCGTACATCCGGTGACGTTTTATGCGATGAACCCGAAGCCCCGCCCACTTTAACAAAGTACTGCTTGGTGGTCTCTGAGCTTCGCACACCTTGTACGCGTCAATTCCGGAGTCCCGCGTACATCCGGTGACGTTTCACGCGATGAACCCGAAGCCCCGCCCACTTTAAGTACTGCGTCGTGGTCCATGAGCCCCGCACACATTCTGCGCGTCGATTCCGGAGTTCCGCGCTCTTCCCATGTCGTTTTACGCGATAAACCCGAAGCCCCGCCCACTTTAACAAAGTACTGCTTGGTGGTCTCTGAGCTTCGCACACCTTGTACGCGTCAATTCCGGAGTCCCGCGTACATCCGGTGACGTTTTACGCGATGAACCCGAAGCCCCGCCTACTTTAACAAAGTACTACGTGGTGGTCCATGAGCCACGCACACATTCTCCGCGTCGATTCCGGAGTCCCGCGCTCTTCCCATGTCGTTTTACGCAATGAAACCGAAGCCCCGCCCACTTTGACAAAGTACTGCGTGGTGGTCCATGAGCCCCGCACACATTCTGCGCGTCGATTCCGGAATCCCGCGCTCTTCCCATGTCGTTTTACGCGATGAACCCGAAGCCCCGCCCACTTTAGCAAAGTACTGAGTGGTGGTCCATGAGCCCCGCACACATTCTGTGCGTCGATTCCGGAGTTCCGCGCTCTTCCCATGTCGTTTTACGCGATAAACCCGAAGCCCCGCCCACTTTAACAAAGTACTGATTGGTGGTCTCTGAGCTTCGCACACCTTGTACGCGTCAATTCCGGAGTCCTGCGTACATCCGGTGACGTTTTATGCGATGAACCCGAAGCCCCGCCCACTTTAACAAAGTACTACGTGGTGGTCCATGAGCCACGCACACATTCTGCGCGTCGATTCCGGAGTCCCGCGCTCTTCTCATGTCGGTTTACGCGATAAACCCGAAGCCCCGCCCACTTTAACAAAGTACTGCTTGGTGGTCTCTGAGCTTCGCACACCTTGTACGCGTCAATTCCGGAGTCCCGCGTACATCCGGTGACGTTTTACGCGATGAACCCGAAGCCCCGCCTACTTTAACAAAGTACTACGTGGTGGTCCATGAGCCACGCACACATTCTCCGCGTCGATTCCGGAGTCCCGCGCTCTTCCCATGTCGTTTTACGCGATGAACCCGAAGCCCCGCCTACTTTGACAAAGTACTGCGTGGTGGTCCATGAGCCCCGCACACATTCTGCGCGTCGATTCCGGAATCCCGCGCTCTTCCCATGTCGTTTTACGCGATGAACCCGAAGCCCCGCCCACTTTAGCAAAGTACTGAGTGGTGGTCCATGAGCCCCGCACACATTCTGTGCGTCGATTCCGGAGTTCCGCGCTCTTCCCATGTCGTTTTACGCGATAAACCCGAAGCCCCGCCCACTTTAACAAAGTACTGATTGGTGGTCTCTGAGCTTCGCACACCTTGTACGCGTCAATTCCGGAGTCCTGCGTACATCCGGTGACGTTTTATGCGATGAACCCGAAGCCCCGTCCACTTTAACAAAGTACTACGTGGTGGTCCATGAGCCACGCACACATTCTGCGCGTCGATTCCGGAGTCCCGCGCTCTTCTCATGTCGGTTTACGCGATAAACCCGAAGCCCCGCCCACTACAACAAAGTACTGCTTGGTGGTCTCTGAGCTTCGCACATCTTGTACGCGTCAATTCCGGAGTCCCGCGTACATCCGGTGACGTTTTACGCGATGAACCCGAAGCCTCGCCTACTTTAACAAAGTACTACGCGGTGGTCCATGAGCCACGCACACATTCTCCGCGTCGATTCCGGAGTCCCGCGCTCTTCCCATGTCGTTTTACGCGATGAACCCGAAGCACCGCCCACTTTGACAAAGTACTGCGTGGTGGTCCATGAGCCCCGCACACACTCTGCGCGTCGATTCCGGAATCCCGCGCTCTTCCCATGTCGTTTTACGCGATAAACCCGAAGCCCCGCCCACTTTAACAAAGTAATGATTGGTGGTCTCTGAGCTTCGCACACCTTGTACGCGTCAAATCCGGAGTCCTGCGTACATCCGGTGACGTTTTATGCGATGAACCCGAAGCCCCGCCCACTTTAACAAAGTACTGCTTGGTGGTCTCTGAGCTTCGCACACCTTGTACGCGTCAATTCCGGAGTCCCGCGTACATCCGGTGACGTTTCACGCGATGAACCCGAAGCCCCGCCCACTTTAAGTACTGCGTCGTGGTCCATGAGCCCCGCACACATTCTGCGCGTCGATTCCGGAGTCCCGCGCTCTTCCCATGTCGTTTTACGCGATAAACCCGAAGCCCCGCCCACTTTAACAAAGTACTGCTTGGTGGTCTCTGAGCTTCGCACACCTTGTACGCGTCAATTCCGGAGTCCCGCGTACATCCGGTGACGTTTTATGCGATGAACCCGAAGCCCCGCCCACTTTAACAAAGTACTGCTTGGTGGTCTCTGAGCTTCGCACACCTTGTACGCGTCAATTCCGGAGTTCCGCGTACATCCGGTGACGTTTCACGCGATGAACCCGAAGCCCCGCCCACTTTAACAAAGTACTACGTGGTGGTCCATGAGCCACGCACACATTCTCCGCGTCGATTCCGGAGTCCCGCGCTCTTCCCATGTCGTTTTACGCAATGAACCCGAAGCCCCGCCCACTTTGACAAAGTACTGCGTGGTGGTCCATGAGCCCCGCACACATGCTGCGCGTCAATTCCGGAGTTCCGCGCTCTTCCCATGTTGTTTTACGCGATGAACCCGAAGCCCGCCCACTTTAACAAAGTACTGCTTGGTGGTCTCTGAGCTTCGCACACATTCTGCGCGTCAATTCCGGAGTCCCGCGTACATCCGGTGACGTTTTACGCGATGAACCCGAAGCCCGCTCACTTTGACAAAGTACTGAGTGGTGGTCCATGAGCCCCGCACACATGCTGCGCGTCGATTCCGGAGTTCCGCGCTCTTCCCATGTTGTTTTACGCGATAAACCCGAAGCCCCGCCCACTTTAACAAAGTACTGCTTGGTGGTCTCTGAGCTTCGCACACCTTGTACGCGTCAATTCCGGAGTCCCGCGTACATCCGGTGACGTTTCACGCGTTGAACCCGAAGCCCCGCCCACTTTAAGTACTGCGTCGTGGTCCATGAGCCCCGCACACATTCTGCGCGTCGATTCCGGAGTCCCGCGCTCTTCCCATGTCGTTTTACGCGATAAACCCGAAGCCCCGCCCACTTTAACAAAGTACTGCTTGGTGGTCCATGAGCCCCGCACACATTCTGCGCGTCGATTCCGGAATCCCGCGCTCTTCCCTTGTCGTTTTACGCGATGAACCCGAAGCCCCCGCCCACTTTAGCAAAGTACTGAGTGGTGGTCCATGAGCCCCGCACACATTCTGTGCGTCGATTCCGGAGTTCCGCGCTCTTCCCATGTCGTTTTACGCGATAAACCCGAAGCCCCGCCCACTTTAACAAAGTACTGATTGGTGGTCTCTGAGCTTCGCACACCTTGTACGCGTCAATTCCGGAGTCCTGCGTACATCCGGTGACGTTTTACGCGATAAACCCGAAGCCCCGCCCACTTTAACAAAGTACTGCTTGGTGGTCTCTGAGCTTCGCACACCTTGTACGCGTCAATTCCGGAGTCCCGCGTACATCCAGTGACGTTTCACGCGATGAACCCGAAGCCCCGCCCACTTTAAGTACTGCGTCGTGGTCCATGAGCCCCGCACACATTCTGCGCGTCAATTCCGGAGTCCCGCGTACATCCGGTGACGTTTTACGCGATGAACCCGAAGCCCCGCTCACTTTGACAAAGTACTGAGTGGTGGTCCATGAGCCCCGCACACATGCTGCGCGTCGATTCCGGAGATCCGCGCTCTTCCCATGTTGTTTTACGCGATAAACCCGAAGCCCCGCCCACTTTAACAAAGTACTGCTTGGTGGTCTCTGAGCTTCGCACACCTTGTACGCGTCAATTCCGGAGTCCCGCGTACATCCGGTGACGTTTTACGCGATAAACCCGAAGCCCCGCCTACTTTAACAAAGTACTACGTGGTGGTCCATGAGCCACGCACACATTCTGCGCGTCGATTCCGGAGTCCCGCGCTCTTCTCATGTCGGTTTACGCGATAAACCCGAAGCCCCGCCCACTTTAACAAAGTACTGATTGGTGGTCTCTGAGCTTCGCACACCTTGTACGCGTCAATTCCGGAGTCCTGCGTACATCCGGTGACGTTTTATGCGATGAACCCGAAGCCCCGTCCACTTTAACAAAGTACTACGTGGTGGTCCATGAGCCACGCACACATTCTGCGCGTCGATTCCGGAGTTCCGCGCTCTTCTCATGTCGGTTTACGCGATAAACCCGAAGCCCCGCCCACTACAACAAAGTACTGCTTGGTGGTCTCTGAGCTTCGCACATCTTGTACGCGTCAATTCCGGAGTCCCGCGTACATCCGGTGACGTTTTACGCGATGAACCCGAAGCCTCGCCTACTTTAACAAAGTACTACGCGGTGGTCCATGAGCCACGCACACATTCTCCGCGTCGATTCCGGAGTCCCGCGCTCTTCCCATGTCGTTTTACGCGATCACCCCGAAGCACCGCCCACTTTGACAAAGTACTGCGTGGTGGTCCATGAGCCCCGCCCACACTCTGCGCGTCGATTCCGGAATCCCGCGCTCTTCCCATGTCGTTTTACGCGATAAACCCGAAGCCCCGCCCACTTTAACAAAGTAATGATTGGTGGTCTCTGAGCTTCGCACACCTTGTACGCGTCAAATCCGGAGTCCTGCGTACATCCGGTGACGTTTTATGCGATGAACCCGAAGCCCCGCCCACTTTAACAAAGTACTGCTTGGTGGTCTCTGAGCTTCGCACACCTTGTACGCGTCAATTCCGGAGTCCCGCGTACATCCGGTGACGTTTCACGCGATGAACCCGAAGCCCCGCCCACTTTAAGTACTGCGTCGTGGTCCATGAGCCCCGCACACATTCTGCGCGTCGATTCCGGAGTCCCGCGCTCTTCCCATGTCGTTTTACGCGATAAACCCGAAGCCCCGCCCACTTTAACAAAGTACTGCTTGGTGGTCTCTGAGCTTCGCACACCTTGTACGCGTCAATTCCGGAGTCCCGCGTACATACGGTGACGTTTTATGCGATGAACCCGAAGCCCCGCCCACTTTAACAAAGTACTGCTTGGTGGTCTCTGAGCTTCGCGCACACCTTGTACGCGTCAATTCCGGAGTTCCGCGTACATCCGGTGACGTTTCACGCGATGAACCCGAAGCCCCGCCCACTTTAACAAAGTACTACGTGGTGGTCCATGAGCCACGCACACATTCTCCGCGTCGATTCCGGAGTCCCGCGCTCTTCCCATGTCGTTTTACGCAATGAACCCGAAGCCCCGCCCACTTTGACAAAGTACTGCGTGGTGGTCCATGAGCCCCGCACACATGCTGCGCGTCAATTCCGGAGTTCCGCGCTCTTCCCATGTTGTTTTACGCGATGAACCCGAAGCCCCGCCCACTTTAACAAAGTACTGCTTGGTGGTCTCTGAGCTTCGCACACATTCTGCGCGTCAATTCCGGAGTCCCGCGTACATCCGGTGACGTTTTACGCGATGAACCCGAAGCCCCGCTCACTTTGACAAAAGTACTGGTGGTGGTCCATGCAGCCCCGCACACATGCTGCGCGTCGATTCCGGAGTTCCGCGCTCTTCCCATGTTGTTTTACGCGATAAACCCGAAGCCCCGCCCACTTTAACAAAGTACTGCTTGGTGGTCTCTGAGCTTCGCACACCTTGTACGCGTCAATTCCGGAGTCCCGCGTACATCCGGTGACGTTTCACGCGTTGAACCCGAAGCCCCGCCCACTTTAAGTACTGCGTCGTGGTCCATGAGCCCCGCACACATTCTGCGCGTCGATTCCGGAGTCCCGCGCTCTTCCCATGTCGTTTTACGCGATAAACCCGAAGCCCCGCCCACTTTAACAAAGTACTGCTTGGTGGTCCATGAGCCCCGCACACATTCTGCGCGTCGATTCCGGAATCCCGCGCTCTTCCCTTGTCGTTTTACGCGATGAACCCGAAGCCCCGCCCACTTTAGCAAAGTACTGAGTGGTGGTCCATGAGCCCCGCACACATTCTGTGCGTCGATTCCGGAGTTCCGCGCTCTTCCCATGTCGTTTTACGCGATAAACCCGAAGCCCCGCCCACTTTAACAAAGTACTGATTGGTGGTCTCTGAGCTTCGCACACCTTGTACGCGTCAATTCCGGAGTCCTGCGTACATCCGGTGACGTTTTACGCGATAAACCCGAAGCCCCGCCCACTTTAACAAAGTACTGCTTGGTGGTCTCTGAGCTTCGCACACCTTGTACGCGTCAATTCCGGAGTCCCGCGTACATCCAGTGACGTTTCACGCGATGAACCCGAAGCCCCGCCCACTTTAAGTACTGCGTCGTGGTCCATGAGCCCCGCACACATTCTGCGCGTCAATTCCGGAGTCCCGCGTACATCCGGTGACGTTTTACGCGATGAACCCGAAGCCCCGCTCACTTTGACAAAGTACTGAGTGGTGGTCCATGAGCCCCGCACACATGCTGCGCGTCGATTCCGGAGATCCGCGCTCTTCCCATGTTGTTTTACGCGATAAACCCGAAGCCCCGCCCACTTTAACAAAGTACTGCTTGGTGGTCTCTGAGCTTCGCACACCTTGTACGCGTCAATTCCGGAGTCCCGCGTACATCCGGTGACGTTTTACGCGATAAACCCGAAGCCCCGCCTACTTTAACAAAGTACTACGTGGTGGTCCATGAGCCACGCACACATTCTCCGCGTCGATTCCGGAGTCCCGCGCTCTTCCCATGTCGTTTTACGCAATGAACCCGAAGCCCCGCCCACTTTGACAAAGTACTGCGTGGTGGTCCATGAGCCCCGCACACATTCTGCGCGTCGATTCCGGAATCCCGCGCTCTTCCCATGTCGTTTTACGCGATGAGCCCGAAGCCCCGCCCACTTTAGCAAAGTACTGAGTGGTGGTCCATGAGCCCCGCACACATTCTGTGCGTCGATTCCGCTGTTCCGCGCTCTTCCCATGTCGTTTTACGCGATAAACCCGAAGCCCCGCCCACTTTAACAAAGTACTGATTGGTGGTCTCTGAGCTTCGCACACCTTGTACGCGTCAATTCCGGAGTCCTGCGTACATCCGGTGACGTTTTATGCGATGAACCCGAAGCCCCGTCCACTTTAACAAAGTACTACGTG
This sequence comes from Aplectana chamaeleonis, assembly GCA_029168955.1. Taxonomy (NCBI): domain Eukaryota; kingdom Metazoa; phylum Nematoda; class Chromadorea; order Rhabditida; family Cosmocercidae; genus Aplectana; species Aplectana chamaeleonis. The sequence continues at coordinate 13,810 of JAPDOI010000256.1, read as the reverse complement.
GTGGTCCATGAGCCACGCACACATTCTGCGCGTCGATTCCGGAGTCCCGCGCTCTTCTCATGTCGGTTTACGCGATAAACCCGAAGCCCCGCCCACTTTAACAAAGTACTGCTTGGTGGTCTCTGAGCTTCGCACATCTTGTACGCGTCAATTCCGGAGTCCCGCGTACATCCGGTGACGTTTTACGCGATGAACCCGAAGCCTCGCCTACTTTAACAAAGTACTACGTGGTGGTCCATGAGCCACGCACACATTCTCCGCGTCGATTCCGGAGTCCCGCGCTCTTCCCATGTCGTTTTACGCGATGAACCCGAAGCACCGCCCACTTTGACAAAGTACTGCGTGGTGGTCCATGAGCCCCGCACACACTCTGCGCGTCGATTCCGGAATCCCGCGCTCTTCCCATGTCGTTTTACGCGATAAACCCGAAGCCCCGCCCACTTTAACAAAGTAATGATTGGTGGTCTCTGAGCTTCGCACACCTTGTACGCGTCAAATCCGGAGTCCTGCGTACATCCGGTGACGTTTTATGCGATGAACCCGAAGCCTCGCCTACTTTAACAAAGTACTACGTGGTGGTCCATGAGCCACGCACACATTCTCCGCGTCGATTCCGGAGTCCCGCGCTCTTCCCATGTCGTTTTACGCGATGAACCCGAAGCACCGCCCACTTTGACAAAGTACTGCGTGGTGGTCCATGAGCCCCGCACACACTCTGCGCGTCGATTCCGGAATCCCGCGCTCTTCCCATGTCGTTTTACGCGATAAACCCGAAGCCCCGCCCACTTTAACAAAGTAATGATTGGTGGTCTCTGAGCTTCGCACACCTTGTACGCGTCAAATCCGGAGTCCTGCGTACATCCGGTGACGTTTTATGCGATGAACCCGAAGCCCCGCCCACTTTAACAAAGTACTGCTTGGTGGTCTCTGAGCTTCGCACACCTTGTACGCGTCAATTCCGGAGTCCCGCGTACATCCGGTGACGTTTCACGCGATGAACCCGAAGCCCGCCTACTTTAACAAAGTACTGCGTGGTGGTCCATGAGCCCCGCACACATTCTGCGCGTCGATTCCGGAATCCCGCGCTCTTCCCGTGTCGTTTTACGCGATGAACCCGAAGCCCCGCCCACTTTAGCAAAGTACTGAGTGGTGGTCTATGAGCCCCGCACACATTCTGTGCGTCGATTCCGGAATCCCGCGCTCTTCCCATGTCGTTTTACGCGATAAACCCGAGGCCCCGCCCACTTTAACAAAGTACTGATTGGTGGTCTCTGAGCTTCGCACACCTTGTACGCGTCAAATCCGGAGTCCTGCGTACATCCGGTGACGTTTTATGCGATGAACCCGAAGCCCCGCCCACTTTAACAAAGTACTGCTTGGTGGTCTCTGAGCTTCGCACACCTTGTACGTGTCAATTCCCGAGTCCCGCGTCCATCCGGTGACGTTTCACGCGATGAACCCGAAGCCCCGCCCACTTTAAGTACTGCGTCGTGGTCCATGAGCCCCGCACACACTCTGCGCGTCGATTCCGGAGTTCCGCGCTCTTCCCATGTCGTTTTACGCGATAATCCCGAAGCCCCGCCCACTTTAACAAAGTACTGCTTGGTGGTCTCTGAGCTTCGCACACCTTGTACGCGTCAATTCCGGAGTCCCGCGTACATCCGGTGACGTTTTACGCGATGAACCCGAAGCCCCGCCTACTTTACCAAAGTACTACGTGGTGGTCCATGAGCCACGCACACATTCTCCGCGTCGATTCCGGAGTCCCGCGCTCTTCCCATGTCGTTTTACGCAATGAAAACGAAGCCACCCCCACTTTGACAAAGTACTGCGTGGTGGTCCATGGGCCCCGCACACACTCTGCGCGTCGATTCCGGAATCCCGCGCTCTTCCCATGTCGTTTTACGCGATGAACCCGAAGCCCCGCCCACTTTAGCAAAGTACTGAGTGGTGGTCCATGAGCCCCGCACACATTCTGTGCGTCGATTCCGGAGTTCCGCGCTCTTCCCATGTCGTTTTACGCGATAAACCCGAAGCCCCGCCCACTTTAACAAAGTACTGATTGGTGGTCTCTGAGCTTCGCACACCTTGTACGCGTCAATTCCGGAGTCCTGCGTACATCCGGTGACGTTTTATGCGATGAACCCGAAGCCCCGCCCACTTTAACAAAGTACTACGTGGTGGTCCATGAGCCACGCACACATTCTGCGCGTCGATTCCGGAGTCCCGCGCTCTTCTCATGTCGGTTTACGCGATAAACCCGAAGCCCCGCCCACTTTAACAAAGGAGTACTGCTTGGTGGTCTCTGAGCTTCGCACACCTTGTACGCGTCAATTCCGGAGTCCCGCGTACATCCGGTGACGTTTTACGCGATGAACCCGAAGCCCCGCCTACTTTAACAAAGTACTACGTGGTGGTCCATGAGCCACGCACACATTCTCCGCGTCGATTCCGGAGTCCCGCGCTCTTCCCATGTCGTTTTACGCGATGAACCCGAAGCCCCGCCTACTTTGACAAAGTACTGCGTGGTGGTCCATGAGCCCCGCACACATTCTGCGCGTCGATTCCGGAATCCCGCGCTCTTCCCATGTCGTTTTACGCGATGAACCCGAAGCCCCGCCCACTTTAGCAAAGTACTGAGTGGTGGTCCATGAGCCGCACACATTCTGTGCGTCGATTCCGGAGTTCCGCGCTCTTCCCATGTCGTTTTACGCGATAAACCCGAAGCCCCGCCCACTTTAACAAAGTACTGATTGGTGGTCTCTGAGCTTCGCACACCTTGTACGCGTCAATTCCGGAGTCCTGCGTACATCCGGTGACGTTTTATGCGATGAACCCGAAGCCCCGTCCACTTTAACAAAGTACTACGTGGTGGTCCATGAGCCACGCACACATTCTGCGCGTCGATTCCGGAGTCCGCGCTCTTCTCATGTCGGTTTACGCGATAAACCCGAAGCCCCGCCCACTTTAACAAAGTACTGCTTGGTGGTCTCTGAGCTTCGCACATCTTGTACGCGTCAATTCCGGAGTCCGCGTACATCCGGTGACGTTTACGCGATGAACGAAGCCTCGCCTACTTTAACAAAGTACTACGTGGTGGTCCATGAGCCACGCACACATTCTCCGCGTCGATTCCGGAGTCCGCGCTCTTCCCATGTCGTTTTACGCGATGAACCCGAAGCACCGCCCACTTTGACAAAGTACTGCGTGGTGGTCCATGAGCCCCGCACACACTCTGCGCGTCGATTCCGGAATCCGCGCTCTTCCCATGTCGTTTTACGCGATAAACCCGAAGCCCCGCCCACTTTAACAAAGTAATGATTGGTGGTCTCTGAGCTTCGCACACCTTGTACGCGTCAAATCCGGAGTCCTGCGTACATCCGGTGACGTTTTATGCGATGAACCCGAAGCCCCGCCCACTTTAACAAAGTACTGCTTTGGTGGTCTCTGAGCTTCGCACACCTTGTACGCGTCAATTCCGGAGTCCGCGTACATCCGGTGACGTTTCACGCGATGAACCGAAGCCCCGCCCACTTTAAGGTACTGCGTCGTGGTCCATGAGCCCCGCACACATTCTGCGCGTCGATTCCGGAGTCCCGCGCTCTTCCCATGTCGTTTTACGCGATAAACCCGAAGCCCCGCCCACTTTAACAAAAGTACTGCTTGGTGGTCTCTGAGCTTCGCACACCTTGTACGCGTCAATTCCGGAGTCCCGCGTACATCCGGTGACGTTTTATGCGATGAACGAAGCCCCGCCCACTTTAACAAAGTACTGCTTGGTGGTCTCTGAGCTTCGCACACCTTTGTACGCGTCAATTCCGGAGTTCCGCGTACATCCGGTGACGTTTCACGCGATGAACCCGAAGCCCGCCCACTTTAACAAAGTCCTACGTGGTGGTCCATGAGCCACGCACACATTCTCCGCGTCGATTCCGGAGTCCCGCGCTCTTCCCATGTCGTTTTACGCAATGAACCCGAAGCCCCGCCCACTTTGACAAAGTACTGCGTGGTGGTCCATGAGCCCCGCACACATGCTGCGCGTCAATTCCGGAGTTCCGCGCTCTTCCCATGTTGTTTTACGCGATGAACCCGAAGCCCCGCCCACTTTAACAAAGTACTGCTTGGTGGTCTCTGAGCTTCGCACACATTCTGCGCGTCAATTCCGGAGTCCCGCGTACATCCGGTGACGTTTTACGCGATGAACCCGAAGCCCCGCTCACTTTGACAAAGTACTGAGTGGTGGTCCATGAGCCCCGCACACATGCTGCGCGTCGATTCCGGAGTTCCGCGCTCTTCCCATGTTGTTTTACGCGATAAACCCGAAGCCCCGCCCACTTTAACAAAGTACTGCTTGGTGGTCTCTGAGCTTCGCACACCTTGTACGCGTCAATTCCGGAGTCCCGCGTACATCCGGTGACGTTTCACGCGTTGAACCCGAAGCCCCGCCCACTTTAAGTACTGCGTCGTGGTCCATGAGCCCCGCACACATTCTGCGCGTCGATTCCGGAGTCCGCGCTCTTCCCATGTCGTTTTACGCGATAAACCCGAAGCCCCGCCCACTTTAACAAAGTACTGCTTGGTGGTCGCATGAGCCCCGCACACATTCTGCGCGTCGATTCCGGAATCCGCGCTCTTCCCATGTCGTTTTACGCGATGAACCCGAAGCCCCGCCCACTTTAGCAAAGTACTGAGTGGTGGTCCATGAGCCCCGCACACATTCTGTGCGTCGATTCCGGAGTTCCGCGCTCTTCCCATGTCGTTTTACGCGATAAACCCGAAGCCCCGCCCACTTTAACAAAGTACTGATTGGTGGTCTCTGAGCTTCGCACACCTTGTACGCGTCAATTCCGGAGTCCTGCGTACATCCGGTGACGTTTTACGCGATAAACCCGAAGTCCCGCCCACTTTAAGAAAGTACTGCTTGGTGGTCTCTGAGCTTCGCACACCTTGTACGCGTCAATTCCGGAGTTCCGCGTACATCCGGTGACGTTTCACGCGATGAACCCGAAGCCCCGCCCACTTTAACAAAAGTACTACGTGGTGGTCCATGAGCCACGCACACATTCTCCCGCGTCGATTCCGGAGTCCCGCGCTCTTCCATGTCGTTTTACGCAATGAACGAAGCCCCGCCCACTGACAAAGTACTGCGTGGTGGTCCATGAGCCCACACACATGCTGCGCGTCAATTCCGAGTTCCGCGCTCTTCCCATGTTGTTTTACGCGATGAACCCGAAGCCCCGCCCACTTTAACAAAGTACTGCTTGGTGGTCTCTGAGCTTCGCACACATTCTGCGCGTCAATTCCGGAGTCCGCGTACATCCGGTGACGTTTTACGCGATGAACCCGAAGCCCCGCTCACTTTGACAAAGTACTGAGTGGTGGTCCATGAGCCCCGCACACATGCTGCGCGTCGATTCCGGAGTTCCGCGCTCTTCCCATGTTGTTTTACGCGATAAACCCGAAGCCCCGCCCACTTTAACAAAGTACTGCTTGGTGGTCTCTGAGCTTCGCACACCTTGTACGCGTCAATTCCGGAGTCCCGCGTACATCCGGTGACGTTTCACGCGTTGAACCCGAAGCCCCGCCCACTTTAAGTACTGCGTCGTGGTCCATGAGCCCCGCACACATTCTGCGCGTCGATTCCGGAGTCCCGCGCTCTTCCCATGTCGTTTTACGCGATAAACCCGAAGCCCCGCCCACTTTAACAAAGTACTGCTTGGTGGTCCATGAGCCCCGCACACATTCTGCGCGTCGATTCCGGAATCCCGCGCTCTTCCCATGTCGTTTTACGCGATGAACCCGAAGCCCCGCCCACTTTAGCAAAGTACTGAGTGGTGGTCCATGAGCCCCGCACACATTCTGTGCGTCGATTCCGGAGTTCCGCGCTCTTCCCATGTCGTTTTACGCGATAAACCCGAAGCCCCGCCCACTTTAACAAAGTACTGATTGGTGGTCTCTGAGCTTCGCACACCTTGTACGCGTCAATTCCGGAGTCCTGCGTACATCCGGTGACGTTTTTACGCGATGAACCCTAAGCCCCGCCCACTTTAAGAAAGTACTGCGTGGTGGTCTCTGAGCTTCGCACACCTTGTACGCGTCAATTCCGGAGTCCGCGTACATCCAGTGACGTTTCACGCGATGAACCCGAAGCCCCGCCCACTTTAAGTACTGCGTCGTGGTCCATGAGCCCCGCACATTCTGCGCGTCAATTCCGGAGTCCGCGTACATCCGGTGACGTTTTACGCGATGAACCCGAAGCCCCGCTCACTTTGACAAAAGTACTGAGTGGTGGTCCATGAGCCCCGCACACATGCTGCGCGTCGATTCCGGAGATCCGCGCTCTTCCCATGTTGTTTACGCGATAAACCCGAAGCCCCGCCCACTTTAACAAAGTACTGCTTGGTGGTCTCTGAGCTTCGCACACCTTGTACGCGTCAATTCCGGAGTCCGCGTACATCCGGTGACGTTTTACGCGATAAACCCGAAGCCCCGCCTACTTTAACAAAGTACTACGTGGTGGTCCATGAGCCACGCACATTCTCCGCGTCGATTCCGGAGTCCGCGCTCTTCCCATGTCGTTTTACGCAATGAACCCGAAGCCCCGCCCACTTTGACAAAGTACTGCGTGGTGGTCCATGAGCCCCGCACACATTCTGCGCGTCGATTCCGGAATCCCGCGCTCTTCCCATGTCGTTTTACGCGATGAACCCGAAGCCCCGCCCACTTTAGCAAAGTACTGAGTGGTGGTCCATGAGCCCCGCACACATCCTGTGCGTCGATTCCGGAAGTTCCGCGCTCTTCCCATGTCGTTTTACGCGATAAACCCGAAGCCCCGCCCACTTTAACAAAGTACTGATTGGTGGTCTCTGAGCTTCGCACACCTTGTACGCGTCAATTCCGGAGTCCTGCGTACATCCGGTGACGTTTTATGCGATGAACCCGAAGCCCCGCCCACTTTAACAAAGTACTACGTGGTGGTCCATGAGCCACGCACACATTCTGCGCGTCGATTCCGGAGTCCCGCGCTCTTCTCATGTCGGTTTACGCGATAAACCCGAAGCCCCGCACACTTTAACAAAGTACTGCTTGGTGGTCTCTGAGCTTCGCACACCTTGTACGCGTCAATTCCGGAGTCCCGCGTACATCCGGTGACGTTTTACGCGATGAACCCGAAGCCCCGCCTACTTTAACAAAGTACTACGTGGTGGTCCATGAGCCACGCACACATTCTCCGCGTCGATTCCGGAGTCCCGCGCTCTTCCCATGTCGTTTTACGCGATGAACCCGAAGCCCCGCCCACTTTGACAAAGTACTGCGTGGTGGTCCATGAGCCCCGCACACATTCTGCGCGTCGATTCCGGAATCCCGCGCTCTTCCCGTGTCGTTTTACGCGATGAACCCGAAGCCCCGCCCACTTTAGCAAAGTACTGAGTGGTGGTCTATGAGCCCCGCACACATTCTGTGCGTCGATTCCGGAATCCCGCGCTCTTCCCATGTCGTTTTACGCGATAAACCCGAAGCCCCGCCCACTTTAACAAAGTACTGATTGGTGGTCTCTGAGCTTCGCACACCTTGTACGCGTCAAATCCGGAGTCCTGCGTACATCCGGTGACGTTTTATGCGATGAACCCGAAGCCCCGCCCACTTTAACAAAGTACTGCTTGGTGGTCTCTGAGCTTCGCACACCTTGTACGCGTCAATTCCGGAGTCCCGCGTACATCCGGTGACGTTTCACGCGATGAACCCGAAGCCCCGCCCACTTTAAGTACTGCGTCGTGGTCCATGAGCCCCGCACACACTCTGCGCGTCGATTCCGGAGTCCCGTGCTCTTCCCATGTCGTTTTACGCGATAAACCCGAAGCCCCGCCCACTTTAACAAAGTACTGCTTGGTGGTCTCTGAGCTTCGCACACCTTGTACGCGTCAATTCCGGAGTCCCGCGTACATCCGGTGACGTTTTACGCGATGAACCCGAAGCCCCGCCTACTTTAACAAAGTACTACGTGGTGGTCCATGAGCCACGCACACATTCTCCGCGTCGATTCCGGAGTCCCGCGCTCTTCCCATGTCGTTTTACGCAATGAACCCGAAGCCCCGTCCACTTTAACAAAGTACTGCGTGGTGGTCCATGAGCCCCGTACACATGCTGCGCGTCAATTCCGGAGTTCCGCGCTCTTCCCATGTTGTTTTACGCGATGAACCCGAAGCCCCGCCCACTTTAACAAAGTACTGCTTGGTGGTCTCTGAGCTTCGCACACATTCTGCGCGTCAATTCCGGAGTCCCGCGTACATCCGGTGACGTTTTACGCGATGAACCCGAAGCCCCGCCCACTTTGACAAAGTACTGAGTGGTGGTCCATGAGCCCCGCACACATGCTGCGCGTCGATTCCGGAGTTCCGCGCTCTTCCCATGTTGTTTTACGCAATGAACCCGAAGCCCCGCCCACTTTAACAAAGTACTGCTTGGTGGTCTCTGAGCTTCGCACACATTCTGCGCGTCAATTCCGGAGTCCCGCGTACATCCGGTGACGTTTTACGCGATGAACCCGAAGCCCCGCCCACTTTGACAAAGTACTGAGTGGTGGTCCATGAGCCCCGCACACATTCTGTGCGTCGATTCCGGAATCCCGCGCTCTTCCCATGTCGTTTTACGCGATAAACCCGAAGCCCCGCCCACTTTAACAAAGTACTGATTGGTGGTCTCTGAGCTTCGCACACCTTGTACGCGTCAAATCCGGAGTCCTGCGTACATCCGGTGACGTTTTATGCGATGAACCCGAAGCCCCGCCCACTTTAACAAAGTACTGCTTGGTGGTCTCTGAGCTTCGCACACCTTGTACGCGTCAATTCCGGAGTCCCGCGTACATCCGGTGACGTTTCACGCGATGAACCCGAAGCCCCGCCCACTTTAAGTACTGCGTCGTGGTTTATGAGCCCCGCACACATTCTGCGCGTCGATTCCGGAGTCCGTGCTCTTCCATGTCGTTTTACGCGATGAACCCGAAGCCCCGCCCACTTTAACAAAGTACTGAGTGGTGGTCCATGAGCCCCCGCACATGCTGCGCGTCGATTCCGGAGATCCGCGCTCTTCCCATGTTGTTTTACGCGATGACGAAGCCCCGCCACTTTAACAAAGTACTGCTTGGTGGTCTCTGAGCTTCGCACACCTTGTACGCGTCAATTCCGGAGTCCCGCGTACATCCGGTGACGTTTCACGCGATAAACCCGAAGCCCGCCTACTTTAACAAAGTACTACGTGGTGGTCCATGAGCCACGCACATTCTCCGCGTCGATTCCGAGATCCGCGCTCTTCCCATGTCGTTTACGCAATGAACCCGAAGCCCCGCCCACTCTTTGACAAAGTACTGCGTGGTGGTCCATGAGCCCCGCACACATTCTGCGCGTCGATTCCGGAATCCCGCGCTCTTCCGGTGACGTTTTACGCGATGAACCCGAAGCCCCCGCCCACTTTGGCAAAGTACTGGTGGTGGTCCATGGGCCCGCACACATTCTGTGCGTCGATTCCGGAGTTCCGCGCTCTTCCCATGTCGTTTTACGCGATGATAAACGAAGCAGCCCGCCCACTTTAACAAAGTACTGATTGGTGGTCTCATGAGCTTCGCACACCTTGTACGCGTCGATTCCGGAGTCCCTGCGTACATCCGGTGACGTTTTTACGCGATGAAACCCGAAGCCCCGCCTACTTTAACAAAGTACTACGTGGTGGTCCATGAGCCACGCACACATTCTCCGCGCGTCGATTCCGGAGTCCGCGCTCTTCCCATGTCGGTTTTACGCGATAAACCCGAAGCCCCGCCCACTTTAACAAAGTACTGCTTGGTGGTCTCTGAGCTTCGCACACCTTGTACGCGTCAATTCCGGAGTCCCGCGTACATCCGGTGACGTTTTACGCGATGAACCCGAAGCCCCGCCCACTTTGACAAAGTACTACGTGGTGGTCCATGAGCCACGCACATTCTCCGCGTCGATTCCGGAGTCCCGCGCTCTTCCCATGTCGTTTTACGCGATGAACCCGGAAAGCCCCGCCCACTTTGACAAAGTACTGCGTGGTGGTCCATGAGCCCCGCACACATTCTGCGCGTCGATTCCGGAATCCCGCGCTCTTTACGTCCGGTGACGTTTACGCGATGAACCCGAAGCCCCCGCCCACTTTAACCCAAAGTACTGAGTGGTGGTCTATAGGCCACGCACATTCTGTGCGTCGATTCCGGAATCCCGCGCTCTTCCCATGTCGTTTACGCTGATAAACCAAAGCCCACTTGCTAACAAGTACTGATTGGTGGTCTCTGAGCTTCGCACACCCTTGTACGCGTCAAATCCGGAGTCCTGCGTACATCCGGTGACGTTTTATGCGATGAACCCAGCCCGCGCACTTTAACAAAGTACTGCTTAGTGGTCTCTGAGCGCCTTGTACGCGTCAATTCCGGAGTCCACTTGTACATCCGGTGACGTTTCACGCTGATGAACCCGAAGCCCCGCGCAAAGTACTGCGTCGTGGTCCGCCAGGCCCCCTGCACACATTCCTGTGCGTCGATTCCGGAGTTCCGCGCTCTTCCACATGTCGTTTTACGCGATAAACCCGAAGCCCGCCCACTTTAACAAAGTACTGATTGGTGGTCTCTGAGCTTCGCACCTTGTACGCGTCAATTCCGGAGTCCTGCGTACATCCGGTGACGTTTTTATGCACGATGAACCCGAAAGCCCCCGCCCACTTTAACAAAGTACTGATTTTCTGGTGGTGGTCCATGAGCCACGCACATTCTGTACGCGTCGATTCCGGAGTCCTGCGCTCTTCTCGCATGTCGTTTTACGCGATGAACCCGAAGCCCCGCCCACTTTAACAAAGTACTGCGTGGTGGTCCATGAGCCACGCACACATGCTGCTGCGCGTCAATTCCGGAGTTCCGCGCTCTTCCCATGTTGTTTTACGCGATGAACCCGAAGCCCCGCCCACTTTAACAAAGTACTGCTTTGGTGGTCTCTGGGCTTCGCACACCTTCTGCGCGTCAATTCCGGGTCCCGCGTACATCCGGTGACGTTTTACGCGATGAACCCGAAGCCCCCGCCCACTTTGACAAAGTACTGACGTGGTGGTCCATGGAGCCCCGCACACATGCTGCGCGTCGATTCCGGAGTTCCGCGCTCTTCCCATGTTGTTTTACGCGATGAACTCCGAAGCCCCGCCCACTTTAACAAAGTACTGCTTGGTGGTCTCTGAGCTTCGCACACATTCTGCGCGTCAATTCCGGGTCCCGCGTACATCCGGTGACGTTTTACGCGATGAACCCGAAGGCCCCGCCCACTTTAGCAAAGTACTGGTGGTGGTCCGCATGAGCCACGCACACATTCTCGCGTCGATTCCGGAGTCCCGCGCTCTTCCCATGTCGTTTTACTTACGATAAACCCGAGAAGCCCCGCCCACTTTAACAAAGTACTGCTTGGTGATCTCTGAGCTTCGCACACCTTGTAGCACGCGTCAATTCCGGGTCCGCGTACATCCGGTGACGTTTTACGCGATGAACCCGGCCCGCCCTTTGCAAAGTACTGAGTGGTGGTCATGAGCCCGCACACATTCTGTGCGTCGATTCCGGAAGTTCCGCGCTCTTCCCATGTCGTTTTACGCTGATAAACCCGAAGCCCGCCCACTTTAACAAAGTACTGATTGGTGGTCTCTCTGAGCTTCGCACACCTTGTACGCGTCAATCCTGGAGTCCTGCGTACTGCATCCGGTGACGTTTTATGCGATGAACCCGGAAGCCCCGCCCACTTTAACAAAGTACTACGTGGTGGTCCATGAGCCACACGCACACATTCTGCGCGTCGATTCGAGTCCGCGCTCTTCTCATGTCGGTTTACGATAAACCCGAAGCCGCCACTTTCAGCGTGGTGGTCATGAGCCCCACACATGCTGCGTCAATTCCGGAGTTCCGCGCTCTTCTCATGTCGGTTTACGCGATAAACCCGAAGCCCCGCCACTTTAACAAAGTACTGATTGGTGGTCTCTGAGCTTCGCACACCTTGTACGCGTCAATTCCGGAGTCCCGCGCGTACATCCGGTGACGTTTTTATGCGATGAACCCGAAGCCCCGCCCACTTTAACAAAGTACTACGTGGTGAGTCCATGAGCCACGCACAGCCATTGTGCGCGTCGATTCCGGAGTTCACGCGCTCTTCCCATGTCGTTTTACGCGATGAACCCGAAGCCCCGCCCACTTTAACAAAGTACTGCGTGGTGGTCCATGAGCCCCGTACACACTCTGCTGCGCGTCAGATTCCGGAGTCCACGCGCTCTTCCCATGTCGTTTTACGCGATAGACGACCCGAAGCCCCCGCCCACTTTAACAAAGTACTGCTTGGTGGTCTCTGAGCTTCGCACACGCTTGTACGCGTCAATTCCCGGAGTCCCGCGTACATCCGGTGACGTTTTACGCGATGAACCCGAAGCCCCGCCTACTTTAGCAAAGTACTACGTGGTGGTCCATGAGCCACCGCACACATGCTGCGCGTCGATTCCGAGTTCCGCGCTCTTCCGCATGTTGTTTACGCAATGAACGAAGCGCCGCCCACTTTAACAAAGTACTGCTTGGTGGTCTCTACGGGCTTCGCACATTCTGCGCGTCGATTCCGGAGTCCGCGTACATCCGGTGACGTTTTACGCGATGAAAGCCCCGCGCTCACTTCCCATGTCGTTTTACGCGATAAACCCGAAGCCCGCCCACTTTAACAAAGTACTGCGTGGTGGTCCATGAGCTTCGCACACATGCTGTCGCCGTCAATTCCGGAGTTCCTGCGCTCTTCCACATCCGGTGACGTTTTTACGCGATGAACCCGAAGCCCCGCCCACTTTAACAAAGTACTGCTTGGTGGTCTCTGAGCTTCGCACACATTCTACGCGTCAATTCCGGAGTCCCGCGTACATCCGGTGACGTTTTTACGCGATGAACCCGAAGCCCCGCCCACTTTCACAAAGTATTGCGTGGTGCTCCCTGAGCCCCGCACATGCTGCGCGTCGATTCCGGAGTTCCGCGCTCTTCTCCATGTTGTTTTACGCGATAGAACCCGAAGCCCCGCCCACTTTAACAAAGTACTGCTTGGTGGTCTCTGAGCTTCGCACACCTTGTACGCGTCAATTCCGGAGTCCCGCGTACATCCAGTGACGTTTACGCGATGAACTCCGAAGCCCCGCCCACTTTAAGTACTGCGTCGTGGTCCATGGGCCCCGCACACATTCTCCGCGTCAATTCCGGAGTCCCGCGTACATCCGGTGACGTTTTGCGCGATGAACGAAGCCCCGCTCACTTTGACAAAGTACTGAGTGGTGGTGCCATGGGCCCCACACGCACATGCTGCGCGTCGATTCCGGAGAATCCGCGCTCTTCCCATGTTGTTTCGCGATAAACCCAGAAGCCCCGCCCACTTTAACAAAGTACTGCTTGGTGGTCTCTGAGCTTCGCACACCTTGTACGCGTCAATTCCGGAGTCCGCGCGTACATCCGGTGACGTTTTACGCGATGAACCCGAAGCCCCGCCCACTTTAGCGCAAAGTACTGAGTGGTGGTCCAAGTGAGCCTCGCGCACACATTCTCCGCGTCGATTCCGGAGTTCCGCGCTCTTTCCCATGTCGTTTTACGCAATAAAACCCGAAGCCCCGCCCACTTTAACAAAGTACTGCGTGGTGGTCTCTGAGCCCGCACACCTTGTACGCGTCGATTCCGGAGTCTCGCGCTCTCATCCGGTGACGTTTTACGCGATGAACGGACGAAGCCCCGCCCACTTTAACAAAGTACTAC